>JALMGJ010000012.1:7747500-8370000 GCA_023362775.1 Charina bottae
GTTATCTTTACAGGCAGGTCCAAATAGAGCAGGGGTACCCAACCTTTTTGGCACCAGGGACCGGTCGTGGAAGACAATTTTTCCACGGACCAGGGAGGGCAGGGTTTGCAGGCGGGAGCCAATCGCACGGACCGGGGGGTGGGGTTTGCAGGTGGGAGCCAATCATGCAGACCGGGGGGCAGTGTTTGCAGGCAGGAGCCAATCGTGCGGACGGGGGTGGGGTTTGCAAGCGGGAGCCAATCGCGCGGACCACCACCCCACACCTGCTGTGTGGCCCACTTCCTAACAGGCCATGGCCCACTAGTGTGTGTGTGTGTGTGTGTGTGTGTGTGTGTATCTGATATAGAGTATGTTTTTGTACTATATTATAAAGCGCAAAGGTCCACTGCCATTTCTGCTCGCTGCTAGAGTTATTTGATGGGCAAAGACTGAAGACACATTCCCAGGGTCTAAAGGACCAGCTTCATTCATCTGAAGCTGCCTGTACACTAATGAGCCTTCATGAGTTAAGGCAATCTGTTAGATAACCTGGTCCCCAAAATATTTTGTTAAATCACCCCCAAACTAAATGAGAGGCCGCATGCTTAGTTTTGGTTGGTCGCAATCAGCATTCTGGGTGGGGACTATATTTAGTACCAATCACAATTTCCAAGATAACTGGGAATTGCATTGCTGTGATTAGGCCTGACATTTCCAAATAAGGCTTATTTATCATGTTTAGCTGGTAGCATAACATATTTTTTTTACTATTGCCAACTAAGTTTCACTAGATGATGAATTCTTAAATCAATGGTATTTATCAACGGTGTTTAAAATTCAGTCAACTAATTTCTGTCATTCAAATTTGGTCTCCATTGTTTTATATAGAGAGGATCAACAGGATCTTAATTAACTTACTTCATCTGCTCAAATGTCTTTTTGTGTAGAAAAACTAGAATGTCTTCTTAAAGTTACAAGCATATTTTTCTAAACACCCAAGTTGTCACTGTTTTTCAGTGTTAGTTTTTGAGTTGTTTTTTTTTCTTTCTTTATTTCTCTTCTCCTTTTTTTTAATGCTTTACTGAAGTTTGTTTGATTTATTAATGATGAGAGCGAGCGAGAGTTTTTAGTTTTGCTTTAATGGTTTTTATGGTTTTGTAGTTTTATTGTTCTTATGAGCCACCCAGAGTTGTGCTCTAAGATAGGCAGCCATACAAATCTTTTAAATAAATAAATATAAATAAAAACAAACAAGCTCTACACAATCCAGACCAGGAAAAGCAAATCCCTTGCCCCACACAATCTAGACTTGGCTTGATGCTGCCCATCCATAGCAAAGTATGTCTCAGTCTAGTGAAACCCTATTTGCACCTGATGTTACCTAGAGGTACTCAGCATCCGAGGGTCTCTGTAATTCATAGGTAGATTCACTGGTATTTACACATGTATGTATGTATGTATGTATCTGTGTCTGTGTGTTTATGTATGTATATATATATGTGTGTGTGTTTGTGTGTGTGTGTAGATAGATAGATAGATAGATAGATAGATAGATAGAGATAGAGATAGAGATAGAGATAGAGATAGAGATAGAGATAGAGATAGAGATAGAGATATATAGATATAGATATAGATATAGATATAGATATAGATATAGATATAGATATAGATATAGATATACAGATATTAAAGGCAAAACTGAAGTACTTTGGCCACATAATGAGAAGACAGGATACCCTGGAGAAGATGCTGATGCTAGGGAAAGTGGAAGGCAAAGGAAGAGGGGCCGACCAAGGGCAAGATGGATGGATGGATGATATTCTGGAGGTGATGGACTCGACTGTGGGGGAGCTGGGGATGGCGAGGGCCGACAGGAAGCTCTGGCGTGGGCTGGTCCATGAAGTCACGAAGAGTCGGAAGCGACTGAACGAATAAACAACGATGTATGTATACCAAGTGAGACAGTATAGCAATTCATCCTTAATTACAGTCATTTTCCACAAAATTTTGGATAAGTCTTGAGCAGGGCACTGGTGTTCAAAGATTTAGGGTGAGTTTTTATGTTAAGCAGAGAGAGGACATGTGAGCTGCAAACTGTATTTTTCATTTGATTCAGGCCGATAAACCAGCACTAAGAAAATCCTTTGCCTTTCTCCTTCTGCCTCTCTTCTTAGATAGTATTTGTCATAGTCCACAATGCTCAGAGCAAGGCCATGGGATGGTGGTGATTTTTTAAAATATCATCTTTGAAAAATTTGTCTTGAGAAGAAGTAGACTACTAATACAAATGTCAGTAAGATTATTTACTGTATCCTGTCTCTAACCAGAAATGCAGATAAGAATAGGAAATTGAAACTGAATATATATATCTTGTATATATGAAGATAGGCTGATTTTCCCTATTTAAAATATTTTATAGATCAAACTATATCTCTAGCTCCTGTAGTAGTAGAGATGTAATCTTAGCCACTTTCAGAAGAAAATGCAAAGAACAGTATTTGTTATATTCAGGTCGTATCTTCAGGTTTTCTAAGCACAAACATTGAAATTCTGCTGACGTATGTGGAAATTCAGTTGTACTTTTTTTTTTTAATGTGCAATCCAAATCAGTATTTAGACCAAAAATTTCTAAAACGTGCTCAAGCAGATTAACTCAATCCTGCAGGGGTAAATCAGATGCCTACTGGAGGCATCGGAAGCTAGTACAGATGATTCAGTCGTACGATTTTCAATAAAATGTTTTCACTGAACTTAGTAGCAGAAAATCAAGTCCAGAATGGAAGATATCAATGTACAGTTTCTTTTATCATTTCTGGACATCATTAGCAAAATAATAATCATATTTATAAATTAAACAAGAACAACCCCTTTGTTCAGAAATGTGAGTTCTAGTCCCGCCTTAGGCCTGAAAGCCGGCTGGGTGACCTTGGGCCAGTCACTCTCTCTCAGCCCAACCCACTTCACAGGGTTGCTATTTTGGGGAAAATAGGAGGAGGAAGGAGTATTCGGTATGTTTGCCGCCTTGAGTTATTTATAAAAAAATAATAAAGGTGGGGGGGGGAAATCTAAAAAGAAAAGTATATGATGCATGCATCAGTAGGTCTGCAGAAGATGTGGAGGACTATAGACTTCATCAGATGTAGGTAGTGAAAAGTACAGCTGGAAACTGACATTGTAGAAGGAGAACTGTGTTAGTGTAAGGTACCAAAAAATCAAAAGTCTGGTGGCCTCTTTTTTAACATATTTTGTTAAAAGCCATAAACTTTTATGAACTCTGGCTCCCTTCAGCAGATGCACAGAGAAGTTAAATTGATGTAGGATTTAAAAAGGGGATGAGGCAATGGTGGGGAAGAATATATAGTCAAAATGACAGGTTTCAAACTTGCCATCTTAGAACGAAGAAACTACACCAGCGTCATAGAACGAAAGACTGCTGAACTCATGTACATCAAAAGGTTTCAGGCTATCTCAGAAGGCCTTAACAAACACAATGAGTTTTTAACACATTACAATTACTAATTGACGAGGTAGTTGTAATATGTCTCACATATAACCTGCATCTGCATTCTTCTCTGCCCCCTCACCTTATCCCCTTTTCAAATCCTACATTAGTTTAACCACTCTGTGCATCTGAGGAAGTAGGCTAAAGCTCCCAAAAGCTTTTGCCTTTTAATAAGATTTCTTAGCCAGAAAAGGTGCTACCAGTTGCCTTCTGATTTTTTTGCAAGACACTGACAAAACCTGTCATTCATGTGTTCCAGGAATGAAAGCCTGTGAGAGTAAAAGGGTTTGAATGTTTTAAATCAAACAGTCAATTGTTGTTACGTCCAAATTATGGGATTATGTAGCCATAATTTGATCTGGAAGGAATAGTTGGATCAAAATGGATCAAAATGGAAAAAAAAATGTTGGATCCATTAACAACTGAAAAAATTATGGGCCTATGAACTATTGCGTCACAGCACCACTATTAGTACTAAATAGTTGCTTGTGCCTGCTACACTAGTTGTGGCATAACTGTTCTTTGCCACAAGGTTGGGAAGTACCAAAATGTTATCAAGAAAGTCTCTTTAACCTTTTACGTAACATTTCTTTAAACCAAAGTCAGGCCACCTTCCTATAGCTGGGACCCACATTCTGTCTTCCTTGTTTTGATGCTGTAGAGCAGAGCTTTCCAAACTTTTCATGTTGGTGACACACTTTTTAGACAGCAGGGCACAAGGCAGGCACTAGGACCTGCGCAGAATCCTGGCAGGGCTCGGAGGCAGCAGCCGCGACACACCCAGACACTGCAGCCGACACACTAACGTGTCCTGACACACAGTTTGGAAAGCTCTGCTGTAGAGTGACTATCAATGAAATTGCATCTTACAAGTGAGTGGTGCTGGAATTAGATTTTTTCTTCCTTGTTTTCACAGGCCTTTAGCATTATTCAAGGTTATTTAAATGTTTTAAATCCAAGTCTAAAGCTTAAAACATTGAAATTACCCTTAAAACTGGAAACCATGCTATTGATTCTTAGTATTCTGCTGCTGAATTTCAGAGCATGGTTGAAGGAGGCTCCTGACAACACTTCCAGACTGTGTACAGATCAGGGCTTAACCATCACTGATGTAGGCAGATCATATTCTACAGCAGGGCTTTCCAAAGTTTTCCTGCGGAGACACACCAACCGCCGTTGGTGTGTCACCGCGGGAAAACCCGGAAGTGCCGCCGTTGCGGCAGCACGCAAAAACCCGGAAGCGCTGCTGCCGCTTTCAGCTTTTGCGCGCCGCCGTTGGTGTGTCGCCGCGGGAAAACCCGGAAGTGCTGATGATGATCAGCGCTTCCGGGTTGTGTGGCGACACACCAGACTGTATGGCGACACACTTTTGTGTCGCGACACACAGTTTGGAAAGCTCTGTTCTACAGTAAAGCTCTGTAATTCTCCAGTGCTGCCAAAGAGTATGAAAAGAATCAGGTTCTTCCTTTTCCTTTTTCATATTATTATTTTAAGAAATTAAAATATAAGGATTTACAAATAATAATGGGTTTTTGAGCAATTTCATGACAGATTCATTCAAATAATCTTTGTTATTGTAGGCATCAGAAGAAACACTGTACCATCAAAACGAAGAAGACATGGCTCTCCAAGGAACGGACCAGTATCGTGTTAGGAGGTTGTCCTGTCGTAACCTCCAGCTTCCTCCTTTGGCATTTAGACAGCTGGAGCAGGTAGACTGGGACAGAAAGGCTGACCCAGAGATGGTGAAGAGGCCCACCAACCTTCCACTGAAAACTCTCCCTCTAATTGCTATTACTGCTGCGGAGACTAACAGGTAAACCTTGATTTGGAAGCCTGTTGCTTCTTCCGTATGACAGCCGAGGGGCTGTGCTTTGGCAGCCATGTTCCTGGTTGCATGTGATAAAAACTTTTGACTCTTAATCATGGAGTAATTTAAGGCAGGTTGCCTCTATTGAAAAGCACCTTAAAACTAGGTTAATATAAAAGCGGTTTTAAAATAGTCATTTTGGTAAGAGGGGGAGAAAAGAGAAGCAAAAGATGCAGGGTTAAAAAAAATCAAAACAAAACACCATCATTTATGCTACCAAGTTCTCTGATTAATGCTGGGAACAAGCTACAAGAATAAATTGAGTGAAAAAAGATTAACTATCTCTTTGCCTTCCCTCTCCACTAATGCTTTATTGTGTGGTATAAAACAGGAGCAGGGAGACTGTGATCCCCAAAATCTTGTTGACCTCTTAAGTCCAAATGGCCCTAGCCAGCATAGCCAATGTTCAGGAGCACTGAGTTTTATAATTCAGCAGTTTTTAGCAAGTTCACTTGTCTCGTTTGGAACAAATTCAGTGGTTTGGAAAAGCCATGTGACTCCGTTTTCCTAGAACTGTACCATCCAGAGTGTTTAAATGCTCCTTCCTATCAAAACTCAGACAACTATATCCATGACTCTTAATGCCTTCTTAACTCATCACTTCAGATTGGCAGATAATCTGCTGCTTGGAAGTGTAGCTTAAACTGGCTCCCAGACATGGTGACGGCATGTTATCTATATGATGCCTGAGTGGCTGGCATTACTATAGATGGGGGGAACACTGCCAAGAGAGATGATAAAGACAAAGATTATCGATGGCTGTTGTGGGTCTTCCGGGCTGTGTGGCCGTCTTCTGGAAGTTGTGGTTCCTAACGTTTCGCCAGCATCTGTGGCCAGCATCTTCAGAGGGCAGGAGCACAGATAGAAGCAAAATCTCTGTGCCCAGGTAGAGTGGCAATGTTCTATTTATAGAGCTAAATTATAGGAGATTAGGTGGGGTTTTTTTGTTGTGTTGAAATGTTAACGAGTGGCTGATGGGCGTGATTAGCATGTTCACAAACACCAGCACAGTTACAATAAAAAAGAAGAAAGTTTAAAAATTAGCAAAACCTGGCTACCAGTCCTGAAAAACACAGCTTGCAAAAGGTCAACGAACTCAGTCCAACCACCAGGTCATGGGAATACTTCTCACAATGAACATGCTAATCACGCTCATCAGCCACTCGTTAACATTTCAACACAACAAAAAACCCCACCTAATCTCCTATAATTTAGCTCTATAAATAGAACATTGCCACTCTACCTGGGCACAGAGATTTTGCTTCTATCTGTGCTCCTGCCCTCTGAAGATGCTGGCCACAGATGCTGGCGAAACGTTAGGAACCACAACTTCCAGAACACGGCCACACAGCCCGGAAGACCCACAACAGCCATCAAACTCCAGCCGTGAAAGCCTTCGACAATACACAGAGGTTATCCATCACAGGGACAGCTATCATGCACATTCACCTGCACTGTTGAAGATAGCCTCTGAGCTAAAATGCATGTGGCTGGGCAGGTGCTGGGTAGCTGGGTTAAACCAGGTGGAAGCGACCCATTTTCCCCCATTCCTGTTCACAAGTCTGGTTGTGATTCCCATTGTTAAACTGATCTCGTAAGTCAGGAATATTTATAGCTATGGCAAAGACACAGAGCTGCGTATTCTCTTTTTAGCTCAGTAACTCCTCTTGATGTGGGAGAAAGAGGAAGCGTCAGCACAAAATATTAAACATATCTATCACACTTGAGGATTCCTAAAACCAAGACACAGATGAAGGAGTTTGAATTTCAAAATATACATCCGAGAAGTATGATGAATTACATATGAGATCACTGCAGCCAATCAGTAGAGTAGCAAAATGCCAAAGGAAACATCATAGATTAATGCGAGAAAAATATTGCATACAACTGATGAGTGAATGGAAGCTAGTATTACATTTTGAAGAAAGGAATGCACTGCACATAAAATTAATATGTTTCTCCAAGGAAGTCAAAACAGCATTTTATTAAAAGGGGATATGCTGATTGTCACAGATGTGTCGGGAGAGGCGACACATGCAAAGCTTCTCACAGCATGCAGATCTTGCCACACATCACAGAAAATGTCACTGTCCATCTAACTAGCTGCACAACATAAATTGTGTGTTTCAGTCATTATGCTTGCTTAATTTGGTTTTGATTTTTTTGGAAAATACGTTTATATCTGAAGTCAGAAAAAAACTATGTATGTACTATAATATATTGATGCTAGACTGATATGGGGAAGAAACGTCACTGTCACAATTATAACTTTTTTTAAAAAAGCATTCTTTATTTTCTTTATGAGGAGGGCAATCTTCATTAAATAGTCAGGGACAAGTGTCCTCTGTAGTTCATATATACATCAATAATTTGAAATTCTGTGTGTAGAACATCATCTGAGGAGTTTTGAAAATTCACTTTTGATATTTGTCTCTTTGATGCTGTAAAAGAAAATTTGAGTAAAAGAAAGTTTGCCTAAGAACTTGAAATGCTAAGGGACTGAGTAATTCCAAGAAGAATTCCATTGGGCTAATTCAGTAGTGAGTTTTCTTGCATAATAACTGCCTCTCTCATGCAACTGCTTTGTTCTTTGTTGGAAGGATTGTAACATACTATAATTATAACATAATAATTGTTATAATCATTTTACAAATATCTCTCTTGATCTCATAAATATTTTCATCATGTATTTGCTATCTTCATATTAACATTTAACAGAAAGGAAGTCCATGATAGAAGAGCTTATTAATCATGAACTTTCAGAACCACTCCTATCCTTAGGTAAAGTTAAGCAGCCACATCAGGTGGCATTTTCTGGGGTTAGGGGAGATTCTGTTCCAAAATCACTGATAAGGAAGGAAGATGGAATCAGTTTGGCTAGATGGCTTTCATACATGGAATGGGAGAGGAGGCAGCATCTTTATCTCAAGCACCAAAATCTCCTGGGCTAGTCCTAGATCCTGCTCTGCTTGATGGGATGCCAAATCCATCTCAGATCTGGATATGAGATAGATAATTTCTTAAACTAAGTTCCAGAGCACTGTTTTCCTATCTTATATGTGTACAGTAGAATTTATACACTTTAAGGCCAGGCCTTATTGTGGGTCCTTACTGCCTTATTGCCTCACTGGCAGCCTTGGTGTCAGGTTGCTGTTTGTAAATTCTAAGTCCACCCAGAATAAGGCCCCATCCATATACTATATGGTGGTGGATGAATGGGCAGACCAGGCATGTGTTACTGAAACCTGGTTGAGTGATGATGAGGATGTTGTCAGAAATCTGCCTTTCCAAGTTTCTGGTTGATCAGCCACTAAGGCTACAAGGCTGGGGCTGGAGACATAGCAAGACTTGTGTCTGATACCTTGGCGATGGCCGGTTGCATGACTCCACTGATTCTTGGGCATGAGTGCTTTCATTTGAGTTAGGCTATAGGAACAGGCTAGGGCTGCACATGATGTACTGCCTAGCAATGGTCCATCTTGATTTGTGCACCAAGTTGCCAGACTGGGGGACTTCCATGCCCTGGATATGGAGTCCGGTATGGCTCAGGAATTCATGGTCTCCAAGAGAGCTATTGGTCTGACCCAGGTTATCTTGGCCCGTACTCGTATTGGTGGTCCCATGTTAGAACTAGGCTTTTCCATGGTTCAAGTGGCACATGAGCTGAAAATTGATATTATGATCAGTTCTTTGCCATAGTCACATCACTTTCTGGTCAACCTACACATTACTGTTCTCCCAGACCTCTGGAGGAGTGGCAGCCTGATTAAGGTGGTCTGCCCCAGGGACCTAATGAATCCAGTTGGTTTGTTTAGAGGTACATGAACATTTTTTTAATCATCTGGCAGGCAGTTCTATCACACAACTGCTTACCTGTTGGACTAAGGACCTGAGTGCAATTCTGTCCATATAGTGTCTACTCTGAGTGAATATGACTGCTTTTATCCTCAAAGGATCTAGCAGATGCATCACAGTGGCCAGCTGAAGCAGTCACTCCAACTACTTCTCCCAACAAGGAAGTGGTTATTCTGGACAGAGCTGCTGAACAAGAATCTGACTTGGTGTCTGAAGACCATGAAGGACTGGATGGGGAGAAACAAGCTCAGACTTAATTATATGGAGTGCTGTTTGTCCAGAACATAGAACCGTTCTGTTGGTTCAAGCTGTAGCTATGGATGGGATCATCCTCTCCAAAAGAGCTGGTTCGCAAGTTGGGGGTCCTTCTGGACTTGTGGCTCCTGTTGCCTTTGAAAATAATTTGGAAGCTTTGGTTAGTGCAAAATGAAGCAGCTAGGCTGCAGATTGCTGCTATGCTAGTATTACACCTATAAACACTGCATTAGTTACTAATAGGCATCAGGGCATCCAATTCAACATTCTTGTTTTGACCTTTAAAGCCTTACATGGCTTAGTTCCAGTGTACTTGTAGATTGTCTCTTCTAGGTAGAATCTTCCAAGTTCATGCATGTCTCCAGGGAACCCATCTTTATGAAGGTTGCATTCTTATGAGAATTCAGGGAGCTAAGCTTGAAGGTAGTCATTCTCTGTGATGACCCCCCTGGTTTGAGACACCTTGCCCCCCCCCCCCCCCCCGATTTGCCTGGCAGTCTCTCTTCTAGTCTTCTGCAAGTTGGTGAAAACTTCTGTTTCTGTATTTGATCTCTATTATTCATTGCCAGTAGACATAAGTGAACTGGGCAATATAAAACTATTGTAAAATAAATAAATAAGTTACTCTTTCATTTCAGGAAATGCAGATGTTTGCTGAGGAGCTTAGAGAAGAATTATAGAATAATAACTTTATTGTCATCCCACTATACACTATACAAGTGCACAATAGAATGAAATTTCGTTGCAGTTGGCTCACAAATTCACTCAAGCAATAAAATACTAATGATAATAATAAAAAACCATAATTACTATAAAATACCCATTCTTATAAAATATACATTCTTAAAAAATATACATTCTTTAACTCACAATTTCAGTCAAACATTAAAATACTAATAAAAGTCCATAATTACTATAAAATATGCATTCTTTACATATCCAAGATATTTCACCTAAAGAACCTATTTGGCATTCAAGAATCCAATAGCCTGGGGGACAAAGCTGTTTCCCAATCTGGCTGTTCTACATCGGATACAGCAGAACCTCTTCCCAGAGGGTAACAAAGAAAACAAACCATGATGAGGATGGGAGGCATCGCTGATGATCTTTCGAGCTCTGGACAAACAGCGTGCATGAGCTAAATCTTGGATGAGGGGCAGAGATATCCCAATTATCTTTTCTGCTGCCCTTACCACTCTCTGCACAGACTTTCTATCTGAGGCCCTACAGCCTCCAAACCAAATGGAAATACAGCTTGTAAGTACACTCTCTATAGTGCCTCTGTAGAAAGTAAGGAGAATGGAAGATGGGAGATGTACTTTCTTCATCCGACGCAAAAAGTGCAAACGTTGCTGTGCTCGCTTTACCAAAAATGTGGTATTAAGGGACCAGGACAGACTATTTGTTAACTGCACCCCCAGGAATCTAATGACCACAGCTATGTTATTGATAAAAAGTGGAGTGTGACTGCACCGGTTCTTCCTGAAGTCTATAATAATCTCCTTAGTTTTTTCCACATTTAAAACCAAGCTGTTTTTATTGCACCACTCCACCAAACCCTTTACCTCCTCCCTATAAGCCCACTCATCCTCACCCCTGATAAGACCCACTAGAGTTGTATCGTCCGCATATTTCACAATGGAATTGGTGGTATACTTGGCGCAACAGTCATGTGTCATCAGGGTGAACAACAATGGGCTCAAGACACAGCCCTGTGGTTTGAG
Source organism: Charina bottae (assembly GCA_023362775.1). Taxonomy (NCBI): domain Eukaryota; kingdom Metazoa; phylum Chordata; class Lepidosauria; order Squamata; family Charinaidae; genus Charina; species Charina bottae. The sequence goes on from JALMGJ010000012.1 coordinate 7,758,686, forward strand.
ACACAAATATTTGAGAGGTTTTATCCTCTCCATATTGTACCCTCAGAACAGCTCTGAGTGGGTGGGTCAGCAATAAATCATAAGGAGGAGTTGACTCTGGAGCACCTGTCAGCAACTTTATTATAGGCTGAATTTATTATCTTAGATCACAAATTTATGGAGTTGAAAAGGAGCGTTTAGGCCACCATCCAAACCTGCTTAGCCTGGGCATCCACATTAAAATACCTGCAGCCTTCAGATTATTGGATTCGAAGTGTTTAGGTCTTTAAAAGACAAAAACAATCCTTTTTACTGTACTAACTGGGTTTCTATGCATCCTCTTGAGCACTGGTGGTGTGGATTCACTGCTGTTCCTCCTGTTCAAGGCAGATATATTTCATCTTTTTTTTTTCCAATTTTTAGATGCAATATCCAAGAGACACAGCAGGTGGCAGCACCTAGCAGACTTTGTTGATATTGGAAAAAAGCCAGGATCAGACCTAAGACTTGGTTGGGAGATCACTTGATTAGAAAAGCACTAGGCTATAGGTTAGGCTGGGAAGCCAACATTCAGCCTTAAAGAATGGCAAACCATGTTTTTATTGTTGCGAAGAAAACTACACAAGACATGTCTATGTGGTCACCAGGAGTTGAGTTTGACTCAAGAAGTCCTTACTTTATCATTTCCAAGCAGTTTTGAAGGACAACCAGAAACATTTTGTGAGGGAAGCTAAAAACTACCAACCATGCATGGGTCAAAATCCTTTAACCCCTAAGGAAAGGAGAGTCATTTATTTATACAGGACTGGAAAGAAAAGAAAAGAATCCATTCTCCTTCAACCCACTTTCTTATCCAATGGCAGCTATTACCTTTTACATTTATTCTTATTTGATAAATATGAGTGGGGAGCCTTCTCAGCACAATCCTCACGATTTCAGTCCATTTAAAATGCAATTTATAAATCAGTGCTGTAACTGAAACTCAGTGCCACTTGTTGCCCCCAACACTTATCCTTGGCATTGCAGTAAGCCCAGTGTTCATTGTGTTTCCTTTATTCAAGTTGGATTGATGTGTAATGCTATGATAATGAGATATTAGGTGAAACAACAGGGGAAGTTAAAACAAGTGGGAGGTAGGGAAAGCACTTGTATAAACTGTTCTATATTTTGGTCATGGATTGTAGGGAGTTTCAGAAATGACCTTGGAGAAACTATGTGGTGTTGAAGCCTGGAAAACAAAGGAAACATTAGGAAGAAACTCAGAGTGGCTGAGTCCCTGCAGTATAAGAGGGTGGGAAGGGAAAATGCAGTCAGATTCTGTTACTATAGCCTATATCCATAAATATAGTCAAACTATATTTGAAATAAATGAAATGCATTTTTCAATACAATACCCTCATAGCTGCTCCAAACATTGCTATCATACTAGAATGTTTAATGTGACAAAATACAAGGGTAGGCTGACCATACGTCCCGTTTTGAATGGGACAGTCCCGTTTTTTAAGCATTTTTCAATCGTCCCGTCATTTTGATAAAAATCTCAATTTTGTCCCGTTTTTTAAACCTGGTGGGAATGGCATGGAAGGAGGATCCGAGCCGGAGCTGCCGATTGGAGGCAGCCCAGAAGAGGAAGCCCTCCCGCCTATCAGTGCACGGCAAAGGAGGGCAGGGTTTGCAGGTGGGAGCCAATCGCGCAGACCGGGGGCGGGGTTTGCAGGCGGGAGCCAATTGCGCGGACTGGAGGTGGGGACCCCTGTCTTTTTCATGAATACAGAATATTACATAAGATCCTGTTCCGTTTTGCCATCCCAATGTCCCGTTTTTGTCTCAAGGAAATATGGTCAGCCTATACAAGGGGCAACAAATATAAGAGGTATTTTAATTTATAGTAAATAGAACCAGTGTGCATGTTTTTTTCTGGCTCCACCCATTACTTTGAATTGACTCTACCCATTGGATGTAATGGGGCATTTGACATGTTATTTAAAGGGCAAACCTGTGTTACACATGCTGCTCCCAGGTTCGGCTTATGGGCACTCACTCACACACTCACTGCCTGTTGAGGCAGGTGGATCTTGTCAGCCCCCCCTTGCTTTCTACCCGGGTTTTCCAGATTGGTGCAGCTTGAACAGACAAGACACACAGCCCTGGTCAACAGCCGGGTAATAATTAGGGACATACACAAATAACTTCCAACCAAACACTGAGGCACAACAGGTTTTTTGTAATACACGGAGACCGAGTGAATTTAAGGTAACAGCAAAACTTTCAAAACTTTACTGGTTGCAAGGTACATTTGCTCTTTCTCACACGTACACACACGCTCATCCACACTTACCCACGTCCTTCCAACTAGGGTGCCAGGCACTAGCTAGGGACGGAAGCCGCCAAGTCTGGATGTAAAGGCGACTCAAGGAGTGGGCGGGCTTTGGGACCCCTTTTATCTCCAAAAGTCCTTACTTTGTTGGATCACAAGACTGGCAGCTACTCTTGCCTTGTTAATTTACAAGTCTGGTAGCTGTTGGTGGGATTGGGGTGGGGGTTTCCATGTGGTCAGCCCCATCTTCCTCTGTCTGGTTCAGGCAACACTTTTCCTTTGTTTCCTTAACGACTTGCTTCCTTCTTATCTACCTCCCCAAAGGGATCTTAGACAAGATTCCTGGCTTTTTGTCCTCTCTGCTTACGTGCCTGCTTCATCGTTAGGTTATGGCAGTTTCAGCCTAGTCTCACACCTGCCCCAAAGGATTTTGTATTCCTGTTCTAACCTTTGAAGGCATTATCTACCTATCTGGTCTATCTATCACATTTATATAGCTGCCCATTCTTGTAGTGACTTTTGCATATTAGGCTCTTCCGTGTTTATTTATTTGTTAATAATGGCTCTACTGTTTTTGTTTTATTAAGTTGCTTAAATGCATTTTTTAATACTGGCTTTTAGTCTTGCTGGGGGAGTTAGGTCTTGAAGATGTGGGTTACAGATATTAAAAGTCAACAAGCCATTGACTTTTTCCAAGTCTTCAAAAGGCATACATATCCTCATTCAGTTGCGAGTGAGTCACTGGAGTTATACTTGTTAATTTACTTGTCTATACATTTTTGGCATTTTGATTTTGAGAAAACTAAAGAAAAGTTCTGATTTGAACAAGAAATTCTGATTTGATTTTTCATTTGAAATATGAAATAGTTTATCCTCTCCAGTAGCTGAGCATGCTCTGTTTGTTTTCTGAAGAAGTAGCAGCCTTGTTAGAAGTTCATTTATGACAGCTGAAACAGGTCTTTCCCAGTAAATACACTGGTAAATAAAGCAACGATTCCATGGGAAGAAATCTCTCGTATTTCCAGCAAAGCTAATTGATCCTGAAATTAGTTTCAAAACAGCTGCTATCTGCAGAAACAGAAGAAGGTAGCAAAGGTGTTATTATTTTATATTTCAAGTAGCCTCAGTCACTGTGATTATGGAATGACAGAATCAAAAAGAGGCATTTAGGCCACTGCATTGCAGGAATCAAAATTTAAGCATCTATGACAGATGGTAATCTGATCTCCACTTGAACACATCCCTGAAGGGTTATCTACCATCTTCCTTGATAATTATTTCCACTGTCAAATTGCTCTTATTGTTACAAACATTTTTTAAAAAAGCAGTGAGAATTTGCCTTCCTATGACTTAAAGACATTATACTGTGCCTCTCATCAAGGGTGACAGAGGACAGATTTTGGCCCTTTTCTTCATGGCATCCTTTTTGCTATTTGAAGAATGCTAACACATCCTCTCAATCTTTCCTTCTCAGTTTTGTTATAGTAAATTTTATTAAGTTTCAAAGAAAGAATAAAAACTACAATAAAAACAAAAAACTAAAAAAAAACCTAAAAAAGTGCAGAAACACAAGAGACGAATTTTTTTTTAATTTACAGAAAGATATGGCTTCCAACTTTTAACAGCAAGGGTATACAAAATTTCCATAAACAATCTCTTACTCTATATTAATCCAAAACACCACATTATTTCTATAAATCATTCCCCTTTAACGCATAATAAAAATCACTAAGTACAGTTACTTCTCCCCCTTATATTAAAATGAAGAAAAGAAAATTCATACAAACCTCCTAAACATCTTTCTCCCCTCCAAAAGATAAAACATATTGAATTATTCCCTTCCTACCACTATTCTATACATTTCTGTCTACTATAATAAAAATCAAATTGAAAGGCACATAAATTGTCAGCTATTATACTTAATGGTATAACAATTTTAATAATCCCAATCTTAATAAACCCAAAATCTTAATAAACTCAAAAAACAAAGCCAATTCAAAACAGTAAATCCAAATTTTCAAAGGCAAATAACATCAGTCAAATCCTTAAAGCAAACCAAATAAACATTATTCAACCCTTATTCCACTTCAAAATAAACAAAGCAGTTACATACTGTATTCCCAAGATATGCACAGAGCTTTCTTCTTAAGAAAATGAAACAGCCCAGCTGCCCCCCTCAAAAATTCCAGGTTCTTTTCATGGCATTCCACCAGGAGATCGACCCTACTTATGGCTTGCAGATGACTCTCTCCCCTAGATTTCTCCAAGTCCATTATCTTCATCCAGCATCTTGACAAAAATCTCAATCTCAGTCTTAAAAGAAACCTTTCTATCGCTCTTAGATTCCTCAATTTCATCTACCACATCCCCAACCTGATGGCACACTTTAGCTCTCATATTTTCCACAATGTCCTGGATATCTTGCATAAAGGTTTGATAAAAGTCAGAAAATACCTGTTTGAAGTCCTGGTGAAGGTCAGGAAGGATCTGTTTGAAATCCTCCATGTCTCACGCAGTAGATTATGGTGCCCCCTAGGAACTTAATCAGCGAATGTCAAGGATATGAGAGAGTTTGAAACTTGTTTACAAAAATGAAAGTAAATAGTAGACTGTTCTCAAGGGAAAGTGAAGACAGAAAGCTGAAGGTTCAAATCAGCCGATTCAACATGTAGGAAAATGCTAATATCTTCAAATTTAATACAAAAATAATAACAGGAAGACAATTGTTTACTCAATCTTTGAAATTTCCTTTGGAAGGAAAACAAAATCCAAAACTTAAAAAAAAAAAGTTTAAAAAGTAATCCCAAAAATAACGTTAAGCGCCAAGGGAACCAGCTTCTCCTCACTGTAGAAAGCCTCTCTTGGGGTACATATACTTAAAAAAAGAAACAAATTGGTGATCTAGAAATGGTGACGTCCCCACCTCCCGGGTGCTCTTACTGATCAAGTGGAAAACGCAGTTTGCAATCTCCTGGCTGCAAGCTTCCATTCCAGAGGACAGATGGGATAATTCCAAGTATTCTCCTTAATCTGGAGAACGTTGTTGGGCTTCAGGAAAGCCTGCCTGAGTCAAGAAAAAAGCCAACACGCTGTCCGCTCCGCCCGCTGAAACAGCAGGCATAGCCGCTCAGTCCGCCATTCCCACCGAAAGCCAATCTTTCCTTCTCAGTTTTAAGCATTCCCAAATACTTCAATCTTTTCTGATAGGACCAGATTCTCACACCCAGATTATCCTTATTGCTCTTGTCTGACCCTATTCTGGTACTATTACCATTTCGCATTCCATACTGTTTCTTAAGCTAATAATTTTGCATTCATTCATTCATTCATTCATTCATTCATTTATTTATTTATTTATTTATTTATTTATTTATTTATTTTATCTTATTTATACCCCACCTATCCCCTCCCTAATGGAGGGCTCTAGGCGGCTTACAATCAAGTAAATTCAAATTATACAATCATATCATATTTACCCGCGCGTTAGGGAAGGGGTAAGGGAACCGGCTCTTCATCCGCAGGTCGGACTACATGTCCCAGGAACCTTTGCTTCTGAGCCGGCTGCTGACGTCCAGGAAGTTGTTATTTCAGGATCCGCCGTCCTCTACCGTCCTCTGTCGCCATCTACGGGAACCAGCTCTTCTTGGTCCAAGGGCGACCCTCTGAAAAGGACGCCAGCAAATTGGCCCACGTGAGTGGTCCCCATTCATCTACTTGCCAATGGCTTTCAATCTGCTGGGTGGGCAGAAGAATTTGTGTCTGTTAAATTTCATGCTGTTATTTTCAGCTCATTTTTCTGAAGTAATTGTGTTGAATTTTATTTCTGTGGTTTAGGATATGAGCTGTTCTTTGCAATTTTCTGTTATCTGTAAATTTTATAATTATTCCCTCCATATTTTCATACATGTTATTAAGAACAATGTTGAAGGGCCAAGGGCATGGGGCATCCACTTAATACCTCCCTCCAATCTAATGTTGGTGAGCACTCGAAATACAATTTTTGAGCTAACTCTGCATCCACTTAATTGTTAGTGTACCCAGCCTGTAGTTATTTAGCTTACTAATCAGAATTTCATAAGGTACTTTGTCAAATGCTGTGCTGAAATCAAGATATCTACATCTACTGCAGTTTCATAATTTACTAAAAAGTTATTTGATCAAAAAATGACATATGTCAGTTTGGCAGATTTACAAATCCATGCTCATTTCTAGTGATTACTGTATTGTTTAAAAAAGGTAAAGGTAAAGGTTCCCCCCACACATTTGTCCAGTCGTGTCCGACTCTAGGGGCCGGTGCTCATCTCCGTTTGTTAGCCGAAGAGCCAGCGTTGTCCGAAGACGCTTCCACGGTCATGTGGCCGCATGACACACGTGGAACGCTGTTACCTACCCACCGAAGTGGTACCTATTAATCTACTTGCATTTGCATGCTTTCGAATTGCTAGGTTGGCAAGAGCTGGAGCTAGTGCAGGAGCTCACTCTGCACGCAGGGCTAGGGATTTGAACCTCCGAACTTGCGATCTTCTGATCGACAAGCCTGGCATCTTACCCGCTGAGCCACCACGCCCCTCACTGTATTGTTTACAAGGTACTTATAGATCAGTTGCTTTATAGTCTGCTTAAAAATATTCCTAGGCATCCAAGTTAGCCTGACCAGTTTATATTTCATTGGAACCACCTTTTTCTCTTTTTGGAAGATAGCAACATTTTCTCTCTTCCATGCATCTGATAACTTCACTCTTTCTCTAGGATTTCTCAGAGATAATACCTAAAGATTTGCACGCACCACTACCAAGTTCCTTTAATACCCTAGAAAGCAATTCCTCCGGCCTTGGGGATTTAAACTCATTTAAAACAAAAATATGTTCCTGAACCATGTTTCTAAAAATCTCAAACTGTAATCCTACCATTTCATCCCAATCTTCACAATTGCACATATCTTTTTATTGGACAAAACTGAACTAAAATAACAGTTGAGTAGGTATTTTTCTATATTATCTCTCAGTTTTTTTGTCATGTTTATTGAGTTGGTATACTGATTTGTGGTTTTTTTAAATTTTGAATATATTTCAATAGGCCGTTATTGTTTTGCTCTTGGTATCTTTCACTGACCTCTGATTATTCTGAGTTTTAGCCTTTTTGACATCATTTCTACAAGTTGAGGCTCTATCTGTGTACTCTTCTGTGGTGAACTGACAGTATTTCACCTATTTTGGTTTTCAGGTATTCCTTAAGCATTTTGAGCAGATAAGGAGTAGGTCTAGTGCTGCTGAATTGTCAACAGCAATTCTGATTGAGAATGACTGTCATTAGTTAATTTCTATGTTCTCAGTTAAGAAGGTATAGGTGGCCCCCATTATCTGCAGTCTTGTTATCCATGGTTTCATGTATCTGCATTCCAGATCTCAGTATATACCTAAAGCTTTGTTAGAAAATTACTGTGGCTAATATCCAAGTTGGTTTGCATCCAGTGCACTCCAAATCATGTCCTATATCCAGATCAGAGCAAGCATATATGCCACTGAGTTCAGCTAAGAAAATATAGTTTGATGTTAATTTCTCAATAAACATCAAAAACAGTTAACTGGCAAAAACAAGACAGTAGTCAAGGAACTACTAAGGAGAGAACAACACCTCCACCAACACAAGCAGGACAAGCCATGGTTTATAAACAGAGAGCCAGTCCAACTCCCTTTTTGCACTGAAGATGTTGCCTATCCTGGCAATGAAACGTCTGCAAGAAAACAAGACCCAGAGAGCACCAAGGACTCCACAAAAACAAGACATGACACAGGAAAAAGCAGGGAGAGAGAGAAGCATGAATAGTTAAAAATTTACATTACCTGTAAAGCTGAATCAAAAGACACAGGACTTTCCAGAACCACTAGAAACAATGTTGTGGGTAATGCAGATGGACAGGTCCAAAGGAAGTAACCTTTACACTTTTTTTTACAAATGTTTACATTTGCTCCTTATTGCTTAGTTGTGGCCGATCTCACTGGATCAGCCTGGTTATGAGGCTCCACATGGCTTACTCACAGCAGGTGGCCTTCTTTGGAGGGAATTGCTCTGCTCACACCATGTGATTCATGCTGCCTTCTCCGTTCTGTGTGGCTCTTTCATAAACCTGGAGGGGCCCCTGAGTCATGTTACTGTGTTTTATTGCTGCCTACAGACTGCTCAAAAATCAAACTACAATATGGATTGGCACAGTTTCTGTACTGCAGTCTCTGACCCACTGTGGTCTAGTGGTTCAAGGTGTTCATTCTCAGCCATGGAGGTTATTTGGTGACCAACTCTCAGCCAAATCTACTTCTAAAAGTTGTTGCTCTAGTCTAGAAAATTGGAAGAGGGTGTGCTGTCAATGCCACTTTGAAAGTTTATGCATGCTGCAGCCTATGCAAAAACAGAATCACAGTAGGAATGTAAGAAGCATCAACAAGAAAACAAAACAAAAAAATGGGTCATTGAAGAAGATCCCCATTCCCCACCATCACTAAATTGTCATTACTACAGTCCACAGAGATAAGCTATTGTCCCACTGAGTGATAATACTAATCCAAGGACACTCAATTTGTTAGTTTGTTTAGTGGAAATATAAATTTAGATTTCTTAGTGTATATCAGATGTTTTAACTGGAATGCACAAAGATTAGGAAAAGTAGGTCAGGTAGTAAAATCTCAGTTCCTTCCCATTTAGCCCCAGACAGAAGTAGAAAGAATATATACATAAAGGACTCTTTAAAAGGCATATAGAACAATTAAATTCTTCCCTTATGTGTCTTAGATTAAATCAGGAGTAGATGAACAATCTCTTCCCTCCAGCCAGATCAAATAACAGTAGGCTCTAGAAACTAGAGTTATATATTTCATGGAAAAGATGACCTTTTTGAGGAGGTACTTTTAACAGGTGAGAGAGATGCCTTGGTTGGGTGATAAATTTTCTGGAATGGTGGTTAGACCAACACTGAAATAAGTTTCTTTTTCTTAATTGCAATTCCCAGTAAAGCAAATGTAGGAAGTGAAAATCATAGAAATTGTCAAGTGAAAGACAAATTTACCAGAGTAATGTAATGTAATGTAATGTAATGTAATGTAATGTAATGTAATGTAATGTAATGTAATGTGTGTATATATATATACACATTTCTACCCCACCATCACACTGACAACAAAGGTCCGCATAGTTAAAGCAATGGTAATCCCTGTAGTAACCTATGGCTGCGAGAGCTGGACCATAAGGAAGGCTGAGCAAAGGAAGATAGATGCTTTTGAACTGTGGTGTTGGAGGAAAATTCTGAGAGTGCCTTGGACTGCAAGAAGATCAAACCAGTCCATACTCCAGGAAATAAAGCCAGACTGCACACTTGAGGGAATGATATTAAAGGCAAAACTGAAGTACTTTGGCCACATAATGAGAAGACAGGATACCCTGGAGAAGAAGCTGATGCTAGGGAAAGTGGAAGGCAAAAGGAAGAGGGTCCGACCAAGGGCAAGATGGATGGATGATATTCTGGAGGTGACGGACTCAACCGTGGGGGAGCTGGGGATGGTGACGGCCGACAGGAAGCTCTGGCGTGGACTGGTCCATGAAGTCACGAAGAGTCGGAAGCAACTGAACGAATAAACAACAACAACAAAAAACCCACCATTATACTATATTTATTCTAATGATAATTTCCTGTTACTAATTCCACTGCTCCTTTGCCATTCAGATATTATTCATCATAGTAATTGATGAGTAATTTATGAATTAATAATAAACTGTATGGCAAATGATGTATTTGAAGTAGTACATTTTAGTTGCAGCATAAAACTAATTTTAAACATCCAAGGTTTGCTGAAAATGAATGGGGTGTGGGGGGAGAGAGAAAAAAATTATATTGAAATAAAACATGTTTTAATAATAATCTTTATTTTCCCCTACATTTAATACTTCGACAATAAAGCTTGATAGGATAAATTTGCTTGTACACAATGTGATATTTGATCAGGGTTGTAATGAGATTTGTTAAAGGAGGTTCTACAGTTGATAATATATTCAATATATATTAGTAATATACTATAATACAGTATTTGCTCTTGCCCTGTAATGAGTGTTAACAATCCACTTTTAGAAATAATATGTTGACCAAAAAGCTAGTAGGACCATCAATGCCTTTTCACTTAAAAGCTTATATTTTCTGTAATCTTTCATCCAAAATCTTCCAATGATGGCATCTTCTTCATTTGTTTCAGCTGTAATGTCTGAAATCTACCACTTTTTGATAGTGAAATTGAACTGATTTATAATTTACAGAAAAATATATCTTGGAGCTTGGTATTGGCCCTGGAACACGTGCAAGTTATTTGGGTATTCCACAAAATATAGTGCTCATCTGAATAATGTTCTTACACAGCTTCTCTTGTGGGAAGTTGGGTTGTTGCTTTGGTAATGGAGCACTTGGTTAGTGTGGGTAGATTTCTGGTAGACTTCTGTTTCTAGAATGCCATCATTTCCTCTACTGATGAGGATGTCCAAGAAGATGGCTGTTGTGGGTCTTCCGGGCTGTGTGGCCGTGTTCTGGAAGTTGTGGTTCCTAACGTTTCGCCCACATCTGTGGCCAGCATCTTCAGAGGGCAGGAGCACAGATAGAAGCAAAATCTCTGTCTTGAAAGCCTTCGACAATACATTTCCAAGAAGCATAGTGTGTTGTTGTTTTCTTCTTCCCTTGTGAATTTTATTCCATTGAAGAAGTTGTTGATGGTTTCATGTGTATCCTCCAGTTGTTCCTTTTTTTATTATGACGAAGGTGTCACCTACATATTGGATCCATACTTTGGGTTGTATACATGGGAGTGATATCATTTCTAGATGCTGCATTACAATCTCTGCTTTGAGTCCTGAAAGTGGTGATCCCATGGGTGTTCCTTTGATTTGTTGGTATATTTGTCCATCAAACTGAAAGTAGGTAGTGAGGCAGAGGTCGATGAGGTCCATGATTCTGGGTATTTCTATCTTAGTGTATTTGACTAGGTCGGGTGTGTTTCATAGAACTGCTGCCATGGAGTCTTTTGCTAGTGCTTGGTCTATGGATGTAAAGAGTGCTATGACATCGAATGAAACCATAATTTCATTTTCTTCTATTTTTAAGTCTTTGATTTTCTGGAGGCACTGTATTGGGGAGCACTAATGCTTTGCAGAAATCCAGAACACGAGAAAAAGGAAACAGATAATCTATACAGCATCTTCCACCAAAATGGATACCCACGCAACTTTTATCAAACTGTACCTGACTACCCAACCCACTACAACACAACCAACAGAAGCTATGAAAAGGATAACACTGCCATACATCAGAAACATCTCAGAAACAACCAATAGGCTGTTACAACCACATGGCATCACTGTAGCACATAAACCAACCAAAACCCTTCAGAACATCTTAAGTAACCCAAAAGACCCAGTAGCCCAAGAAGAAAAAATAGGAGTTATCTACAACATACAGTGTAAGGACTGTAGCAGCCACTATGTAGGATAGACAGGCAGAAGACTAGCAGAACGTATCCACGAACACCAACTAGCAGTCAGAAGACACGATGAAAACTCCTTAATCTCACAACACATGGACAGACTCAACCATACTTTCAACTGGGAAACTGAGCATCTTAAACCAAGCCAAATCCAAAAATGCTAGAGAATTCCTGGAAGCTTGGCACTCAGACAAAGCAGCCATCAACAGACACATAGAGGTTAACAACATTTACATACCATTCATAAGAGACAATAGAAAAGCCAGAAGACCAGAACATCTCCTTCCCAGCAATCATCACCCAGATATGCAAAGATTAACACCAGGATTAGCACCAGAGGAACAGTCAAACAGCACAATATACCCTAATCAAGGAACTATTAACTCAGTCAATCAACCAAGTAGCAAACAACAGCCCAATCAAGCAACTCCTAAGGGGAGAACAACACATCCACCAACACAAGCAGGACAAGCCATGTTATATAAACAAAGAGCAAGTCCCACTTCCTTTTTGCACTGAAGATATTGCCTAGCCTGGCAATGTCTGCAAGAAAACAACAAGGTTCAGAGAGCACCAAGGACTCCACAGTTCAACCCTGAGCTACAAATATTCTCTTCTATTGGTACCTTTAGCTTTACACAAAATAACAGATTGTTGAAAATTTATCCCAGATAGCCATTTATCCAATTTCTTCTGAAAAAGAAAATTGTCAGCAGGTCATATCAGGAATTACATGACCAGCCGAAGTCATTCTTGCGTGCGTGTGTGTGTATGTTGGGGGGCAAGGGGAGCAGATGATTAAAAGCAGTATCATACTAGTGCTATGCAAATTCTGCCAGTGTTCTGTCTGTGGCGTGATATCTTTCAGAAAAATATCTTTCAGGAAAACATAATCCACATGTCTTCTTGAACTGCATTTAATGCAGGTCCTACTGCCCTCTTCAACCCTACCACTGAAATTTAGTAGCCTTTATTGTTTTAAGCTTTTATTATTTTAAGCTTGAGAATAGGTGTACAGTTTTAAGATAACTTGACGAACCTTTCCAGAAGTTGCAAATAACTGGAAACATTGGAATTGGGAATTGTTTAATACAATTTGGCTGAATGTAGTTCTCGGCATAGAAACAAAAATGAAAAGGTTCCCCATTTCTGATATTGTTAGCTCTTGGTAAGCTGATATAACACATTTCTACCCACAATTCTTTTATTTATATTTATCAACTTATTTTTTTTTACACACGTTTTCTCAACTGGATTGCCAAGTTGACTTCTTTGCAGCTATATACATTTCTTGCAAATAGTGCTACTTGAATTATTTTTTGAGTATCTTATCATTTTAAGCCAAAAGGAATAAGGAATTGCTATATTCTGGTCATTTGATATACTGTGTTTAAGTTTCTGAACTAAAACTTATACACATCTTGTTTGCTTCATTTACTTGTTCATGAGTGTATAGGCCAGAGCTTTCCAAACTGTGTGTTGCGACACAAAAGTGTGTCGCCACACACAGTCTGGTGTGTCGCCACACAACCCGGAAGCGCTGATCATCATCAGCGCTTCCGGGTTTTCCCGCGGCGACACACCAACGGCGGTGCGCAAAAACCCAAAAGCGGCAGCAGCGCTTCCGGGTTTTTGCACGCTGCCGCAATGGCGGCACTTCCGGGTTTTCCCGCGGCGACACACCAACAGCAGTTGGTGTGTCGCCGCGGGAAACCTTGGTATAGGCAGTGAAAGCCTTGGGTATTATGTTCCAACACTTTCCTATTGCTTTATTGTGGAGTTTTATTGCTATTTTATTGTGAGTTTTACAAGAACTTCTGTAACTTGCTGAGTTTCTCATGCAGCACTCAAATGTCTCTATGCAGTGCTTTCTTTTAATTTTTGTCTCCATCCTCTGTAGGATTTTGTTTGAAACCTTCATCAAATTTCCATACCTCTGCTAAACATGAGAGATCTGTCATTTGGGGCTATAATGATTGCTTATTGCAAACTTCCCACTGCAAAATGGCACCATGGTCAAAGTCTTGTATGGGGAGAATGGAGAAGTCTTCCTCTTTCCACATCTCATTGCTGGGAAATGAAGGAGAATTAAAATCTATTTTGTCGAACATCTTGAGATATTCAAGACAGAAATGCCACTCTTTTCAAATAATCCGAATGCTAAGCATATTATCAGGAAGAATCCGTACACTTCTCCAGGCTCTAGGAATGCTACAGAATTCTTCTCATCTGCTTAAAAAAATTGCTTAGCAAGTACAAGCTAGTGAGTACCTTAGTTGTCCTTTGCAAAGCATGTTTTCCCTGGTCCCAATGAGATATATCCTATCTTCTGCCAGTAATTCTTTGCTAAAGAATTTTTCAAAGGAAAGTTTTGTTGGATTGTAAACATATTCTTACATTTCTGTATATATAAATGCAAATATATTTCATATTCATATATTAGAAACATTTGCACTTGCATTATGGCTCTGAAACCATGTTGTATTTCCTTGAAGAGTTTTGTTAACTTTCTTACCCTTCCTTTCTAGCAGGCCTTGATAGATAGCTGTGCCCATAGAAAGATAAAGTGTACTTTCCAAGGATAGCTTCTCCAGGGGAAATATATTGTTTAATAACGGTCAAGGAGCCCTAGCAAGGATGGAAGGAAGTTCCTAATATGGAGTGAAGGAAGGAAGTTCCTAATATGGAATGAGGGTAAGGTGGAGTATGGGTAACTGAGTAAGGGGTGGTCTTCTAAAGGAGGAGTTGAATGGAATCTATATAATGTGCTGTAGGAAGGGGGTCCTGCGCGGCCGCCCACCTAACAGCTTGCTGTCATTGCTTTTGCTCTTGGGTGAATAAACCCCTAACTTCATGCAATTTGTCAGTTTCTTTACTCCCGGCTCAGGAACGAACTTGGTAAGATAAAATTTACTTCTAACATTTTGGCACCCCAGATGTTTTACTGAGCTAACCCAATGGAGTGGGTCCCAGGGGGATAACACGCCCTGCCGGCACCAGGCCATTTGCCCAGAGGGTTGTGATTTTCCTGTGGGACCGCCCAGAGGGTAGTAAAGGGAACTTTGGGTTTTTTATGCCAGCTGATTGCATGAACCTAGGACAACTCCACAGTGGGTGAGTACCTGAAAATTTTATTCCTTTTATAAGCCCAGTGAATGTGTGTGCTTGATTCCTTTTATAAAACCCGACTGTCAACCAGGGCTGTGTGTCAAACTGGTTCAAGACGCCCCCGGGCCTCTGCTAGCTCTTTTGGGCGTTGACCAGAGTAACTTGGATAGCCAGTGGGACCAGGGCGATACGCGTGCCCAGACAGGTTGCGATTGAATGCTTGAATGAACTATAACTGGGCAATTACCGCTTGTGAGCTAAAAGTAGAAAAAGGTGAATAAGTAATTGAAGACTTGGAAGCGCGCAGAGGGTCGGTACTCTAATAGGGAGTCTCTGGGTGTTTAGACACACCCCAAATCCGACGGGCACCGGTGCCATGCTTAGGGACACGAGTGGTTATGGGGCATACTAAGTCGACAGTACCCCCATCTTCCCCCTTAGGGGTGTTGTTGAAGGCTTGGGATAAGGGGATTTTGCCCACCCAGCCAGGGATGAAGAAAAGACGTGCACGTGAGCTATGTATAGAATGGACTCAATATTTAGACACAAGCGGTAATGCAATCTGGCCTCCTATGGGTACATTTCACTGTGATAAATTGAAGCTTCTTAAACTTCTGCTAAAAAGAAATAACCCTGATCAATTATCCTATTGGCATTGCTGGAATGAGCTTGCAGACCCACCCTCAATTGCCAGTGCTCCTGATTCCCAACCTTCGTTAGGAAGTCTCCAGGTGGTCAGGTGAACCCTGGTCAAGCTTGGGTACTTTCCACTATGAGAAACTTAAGACTTTTAAAACACTTACAACATGCCAGTTAAGCTCAAATATTTGTGCAAGTATCTGTAACCAAAATGTTTTCTGTTTGTTAAGTATTAGTCTGTGTACATTTGTATGTATATTTGTTGAGGGAAATTGTGCAGGTTTTATGTTTGTGTATGTCTATATATGTGTGTATAACATGAACATCTGTCGGCTGCAGAGGGAAAGTCTGTGAAAATTATGTATGTATGTATGTATGTATGTATGTATGTGTGTATGTATGTATGTATGTATGTATGTCAGTTTGTCCCTTTAGGAGTTAAATGTGAGTCTGTCCCTTTATGGAACTAAATTTCTCCACAGTAAGGGAATGCTTCGAATTTTTGGAGATCCATAGCTCTGGCCAGGCTGTGGCTCTTCCAACTTTTTGGCTATGCAACCCTTTCTGTTATTTACTGTGAATAGTTGGACATGGGATTTGATCGTGCCATGTGTCCAGTTATTTGCACTTCCTGTAGTTGTGTAAGTTTTGTGTTTGTTTTCTAAGTTGAGTACGTACAAGAAGAAAGGTGAGGTTGTTTGTTGTTTACCATATAATCTTTATTGTATGATATGTACATGCCATCTTGAATGTTTGCCACCTTTGGAAAGGGAAAGGGGGAAGAAAATTGATTTCCTGGGAAAGGTTGTGTATGTATACATGAGAAGCTCTTTCTATCTGTGTGTGTTTCTATCTCCCCTGGTTTGGTTTTCATTATGTTTTTTTTAACTCCAACTGGGCTACACTTATGTGTGTGTAAGTTTGTATAAATCTCCTGTTTGCTGACCAGGGCTGTTCCTCTGATTTCCTAGTTGCAAGTAAGGAACTGAAGACTGTATGTGCCCTGGTAGGCTGTGCTTGATGGGACTTGGGAGAAGGAGTGTGTGTTCTGACTGACATGGGATCCTAACTTTTCTCCTTTCCTTTTACAATAAGTAAAGCATGAATTAAACTGATGGATGTCATGGGAAAGGCTTGTGTGTGCCCTGATTGTGTGGTATAGTGTTTGATGTTTGAAAAAGTGTGTGAACTAATCAGTTGTAAGCTCTCTTTCACTCAGCTTGGAAATCATTTCTGCTAACTTGAGGTATGTCCCTTGTGAGTGGTTGGCTGGCTGCTGTCTCTCCAGAAAAGTGTTTAGAAAGAGAGGAGACCCTGCAAGGACAGCCTTCTGTTCCTGACATCTACATAGCTTTCTCCTGTCATTTTTTTCTGTGTGCCTACTCTCCTTGAGGTTCCCCCTCCCACTGACTGTTTCACTGACTGTTTGCTACCGAAGGACAGAAGAGGCGAAGAAGAAATCAGCTCCTATGCTGTGTCTGCTGCCTGCTCCCAGACAAAACCTGATGGAGCTCTGCCAAAACACCGAAATGCTATTTCAACTTATTTTTGTTTTTTTTCAATTTAAAGACCGAGACTTTGGGAGGGTGTTGGAAAAGAATTTGTTGCTTGCAGATCTATTGTTTGCCTCTTTGCATGTTACTTCTGCTGTAAGTAGGTAACCAATTTGATCTGTATGGAAGTAAGAGATGGGAATGTGAGGAAAGAATATTGTAAGCTGGGTAAGAGTAAGTTGAAGTTGGGTGAGAGTAAGTTGAATGAAGTGAAGATGGAGATACAGGAATGTATTTGTGATGTTGAGATGGCTTGGGAGAGAGTTGATGTGGAGTGAATCACAGAGGGAAAAAAGAAAGGAAATTGTTATGTTTCCACTGTGCTTTGTTGCTGTGACCCCAACACCTGGACCAACTAATAAAGTAGCAGGATGAAAATAGGGGTGATCCTGCTGCACAAACATAAAGTTATACATTTGGGAACCACCCCATATATTTTTGTGTTTGCAAACACATATCTTAGAGCCCTTGAGATATATGTTTTGACCCACACACCTTTCCCTCCAGAACCTTCTCATGTGTATCCAGTTTTGCCTGTCGCTGATTCTTCTCAACCAGCTGGCTCTACAAGCGACCTTACCCTTGAGTGCACTCATGTTACCTATACATTCTGGACCTGGAGGAGAACCTTTTCTTCCTTTAACTATAGGTGGTCAACAGTATCACTACCTGGTTGATACTGGGGCCACTGCATCCTTACTAAGTCACCCTCCCTCTTCCCCTACTGTTCTTTCTGGGATTTCTGATCATATTATTGGGGTTGAGGGTAGGATCATTCCTGTAAATGTTACTGACCCCTTAACAGTAGAGGTGGGTCCTCTCACTGCTGAACATGCTTTTACTGTTTGTTCTGAATCTCCTGTTTTTCTCTTAGGTCGTGATTTACTCTGTAAACTCGGGGCCACTATTAAATGTACTCCCAATGGATTGATTTTGGACTTTCCCCTTCCCACGGTGCCCAAGCCGCAGAACTCATTGCCCTGACCAAGGCTTGCAAGGCTGCCCGCACCCTCCATGTGACGGTCTACACGGATTCTAAATATGCCTTTGGGGTTTGCCATGCTACAGGAGCCCTGTGGAAACAGTGGGGCTTCCTTACTTCTTCTGGTGCCCCCATTGCTCATGCTACCCTCATAGCCTCTCTTTTCAAAGCCATTATGCTCCCTAAGGCTCTGGCTGTAGTGCACTGCCTTGCACATCAACAGGACGTCTCCCTGGTTACAAAGGGGAATGCTTTCACCGATGCTACAGCGAAATGGGCCGCCCTGCAGCCTCTATCTCTCTCTGTCACAGCTGCAGAGTTTCATCTTCAATTGTCTCTTCCATACGACAATTTCATTGAGAGGGGGGAGGTGGAACAGAGGCAGGCAAACTGCGAGGCAACTTTTTCTGATGGATTCTGGAGGGTACCGGATGGAAGACCCTTAGCCCCTAGATGTTTGTTACACCTTCTTTGTCAACAGATTCATGCAAAGGGCCACTGTGGGACCAGGCCATTGTGGATATCGTGCGATGGGTATGGTATGCGCCTGGGGTTTACATGGAGGCTGAAAAAGTAGCACGTACATGTCTCACTTGCCAAGCTAACAATGCTTCCTCAAGACAAAAGATCCATAAGGGAGGGAGACCCTGGGCCCAAAGACCTTTTGAAAAAAAATTACAGCTAGATTATATTCAATTACCTAAGGCAAATGGCTTTGAACATGTACTTGTTTGCAGAGACCAACTTACACACTGGATTGAAGCCTTCCCTTGTCGACATGCTACCGCAATTGAAACTGCAAGACACCTGCTGAAGTACATCGTTCCCCGATACGGCATCCTCTGTCTTAGATATGGACCGTGGCCAACACTTTGCGGCACACGTGATTACTCACATCCTGCAAGCTTTAGGCATCACACAGAACTTACATGTCCCTTATCATCCTCAATCTTCGGTGTGTGTGTGTGTGTGTGAAATGGGCTAACAGGGAACTCAAGACATTGCTAGGAAAATTATGCCAGGAGATGCATTTAAAGTGGCCCCAGGTATTGCCTATCGCTTTATTTCACTTATGTACCTGACCTCGAAAAGATGTGGGATTGTCTCCATTTGAGTTGCTTTTTGGCAGGCCACCAGATGTTTCAAAAGGCCTGGATCCCCACTCCCTTCACCTAGAGAGTGGGGATTCTACGTTATTTTCGTATCTCCTCTCTATGTGCAGGTACTTGTGATCTCTATGGAAATGAAGTGCTCTACTCCAGACCTTGCCATTGGAAGAAACTCTTCATCCTTTTGAACCAGGTGATTGGGTGTGGATATCCTTTTGACAACACAAACAGCAGTTCGGGTTGCTGAACGAAACACCTGGCTTCATTGGACACACGTCAAACCAGCAGTCCAAGATCACAGCCCCCTTCCTGCCTCAGCCTCCCATCAAGCTTGTTAGGGATCCGGATTCTGACATTTGGGGTTTGAAAGAATGTCTTGGCTTCTAATGCTGTGGACCCTCCTACTAGAGGTTTCTAAAGGGAATCCAGTCGCTATTCCCTTTGCTTCCTCAACCACAACTACTGACTGGACCATTCCTAGGTGTGCTATGGGAATATGCTTTCCCATGCACAGAGGGGGGATTGTTGGATTGTAAACATATTCTTACATTTCTGTATATATAAATGCAAATATATTTCATATTCATATATTAGAAACATTTGCACTTGCATTATGGCTCTGAAACCATGTTGTATTTCCTTGAAGAGTTTTGTTAACTTTCTTACCCTTCCTTTCTAGCAGGCCTTGATAGATAGCTGTGCCCATAGAAAGATAAAGTGTACTTTCCAAGGATAGCTTCTCCAGGGAAAATATATTGTTTAATAACGGTCAAGGAGCCCTAGCAAGGATGGAAGGAAGTTCCTAATATGGAGTGAAGGAAGGAAGTTCCTAATATGGAATGAGGGTAAGGTGGAGTATGGGTAACTGAGTAAGGGGTGGTCTTCTAAAGGAGGAGTTGAATGGAATCTATATAATGTGCTGTAGGAAGGGGGTCCTGCGCGGCCGCCCACCTAACAGCTTGCTGTCATTGCTTTTGCTCTTGGGTGAATAAACCCCTAACTTCATGCAATTTGTCAGTTTCTTTACTCCCGGCTCAGGAACGAACTTGGTAAGATAAAATTTACTTCTAACAGTTTGCTGCATTTACAACATAACTTGAAAATATAGGAAGTGAAGGATTTATTTTTGTGGTCTTGCCTAGTATCCTTAATATTTATGTGTTATTGGCTTCTGTTCTTGCACTGAGCTTGAGGTTGCATTTTTCAAAGTAATAGAAATGCAGCGATTTGGAAAGTATGTTTTGGTAACAGGATGCACTGAAAATCAATTCAGAGAGAAAGTTTTTCTCTGGGCTATGTTTTTGCAGCTCAGCAGGTTAGCATCTGCACTGAAAATAAGTGGGAATGAAGATGAATATAATGTTGAAAGCAAAAGATCAAGGAGACCAGCCATCTGATTCAACAGTGGCCTTTGTAGGGACTTTATGTCTCATCTTACTCCAACAGCTTCATGCAGGTTTGGCTCCCTTCCTCTCTTTCTCTTGGCAGTGATGCACATCATGACTCACCAAACAGTAAGGAAGAAGGAATATAGCAGTATGATGATCCCTGGGAATGTTTGGCATTATTTCTATTTACAAATAACATTGCCAGTGTGAGCTAATCCCTATATCATCACTGACTTCATCCTATGGGTTAAAATCTTTGTAGATGGAAAAGTTTAGTCCCCTGGAAGTGAAACAGCCTCTTCAAGGTTATTTTGAAAATGAGTAGCAAAGGTAGGAAAACAGGGAGTGACAGTAGACCACGTCTTATATAATGCACGAAGTGGAATGCGCAAAATGAACGTGAATCCCCATGTCTATACGTTACTTTTGGCACACAAAATACTCACTACAATGTTCAGCCTTTTCAAATGAAGAAAATAGTGATAATGACTGCATATTGTATTGACGTATAAACTTTATATCCTCCTTTTATTATTTACAAAGTTGAGTGAGACTCATCTGTGTTCCTCCTTGTTTTTGCTTATGTTAAAACAGTTGGAGTCCTCTAAGCTTTAGATTTATTGGAGATGTTACAGAAGGGCAGATTTCAGTTAAGCGACAGGAGAAATGTCTTAAGAGTAAGAAAAGCTCAACAATGGGACCCAGAAGAGTGACAACTTTTTCATTTCCAAAGTTGTTGAGGCAAAGGCTATACAACTGCATCTTGGAAATGTTTTTACTTTGAATCATTCTGCCTCCTTCTGCACAAAGCTAATGATTGCTGGTGCCTTAATAGTAATTTTCCTGGAATTCTAAAACTTAAATCTGTAGACCACTGCCCTAGAATATAATTTCTGCCTTTAAACATGATATTTATTCTTTCCCCACCAGTGTTTGTATTATGCAATATTGGATTAATTTCATTAAATATGAGTAGCTGTTAGAAATGAACTAAAAATTGGGAACCATAAACCAAGAAGTAAAGAGGTGTTAAAGCTCCAGATGGAACCTCCAGCTTCTGTACTATAGATGGTTTATTTATTATTTTTAAGAAATTTGTATTTATTTTTATTTACAGGTAGGGAAAAAATGTTAGTTTTTAATTTTAGTTGGTTTATTTACAGGTAGAGAAAAGTTATTTTCAAGCTAGCCTGAGCTGTAAAGTAATTTTTTCTTTCTTTCGTCATTCATTCAGATAATTTACTCGGTTGCTGTTTTCTTATTTAAACAAGAAGTTTAAAAAGTAGACAATGTCACAAGAAAAAAAAAGGGGGGAGGGATAACAGAAGGAGACCTTGTATTATTGCCACCAATTTCCAGTGAGACTGTATGATCACTTTTTAGAGTGCTCAAAATCACTCTAATTCTCATCTGAACATATTCGCATTCTCACAGCATTCAAGGAAAAAGGTTGGTTCATGGTAGGATATACTTTCCTGCAGGCAAATCACATGTTTCTAAATGTCAGCTCTAAACTATAAAGGGCCATTTCATTTTGTAAAGTTTAGTTTTACTTTTAGAAAGCATCCCTTAGGCCTACTTCACCAGATTGCATTATTCTGAGCTAATTGGAGCAATGAGTGGATTAAATCCTTTGACAGTAATAGTAATAGTAATAGTAATAGAAGCTCTTCTGCTTTATAATCAAATTCATGAACAAGTATTTAACATGAATGGGTACACCTGTTTGTGGCTTATGCATCACAGATAATAGCTTCCATCTCTACCCACTTTTATGGTTTCTCTTGTAATATTTTAAGGCTGAATGTTTTATCTTTTAGTTTGGATTTGTTGATGGGGTATTTTTAAATAAATAAATAAAAAGAAATATTTATCCTGGGATATTAAAAATGTTAAGGTATGAGAGGTAACTAGAGTTACTTGAACTAATTTGTATATCTGTATAATTAATCTGCATATCTGTATAAAGGCAAAAGAGCTAAGGTATATTTTAGACGTATCCCCAGAATCTGACAATTTTGTCAAAATGAGCATCATGATATCGTGATACAAATTTTATCCCTTTTGGATGATTGTGCAATGATATGCTGCACATCCAAAAGGGCAGAGCTTGTGTCACACTGTTATGATTCTCATTTTGTCATGTATACCCCCAGTGGATATCTGTCAAATTTGTTGTGGTAAGAGGAAAATTAATTGCATGAAACTACCAATGCAAAATCATCTAAAATAAACTATTTCAGTCAGGGTTTATCAGTAGCATTCTTGTATGGCTATAAACTACGTTTCTGAGCTTTGTCCTAAGGTACAGCCTTGAATTTCTCTTTTGAAGGGAAAGTGGGGAAAATGAGAATGACCAACTTAAGTTATTTCTAAGGCATCGGGCAGCATCTTCAATTATACACAGTATTCTTTGTATTTCCTGCAAGTTTGTACTGTATTGGCTATATTATAATGTTTTGTTTTAGTAACTAGTAGAGCAGGGCTTTCCAAAGTGCCGCTGCTGGCGACACACCCGGCGGCGGCGGCGACACGCGCGCGCACGGCGGCGGCGCGGGGGCATGCGGCGGCGGCGCGGGGGGCGTGCGGCGGCGCGCGCGTGCATGGCGGCCGCCGTGCGCGCATGCGCCGCCGCTTCCGGGTGGTGTGGCGACACACCACGCTGTGTGTGGCGACACACTTTTGTGTCGCGACACACAGTTTGGAAAGCTCTGTAGTAGAGAGATGTTGTGCTCATGTACAATCCATACAATTTCTTCCAAATCCTTTTTTTTTTTTTTGGTCAAAGTTTTTATTATTATTTTTTACAACAAAGATAAAAAACTACAAAAAACAGAAAAACACTACAAACAAAAAAAACATTAAAAGTGTAAAAACACAAAAGAAAAGACTTTTAGAAAGTTACATACATACAGGTGACTTCCAGCTTTCACAGCAAGAATATACAGCAATTCCCATAAACAAACCCTTCCTCTATATCAAACCATAATCACATTATTTCTATAAATCCCTCCATTAACACATATACAAATCTCTAATACAATTGCTCCTTCCCCTTACATTATTTATATATATATATACTGTATGTATGTATGTATGTATGTATGTGTATATACACACACACACACACACACATTTAAATTTCTACTTCAAACTTCCCTCCCTCTTAAAAAATAATCAATTTATTTTTTTTCTTTCTACTACTATTTCTATATACTTCTGTCTACACAATAGACATCAAATTACAGAAACAAATAAATTGTCTGCCTTTATAATAAACAATCTTAACCCTATTAGATCTAAAAAACAGTATAAAACATTATTATATCTTATCAATATTCTTTAATTTTCACAAATCTATAACCCTATAAATCCTGATCCAAACCATAAGAAAAGAAAATTTAAAAAATCATATTAGTCTCATTATCAATCCAATTAAATATTCTTAATTTTTACCCCTCCTCAAAATATACCAGGGCATTTATATATTTCACCATTACACCAACAGCATTTTTTTAACAAAGATCTGACAGCCCAACAGCCCCCCAAAATACAAACTTTCCAGCGAAAGAGAGAAAAAACTCCCACATAACATACACTTCTTTCCCATAACATTGATTGAAATAGTCATAACATTTCCCCCGCTTGGCAGTTCCTTGTACAGTCCTAAGGTTAAAGAATCGTTTTAATCCCATAAACACCAATCCGGAGTTTTCAGCTAAGAATATTTCATTCTCCCCCACAACAGTAAAATCTCCATCTTTTCCAATGTCGTCTTCTTCTATCATAGTATTTTCAAATAGTTGTTTCATTTTAGCTAGAATCTCATCTCGAATGCCCCAAACAATCTGTATAATAATTTGACAACCCTTTGAAAAAATATCTTCTTGCTGACAACGTAATTCTCTGAGATCTTCTTTAAAATCTTCCATTGTTCAAACAGTAAATTATAGCACACCCTAAAAAGTTAACTCACAAAAATAGAGGTTAATAAATTAATCCAAAATTAACCAAAGAAAATATACTAGCAGACAACTTGGAAAAAAGTAAACAGAAAGCCTAAAGTTTAGAATGAGCAATGTGTAGAAAGAACACTCCAACCTTGAAATTCAGCAACAAAGATAACAACGGAAAGGCAATGTTACAGCTCTCAATATAACCCAGATGGGGAAAAAATCCAAAACTTTTTTTTTTTAGTTAAAAATCTCCAAAAATAACTATAATCACCAAGAGATTCCGCTTTTTCTTACTGTAAAAAGCTTCTCTTAAGATACAAAACTTAAAAAAACAAATTAGGTATTTAAGATATGGGAAGGCACAACTTATTTCCCCTTTAAGGAGTTGCATAAGTGGCTTAGAAAAAGGTAAAATCCCAGCCTCCCAGTGTAGTCTTATCGCTCAGTCGCAGACACTGTCTACGATCTCCTGGCTACAATTCACCGTCTGGAGGACAAATGGGTCGATTCTCAGCATTTTCCTTAATCTGGAAGAACACTTGGGGCTACAGAAAAACCTGCCTGCGCCCAAAAAAACCTACCATGCTGCCAGCTCTGCCCATGGAGCTCACAGGCAAAGTTGTTCAGTCGGCCATTTCCCACAGGAAGTCTCTTCCAAATCCTTTTTGGAAGCCCTATAATTCAGAGTTATTATTCAGGACATCATTCTGAGCCATTTAGAAGAATGATAGGATACAATTCTTTGTCAGTAGTAGTAATACTGATATACAGATACTGTATCTGGGCTGCAGCAATCCAGAACAAAAATCACTACTGTCTAGTAGTCACCTGGAATTTTGTATGCCAGATACAATAGCATTATGATTGATTTATTGATGGATGGATGGATGGATGGATGGATGGATGGATAGATGATAGATAGATAGATAGATAGATAGATAGATAGATAGATAGATAGATTTGTTTTACCCAAATAGCAAAGTACAAATATAATCTAAAATGTGGCTTTGAAAGAACAGAATCAAAGATGTAATTGCTGTTTCTCAAAGGAAAACTGAAGAGGCCCTCTTGAACTCTCCAGGTCTATAGGCCTCAGGATCAATGAAGTCATCAACATTCAACAGGCACTTTCTTCTTCCATATCCCCTGAAGCTGGGGAAGCCACAAGTGAAGTTTATGAAGCTACCATATATCATATAAGATTATTAATTTCAGTTACTTACTCTGAAGCTTCTTGCCAGGAGGATATCAGATCAGAGGTTTTTCTATGTTACTCATTTCCTTTGTAACTTGATCATACATGGAAACTATTGCATATAAAGTTAATCTTCTTTGCTTTGTTACAGTTTCCTTTCTATGGCTGATTTAGGAGTAGAGACTGCCAAAAAACCCAGTGGAGATTGGCTAATTCTTCATTGTTGGAAGTGAGATGGGTGGTTGGATGGATGGAATGGTACTCCCAGAAACATGGACAGAGTCACAGCCATGACTATCCATGACTGTTTAGGCATTATGAGGCAGTGTAGCTGGTCCAATTGCCCCATGCTCCATTCCAGAAATATGAATGATAAATAAATAAAATAAATAATTAAAGAATAGCAAAATAGTATTAAAAGCCTGATAAACAGAACTACTATCTGCCTAAAGCAAAACATGGAAGGAGTTAACGTAGCTTTCCTTTTGAAGTAACTGCAGAGTCAAAGGTGGGAAGAACCACTGTAGCAATCCTCAATCATATACACCACCTTAACCATGCCATTATGATTTTATTTTGGCTTAGGAGTCCCTACTATCTCAACCATCTCAACTCTACATTGGGGTTGCAGTGTTTTCAAAGCAGTTAGCTATTCTAACACTATCACAAAGAAAGAATGATGCTGCTTCTGCAAGACCTTGTCTTATCTGGGCACAAGAGGTTTGCCACTCCTTCATTGGCTAGAGCATATCAGCGAGCTTCTAGAGCAGAGCTTTCCAAACTGTGTGTCACAACACAACCCAGAAGCGCTGATCATCATCAGCGCTTCCGGGTTTTCCCTCAGCGACACACCAACGGCGGTTGGTGTGTCACCACGGGAAAACTTTGGAAAGCCCTGTGCTCTAGAGTTTTCCACCCTCGTGGAACTTAATTAAGGCAATTTGAATGCTGAGAAAAATCTGATGGCAATTAATGTTTCTGAAGATCCTTTGTAGAAGCTATGGCATTTGTCTCTCCAGTTACTGTTCCTTTAGGCAATGCCACTGACTACTAACAGTAAGCGAGGAGCTCTTGCTAGAAGCATAGTCTTTGATAGTTTCTTGATTTATTCCCAGATTAACTCCTGTGATGGAAAATGATTTGCACAGCAAGCCGTATTATTGTAGAATTGGGTTGATTGAAATTTGGAATTTATTGCTAAATTAAAAATATGAGCACTTGATAAGAGGCGAATTTAATGAAATTTAATGAAAGTTGCCCTACCTATTTAATGATGAAACAATAATATGCCCCAAGTAGATCAAGTTTATAGTGTGCCATTTTTAAAAATTTTCATCCACAATACTCTTGAATGGAGCCAAGAAACTTTGATATAACTTTAATTTGATTTTATGTTGATATCACATTGTCATACAGATTCATCATGGAGTCAGGTCAGGGTGGTTCCTACCATCATTTCAAATCCTTAAGGTTAAAACCAGTGGTGATGCCTACCTGCTATTAGGACCCACATTGTGGCCATGCATTCCCCCCTCCCCATTTATCTCCCTGGTTCCATGCTCACTGTATTGCTCTGCAACCTCTTACTCTACAACATTCAGAAAGCGTCGGTAGCACCTTTTCAAACTATTTTATTTAAGGCATAAGCTGTCCTGAGCCTCAGCTCACTTCATCTGATACAGTATATGGAGTGATTTAACTGATGTGGATTTAAATACATTGGGATTGGGGGATGAAAGGGGAAGGGCAGAAAAAAAATGAGTTTCTGCAAGCCAGTGCTTGTTTTTGAAATGTGTCTGGGGAAAAAACAGATAAAAGATCACTTGGAGTGATATGGAGTACTGTGGGTGGCTGGAAGAAGGAACTCTTAACAGTTTGGCATCTGGTTTTGGCTGGCGATGCCTGCTACAACAGCCATTTTGTAGTGGCAATTTCTTTCTCACCCATGAAATTATCTTTGGTTTAAGCAGCGGGTCTCAGATGTGTTCCGTGGGACTGGTTATGTTTGAGCAGTGTGACTTTGCAAGTGTTCGTACATGCTTACAATTTTTGCTAGCCTCCATTAATGCTAATACAAAAGGCCAACACTCCCATTTAATTAATGGATAAATAAATTCAGTAGTTGAAATGGAGTATCTCTCCAATAAGAGTTAGGCTTTACATACTTTAGTTGATATTAAATGGGTTCCTGCTCCTCTTCTGTAGAAACAATTTTCAATAGATCTTGTAGATGTCCTTCTTTCAATTTTCCTTCATCTACAATAAACCATCTTATAAATGGCTATAACTATTAAATGGCACAAAAGCCAAAGTGAGATATAGCAAATTCAAATTCCCTGATTGCCTCTTCTTCCTGCTCCCCCCCCCCTTTTGACAAAATTAGTTTAAACAAAAAACAAAAAACAAATCAGAAGTTTAAAGCAATCTCTAGCATGAATTAAGCTTCCCAAATAATAAAACTGCTAATTGATTGATGGATGGATTATGTGCATCAAATCATTGTCAACTCTTAGCAACTACATAGATAAATTTTCTCCATGGTGATCTGTCCCCAACCTGGTCTTTCAGGTTTTCCAACAGTGCACTCATTGCTACTGTAATTAAGTCCATCCACCTTGACTCTCCTTTTCTTCTCTCTCCTTCCACCGTTCCCAGGATTAGAGCCTTCTCTAGAGAGCTCTATCTTCATATAATGTGCCCGAAGTAGGATAATTTGGGCTTGGTCATTTGTGCCTCAAGTGAAAACTCTGGGTTGATTTGTCCAATGATCCATTTGTTTGTTTTCTTGGCTGTTTATGATATTCCCAGTCTTCTCCAACACCAAAGTTCAAAAGCATGAGGCAGCACAGCAGGACTTGGGTGGGGGGACACTGCCAGTACTCAACTCTTTTAATTATAAAACCAAAGCAAAGTTTATTGGATGGCCAACCTTTATTAAGGTGAACATAATAAATCGTTATATTGTGGAGTCCATGGTGCTCTCTGAGCCTTGTTGTTTTCTTGCAGACGTTTCATTGCCAGGCTAGGCAACATCTTCAGTGCGAAAAGGGAGTGGAACTTGCTCTCTGTTTATATACCCTGGCTTGTCCTGCCTGTGTAGGTGGGGGTGTTGTACTCTCCTTAGTAGTACCTTGATTGAGTTGTTGTTTGCTGCTTGGTTATAAATTGTTATATAGTCAGTTTTGCAATCTGCATATTAGTTCAAGGAAACTAATTTTGGATAGAAATTTGCAAAGTTCTATTTGATCCCTAATTTTTATGTCTCATAGCATACCCTTGTTTTTAATAGACCAATAGAATGGAGCTTTCAGATTTGTTTTAGATATGATAGTATTATTTAAGTCTTTGGCAGTCGACCGAGTAAGAGACTATTTTCTCCTTAACAGCTACAGGACTAAAGGTTGGAAACCTCTTTGGCAGTAACTTTTTGAAATAATAATGTATAAATCATGACTCAAAAAGACAAACATTACAGTCCAGCACAAAGGTAGGCATGCTTTGCATCACTGATTTCATTTCCACAATATGTACTGAATTCTGTGCTCTGTCTTGTTTAGGTAGGAGAACTGGATACCATTGATACTATCTTTGAAATCAGTTTACATTCATGTAACAGCAGGGTGTTTTTATTTTTAAAAATACAGAAAATACAGAAAATATCTATAGAAGCAAATGATTTTGTGATATTTATTTATTTATTTGTATTTATTTTTTTAACTTAACTTTGCTAAGCAATAATATATTTCTAACTTATTCAATCCTTTATTTTATTTTATTTTTAAAATTGTATTGCTTAAGAATATTTCTTCTTAGCACATGAAAGAGTGCTTCCTGATTGCTAAGAGTTCTTTATCAAAGGAAGAAAAATAATATTTTCTCCAAAGGTGGACTTGAACTGCAGTGGGAAATGGAAGAAATATACCCAGTTTGGTTCCAAAAGCAGCAGATGTCTCTTTTATCCAAAATTCTGCCACTAATTGCTGCAGCATTCTTTGTTTTGGTTAGCTACCTCTGAATAATGAGCACCAAAGTTCTGAGCAATGCAATACATCATGTCTTCAGTCTGGCTACATCCCATTTATTTAGTGTATTTTTTCATATGCACTGTTGCAATATTCACAGAACAAAATTACCCTTCTTTTATGTTCTGAACCTTATTAAAACAGGAATTAATTAGTGGCCATGCTAATGTTCACCCAGCAGACCTGCCTCACCCATTTTTTGAGCTGTCCCTTCCTTCTGAAATAAGATAATTTGTTGGCTTCTGTCATAGTGCATGTCTATTGGTGAGAATTTCATTCAGTTTAGTTGTTTTAACTGAATGCTAGTTGCAAATTCTGGAGCTCCCAAGACATCTGGAAGGCACTAGTGGAAGGAAAGCAGATGCCTTGGTTATTGCAGAAAATTGTATCCACCTGGCTGCAACCCAGGTAGCTACTTTAGACTGGCCTAATCCTCTTTGCACATAATGGACTTTTGTCTCTCCCTCCCCCCTCCCCCAACATTAAACACCACATGTTATAACAAGAAAATGCTTCCAAGAGTACAGAATTTCAAAAGTAATCTGACATGCTCTGTTGGAAGTCCTGCTGTTCAGGAAAAATAAGTCCAAATCCCTATTGGATGTGTAGAGATAATTGTGTGGTTCTTTAGGGCTCTAATCACTGCCAAAAATAACATCATTATAATAGCTCTGGTTAATTTTGATCATTCAGTATGATTTTAATGGCTTATCATTCTTCTGGGATTCTCTTTTCTGTCAATTTGCCACTAAGATAGACTCAGCTCCCGGTAAACATGTTGGTGGCTGCATACCTGAAGTGGGCAGGGCTAGCCACCAACTGAAGTCAATTTATCTGTTGTAAACCGCCCAGAGTCCCCTGTTCAGGGAGATGGGCAGGGATAAATTGAAATAAATAATAAATAAATAATCAATCAATCAATCAATCACTAGGAGCCCCAAATTCCAGAAAGCTGAGAGCACAGTGAGGTGGTGCTCTTCTGGGACTTCTTTCAGTCCTCCACTGATGGCTTTGTGGAGTGGCAAAAGGGAGGGTGTAGCTTCAGGAAAGGAGCTAGGCCTCAAGGCTAACCTTGTGAGCCAAATGGAAAGACAGGTTGGACTGAATGAGTGGCCAAGGGTTTCTAAACCCCAGCTTAGCATTTGAGAACTAGGTTAGAAAACTAGATTGGCAGATCGAGTTTCCCAGAGGTATTGACCTGTTGCTGTTGTTATTAAAAGATTCTTCTTTTGTCTTTTCACAACCTGGGTTGCCATCAACAGTAATTAAAAATTCAGCTGAAATGAAGTTTGCAGAAGTTTTTTTTTCTGGGAATGTTTTTGATCATTTTTTCCTTCATCCTTCTCCCCATCAATAAAGAAGACAATTATGTTAAACCTTCCTCTTCCTTCACATTTTCTCCCACAATGCCCTGGAAACCCCCTCAGCCAGATAATCACAAGAACTGGATACGGATACAAGTTCAAGAGTGGAACTACCATCAGCCACCTCCTCTACATGGATGACATCAAGCTGTATGCTAACAGTGAACAAGACATCAACTCACTGATCCACCTGACATGGATCTACAGTGAGGACATTGGGATGTCATTCGGACTAGAGTAGTGTGGCTGGATGGTAGTAAAGAGATGGAGGGTAGTTAAGTCTGATAGGATGGAACTACCAGCAGGCCACATAGCAGACATACAGACCAGCTACAAGTACCTTGGTATCCCACAGTCACATGGGAACCACAATGAGGAGGCAAGGAAGACAGCAACATCCAAGTACCACCAAAGGATAAGACAGGTCCTGAAGAGCCAGCTCAATGGGAAGAACAAGATCCATGCCATTAACATGTATGCCCTGCCAGTCATCAGATACCCTGCCGGTATAGTGAGCTGGCCAAAGGAGGACATGGAGGCTACTGATGTGAAGACCCAGAAGCTCCTCACAATGTACGGAGGCTTTCACCCCAAGTCCAACACCCAGAGACTGTACACCAGCCGGAAAGAGGGCAGGTGGGGTCTGGTGAGTGTCAAAGCCACTGTCCTGGATGGGACCCAGAGCATCCAGGAGTACATCAGTAAGATGGCACCTCAAGATGAGCTGCTGAGAGAATGCCTGAAGCAGCAGCAGACATGGAAGAAAGATCAAGCAGAGGAAGTGCCAATGGCAAGACAGGACCCTGCATGGGATGTACCATCGACAGATAGCTGAGGTGGCTGACATTGGGAAATCCTACCAGTGACTGGAAGAAAGAAATGATCTTTCTTCCATGTCTGCTGCTGCTTCAGGTATATACTGTACACACACACACACACACACACACACACACACACACACACTGATCAATCATGTCCAATTCTCAGAGACTGCCTGGACAAGTCCCTAAAGTTTTCTTGGCAGGTTTTTCAGATGTAGTTTGCCATTGGAGAGAGAAAGTGACTGGCCCAAGGTCACCTAGCTGGCTTTATGCCTAAAGCGGGACTAGAAATCAAGGTCCCAGTTTCTAGCCTGATGCCTTAACCACTACACCAAACTGGCTCTCTGTTCACCATATATAGAACGTCAGATGCTGCTGCTGAAACTTTCCATATTACGTTACAGCTAAAACAATTGAGGTGGAGGATGATGAGCAAAGGCAGGGGCAGATTCATGATGAAGGACACAGCAGTGAATGGCTAGCTTTTAAACCAAAAAGAAAGCAAAGAAAGCGTGGGAGGTGTAAAGAAAGCTGAGAAGTAGGAGAGTAAAGCACAAAAGCAACTCAATTCTTTAGAAAAAGTGCTTGTAACTTAAGATGGAGAAGGAAGGAAAAACTCTAAAAAGTGTTGTGATACAAAAGCCTTTCCACTGACACTGAAACTAGGAATGCAAGCTGCCACCTCCCTGAATTAAGATAGGGATGGTTCTGGTTTCTGAGTGTGTTTAAATAGCAGAAAATAAATTACATCTTGATTTATAGTTAGCACAAAGTGTGAATCCAAACAAACATGACTATTCAGCAAACTGTGGTTAAATAAATCATGGTTTAGTGTGATGTGTGAATCCAGGATGTATATGTTGGTCGGGGGTATTTGTTCAAAGTGTGTAGCACAACATATTGGGAAACCTTTAAACCCAACTTGGGTAACTCAGAATATTATCAAAAGGAACTGATGCAATTAAAAGTTTCATTTTGGTCCGGCATTGGAGATGGTTTAACTAATTCTTTCATTTTTAAACTAATCAATTCTGAGTCCACATCTCCTTACAGATCAGCTCCCCATGCTTCTGGAGAGGTATTAATACTTGCAACTCTGCATTTGACACTTACAAACCCAGAACCTCCGTCCACAAAGCACATTACTCATCATATCATCTAGAATTGTTGGACTGGAAAAAGCACACTGACCAAATATAGCTCTTAAACTCCTGGTTGATTTGAAAGAGGGAAGATGAGAAATGTCACAAACCCATTGCCTCTTCTGATTATTAAACTGTCTTTCTGTGGCTTTCTTTAGATAAACATAGTAACTCAATTTGACCGTGGTTAATTTGAATGTTTGAGAAAACAGAGATTGTGCAGCACTTAAGCAGGGCAGCTGCTTAATAGGGCTTATAAATCCTGTAAACTGTAAACCATCAGCTACAGATGGTTCAACAGAGTATGAATCTTTTATTGTTTTCTTCTTGTGAAGAAGATGTTTGCATGATCTGGGGAGTTTTAGTAAGAGGGCAGAAGGATCTCAAGGTATAACAATCACTTCCTATAATAATCTGGTTTTGTCCGATCGCAGGGGTACAACTCTGTGCTGCTGTTGGATACTTTTAGCCACAGCAAACTAGGTAGGTAGGGAACGTGTCCCTGTCCTAGAACAGACACATTGTTTTGCCTCAAATGTTTTTCCACATAGGATGTTTTTCAGTTCCCTAGGTGGGAGTCCTGCAAATGAAAGTAAAAAGGTCTTGCCTGACACAATTATGGGGATCAACTTGTCTACCTAGTCTAATGGAAAAAAATGGTTCATTTGAAGTCAGACTTCCTTTAATTAATTAACACATTTTTATTACTGCGAAATATTGTTTTGGCTCACTTACTGTGATGCAGAGAAAGGCAAAAGAACAAGTCAGAGGGTGTATCTTTGGCAGAAGAGGATTTAGGAAGGGGCTTCAACTAGTAGCATCTAGAGCAGAGCTTTCCAAACTGTGTGTCGCGACACAAAAGTGTGTCGCCACACACAGCATGTTGTATCGCCACACCACCCAGAAGCGGCGGCGCGCGCGTGCACGGTGGCAGTGGCAGCCGCTCCCGCCGCCGCCGTGCGTGCGCGCGCCGCCGCACGCCTCCCCGCACCGCCACCGTGCGTACGCGCGCCGCCGCCGCCCCTGGTGTGTCGCCAGGGGCGGCACTTTGGAAAGCCCTGATCTAGAGATAAACCTGAATCTAAACACTGAGAGAGATAAATGGATTAAGGACTGGAGGCCTAGTCCCAAGAAAGTTAAGCATCCCTGTATACCAGGGGTCCCCAACCTGTGGGCCGCGGCCTGTTAGGAAGTGGGTCGCACAGCAGGAGGTGAGCGGTGGTGTCAGGAACGAGCCTGTCCCTGCCGACATGAGTCGGAGGAAGTGCAGCCGGTAGCAGGAAGAAGCTGGGAAGGCGCTAAGACAGAGTCTGAGCTGGAGCAGTTGATTAGTGGGGACCCTGAAGGGGAAACACCCCCACCTATCAGCGCGTGGCAAAGAATGGCAGAGAGGTGGGCCGAGGAGCGCGAGGCCCGATTGGCCCCTGCTTGCAAACCCCGCCCCCAGTCTGTGCGATTGGCTCCCTCCTGCAAACCCCGCCCCCCATCCGCGCGATTGGCTCCCTCCTGCAAACCCCGCCCCCATCTGTGCGATTGGCTCCCGCCTGCAAACCTGCCCCCCCACCCGCAAGATTGGCTCCCGCCTGAAAACCCCGCCCCCGGTCCATGCGATTGGCTCCTGCCTGCAAACCCCGCCCCCCGTCTGGGCGATTGGCTCCCGCCTGCAAACCCCATCCCCCGGTCTGTGGAAAAATTGTCTTCCACGGAACCAGTCCCTGGTGCCAACAAGGTTGGGGACCCCTGCTGTATACTATTCAGATCAATGAACTTTACAAAATAGCTTAAAGCTTACTGTAGTATGTTTAAGAAGCTCTAGAAATATAAAATTATAAATTATAAGCAGGGTTAGCTACAACATTCCACCCCATTAATTTTACCATGGATTTCATAAACATTTTTTTCTGATTAATCCATTCTTCTATGACCATCTTCAGCTTCTGGATTATGTCCCACAAATTGGTGCTGCTGCTTCAGCTATGAATTTGCTTACCACATAATAACCTGTTTGTGATGCTGTGTTTCAGTTCTTCCAATCACAGTTTTTGTTTCAAGCAAGCACACTGTGGCATGGCTAACATGCAAGGAACCCAAAGTCTCTGTCTATATATTACGATCAGTTGTATGTTTTTGATGAGATTTGTATCAATGCAGCATTTTTATGTATTTTATTTTTTTAGCTGTTCATCAAACTTTTATGCTGCCCGACTCCAAAATGACATTCTATGCTGTTAAAATGCAATAAGACATAGAAAAGTGGTAAAATACTTAAGCCCAGTGAGTATTCGAAGTGAGAGAAGAGTGAAAAGGTATGCACATCTTCCACAAACCACATTTCCCCAACATACACATCTACGCACATGCAGACAAATGTATCCAAGGTAAGGGGATGTGACAGAGGGAGACAGTCCTGTTATTCCATCTACATGCACACATATTAAAGGAATCCATTACCCCAGCTCATGCTTTCAACTTCCACTTCTTTTCATTTTCTCCCCCTTTTCCAGCATTCTCACTGTTCTGTTGTCCTCTCATCTTTCCATCCCCAAGTAAAATAAGGAGTGCCATTTTGGGGGGGGGGGGTCCCTTTGAGTCAGTCTTGACTCCTGGTAACTGCCTGGAGAAGTCCCTGCAGTTTTCTTGGCAAGGTTTAGGAAGTGCTTTGCCATTGCCTCATTCCTAGGTCCAAGAAAAAGTGACTGGCCCAAGGTCACCCAGGTGGCTTTGTGCCTAAGATAGGACTAGAACTCACAGTCTTCCAGTTTCTATAACCACTATACCAAACTGGGTCTCACAAGGAGTGCTATACCAATGTTGTTATTAGACAGAGTGAGGCTTAGGTAGTAGCAACCCTCAGCTATCTTTCTCACCATGTACCACCCATGACAAAGAAGACAAACCATCATGCTCCATAGCTTATCTTGCTAAACTAGCCTGGCCTTGAATAGATGGAGGGTGCTAATCTGTCAACAGTATTGAAATAAAACTCAATAAACTGCCTGCAAACTGTTGTTGCATTTGTCATCCACATGACAGAGTAACAGTTTAGAAACCAGATAGAGAGAGGAAGACTTCTGGAGTAATTGATGGCAATGGGAAGAAAAAGAGAATGATGTATCCTTGATTGGGTGGAGATGACTAACCTGCTTAAAGGCCATCTAAGTTAGCCATGTACAGCATGTAGTTTCAAGAGTATAGACTTCTCTTGTGAGGGTTGTTAGAGAATGGTTTTCTGTTTGCAAGTGTCCTCTCTTTGAAGGCTACCCAGTTCAAGTCCAGTTGAAATAATATGAACCAGGGATATCTGTAGGAGGATGAAAAAAGTCAAGATGGTGTCCACAAACATGCAGCGCACACACAAAAGGCTGGGGCTTCAATTGCATAGTTGCGGCTACCATCTTGACTTCCTTGCAGACATCCCTGGTATGAACCATAAGAAAAGGGAGAGAGCTTGAAGTTACCCGTTAACAGTTACAATAGCATTTCAAAAGCAGCCTAAGCAGCATACGTGGTCCCAATCTTCCACAGAGATCTACTATATTTCCATTTAAATTGTAATTATTTTTAAATATGCATCTATAATCTATACGAAAACAGTAGGAAATGAAAATACAGTTTTTAATGCAAATTGATACCCCCTGTATTTGGGTGAATAATATATTTCCTTCTTTGGGATACTGCTTAAGTAGCTGTCCTAATCCTTGAACATGGAGAAGAATTTTTGCAAGTGTTTGGAATGAAGATACTGTAAGTAGATCTTGTCTGCTTTTTCTTACTGTATGCTGGTTGAAAAAATATGCGTACTGGGGGGGATAAGTCTCAGTGTGTGTGTCATTGCTTGAACAATTAAATATAACCTAATAAAGTGTTTTAGTGAATGTAATTTTATGTTTGTTTGATATAGTTCCATACCTGTAATTTATGTCCCCTTTTTCCTAAACAAATATTAGTTTTGTTTAAGTGGTCCCTTTGCGTTTCTGCTTAATCAGAGCTCTTGCAGACACAAATCCCTTTGCATGCTTGGAAACACATTATTCTCAATTATAATGCAGAGGAGGAGGCAATATCAATTGGAAAGCCACCTCAATTTCATAAGGCAGGTACAAACAGGTGAGCTGTGCATCTAATGGTTGTGGATGCCTAGAAATCTCCACCTCCTTAACTGTAAACAAAGTGGTGGCCTGATGCAGTTATTTTGCCTTTGATCTTCTGCTCACAAATTTCATCCCAGAATATTATTTCATTGACAAGCACATAGGCCATCTAGAGCAGAGCTTTCCAAACTGTGTATGGCGACACAAAAGTGTGTCGCCACACACAGTCTGGTGTGTCGCCACACAACCCGGAAGCGCTGATCATCATCAGCGCTTCCGGGTTTTCCCGCAGCGACACACCAACTGGAGCGTGGAAAACCCGAAAGCGGCAGCAGCGCTTCCGGGTTTTTGTGCGCTGCCGCAACGACGGCACTTCCAGGTTTTCCCGCGGCGACACACAAATGCCGGTAGGTGTGTCACCGCGGGAAAAACTTTGGAAAGCCCTGATCTAGAGATTCCATTTCCTAAATTTCCATTCAAGTCCCTGAGGAAGTTTCAAATTCTAACAGAATAATCATAACTTAGAGCAGGGCTTTCCAAAGTGCCACCCCTGGCGACACACCAGGGGCGGCGGCGACGGTGGCGCGCGCACGCCGGCGGCGCGGGGAGGCGTGCGGCAGCGCGCGCACGGCGGCGGCGGGAGCGGCTGCCGCCACCATGCACGCGCGCGCCGCCGCTTCCGGGTGGTGTGGCGACACAACATGCTGTGTGTGGCGACACACTTTTGTGTCACGCCACACAGTTTGGAAAGCTCTGACTTAGAGGATGGAAGGGTATAATATATAAGTCTCCCTCGAGTCAAATGTAGCTCCTGTTGATTACATAAACCATGTCAGTTTCTTGGCAACAATATAGAAGAAGTTTGCCATTGCCTCCTGCCTAGATTTTTTTTAAAACTTCCAAATCTACTCTTTCATCCAGATATAACCAGATTCAAATCTGCTTAACTTTTTAAAGTTTGGCTGGGTGCTGCTATCCCTGTGATGGAAGTGGGTATAGTGAGGCTCAAATAATCTCTGATAGCAGGAATTTCCTTTTGCTTATTCCTGCAGGATGGATTTTGACTTCAGCAATCTGCTGAAAGTGAATTGTGGAGATGTGCCATTCAAGCAGAACTTCTTCTTGGCCACCTTATCCCAGTAGAGGTACCAAGGAAGGGGAGGAATCAGTTTACAATATCTCCACAATGTCGACACAAAGTTACATAGAGGATAGTATTTTCATATCCTTAATCTGATGGCAGCACAAAACAAAGATTAAAACGATTCTAATCCCTCCATTTTCTTGATCTTTGCTCACCTTGAAATTACTGAGGTTGTAATGTAGTAGGGAGCTGGGGATGGTGACGGCCAACAGGAAGCTCTGGCATGGGCTGGTCCATGAAGTCACGAAGAGTCGGAAGTGACTGAACAAATAAACAACAACAACAATGTAGTAGAGCTTCAGTCAGCCCAATGCTGGTTCCTAGCCATTTGGGGCACTTAGAATTGTACTGTAAGCCAGTAGCTAGTTTTCACAGAAGCTGTGGAGATATGAGAGATTCATATCAAATCTCTTGATAAGCACAGTCTCAGAGCCTATTGGAATTTGTTCTGTAACTCAAATGACACATTTTTAAAAAAAAGATTTATATTGATCCAACTGATATTGAGGCTAGGGCTCAGTGAAAGAGAGAACAAAGGATTTATTTAAAATTTGCAACATTTTGAGGGATACGAAACCTAGTGTGATTTTCTTTAAAAAAAATAGCTAGTTTCTTGCCCCAAAGCAAAGGGTGGTTTAATTAAAGCCTATTTGGACAACTTACTTAAAGCAAATCTTAATTTGTTTTTAGGTGTTTGTCACAGGATAAGAATTCTAATGAGATTGCCTTTGAATGGTATTTAGAAATCGTATGGAAATTATCTACACCTGTAGATTATTAAAAGGAGCGATAACATAACCACATTAAATTTGCATTAAGTGATTTGATTTATTGATTGATTATGTACCATCAAGTCATTTTTGACTCCTAGCATCTACATAGATACATTTTCTCCATGACAATCTATCCCTAACCTGTTTTTCAAGTTCCCCAACGGTGCACTCATCGCCAGTGTAACTGAGTCCACCCACCTTGCTACTGATCGTCCTCTTCTTCTCTTTCCTTCCACCTTTCCCAGCATTAGAGCTGAACTTAATTTCCATTTAATGTCTGGGCCCATCCAAGCTTTTGGTTTTGACTGAAATTCTGCCTAGTTTGAATCAAAGGTACCTGCAGTTCCACCTAAAGCTGGGTTCAAACTTCACACTAAGATACTGTATATTTTATTGTAAGCAAGATTTGTTGTATAACCAATAATTGTGTGATGCATGCGTAATGCTAAACACAATGACTGGGTCTAAAGATCATACTAAACCAAAACCAGACACACCACATTAGAGCTTAGCATTAGAATTCAACCTAGATGAGCACTCCCAAGAGTTATAATGTTCCTAGGATGTAAAACTTCATCATTGGTTCAGACTGAGGTGATGTGCATCTCTGCTTGCTAAGCCTTGACCCAATTCCAAAATGGTTGGAGTTTGGATCTAATGTGTATGAGTAAGGACCAGTAAATTTCAAGATATGCTCACAGATGGATTATCATTTGGGCATCAAATTGGGTAAATGAAAGAAAAGTGCCACTCACAACATGTATTGTCACAAATGAACTGGATGTCAGGCATTAATTAAGCATGCATTCTAAAACCCTGCATTCTAAAGCAGCAACAGTGATGGAAGGGACCATACCAAACATGAGGTCACAGTCTAATATAGCAGTCAGGAATTAGGAGGAGTATAGGCAAATATTACCTAATAATTGGGGTTTTGGCAGATTACATGTAGAGGATATAATGGCAATTAAGTCATCCATAGTAAACACAATCATAAAACCCTAAGGAAAACAAGACATACCAACATAAAATAATAATAAAAATAGAAATGGTGCAATGCATTAAATCAGGAAACTTTATAGATAGATGGATAGATAGATATATACAGTATGTGTGTTTTAAAAGACTTCAAGACTAATTTGCTGTTGTCAAGATATTTGTTTCTGATTGTTCTGGTGCTTTGTTTCGTATTTTTAATTTAGTGCCATTTACAATTTTGTTCTGATTTGGATATTTTATATCTAAATTGTTGGTGGCCTCTATGAAAGCTGAATTTTACCTGGCAAGTGAGAGATAAATTTGAGAATAAAACTGATATTCCATTCTGTTCATTAAGCAGGCTTTCCATGGCAGTTTGTGTTTTTCTCTTTTCTAGGAAGATTACTTATGACTCAAATGTATTGTACTCTCTTTCAATCTTTGACTCTCTTTCTGTGAGTGTGTGCGCCTCCTAACTGTTTGACCTTCATTCAGCTCTGAAAACGAACAAAGATTTAGAATTCTTTATATTCCCAGTAGATTTCCCTTCCTTTTATATGCCAAGCTACGTATTGCCCACTGCACCTGAACACAGTAAGCAGATAGCTTATCAGTTCAAGACATCATGCCTGTGCTATTAAGGTAGCCGGTTAAATGATGTAGTGCTGATTTGGTAGAGTGCTTAATACTACTTTTACTGGTATGCCATAAATCACAACAAATGTCTTTTTGTGGTTCTTTTTTTTCCCTTCCCAGTTTAATTATGGTGTGGGTGTGTTTATTTATTTATTATTTATTTATTTATTATTTCTAACTTATATCACCGCCCATCTCCCCCCACAAGGGGACTCTGGGCGGTTTATTCTATGTAAATTGCCTTTTCAAATTTAGCATTATGTGGGCTTATTAGAAAGCATTTCCAGGAAAACATTGTAATGTAGGATCCGTTCAGAACACTATACATATAAGTACAAGGAAGTGAAGGGGTTGTCTAGGAACAGCATTAGGCCATTAGTGCATAATACCGTAATACGTTTTAATGAGTACTTGAGTAAATGCGCAAGAATTATCATAGAAGTCCTATTACAAGCAAAGCAATAATTGTGAAATTTCCATTTCAAATCTAGAAGAAATGCATTTAGAGATGTCTAAAAGTGGTTTTTGTTTGTTTGCTTTTTGCTGTGCGCTTCTGAGAAAGGGAAAAATGAAAGGGGAGAATCTTCTTGAGTTCTGTATCTAGATCCATACTGAGCTCAAAACAAATTGGCATTCACTATGCCAGTTCAGTTAGAGCTAGCTATATGTTCTCATTACAGAAGATTTCTAATACATGATCACATTATATATGTACTGTGCTCCATGCTTAATATAACATTTTACCAGAGGTTTTAAATTGTTTATCTTTCAGTTTTTGCAACATTCTGTGGAGGAAAATAAATTTGCAAGGCCATAGTGATCTCTCTTTTAGTCCTTAGAACTCTGTGTATCTGTGTTTGTGCATGTATACAAGTTTAAGCCTCAAAAGAAAGGATTCTAAACAGTGTACATGCTAATTCTATGATTTAGCATTTTAGCCTAAGTACATCTTAGTGGAGTTAACGCATCAATGGAACTGATTGTTTGAGAACAGACTACAGTGGGAATTATTTATTGATGTGATTGGTGTAGTTCAATAGTATGGATAAGTTGGGATCCTTTTGGAAAAAGCCAGGATCCAGTGGAAAAAGGGTTTAATTCACTGAAAGCAACAGGAAATTGAAGCTGTTATGGAAACCTTGTTCACTGACTCCTGCAAGATGCTGCTACAGAGGATAATAAGTTGAATTTTCAGGGGTCACTGGTTTTTGGTGCAAACAGAGTAAGTTTCAAGCCTAAAATATTCACAAGAATTTCTCCAGCTGCTGCATTTTTGCACACATATTCCATATAACCTTCCTTATGGTAAATTTGACACTTGTTTTCCACAGAGATTTTTCTGGTTCATTGTTGGACCTATCCAGATGGGGAACATGTAGAAAGCATAATAATTTCAAAGCATCATAGGCTGTATTCAGCAGTGTCCATCTGCTGCTAAATATAATCTGCTGGCAGAATTATTTTTCTCTTCTTCTGCAGCCTGTGTGTGCCCCATATCAGTGAGGGAGATTGGGATAGGGAGGAAGAGAGGAATGTGAAATCCTATTGTATGGCCAGAAATCTGCTTGATTAATGTCAGATGGAAGCCCATGCACTCAATACTCAATTGTATGAAACATTAAGAAGCCATATGTGAGTAAGGGCAATTCCCTCAGTCTGAACTGAAATACTTTTGATTGCTGAAATGAGGAATATGCGTGTCAATGAAATACTCTGTGCTCCCCCCCTCCTTCCTTTTGGCTTATTACTTCTTCTATACTCCATAAAAATAAGTTTGATGCAAGACAGAAACAAAACATCAGTAGTAATGCTCCCCCACCCCCAGTGGGAAAGCCCAGTGTTACAGAAGGCAAGGTATAATTAATTGTTCTAAATGAATGTTGGGGTCTGTTGCAAAATAGCTCATACAAGTAATTACGTCTGGATATTGCCATTATACAGGATAAGGCAGATGCTTTGTAGCATCATCTATATGATGTCAATATGATGTCAACTTGAGGGTAAGAAGAGAGAAATATGCCCATTGTAGACAGTTGCACTAAAATTAGAACAACGACGTAATCTCAACTTTCATGTTTTTTGTCTATTGCCTTTCAAAGACTGATTTGGAACTGTAAATTAATCCAACACAATTTTATATCCTGACTACAATTAAGAAGGACCACCATCTGGGACTCTACTTAGTCACCAAGGAAACTTAGACACCCTTTCTTTTCAGCTTTTTTATGACCCTTCAGTTTATGTGCAATTCAAAACATTGTGGGAGAGGTCAATCTTCCATTTGTTTTCTGACAACTGCTATTTTTATTTTTTACTCTGACCAGTCTTCACAGCTGTTTGATACATATTTTTGTTTACGTGCCCGAATTTTCTCTCCTTTTCTTCCTTGGAATGCAGCATGAAATACACATATAATTTATCTATTGCTTTACAAGCAAATGCACAGCGACGGCATCGTCAGCTTTGCTTCATTAATTCTGGTGATAAATGACATCTGCATTTTCTTTACAGATTTTGCACTTTCAGAACATATTACTAAATGTTACGCTGTACTCCACCTAATGTGATTTTCAAATTTGGTTCATACATTTTTTAAAGAAAATTGGACAATCCATTTTCCAATAATGAATCATTTTTAGACTATACCAGTACAACAGATAAGGAGGGATGGTTCCAGATTTGTTGGGAGGAAGTAGCAAGCTATATATTGTATGTCTTCTCTGTCCCATTTTACCAATGGTTTTGCTTAGCTGTAGGGGTTTGCCTTATTCTCTCTTTTTTTAAATATATTTTATTAGGTTTTACATATACATAGATAAAAGTTGAAAACGGAAAAAGAAATAGAAATACAAAGCAAAGAAAGAAGAAAAAGAGTGTAGTAAAGAAATTAGTCAATTTCCGATTTATCCCTGGTCATAGTGATTTAAAAAATCAATCTTACATGCTAGGTCTATTTATAACATTAAAAAAACATTTCTTGTCTAATATATCAATTTATATATATTTTAGTTGTCAAATCCCCATATAAGCTTTGCCCCCCCCTGCATTTTGCAAATAGTCTGTTAATGGTTTCCACTCTTTAAGAAAATAATAATTTGAATTTTCTTTTAATAAACATGTCAATTAATCATTTTCTGCCATATCCATTACTTTTAACATCCAGTCCTGTATCGTAGGTATAGTCTGATTTTTCCAATTTTGTGCATATATGAGTCTTGCTGCTGTAATTATATATTGCGTAATTCTTGTAAATTGTTTTCCTATTTGTTCTTCTGATATTCCCAATAGAAATAGTTCTGGTTTAAATGGAACTCGAATTTGTAGAATATTTTGCATCAATGAATGTATTTGAGTCCAAAACTTCTTTGCAATCTCACATGTCCACCACATATGGTAAAATGACCCCTCTTTTTTTTTTACATTTCCAA
Organism: Charina bottae; assembly: GCA_023362775.1. Taxonomy (NCBI): domain Eukaryota; kingdom Metazoa; phylum Chordata; class Lepidosauria; order Squamata; family Charinaidae; genus Charina; species Charina bottae. The sequence goes on from JALMGJ010000012.1 coordinate 7,802,823, forward strand.
CGCAAGTTGGAAACATTCCCATACATTTTAGCTAGTTTTTGTGGGGTCATATACCATCTGTACATCATCTTGTAGAAATTTTCCTTCAAATTATAACACAAAGTAAATTTTAGTCCTTTAGTCCACATATCTTCCCATTGTTGCATTTGAATATTATGACCAATATTTTTTGCCCAGTTGATCATGCAATCATTAACTTGTTCCTCTACCATTTCACCTTTTAACAATAATTTATACATTTTAGCAATTAAATGATCATCTGTCTCACATAATTGTATCTCAAATTCCGATTTGGTTTGTTCAAATTCAAGTTCTTTTTTATCTAATTTAAATTTTTCTACAAGTTGCATATATGAAAGCCATTGAAAAGTATATCCTTCTGAGGCCAGTTCTTCTTTTGATTTAGTTTTATATTGTCCTTGTTCTTTTTTTAAAAAGTCTTTGTAAGTCAGCCATTTATCTTTAACTCTTACTTCTGTTCTATGAAATGCTTCTTGTGTGGAAATCCATAAAGGTCTTTTATAACATAAAGTTAGTTTATATTTATTCCAAATTCTTAACAAAGATCTTCTGATATAATGATTGTTAAAGTCCACAGTAACTTTCACTTTGTCATACCACAAATATCCATGCCATCCATATCTTAATTCATGGCCCTCCAAATTCAATAGTTTTTCATTTTTCAAAACTATCCACTCTTTAATCCATACCAAACAACAAGCAGCATAATATAATTTCAGATCCGGTAGACCCAGTCCGCCTCTTTCCTTTGAATCTTGTAAGACTTTATATTTTATTCTTGGTTTTTTCCCTTGCCAAATAAACTTAGAAATATCTCGCTGCCATTGTTTGAAAGGTTCTTCTGATGCCAATATAGGTAATGTTTGAAAAAGATATAAAATTCTTGGCAAAATATTCATTTTAATTGCTGAAATTCTACCTAATAATGATAGTTGTAATTTTTCCCATTGATCCAAGTCTTTTTTAATATCTGTCCAAAGTGGGATATAATTATTCTTAAACAACTTAACATTTTTAGTTGTTAAATATACTCCCAAATATTTTACTTTTTCTTCCATTGAATATCCCGTTATTTCTTTCAATTTCTCTTGTTGGTAATAGTCCATGTTTTTAGTCAAAACTTTTGTTTTCTGTAAGTTCACTTTAAACCCTGCTAACAATCCAAAGTCTTTCAAATTCTGAATCAATAATTCAATTCCATCTAGTGGATTCTCCAAAGTAAAGACTAAGTCATCAGCAAAGGCTCTTAATTTATAAATTTCTTTTTTATCCTTAATACCATGGATACCTTCATCTTGTCTAACATCTCTCAATAAGACCTCTAGTACCAATATAAACAAAAGTGGAGATAAAGGACAACCTTGTCTTGTACCTTTTTGGATTTCACATGGTTTGCTAAATTCTCCGTTAACAATTATTTTTGCAAATTGGGGAGTATATATTGATCTAATCCATTTAATAAAGTTTCCTCCAAAATTCATATTTTCTAATACTTTAAACATAAAAGGCCAATTTAAATTATGAAAAGCTTTTTCAGCATCTATAAATATAAAGGCAGCTTGTTTTTCATAATGTTGTTCCAGATATTCCAATATATCTAATATATTTCGGACATTGTCACGGATCTGTCTCTTAGGCAGAAATCCTGCTTGGTCTTGATGGATAAAGTTTTTAAGAATGTTTTTCATTCTTTCTGCCAATATAGTTGTAAAAATCTTATAGTCATTGTTCAGTAGAGATATTGGTCTGTAATTCTTAGTTAAAGTCAAATCTTGTTGTTCTTTAGGGATCAATGTTATATGTGCTTCTTTCCAAGTCTCTGGCATTGTTCCTGTTTCCAAAATCGAATTCATAGTCTTCTGTAAAGGTAAACATAATTCATCTTCGAAACATTTATAGTAAGCTGCTGACAGGCCATCCAGTCCTGGTGCTTTTCCACTACTAATTTTCTTGAAAGCCTTTACCATTTCCTCTGTTGTTATAGGATTATTAAGCATTAATCTTTGTTGGTCATCAAGAACAGTTAATTTCTGTTTACTCAGATATTTATCAATGTCCATCAAGTTAACTTCTTGTTTTTTATATAATTTTGAATAATAATCATAAAAAGCTTCTTGTATATCTATATTATTCACCATAACTTTTCCTTCATGTTGTATTTTAGAAATTAAATTTTTTTGTCTTTGTTTCCGTAATTTATAAGCCAACCATCTACCTGGTTTATTAGCATGTTCAAAATATTTTTGCTTTGTGAATTTCATTTGAGTCTCTATCTCTTGTGTCAATATCGTCGATATCTGTTTTTGTAAAAATTTAATTTGAGTAAGCAAAGTATCGTCCATTGGCTTATCTCTTAAACATATCTCTTTACTTTTTATTTCATCTCAAATCAGTTGAATTCTCTCTTGTTTCTTTCTCCTCATTTGAGCATTATATTGAATAAAGTAACCCCTCATATATGCTTTACTGGCATCCCATACAATCTGAATATTGGTACCTTTGTTCAAATTCAATTGAAAATATTCCCTTAACTTTTTTTTGCATGCCTCAACTATATCATTTTTCTGAAATATTGACTCTCTTGTGTCAATATCGTCGATATTTGTTTTTGTAAAAATTTAATTTGAGTAAGCAAAGTATCGTCCATTGGCTTATCTCTTAAACATATCTCTTTACTTTTTATTTCATCTAAAATCAGTTGAATTCTCTCTTGTTTCTTTCTCCTCATTTGAGCATTATATTGAATAAAGTAACCCCTCATATATGCTTTACTGGCATCCCATACAATCTGAATATTGGTACCTTTGTTCGAATTCAATTGAAAATATTCCCTTAACTTTTTTTTGCATGCCTCAACTATATCATTTTTCTGAAATATTGACTCATTTAATCTCCATCTAAATACGTTTCTTTTTCCTTTAACAGTCAACATTACTGGATTATTCGCATAATGCCCCTGAGCAATACTGTCTTGAGCACTGTAGAGCAGGGTTCCTCAACCTCAGCCATTTTAAGATGTGTGGACTTCAACTCCCAGAATACTCCAGCCAGCATTGCTGGCTGGAGTATTCTGGGAGTTGAAGTCCACACATCTTAAAATGGCTGAGGTTGAGGAACCCTGCTGTAGAGCATTATAGAAAACTTAATATGATGGATGGCTTTCCAGATGCCGTCACCAGCACCAGATTAGTTGTAGGTACATCATTACAAAGCTGCTAGTAAAACCTGTTGTGGTTTGTAAATTTATAATTTAGGATTTATAGCTTAGCATGTTGTGCAAACAATGTGATTATTTAATAAAACATACTTAAACAAATGTTGGCTTAGCGTTGATGTGGATCCCAGATATTTGTCTCACTCTTTTTGCTTGAATTTACTTAGGCAGTTTTGCTGAGGGAGGGAGGGGAGAAATTTAGATTTATTATCCCGTCCTTTTTTTAATCTGGATTGTTTGACCTTCCCCAAATTCATACTCTTTTATTCTTTTCCTTCTTTAATTTCCAATTTATTTGTCTAATTCTAGTGTGTAGTATAATACCTGTTAGTTTTCATATTTAATCTGTCTCCAGCTGTTTCAGTCTTTATTCTCCTCATTCCCACCCCTAATGAAAGAAAACAAACAAAAAAATCCTCTTTTCTTTCTAGTACCTGTTTGTCATGTTTTATACTGAGTTGGTTTTCTTCACTTTGAAACTGTATGCTTTCTGTTAAGCTATTGCGTATATAATACAGTTCTCAGATTTTCTCAAAAAATGGTGCCCAAGGAGCATATAACTTGTGTGTGCAAATAAATAAAATGCATTGTAATAGTGGTGGTGTGATTCTCATGGTATGGGTGAGTCAGAGATGGTGTAAGGGTTAGACTTGCAAATCAGAAATCTCTGATTCCCACACAAGAGAAAACAATTTTGTGAACAAGGGCCATATGACAGATTTCGAAGACAGAAAATGAATAGCCACATGGCTATTAGTTTAAAAAGGCTGGAGGAAGAAACCTGGGTTTTGAACCTTGGGACCAGCATATATACAGGGCAGGATTTCTGTGTGATTTTTGATAGAGAGCTTCATGTATAAATGGCTTCCATCTTGAGTTTGCTTAGGAGGCAGCCTAAGTGGAGCACCTGGGATGGAATCTTAACAGGTGGTCTTCCTGTATTGCTAAATCTCTTCTGCTGCTTTTGATTCCTTTCTGGACTACCTGGTGTCAGTATGGTTCAGGTAGAAGTGTGACACAGCTCCTGTGCCACTGTATCAGCGAAAAAGGTAAAGAAACCCAGAGGCAGTGGCATCAGCCAATGTTAGTTGTGTGGCACAAAGGGAAGCGAATTCCATTTTTATAGGGAAGAGAAGAAGACAACCAGCCAGAGATGAAGATAAGCAGCCTGCGCTGGTGCTCTGGCCACTTCATACAATCATACTGTGAAATCACAAGCTGCTTTCGCTGCAACATGAAAGGCATCTTCCTGCCCACCAACTCTATCAGGATGTGATGACTTAGTGGAATTTCACATAGCGATGCAATTTGGCCAAGCACAGGTAGTCCATCAGGTAGGGAAGACTGTTGTCAGTGGTCCAATCAGCAAGTAGGAATGGGACAACCTTTTTTTGGAAAGCTGCTGATCTTATGAGTGCCACACAGATCTCCTCAGCCAGATGCTTCTTATTGTGCTGTCTCTCCAGTAACACAAGGAGACTAATGACCTTTTGGCTAGTGTTCCAGGAAGTCTCTGATCTCAGCAGTTCAGGTGAGGTGGCTGAGCAAGAGGCAGAAACCATTATTCATGGGCAAGGCTTCTGTTTTGGCTGACATGTGGAATTCTCTCCTGAAAGGGAAGCATGTGTGGGAGCAACATGTTCCTGCAACAATTGGAGACTAAATTGGTCAGAAAGTACAGAGTCAGCAGCAGATGCGGGCTTTAGTTTTTCTAGATCAGGGTTTCTCAACCTTAGCAACTTTAAGATGTGTGGACTTCAACGCCCAGAATTCCCCAGCCACCCATGCTGGCTGGGGAATTCTGGGAGTTGAAGTCCATACATTTTAAAGTTGCTAAGGTTGAGAAACCCTGCTCTAGATTGTAGTCCTGCCAACAAGCCTTGCAACCCTGGCTGTGTAGATGACATAGTGTTTGAGGCAGGTTCAAAACATTCTTTCAACTCAACTTTTTACATTTGACCACAAATGTAAAATGCTTAACTTTGTATTCTGTACTGTTTCTATGCTGCTGGTGGTGGTGCTGCTGGCACAGGTCTGGCAGTTCAACTCAACTCTCAACACTCTGGCCAGTAGTGATGAGTCTGGGCCAATGCTTTTTTGTCTTCTATTTGCTTGACTCTCAAAAGTGGATGTATGAACACAAGTATTTAATGCAGAAATTCACTGTTTTTAAGAAGAGATGTACAAATCTAACAATAAGTTCTGAGAGTATGGGAGAGACTTAATAATAGGCCTTAGCTGGAAAGTTTACTGCTTTCGAAATATGGCTGCCAAGATAACAATTGGGGAACAGGAATAATATGAATGCTTTCTCCTTTGTGGAATAAGAGTTCAGTGTTTTTGTACTTTTCCATAGGTTCCTTGATGGACAATTGGGAGACCGCCATGCTGCCCTTTCCACTTTGGCAGAGGCATAAGGGGAATGTTTGAACATTTTATTGTGGTGGAACCCTTGAAGCTATCCAGCCAAAAACTGTTCAGGGTTTATGGCTTGAATCATGTCAACTGGATTTCTATTTTCTCAGTAGAAACGTTTCACTCCTTATCCAAGGAGCTTCTTCAGTCTGAGTAAAGTTAGTAAGGGAATCCTTAAATACGTTTCTAGGGTGGCTGTGTGACCTTGCACAGCCCTTTCCCTTTCCCCTATCTTCCTTCCTGCTTTGTCTTCTGTGCCTAGGAAGATTAAGACCATTTCGCAAGCTCAACAGCAGCAGGGTAATCTTAACGATCCTCCTTTAGATGATAATGGGACTTAGAAATAAACATCTCAAAATAACCATGACCTAGCCCCAGGTGCAAGGTCACACAGCCACCCTAGAAACGTATTTAAGGATTCCCTTACCAACTTTGCTCAGTCTGAAGAAGCTCCTTGGATAAGGAGCGAAACGTTTCCACTGAGAAAATAGAAATCCAGTTGACATGATTCAAGCTACAGACTGTTCCACCTGGATGACTGAGAACCTTCATCGACATGTTCAGGGTTTAATGTCCTCCAAAAAGTTTGCCATTCCTTCTTTTTTCATCCCCATTTGTCCCCAAAATGAAGCTGCTGCAACAAGCATTTTGAATCGGATTAAATTTGATTGTGTTGCCTTTGAATCTCACATCTCAGATCTGAATCAGATCTGCACACCCCAATGATTATTTTCTGTGTTTGTTAAGATAATTCCCTTCTGTCACATTAAAAATAGCAATTTCTAGTGCTGCAGGCTGTATCCCCCAGCCACAGGGTATCAACAACTCTTCTAGGATGGGTGCCTTGTCTCTTTTTCTTCACTTAGCGCGTGCTTTCTTGCATCAGATATCAGAAACGGATCATAATATCTTCTTGTTCCTTTATTCGCTGCTTGTGGTGTGCTATAGTTTGAATTGCATAGATATCTTGGGTGCAGGAGGAGGTGGGAAAGTGCTTGATGAATGGATGCTCCTATTCTTTCGACAGGAAGAGTTGGGCTGTCAGGGTATACTCAGAAAATGTATAGATAATTTTACTGTGTGAATAAGGGAATGACAAGGCAAAAGTACACAGCTGAGAATAATGAGTAATTAGCTCAGAAGGACCATGGGGGCTAATAGCACCTGTACTGTTACTAGGAAGTTTCTGTAAATGACTCATCAATGTATATAAGCAGTGGGAGGTGAACGTATTCTTGCTGGGTGTTGTTGGGTGTTGCTGAGTGTTTCTAGAGAGTATTACTGCGTATTGTTGGTTATGTATGGTAAAAGATTTGCTTGTATATAGATCTGTATAGTAAAGTCTGTAAATATTGAAGCCACAGACTCCAAGCAGATTTCTTTCGAGACCACTCAGTGGATGGCACAACGTGCGCTACTCTGACATGGGCAAGTTATTTTCAGTATCATGATTTTTTTCAGTATTTTGGGTTTCCTCATGTACTTCCATTTACTGGGCTATGGACTTGAATAGAAAAATACAGTGGAGGGAAATTTATTCAGTGATATCAACGTAGGAAGCACTGCAAGGGAGGGGACTTCCTTTTTGTCCCAGCTGTCTCTAATAAGATCCTGGCAAGGTATCATACTGAAATTGCACTACTCATAACTGAAGTGAGATTTCTCATTTATGAATTTCAATTAATAATTTATCCACAGAACTATCCTTTTATGATCAGAATATTGCCAAGCTGTTTGGTTAGTGTAGCTCTAAGATGCTTGAATGCATGTAGGCAGTACGTGCCTCGCTATTTACTTGGAAGTAAATTCCATCAGAATCAGAACAATGTACATATGGTTGCTATATAAATTATGCAAAATAAGAAATTATGCATAACAGACCAGTGTTTTCAAGTTTTTTCGATACAATATTTGGATTATCTGCAGAATTAATTTTTTATTAGATGTTCTGAACTCTTGGTATAGCCTGCTTCTTAAATTCTGGTGTAGTTAAAAGCCATTTTATAAGATTATATAATTTCTGAAACTTTTGTTCATTTTTCTCATGTTATTGTTTGTCTTTATGATGCATCCCACTGTTTCACATTTCAATCTTAAGACATCTCCAGATCATATTAGAAAATTCAAAGTGACTGAACATACTAAATTTACTTTTGCTAAAAGATTAATTCTGGAATGAAACAGGCTTAAAGAACACTTATTGTCCATATTAATGCAAATATAATACAAAAATATTATTTCCTTAGTACTGTCCCCAAGGAGGAATCTAATGTGTTACTACTGATTGATTTTTCCATTGCAGCAGAAATCTAGTCTAGCAGGCTACTTCTGACCATGCAAGATGAAATAATACTTCAGGGCATTTGGTGAAATGAATTGAATTGGGACTATTTTTTTTAAAAGCAAACTTTATTTATTTCAAAATATAATTACATATAAAGGAAATTTAGATAATAAACTACATATTACATACAATACAATAAATACACCAAAATGCAACAAAAACAACAAAACAAAAAACACACAACATAGAGAAGAGAAAAAAAAAACCCACAGTTATAAAGAAAAACAATATATAAATACACAGAGAGAAAAAAAATCAAAGTGAAAATAAAATAAAAACAAGATTAAGAATAAAAGGTGACTTCCGGCTATCTCAATTATAGATATACCTATACTTAAGATAATATAATCTCTTACCATTGATTTATCCATATTCCCATTACTTCTATCTAGCAAACTCACTCTTATGTAAAACCCATAATCATGGCTTCATCTTTTTCTGTCATTAGCAAATAATCTAAAAATGGTTGCCATAGATCTGTAAATCTAGAAATAGTTTTATCCCTTATCAATTCTGTTAATTTTGCCATTTGTACCAAGTCCATTAATTTTATTATCCATTCTTGTACTGTTGGTATTTGTGGTTCCTTCCATCATTGGACGTAGAGTATTCTTGCAGCCGTAGTCATGTGTAAAAGCAAATTTCCGTACTTTTTCTCTAACTCTTCCTCCATTAAACCTAGTAAAAACAATTCAGGTTTTTTTGTTATATTTACTTTAAGAATTTTCTGAATAACATTACATATCTATTCCCAAATTTTTTTTGCTTTTTCACACGTCCACCATAAGTGATAGAAGGTTCCTACTCCCTGTGAGCATTTCCAACATATATTCGTTACATTTTTAAACATTTTTGATAATTTATCGGGTGTTAAATACCATCTGTACATCATTTTGTAAAAATTTTCCTTTAAATTATAACTCAATGTAAATTTTAAACCTTTTGTCCACATTTTTCCCATTGATCCATCATAATGTTATATCCAAAATTACTAGCCCACTTTACCATACAGTTCTTAACTTGTTCATCCTCCAAATTCATTTGTAATACCATCTTAAGGGGCGTGGTGGCTCAGCGGGTAAGACGCCAGGCTTGTCAATCGGAAGATCGCAAGTTCAGAGGTTCAAATCCCTAGTCCCGTGTGACGGAGTGAGCTCCCACACTCGCCCCAGCTCTTGCCAACCTAGCAATTTGAAAGCATGCAAATGCAAGTAACACCAATGCAAATATTTTATAATCATTATTTAATAAAGATATTGGTCTATAGTTCCTAATCAATAAGGGGTCCTGTCCTCCTTTTGGTATGAGTGCAATGTTTGCTTCTCTCCATGTATCTGGCATTGCTGAACCCAGCAAAATCAAATTCATCAATTCTTTAAAGGGTAAAAGAAAATGGTCAATAAAACATTTGTAATGCCTTGCCGATATTCCATCAAGTCCTGGTGTTTTTCCTATCTTAACTTTCTTTATAACTTCTACTATTTCAAAGGTAGTTATAGGACTATTTAGTATTAATTTCTGTGTTTGTGAGAGCTTTGGTAACTTTTGGTTTTTTAAATATTTATCAATCTTCTCCAGTGAAATCTCCTGTTTTTCATATAAATTAGAAAAAAAATTAAAAAATATTTTTTAAAATTTTTATTATCCACTATTTCCACATTACCCTCTTGAATTTTAGTAATCATTTTCTATGCTAACCACCTTCCTGGTTTGTTAGCAAATTCAAAATATCTCTGTTTGGCACATTTTAGTTTCATTTCAATATCGTTTTATCGTTAACATTGAAACTTGCTGATGTAGTAATTTAAGCTGATAAACAATATTATTATCAGATGGCTTTTTATGTAATTCCTTTTCTTTTACTCTAATCTGATCTAAAACTATTTGTAATTTTTGTTGAAATTTTTTCTTTATATTTCTGTTGTGGTAGATAAAATGTCCTCTCATAACTGCTTTACTAGTGTCCAAAACAGTTTTTATATCTATTTTATTATCTAAATTAATCTCAAAAATTATTTTAATTTCCTCCACAACCTCTTCTTTTTTCAAAATAGCTTCGTTCAATCTCCATCTAAAGGTTCTAGATATTTTCTTTATTACCATACTCACAGGATTATGATCAGAGAATATTCTTGGCAGAATATCCACTTTAGAAATTTTATTCGCTAAATCTATTGAGACCCATATCATATCAATTCTTGGAAATGATTTACATCTTTCCAAATAAAAGGTATAATCTTTTGCCATCCCATTCTTATGTCTCCAAGAGTCTACTAGTGCCAAATTTTCCATTAAATCAAAAAAAGATTTTGGTAATTTTCCTTGTTTAATTTTAATTTGTTTCTCAGATACTCTATCCACCAATGGTACAGTAACCCCATCAAACACCAGCTTGAATATGATAAGTCTGATAATTCATCCAAAAGTTTCATATAAAATTTCTTGTCTCTTAATTCTAATAATGCAAGTCTATCTAGTTCAATAGACTGGGAAGAAGACAAGATGGAGGATGAAATAGAAAAGATTTTCCGTATTAATTCTAAATAGGCAAACATACATACTGTAGTAAACCAAGAGATGTACTAGTAGAATTCTCTAGAAAAAAAAACAAGGGACTTAATTTTACAAGCACATTTTGATGCTAAATTTAACATTGGAGGAGAAGAGATAATTGTACTCAAAGAAATACCAGTGAGGATTTTAAGAAAGAGGAAAGAATATGCCTTTCTGATGGATGTACTGAAAAAGAACAAAATCCCTTTTCACTGGGAAAGGCTAGAAGGATTGAGCTTTACATTTCAACAAAAAAGATTCAAATTTACTTCAATTCCTAAAGCTAAGCTTGTATAATCTTTTCCTTTAATTTGTCTTCTTTGACCTCAGGTATTCCCCTAAATCTTAGACAAAATTCCTTGTCTCTTAATTCTAATAATGCAAGTCTATCGAGTTCATTTTCTTTTTCTGCTTCCAATACATCAACTCTATCATTAACTTTTAAAAGTTCTCCTTCCATTTTCCTTTCTATCTTCTCCAATTTTTGGTCAAGTCTCTTTTCAAATTCAGCAAATTTTATTTCCAAAGATTGATTAACGTTTTGAATAACAGTTTGTGACGTTTTATAAGTATATTCCTCAAACATAGCTTTCATCCAGTCCCCTTCTCCGGTCCCACATCTTATCTGTTTTCTGGTATTCATGATTTATTTCAATTTATTTACTTGTAGCTTGTATTTCAGGATAATAGCTCCCTCTCACGACTTTAGGTCAAAAATTACAGTAAAGTGCACTATCTTTTTTTTTTGGGGGGGGGGAAAGTAAATTAAACCAACTTATATCTCTATATAAATAAGTAAGGCGGCAGAAATGCAACCAGAGCAAAAAGAAATGGGCTTCTATAAAATGCTGAATTGCCTGCTTAAATCATTAGTCTTTTAAATTATGCAAAAATCAACCAAGGAAGTCTCAAAGTAATGAAAAATTCACCAAGAGAAAAAGTCTTTCTATAATAATAGCCTCTTCAAATTTTTCGATTGAAATATCACAAATTAGTCCATGAGATGAGGTGGCCAGACGTATTGTCCTTTTAAAAAGGACATCAAACGCAGCTCCTACAAAATGGTTCTAGCACTTCCCAGCTGTCTCTCACCGTTCAATCTCCATGTTCTCTCAGCATTTTCCAGCTGTCCGGAAGTCACAGGAGCGATTTGCCAGCTTCTCCTTGCCCGGAGATTGCTTCATGTCTCAAAATAAATCTTGGGAGACACCATGAACCCCGCGCTGTAAATCCTAGCAGCGGAGCTTTGCTAGGATCGTCCGTCAACCATAACTCCTCACCGGAAGTCAGTATCGAATTGGGACTATTTTAAGGCATTGTGTAATTCTTTTCCTCAAAGCTAATCTTCATAATTTAAAAACGGCTTGTTTAGTTACCTGTACCAGATTAGTGCAGTTCTTTAATCTGAAATGATTTTTCTCAGTTGGGAAGATATTGATTAAACTATTGTTAAAGGGTAGAGGGATTTCAGAGATCAGGCTGAGGGATCAGTCTGATTCAAAGGGCTAAAAAGTAATCTCCAAAATGAATTGGGGCCACCATGATGCTTCATCATCTCTGACTGATGCAAAAAAGGGCACTACAGCTCAAAATGCATCTATGTTCAATTAACCATATAGAAGGCATCCCAAATAATGTATAGCTGTCTTTTATTTCTAGTAAATGTTGAAGAGCATATAGATTAAACTTTTATTTATTATTAAAAAATGTGACTTCTAGAGTCTTTCAGAAAAATACCCATAGGGAATAGTGCAATTAGGAATGGATATTTGGTAGTGAACAAAGTGGTATAACTCAGTGTTTTTCACACTTGGCAGTTTTAAGATGTGTGGACTTCAACTCGTAGAATTCCCCAGCCAGCATCTTAAAGTTGACAAGTTTGAAAAACACTGGTGTAACTCTTTCCCACAACAATACTGTTTTCTTATTAAAAACCATTACCTCTCCCAAATCAATGAGGTACCACACTGGGGAAACTTATAGCTTATAGCTGTGTTTGACATTTTGCTGAATCCCAGGTCAACTCGGTCCACTTTTGACTGATTCAAAGGGCTAAAAAGTAATCTCCAAAATGAATTGGGACCACCATGATGCTTCATCATCTCTGACTGATGCAAAAAAGGGCACTATGGGTCCCCCTTTGAAAAATGCCTTGCAAACCTTTCTTTCAGGATGCGATGCAGCCTTCCTGTCCTCTCCAGCCCATAGCCAACTCTAGATAATTTCAGGATCTTCTAATCCAATTTAACCGAAGTGTTTTCCATCATCTCCTGACATAAGAATAGCTATTTCCATGATTTGTGGTTCTTTGGCTGTAACCAATCTGATGACGAAGTAAGAGCTGGGATCTGCTCATCTCTTGTGGCCATATTCAGCTGCTGCAGGCATGCCCCTCTCCATTCTGGTTGCCTGCAATGAGTACTGATTGGCTGGCAGATCACATGTTGGTGAGGAGAATATGACTCTTAGAAGTCACATTTACTGTCCCCTCACAGATCTCCCATGTGGTAGGTTGGCAAGTTCAATGAAGGACTGTTCTTTGTGCAACCTACCACTCAAGAGGATTTGAAAGGAGAGGACACTCAGACCTCTCAGATCCTTCATGTGGTTTATCAGTACGTCATGAGGATATCTGGGAAAGGAGATTATGACTGCAAATATCCCTCCCACCCTCCCCACGTGCATGTTGGTAGGTTCCATAGAAGGGTGGTACTGGCTGAAGCAAAAGAGCTTTGGGATACTCTCCCACCACCCTATCCCCAGGGTGGGGTGTTAGTAGCTGCAGCCTCCATCATCCGTCCAGTGAATCAAGGCATCCAATGCAATGGATCAAGTTCAGAAGGTGACCCATGGAGTAGATAGGGGCTTTCTGGTAAAGGAGGAGGAAAGAACCTCTCCTGATTTACCAGGAAACTCTCCCATGCCTTATCTATGGATGTAGAGTAACAGAGACTGGCTGGACAGGTTTTGTCATCCCAGCTCTATGGATCAGGCACTGTGGGTGATCCACAGGATGGGTAGGGCTCTCCTAGTAAAGCAGGAGCAGAAGGTGTCTTGCCCCCACCCCCATCCTTGCAGACCAGCTTCTAACAGATGGTTAAACCAACCACTCCAGCTGACTGTTAAAACTTGCTTCGTCTCCCAGTCCTACCCCAAGCTAAAAATAATGATTAGTGGATGTTTTTCCCACTGGCAGATAAACCTTGCAGTAAATTGTTAGGATAGCACCATTCACTACCTTCATTAATGAGGCAGAAAAGAGTTGGCCTATGGAGGCAGCAAATAAATGCTGGCATACTTTGCATCACTTCATGGACTGGAGAACAACATATTAAACCAGCAGTCTGGATGTGCCCATTTTTAAAAACTCACTATTTAAGCGTTTACTTTTTCAGGATGCAAAGAAGCAGGGTAGGAACTGAATGCAGTTACACTGCTAACAGTGCTCACATGTGATTCATTTGGCTCCCCAGCACAGTACTTTGTGGGAGAAATGCTGAGTCCTTGTCTGCAAATGTAATTTAATTCTGTTTTCTTTTTAAGGGGAAAAAGGTATAGACATACTTATTGTTTAAGAAGCAGAATTTGAAAGAGCCTTGTTCCTAAACATTTACATCTAGTTCTCTGAGATTGAACAGGCTCCCTCCCAAAGGGCACTTACACAGTTTCATCACAGACTACTAAATGATACTAAACAATAGTTATTTTTATATTTATTCCAAGCCATAAAAACTGCCCTGGAAGGGAAAGTTTTGGTACATGAAATTGCCTAGGTTTTATCCCCATTGAGGAGACAAGTTTTATATATTAATAAAATAATGGACAAATCAAAGATTGTCATGTTTCTTTGAATTATTTTCAGCTCATATTTTTTTCATCAAAAACACTAGCTACCTTGTCTCTATTGTCCACTGATTTTTTGATTGTCTTTGATTTTTCCAAGCATTAGGTCTTCTTTAATGACTCCTGCTTTTGCATTATGTGTCCAAAAAATATAAGCTTTAGCTTCATTATTAGTGTTTCTAGGGAGGTAGTTTTGAATGATTTTTTTTGTCCTCCTCTCCAAGGTATTCTCAATAATTTCCCCCAGCACTACAATCCAAAATGTGATGAATCAGATTCTCAGTTATTAATTCAGAATCTCTCAATCACAAGCCATCAGAGGATATGGAAGAAGTCTTTATTAATACAGGTGATCAGTCCAAGGCAAAGATCAGACTGAGGAAAAGCCCGCACAATTGCTGTTACAAAAATCCCAGTACTGGCCCCCACTGTACCAGCCCCTCCCTAAATGCTGATTTCCCTCTAACAACTCTCCTAACTCTCAGCTGCAAATAATTCTGCTAACAAGCCCTGATAGCGCCAGCCAAGCTGACCTTGTAGCTATTCAGGCTGTCTCAAAAACTCTAATCAACATTCCAAACTGCTACTACAAGCATGCTAATACAATACAAACTGCTACTACAAACATGCTAATACAATACTACAATACCCATCAATTATACTGGAAGGATGCAAAATCCTGACATACCACCCCCCTAAACAATAACTCCCCAAGCTCAATGTCTTTTACACAGAGAATACATGAATACACATAGAACACATAAACATATATCAGACCCATTCATACTGTATATAGCATCCTGGTTATATGGCAATGACACCACTTATCAAAATCCCAGCTATTCCAAATTACCCTTACTTAGGCTTTTCTGGGAACCGGTTGTGAAACACTTTTACTAACGGGTGCTTGCACATGGTGGCTATTGACCCACTCACTGTGAGCCTTAGGGAAATGCTTCCATTGTATCAGGTATTGCAACACTCCATGGTGACGTCTAGAGTCCAGTATATCCTGCACCTCAAAGTGCTGTTCCCCATCAATCATCACGGGGACTGGAGTAGGTTGTTCTGGGTGCCAACGTCCCGAATCTTGAGCTGGTTTCAACAAACTACAATTGAATACCGTATGGATCTTTCTCAGATTAGGCAACTGTAACTCCACCGTTACATCATTGATCAACTTTATGACAGGGAAAGGCCCCACATATTTTGGACCCAGTTTTTTCTATGGTTGCCAAATTTTCAGGAATTTTGTTGATAAATACACTCTATTGCCCACTTTCAGCTCCCACTCTGGCGCCCTCTTGCAGTCAGCATATTTCTTATAAGACTCTTTAGCTTCTTCCAGTGCTTTCTCTATCACTGGCCAACTGTCATTTATATGGTTGATCCATTCATCCAAAGGAATGATTCTAGTCTGGTTCTTAGGCAACTCTGGGAAAGCTACAAACTCTTGTCCATTCATCACCTGGAACGGAGAGTATCCAGTACTCTGGTGCTCTGAATTATTATAAGCCACTTCGGCAAATGACAACAAATCCACCCAATCATTCTGTTGATAGCTGACATAGTGAGGTATTGCTCAAGCACCTGGTTCACCCTCTCAGTTTGACCGTCTGTCTGGGGGTGGTGGGAGGAGCTTAACCCTTGTTATATGCAATAGCTTTCCAAACTGTGTGTCGCGACACTTTAGTGTGTCACAACACACAGCTTAGTGTGTCGTGAAGCGGCGGGGGCGTGCATGGCAGGGGCGCGTGTGCGCGGCGGCGGTGTGCACAGTGGCGGTGTGCACAGCGGCGCGCCATCAGCGCTTCCATGTTTTAGCGAGGCCGCCGCTGCTGCCACTGCCGGCATGCATGCCATTGCGCACGCCGCTGCCGCCGTTGGTGTGTCGCCAATGGCGGCAATTTGGAAAGCACTGTTCTATGCCAATCATCTTCAGGAATGCCCTCCAAAACCTGGAGGTGAATTGTACACCTTTGTCACTTATAATGCACTCAGGCATGCCATACAGTCTATAAATGTGCTGTACAAACATTTTGGCCAATTGTGCTACGCTAGGTATACTAGTACAAGGAATAAAATGTGACTGTTTCAAAAACAAGTCAGTCACCACCCAAATCACTGTTCTTTTTTGACTCTCTGGCAGGTCCACTATGAAATCCATAGCTATCTGCTTCCAATATTGGGTAGGACTTCCCACACTCTGCAACAGTCCTCTGGGTTTGCCCCCACTCTCTTTGCCATGGCACGTGTTGGGCAGCTGGTCACATATTCCTCCACATCCTTACATAGGGAAGGCCACCAAAATTGCTGCCTTAATAAATGCAACATTTTCAAATAACCAAAATGCCCAGCTGACTTGGCGTCATGACATCTTTCAAGTATTTTGTAATGTATTTTAAATTGTAGTTACTTTTAAAGATTTTAAATTGTTGTACTGTAAACCGCCCAGAGTCCCCCTCGGGGGAGATGGAGCGGTAATACAAGTTTGTTTATATTTATTTTTATATATATATATATATATATATATATATATATATATATATATCGTCTTAAGGTTTCCAGGATACAATCTATCCCCAATCCACCACAACCCTTGCTTCTCTTCCAGTTTTGATTTATTGGCCTGTAGCCAATCATCTTCCTTCAATTTGGCAAGCAGGTCACTCTGCAAACCCCCTTCCACCGTCCAGGTTGGCGTTGACTTTTGGCTCCTCGTGACTGCTACCATTCCCAACTGCTGAGCAGGAAATATCAAATCTACCACCTCTTCTCTTTGACTGTTGTGCTGGGGTAAACAAGACAATGCGTCGGCCAAAACATTCTTTCCTCCAGGTAAATATTTGAGTGTAGAATTGAATCTACTGAAACATTGGGCCCATCTGATCTGTTTAGGATTCAATTTTCTTGGAGCGCATAAGGCCTCTAAATTTTTATGGTCTGTCCATACTTCAAAAGGCTGAGGTGCTCCTTCTAGCAAATGCCTCCACATCATCAACGCCCACCACACCACGAAGGCCTCCTTCTCCCACACATGCCAGCGGCATTCCGTGTCATTGAATTTATGGGACAGGGAGGCACAGGGCCTCATTTTTCCCTCTTCATCTCTTTGTAGCAGAATAGCCCTACTACTACAAGCATGCTAATACAATACTACAATACCCATCAATTATACTGGAAGGATGCTAAATCCTGACACAAAGTCATCAATTTCTTTTTATTCAGCTTTTCTGATGGCCCAGCTTTCAGTCATTACAACTGGGAAAACCATGGCCTTGACATGTTTTCATTGTGATGTCTGTTCACTTTAGCATTTTGTCTAATTTGCTGTAATCTTTCTTTCAAGTAGCAGCTGTCTCTTTGTTTCATGGCTATAATCATCATCTTTACTAATGTTTGAGCCTAGGAAGATAAAGTCTGTTATTACTTCACCTTCTTCTCCACCTATTTGCATTGGGTTGGCATTGCCTCTTGGCATGATCTTTTTTTAAGATATTTTAAGATATTGAGTAGCAGATCAGCTTTTAATTTCCATTCCATCTTCAACAAAGCATTCCTTAAGTCTTCTTCACTTCCAACTGCCTAGAGCAGAGCTTTCCAAACTGTGTGTCGGGACACGTTAGTGTGTCAGCTGCAGTGTCTGGGTGTGTCACGGCTGCTACTGCCTCCGAGCCGTGCCAGGATTCCATGCAGGTCCTAGTGCCTGCCTTGTGCCTTGCTGCCTCCAAACCTGCTGTGATTCCGCGCAGGTTCTAGTGCCTGCCTTGTGCCCTGCTGTAAGAGTGTGTCGTGAAATGATGCCCTGCTGTAAGAGTGTGTCGCGAAATGATGCATGTATAAAAAGTGTGTCACCAACATGAAAAGTTTGGAAAGCTCTGGCCTAGAGTCTGACCGGCAGTAGATAAAGCTAATGCATCAATCTGAAATTGTTGATGTTTCTCTCCTTGCTATTTTTATTCCAATTTCAACACCATCATGTTTCATGATATGTTCTGTATGTAAGTTAACTAAATGAGGTGGCAATATACCCCCTCCTCAGTGCACTCCTTCCCCAACTTTAAAATATTCAGTTCTACTGTTCCATGTTCCATGTTCCATTCTAATTATTGCTTCTTAGTTATCAAACAAACTCTTCAGTAGGCAGGTGAAGTGGCCTGATTTTTGTTTATTTGTTCAGTCGCTTCCGACTCTTCGTGACTTCATGGACCAGCCCACGCCAGAGCTTCCTGTTGGCTGTCGCCACCCCCAGCTCCCCCAAGGTCGAGTCTGTCACCTCCAGAATATCATCCACCCATCTTGCCCTTGGTCAGACCCTCTTCCTTTTGCCTTCCACTTTCCCTAGCATCAGCATCTTCCCATGTTTTTAAGAGTTAACCCATAATTCATGGTGGTCTACAATGTCAAAAGTCTTAGTATAATCAATAAACATTGTCTTTGATTTCACTTTATTATGGTCTTAAACCAGACTCCGTACATAAAACTCAGCTGTAAAAGAAAACTACAATAAATTTAGACATTCATCTAATCCACCAGGGCTACTATAATGCAGTGAATCCTTGAGGCTAAAAGGCAGTACTTTTCAACTGTGTGTGTCACCTTCAAGATCGACAAAGCAAAAACAGACATATGTTCTGGAACTCTCTTGCCTTTTCCTTTATCCACTGGATGGTCACAATGTAAGTTAGGTGTCTGGGTCTTATCTGGCACTTCTCATTGCATATATTTTTGAAGTCTAAATCACAAAATCTTGAGCATCCATACTACCATGTGAGCTAAGTATAATTTTTCATTAGTTTGGGCATTTTTTAGCATCGCCCTGGTATTAGAATATAAACCTCTGTATTACATTAGCTGTCTAATCCACATATTATTGAAGTAGTTCCCACAATAGTAACATGGGAATGGAGGCAAAATCCCTTAGGAAGGGTTCTGTAACCTTGAGCTCAAGCATAGGTGCTACAGTTTTAATTCTTCCCATGAAATCCTTTCCTTCCGATATACTGTAGGTCTTCCATTGTTATTCTGTTGGTTAGTATGGGAACCTGCCCTACGAAAGCAGCACACTGATTGGTTATGGGTGACTCTGGCTTTTGTCCAGGGGCAAAGAATCTGATGCCCTTCAGATGATTGGGACTTCAATTCTTCAGCCCCAGCAAGCATGACTAATGACAAAGAATTATAAACTCTAGTTCAAAGCCTTGGAGGCTACCAGATTGCCTGCCCTGCCTTAGCATCATCAAGAACTTAATTGTTTTACAAAATGTGATATGTCTGAAAAAAGAACCAGGCATTCTGATTTATGCTGCAATTCTATTCATATTTAGCTGGGAGTAAATGCCATTAAACTTGGAAGCCCCATAAAAATTAATGAAGCTTCTAATATAAACGCCATTGACTTCAGTGGGTCGACCAATATATGGTTAAGTGTGGATGAAACCCAATGAGGCTTATTTATGTATAAACATGCATAAGGTGGTGCTGTTAATTAATGAATGAATTTGCATTTGTATGCTGCTCCATCCCAAGACTATAAGACAAAACAAGAGAAACACAATCAGTAAAAATCATAATTGTAATAAAAACCAAAATCAAATAATATGCATGTAAACTGAAGTGACTTTGTGCTAACCACTTAGCTCAGGGAGCTGGAAGCAACAACTTGGTTCTTGTATTTAATTTTCTTCTTCACATGTGGTTCTACTGTACAGAGAATAGATGCAGCCAGAGTGGTATGGGAAACAACTATATGAAATAATAACTGAAATGGTTGGGAGCAGATACACCAAAGAGAAAGCAGGCCACAAACTTTTTCTAACATGTCTTCCATCTTTTACGGAGCAATACATTTCCTCACAATAGAAAAAATCAAAAGCAGATGTGATATGAAATGGAAAAGTGTTGGCTGCTATAGGAAGAGGGGAAAAAAGACAGTTTATCAGTAAGTTTGCACAAATTCTTGGAATTTTTAGCTGGTTGGGTTTTGCCCTATGAAACACTGTTACATAATCATCTTTGAGCTACGCAGTGTTTAGGCAGTCACTCTTAGACTAAATTACTATGTACATTTCCCATTAAACTATTTATAATTTATTATTTATGGCATATATTATTTTCTGTTGGCAACATATGTGTTGCGAATCCTAAATATAACAGTCAGATGTAAGACACTGGCTCTTTGAGGTAGAGAGTAAGAGTTTCAACACTAAGAGGAAGAAAATTTTCTCAGAACTTGAGTGAAGTTCATATATCCTGCAAAATTTGTGGCACAGTTAGGGAGATGCTCTCCAATGGTTCATCAGAGGAAATTTATCTCTTTGTATAATCTCTCAGGCAAAACCACAAACATATGTGCGCGCACACACACACACACACACACACACACACACACCCCTTTCCTTCAAATGCATCAGGAAAAGGAGGCACTAAGGAGTTGTTGAGAGAGGAAGGATGAAGTTCCTGCATGTACTCCTGGTCCTACAAAAACAGAGTGTCAATCTCTATTCAACCTCCATCCCAGATAGTTTTGATCTGAGATGGAATAGGATAAGTAGGTTTCTTGCTTTCCTCAGCAATCAATCATACATAATGGAGTCCTTGTATAATGAGACCCTGTACTTGATATTCAGAGGCGTGGCTCTTCTGTGGAATCATCATGACCAGTACCCATTAATAATGCTATTCTCTCTGGATAAGTGTAATATGCACCATCTCAGCCTCTCTTGAAAAGTGTTCAGAGTGTTCATTTTCATTTTGGAAAGCTTAGGAAGTCCAGAATGTTATGATCAGAACTGTTCTGTTTTCCCAGAATATAGGATGTGAAACAATGGTAAAAATGGACACATTCCATAATAGTAGGGAAAACTTCCTAGGCTTCCATCTGAGGATGCAATTGGCTTCCCTTCACTGCACAAGGAATATAAACTCTAAGTGAGTAGACCAATGTTTCTCAACCTTAGCAGCTTTAAGATGTGTGGACTTCAACTCCCAGAATTCCCCAGCCAACCATGTTGGCTGGGGGACTCTGGGAGTTGAAGTCCACACATTTAAAAGTTGCTAAGGTTGAGAAACACTGGAGTAGACAATTGGACTCAGTAACAGTTGGACCCCTTCCAGCTCTAGGCTGATTATAGGGAGCTTATGATTTCCTTATTAAAATCACTGCTACCCATTGATAGCTAGATGCAATTAAATTTTGCTGCTTCACACAGAAAGCTTTATATGGCTTGCGATTGAAATAAAAGAATAGGATGAAATAATGATTCACTTACAAACTCTGTATATTTATTATTCAGGCAAAGAATTCTACCTGTAATATAATCTGAATGTTGCTTTGGCAAATAAAGGCATAACAATACCATAATTCCATGAAATATGATCACACTACATAGTTAATTCATCTTACTGTATTCCTCAATACTTTTAACTGAAATGTTTTCCATGAGTTAATTAAAAATAGATGAATAAATGAACTGTACATTGTCACATTAAAGTTTACAATTACACATTACAATTGGTTAGTAGCTTTTGGAAGGTCTCTGGAAATCACATCCAAGGATTTGTGGGAGCAAATGGAATTGTGCAGCCTTGTTCGGTGCATCTTTGATTTTGTCTCTGGTTGAGTCACTGAGGATTGGATGTTCTAATGAATATCAAATGAAAGCCGGCTTTTCCCTTACTCCTTTTCAGTCTCTTCGCACCTCCCCTCCCGGGCCTGAAGAGAGCGGCAAGATTTCTTTAACAGGTTGATTGAAAACCTGGACAAGAACAGTATTAGAAGAAGGAAATCCGTATTGACGCTGTTCAAAAAGCTAGGTTGTGCGAAGTCCTCCAAAAAGCTAATCAAGAATAATTTTAACCAGATTTAATATATTGTGGGGATTTAATTGCTAGGTCTTTACCTGGTTAAGTCTGTTCTGTGAGCACTGCCACTGACTGCAACATTACAGATTCACTTACACTGTTCGTCAGTACCTGTGCGAACTCCTCCATTCTATGTCTCATTAGAGTGAAGGCAAAGATTATACAGTATATATCAGATTATACAGTGTGTGTGTGTGTGTGTGTGTGTGTGTGTGTGTGTGTGTGTGAGAGAGAGAGAGAGAGAGAGAATATGAGAGAGAAAGGTAGTTTTATGATATTTGGGGATAGTTGTTTACATCTCTCCTAATACAATTTAACTGTTGGTTCAGATTTCAGATTTAATGGACAAAACCTGCTGGTTGCAAGTTACTATAGAAAAATATTGTTTTATACAGTAATTACCATTACTATCACTTGAAGTAGGTTTTCACATGCAGAAGTGTGTATCTACTTTAAACAATCCCGTTTACTATTTAACAACCATTTGACTTTCGCAGACATTCCCCTAGTCCATTAAATTGAGGGTTTACTTTATGGGTGCACTAATCATGACTCCAAAATGTGTTCTCAGTTCCTAATCATCCTAAACAATTATTTGCTCGACCACAGTTAAGTAACAGGGAGCGAGGTTCACACAACACGATAAACAATCCTCATTAGCCGGTGATCCAGCCCACATCTGCTTTGCCCGACTTCCTTAACAGAAACTCTTATCATGCAGTTGACTTTACAACGGAACTTGCTTTTCAGCAGTACTGTGGTATTACTTAAGATAACATCTTCCATTAGCTGGGGTTTATATTTAAACTGAAATCATTTTTCGAACGGTTTTTAAGTTTTTGGCTTTGGCTCTCAGAAAGTTCTGAAATGACTGGTTCATGATGAAAGGGCTTGACCAGTCTTCACTCTGAATAGTGGGCACAGACATCGCTATAATTAAAACATTGGCAGTGTTGATTCACAGCAAGGATTGCTCGGAGAAAGAGGCAGAGGAGAAAAGCGCGCGCCTGCGCGCGCCTGGCATTTCATCTTTCGGAGGAAGCTTTCAAAGCGGGAGCACTTGGCGAGGCTGAATGGGGAATCCTTCCCACCACCCCCTCCTCCTGCGAAGAAGACGACGACAACACCCCCAGACGAACCGGGGAAGACCCCGAGGAGGAGCTCAAGAGCCCTGGCATTGTTTGCCCTCCGTTTCGCAAGCGACGTCGACTTCGGGTAACTTTCCGACCCGAAGTCAGCTCCCCGCGGTCAGCCCCGAGAGGAGCGGGAGCGGTGGCCAGCCGCAGCGCGCCCGACTGAGGAAGGCGAGCGGGAGAGAAAAGAAGAAACCGAACTCGGGAAGGCGGAAAGGTAGCTGGGGTCGGGGGAAGCCGGCAAACCTTGCTTCGGGCGCAGCCTCCTCTGGGCTCCCTCGCCTCTGCCTGCTTTTTGGGGCGGCGGCGGCGGCGGCGGCCGCTCCTGCCCCTGTGTGCCTCGCGGCATGAAGCCGGGCGACGTCGTCTCCTAGCGGCCAGGGGAGGGGAGAGAGTGCGGGCGTTTCTCTGCCCGCCGCTCGTCAACAGCGCGACGCGGGAACTGTCCAACTTTTCAGCAGCGCAGTTGTCTTCCCGCACCCTCCAGATCGGGCGGCCGAGCGCAGGGACAGGAGGGTCGCGCTACGGCTGGAGCGGAGGGAGCGGGCGGGCGGGCGAGCGCGGCTGCCGGGGAGGGAGCCGGCCGCTGCTGCCGCCTCTCCGAGCCGCGCAAAGAGCGACATCAACAGCAGTGCCTTTTCTGCAGCCCTGCCCCGACCGCCAAAGCATGGAAGCTGAGGAGAACCGCCCCAGCCTGGCCGAACCGGCGACTGGCGGCGGAAGCGGGAACCTGCCGGCGCCCAAGCATCTGTGGCGCCACGAGCACCGCTGCCGCTACCAGCTCCGGCAGCAGCACCAGTTCCTCGTGCACCAGCCGCAGGCGCCCCAGAACCAGCCGCCGCCGCCGCCGCCGCCTCTCCCGCCGCCGCCGCCGCCGCCGCCGCCCCCTGCTTCTCTCCCTCCAGCCTCGCGGGGTCGCGTCGTCGGGGGCGGCGGCAGGGTGAGGCACCGCGGCTATTCGGACACGGAGCGCTACCTCTACTGCCGAGCCATGGACCGCGCGTCCTTCGCCCTGGAGACCGGCCACCGGCCCGGCTTGAAGAAATCCAGGATGTCTTGGCCCTCGTCCTTTCAAGGCTTCAGACGGTACGCGGCAAGGGCAAGGGCAAGGGGAAAGGGGGCTCTGCGCGGCGGCGGCCGGGGCCATTTCAGCCACGCTCCGCCATCCCTTCCCTTCCGACAGGTGAGGGAAGAAGGGACGGAGTCGGGGAGAAGGTTAATGGGGAGGGAGGGGGAGGGGCGCCGCCATTCAGCCGAAGCCGTGCCGGCGAGCCGGGCAAGGGCGGCTGGCCAGGGACCGGGAGGACAGAGCGCTGAAGGAGGTTAGATTCCAGACCACCCGGAAGACGTGCCCGAAAGAGGTGGATAGCTGGAATCGCAGAGTCGGCTGTAGGTGCCGGGCACAGGCTGGGCGTCTGGACATGATTTCTAGGCAGCTGCTGAGTCTAGCCCTGCAAAAACAAAACAAAACTATGTATGTGTATATATGGCATGTGTGTATGTGCGTGTGTGTGTGTATCTCTGGTAAAAACTATGGATATTGGCAACCAAGTCTGAGTGTGAAACAGAGTAATCATCTCCCCAGGTCATTCATGTTAGGAATATCTTAACAGGGTAGCATTACAAACCTTTCCCCAATCTACTACCCTACAGATGTGTCAGCTGTAAGGTCCATCATCCCCTGAAACCATAGCTATTGGCACCAAATTGAAAAAGGCAGGATAAAAATTTCACACTTAGCAGCAAATCTGCAGTAAGGGCTTTCCTGTATTCTTCCTCTTCCCTCCTCTTCCCACTTTCCTCATATGCATATACAGTATATTGCTTTATGAAAAAGAAATATCCCAATGATCATTTGCTTTCTTTGTTATAGTGAACATTCTAGGAGTTAGAATGTTCATGTTACAAGCATGAACTTGTAAGCTTTTCATTTCTTTTCCACAAGTAATCCTCTTTCCTCCACAGAATATATGGAATCTGCATATTTATTATTCTAATAATAGTTGATTAGCCTGATTCTGTCCCAGTAGAATAAAGAGAACTCGTTCTGAAGGAGGGGCATGGTTGTCAGTGCAGTCTACCTCCATAAGGTACCTCCATCTATGCTCCATAAGGTCACTTCACTACACCTACAGCATCTTCTACCACCACCCAGCCCTCACTGGAGGGAGGTAAATGTGCAATTCCTGATAAAGAGAAAGAAAAAAAATCATCAATGACATTATAGTTATTATCTGTAGCATTTGCACTGATTAGTGTTTCATCTCCAAAATGATAATGAACAATGTAGAAATACTCAGTGCAACAGACTGCTTTTGGTCACTGCTTCCTTCTTTTCGAGAACAGCACAATGTCACCACTGTGTACAAGATTATGTGTCAGACTGAGGTGTTGCATGCAATGAAACCTGGAATGTGTATAGCATACAGTCTCTAGCCAGAGCCCACTAACCCAGATTATGAAAAATTTAGAGCAACTACCAAGATGAGAAAAGTTTTCGCATTCCACTGCTTCATAACATGTTACTGAAAATGATATAGTTCTGCTCACTGCAAGTAAAATCAAGAATTGTAAATGAAGCTATTCTGTCCTACCACTAATCTGAATTAAACTACCCAGAAAAGCATGAAATGACTGCAGGTTATGTTGATGGATAAGCACACAGCTGGTCTTTCTTGGATGCAGTTAGTTGATTTGAAGGAAGAGGCATGGAGAAAGTTACATAGTGGCTGATGGATCAGAGAGTGACATCACTCTTTAAGGAAAACTTCCTTTGGCAATCAGCAAAGAGCTGCTAGCGAGGGGCAGGATAGAATAGCTTCATTTACAATTCTTGATTTTACTTGCAGTGAGCAGAACTATATGAAAATGATATAGTGATGTCACTCTCTGATCCATCAGCCAGTATGTAACTGCAACAACTACAACCTCTGGCTCACTTTCTCCATGCCTCTTCCTTCAAATCATTATCATTTTGGAGATGAAACACTAATCAGTGCAAATGCTACAGATAATAACTATAATGTCATTGATGATTTTTTTCTTTCTCTTTATCAGGAATTGCACATTTACCTCCCTCCAGTGAGGGCTGGGTGGTGGTAGAAGATGCTGTAGGTGTAGTGAAGTGACCTTATGGAGCATAGATGGAGGTACCTTATGGAGGTAGACTGCACTGACAACCATGCCCCTCGTTCAGAACGAGTTCTCTTTATTCTACTGGGACAGAATCAGGCTGAGTTAATCAACTATTATTAGAATAATAAATATGCAGATTCCATATATTCTGTGGAGGAAAGAGGATTACTTGTGGAAAAGAAATGAAAAGCTTACAAGTTCATGCTTTGAGGAAAATACTGGTACTGTTTTCAGTGAGTTATTATAAAGGGTGAGGAAATGAACAATAAATAAGCATGGATTCACATTGAGTCATATTTAAAGGAAGCCCACTTAAATCAAAGGCATTTAATACTGCATACCTCATTTAAGTCCATTGTATTTTAATTGCTTTGCTTTACTCTAGGTAGTCCTTGTTTTTTTCTTTTTCTTTTTTTAAAAGCTCTTTCTGACTCTGTCTTCTTTATCAGAGTTTGGTAATAAGAATGTGATTCAGATTCCTTCATGCCTAGAATAGACCTATTGATATTAATGAATCTAAGAATGAGTAAATTTGGTTGCAACCTCAGTTCCTTTTACAAATAACCACATTTAACCAGTATGCCATTTACCTGATCTTTCCTATTGCTTGATCTTCAGTTGCATTTATATAATAATGCTTGTTTTGTTTAAAAAGGAGTTATATTGCAAAATATTTTGTTCTTGTATTTTGGGAGAAAATGATCTATTGTGACATTTAAGACTCTGAATACAAAACATTTCTACAGAGCATAATCAATTCATTCTAAAAATACAGAGGTCTTCAGAGACTTTACATTTAATCTAAAACAGAGGATTTTCAACTTTCCAAGATTTAAACTAGAAAAAGTATATTTTGAACTATTTTATAAGCTAATGTCTATATTTTAAATATTTTTCATAAAAAGTTAACTTCTTAAAATTCATGCTAGGGTATTATTAACTTTTTTATGAATAAGCTTTTCAGCATGAACAGGTATTTCAAATCAGTTCTAAAAGTCAAACTACTATGAACGTTCAATGAATTTAAAGACTCAGATGGTATAAATACTCAAATGATGCAAACACTTTAGGATACAAATAGTACAAATACTGATTATGCCACTTTATCTACAATGAAATCAAATGTAAGCCCTTCATATAT
The DNA here is from genome assembly GCA_023362775.1 of Charina bottae. NCBI lineage: Eukaryota > Metazoa > Chordata > Lepidosauria > Squamata > Charinaidae > Charina > Charina bottae. The sequence continues at coordinate 7,830,485 of JALMGJ010000012.1, forward strand.
TCTTAATGATCATACAATAATGAAACATGAATATCATCAAAAGATTTTTAAAGAACCTATATTATGGAATGTGTGAAACAGGCTTTTTTTTTTACACAACTTAATATGAACTTTGGGGGAGTTCAAAACATTCTGCATTTTATTCACTCAAAATCCTTTCTTGCGGGAAAGTATTTTGTAAAGATAAAGTGGCTGAAATTGAGAGGTCTCAGCATAATATAAATATGATACTCAATGTGAAAACCTGTTAAACCTGCATTGAAGAGAATATATTAACTCTGTGAACTTATTTCTATAATGTACATTAATCTTCATGGGGGGTGTTAAATGCATCATTTCTTAACATTTATGGGAGGTATTTAAAAAATTAGAAATTGTAATGCAATCAAGCATGCAACTGTGCTAAGAAGTAACGTCTAGGCTATTGTCTAGAGGTAACTACAGTACATATAAAATGACCACAGAACTGTTTCCAATTCTGTTTTACTGGCATGCCATCTTGAAGTACTGATTAATCTCTCCATGCCTTCTGGTTTCTCACTTATAAAACATAAATGGATAACCTAGAACATCCATCTGTAAGTGTTTCATATGGCTTAAAAAATATCTCAGTATAATTTAGACTTTGAAAGAACTGGCATTGAACAGTGTGCATCCTGTGTACAGAGAAACTGCTTTCAGTCCAGTTAATCATGTTATGGAAAAATTTAGAGGTAGGAATGCTATTATGCTGCCTTGAGTTTCTGGAAGAAAAGTGGGATATAAATCTAACAAAAAAACAAGCAGTGCCATCTCAAAAATATATGGTACCCCTGGGCAACATTGACTAATATTGCCACCTCCCATCAATGTGGGAGATTAGTATGAATCGGAAGGAGGGTTGGCATTGGCATACCCTAAGCTTTGGCACCCTAAGCCAGTGCCTACTTTGCCTTAGCCTAAAGCCGACTCAGCAAACAAGAATATTGAAAATTAGTTGAAATTATTAAGAATGAAACACATGTCCTGAAAAGCAAAAAAAGAATCAAGTTCTTTATTGGAATGAAAAGAGTTGGGGTTGCTGTAGAGCAGGCGTAGTCCTGGATCACTGTGGGATGAGCCTCTGCCAAATATTTGGGAATTCTCATTGTGTCAGACCTTAACTTAATCTGTGGCTATAGAACCTATTGTTTTGAAATCAAACTTAGGTCAAGGCAGGTCTCTATTTAAATGTCACACTTTTAGAAACCATGGTGGGGGATCTTAGGGCTAATGTAAAGATAGCCACATTTACTTCCAGGTATGTGTGTAAAAGGACTGAAAATAATTATTTGTTTAAATTTAGTCCAGTGTGTCTCTTTCACTGGCCAGCTGGCTTTTCTATCATTATGATTCATTTTCCATTCTGTGAAAGGTCCAAAAACATTTTTGTTTACATAACATATTCAGTTCAACATTTGATTTTCACTTTAGCAAATGTTAAAATAGGTGGAAATGCTAATTAAATTACATTTTTTCCTACTTCTTACAAAAATTCCCAAGGATTCCCAAGGATTGAAAGTAGAATATTCTGATCAGATCAGTATAACATTTCTCTTTCATACATATTTTTTATTGGCAGCAATGAGTCTAGCAAAGTAAATATTATATCAACAGAAAATCCTCTTGATTCTGTGTTGGGCAAGATATAGCTCTGTGCTCTAACACTATGGATGTTTATTTAGAAGTAAATCCCACTGTGATCTGTGAGGCTGTTCCAGGTGTATAGTGATTGTAACCTGTGTGTGTGCGCGTGCGTGCGTGTCTTCAAATTTTGACTCCTGTTGACTTTTTCAGAAGTGGTTTGCCATTACCTCCTTCCTAGGGCTGAAAGAGAGTGACGGGCCCAAGGTCACCCAGCTGGCTTTGTGCCTAAGGCAGGACTAGAACTCACAACCTCCTGGTTTCTAGCCTGATGCCTTAACCACGACACCAAACTGGCTCTCAATTGCAGCCTAGGTGTGCCTATAAATAAAGTTTGATTCCCAGAAGAAATATACTCACCAGGGAACTGAACTGCCTCTTAAAATCTCAGCTATGTTTTCTAAATTTATGAAGCCTTTTAAAAATGGTCTGCAACTAGGTCATGTAAGCTATAACTATCAGCTAATTAACTGATATCCAGTACCTAATTCTCTGGCCCAGTCTCCAGGTTTATTAGTAGCAGAGATCAGGTCTTTAAACGATGGCCCTATCTATATATATTTTTCTTTCTAAAACCACAGAAACAGTAAAGCAAATATTTGTGTTTAGCTGAGAAATATAAGCCTTTGGGTGCAGGTATGTCTTGCTTGAAATGTAAACCGAGATTGATTGATTGATTGATTGATTGATTGATTATGTGCCATCAAGTTGGTGTCATCTCTTAACAACCACATACATTTTCTCCATAACAATCTGTCCCTGACCTGGTACTTCAGGTCTTCTAACAGTGCAACCATTGCTAACTGAGTCCACCCACTTTGCTGCTGGTCATCCTCTTCTCTTTTCTTCCACCTTTCCCAGGATTAGAGCCTTCTCCAGAGAGCTAGGTTTTCGCATAATGTGTCCAAAGTATGATAAATTGAGCCTAGTCATTTGTGCCTTGAGTGAGAACTCTGGGTTGATTTGTTCGACAATCCAGTTGTTTCTTTTCTTAGCTAGCCATGGTATTCTCAGGAGTTGTCTCCAAAACCAAAGTTCAAAAGCATCAATACTCTTTCTGTCCTGTTTCTTCAAAGTCCAACTTTCCCTTCCATAGACTGTCAGAGGGAAAACCTTTGCCTGCACCATTCTGATCTTTGTAGATATAAACACATCACAACAGCTGAATATGTTTTCCAAGGCTTTTATTGCTACTGTAACAATTGCAGTCTGCAGCGTATTTCATGACTATTAGTTCCTTTACTGTTAGTTGTCAATCCTAAAAGGCAGAATAAATAAATAATAAAATTTATTTAATAAATAATAAAATAAGATTACAATCCCATCACTCATATTTGTGCATATTTAAATTTAAGATAGGGAGGAATTACAGTAATTCCTTCTCTTTTCCCAGCAACCCAGCCTGAAGAACTTTGCTTCCTACACAAGTGTAGTCTTGCAAGCCTCTGTCTCCTGTTTCTTCTCATCCACTTACTTGTCTGCTTTGATGGCATAGGGTCAGGTCTACCATTAGATGCCAGGTGCTCAGGAACAATGAGTAAGATTGAGCTGATGGAGAACTATATGCCATCTGACTTGCTTTGTGCCTCTTAAGCTAGTAACTTGCTGCCTTCAGTTACACTGAATCATATTTTTCCATTTTCAGTAATGAAACAGAAATCAGCATCACATCTCATCCACTTTTGTAAGAAGATTGATGGAAGCATCTTTGTCTCAGGTACAAAAATGCCTTGAGTGGACCTGTGGCAATAACAAAACAGCACAAATTCCCAACTGCTCCTTGTCATTTACTCTATACTATATGGCATAACCTATAAAAGTGTGTGATTATTTACAATGGAATCCTGTCTGATTTATAGTCAACATTTGCAGGATTGTATTCCAGTCTGGCATTTTTTTCTAGTGTTTTTTTTCAAGTTAACAGAAAATTTTGTAGCTCTTTATATTTGCAACTGTAAACAGAAGCTTCCTGTGCATCTTTTATATAAGTGGTAATGTAAGCATTTGCTGAAGATTTTTTTTTAGTGTAAATACACTGATTTCATTCTTTGGGATGTTCCTGTACATATACATTTTCTTGATGCAGGCTTTTAAATGCAATGTAAGTTCCCATTTTAAAAGTATCTTGTGCAGTTACTTGTACTGCATACAATCTTCAGTAGCAAAGCTTTTTCAGATGCATTTCCTTTTGGAATTAAGCAAATGCTAATAGGCTTTTTGTAGAAAGACAAATGGTAACAAATTTATTAACAGACTAATGTTAGCATTCAGCCCACTGCAAATTCCAGTGGGAACAGAATAATGAAATTCACTTCCAGTGGACTTCATGGAAGAACTGTTTTACATCTGTAGGTGGTCGTACAAGATATTGTAGCTTTTTCAAATGCTAGCAATGCCTGCAGTGGCATTTGGGAAAGTTGTGTTTTCCAGGTATTCTTGCATGTCCCTGAATAAGAAGAGGGCCTTGGAAATAAAAGGCCATAAATAAAGAGAAATCATTTGGAATATGATAGGCTGCAATTTGGTTCATAATCAGACTCAACGTAAACTGAACTATTATTTTGAGTTTTGGATCAAATAATCTGCTATTCCAAGGATACCATTAAGCCTAACCTGAGATGAAATGGTGAATTCGAACATTTGGACTTACATTCTGAAAACTACTACTATTTACTAACAGGGAATAATGCTTAGATTTCTAATGGAAGATAATTCTGCCTGAGCTGAAGGTAAGATCCTGTAATAATAATCCAGTTAGTCATACAGATTGGTAATTTTACATGCTGTCTCTATGATCTTGTGAAGAGGGGGAAAGAACAATTTAAATGACCACGAGGCACATAAAATTAACATATATGTTCCCCATCATAATCATCATCACCACTGCTCTTCCAAATTTACATCTGTTTCTGTAGAACCGGAACGCTAGAGGAGTGTTTCTAAACCAGTGGAATGTGTACCATTGATGGTATGCAGGAAAACTCCGGACGGGGTGTGACTCGCCTACTCAAATATGTACATGGGAAGGGAGAGATACGAGAGTAGAGTAGGAGGGCAGGGCAGCTAGTCTCCAGCCAAAGGTGTTCAAGAAGATTGGCTTGTAAAGTGTTTTTTTTTAAAAGAATTTTATCAAGTTTGAAAAAAAAGAAAAAAACTACAAAAAGAAAAAAAGAAAAAACTAAAAAGGGTGCAAAATGCAAGAAAAAAGAATTTTGAAGATTACATAACAGTGACTTCCAACTTTCAACAACAAGAATATACAGCAATTTCCATATTCAAACCCTTACTCCATATCAAACCAAGATCACATTTATTTCTATAAATCCTTCCATAAACACATATACAAATTACTAGTGCAATTGCTCCTTCCCCTTATAGAAAAAAACAGAAAAACGTTTATAATTAATAATATTACAACAATCTTAACCCTATTAAACCTAAAAACCAATTATTATACTTTATATATACCTTATAAATCTTGTAAATCAAACAAACCTTTAAAAAATCCAGTCAAATCGTTAAAAGAAAAATGAAATCATATAAGCCTTAATATCAAACCAAGTACATATTCTTAATTTTTAGATACCAATAAAAACCAATTATTATACTTTATATATACCTTATAAATCTTATAAATCAAACAAATCTTTAAAAAATCCAGTCAAATCATTAAAGAAAAATGAAATCATATAAGCCTTAATATCAAACCAAGTACATATTCTTAATTTTTTATCCTACATCAAAATATACCAGAACATTTACTTGTCTCCATATTACACATAAGGCATTTTTCATAAAGAAATCAAACAGCCCAACTGCCCCCCCTTAAAAATCAAATTTCTCAGCAGTAAGCCTCCCACAAAACAGCCATTTCATTCTCAAAACAATCCTTCAGAAAAACAACCTCGTCAGTATCTTGCAAGTCAAACTGTAACCCCTTCATCACCAAAGTGTGTTCGTCACCTGGTATTTCTTCAAAGAATCCATTCTCACTGTCAGGAAAAATATCTCCCTCTTGGTGAAACTCTTCCTCTCCCAGCAGAACGTCCTCAACCAGTTGACACATTTTAAAGCTGATATTTTCTACAATATCCCGAGTATCTTGCAGAATAGCTTGACGGGTATCATGGAGAATCTGTTTGAAATCACAACGAAGCTCAGAACGAAGCTCTGAGAAAATTTCCTTAAGGTCGTCCTTGTTTCAGGCGGTAGATTATGACACCCCCTGGATACTTGGCTAGTGCAGATAAGAACTAATAGGTTAATGAAAGGCTTCTGAAAGTTATTAGGTGATATTGACAAAAGTCTTCCAAAAGTTATTGAGTGATATTGACAAAAGGGAAAGTATGCGAACCAGCAACTGCAGCGCTCAAGGAAAGTGAACAGAAAACTGAAGGCTCAAAATGGCAAATTCAGTGTGTAGGAAAACGTTAAATCCTTCAAATTAAATGCAAAGGTAGTAACGGGGAGATAATTATTCTCAGTCCTCCTTAACATCTAGATGGGAAATAAGCCAAAAATTAAAGAAAAAGTTTTAAAATTAATCCAGAAATAATGATAAACACCAAGAGATTTCCCCTCTTCTTGTTGTAAAAAGCCTCTCTTTGGGTATACAAACTTAAAAATATATATAAACAAGGTGATTTAGAAATGGAAAGGCTCGACCTAATGTCCCTTTAAGGCTGCAGCGTGGTCTGGAAATGATGGCATCCCCGACTCCCGTTGTCTCTTACCAGATTAGCGCTAATGCTGTTGGCGTTCCTCAGGCTACGAGGCGACATTGAGAAGTGCAAATGGGACGATTCTGAGCATTTTCTGTCCATGAAAATGCTCTAGGGCATCAGGAAAAGCCTGCCTTTGCCCCCAAAAGAACCAACACTGCCAGATCTGCCCGCTGAGTTTGTGAGCAAAGCTGTTCAGTCGGCCATATTCCCACCAGAAGTCAAGAAGGTTGGCTTGTAAAGTGTGATGCAAGTGCCTGGTTTGCATTAAGCTGAAGGCACAGGATGGTGCTTCCCACTATAATTGCTGGGAAAGATCCCTCATTCTGCTGTCATCTTTTGGCGCATTTTGGATAAAAGAAAGTTTTGGACTTGGAATTTGCTGGAGAGAACAGAGGGTGAGGTTCTGCTCAGGCTCAGTCTGAAATTGGGGTAATTATTAGATTAGTGCTATATAAGGATTTTCATTTGACTGAGACACACATTTAATGGTTGAAATTAGGATTGTGGTTGGCCTTGGTTCTACTGTGTTCTCTGTTGTTTTTATTTTTGTTAGTTATTTTCTGTTTCTCGATTTTAATCCTATGTAAGCTATCCAGAGTAGCAATTTGTGAGCTTCAGTGCCCATATAAAATGATTAAATAAATAAATAAAATTAATGTGGGCCTAATCCATGTCAGACTGCATGCACCTTAGCATCCTGGCTAAAGCCCAGAAAGCAAACAATGTTTGTCTGTCATTTAGATTTATATCCTGTTTTTCTTCTGGGAGCTCAGGATGGCATACATAGCCCCCTTCCTAATCAGTGTAGTTTCAAGACCGAGGTGATTATTGTGGAAGTCACCTATGCTGCCACTTAGCTGTACTTTCTGGATCATTTTCAAGAGTTATCCCATACAGTAACCCAAACTTGAAATTAACAGCAGAAGCATTATCAAGGCCAAGTCTTTCTTTTCCTACACTGGGTAAAACTGGTTGATTAGCCAGCTGGCTTATTATCCGACCCCTACCAATGTAATCCCACCCCTATCAGTCCAGTGTCATGCCAGAACTAGGAGGATCCCAAGCTGTGAACTTGATTCTTAAAGGCAAGGGCAACCCTCTCCATATTACACTGTAACTTTTTAAGTCTACATATCTTCCAAACTTTGAAGTTCACAACCAGGAAGTTAATTTGCTTCTGTTTTGCTTCTGTTTTGTCTAAATTTAGAATGCGCCTTATACAATGATCCTATTTGAAGAAGGTCTGGCCCAGCAAGGCATTTTGTGTAGCTAATGTTGTGCACAAGTTAGTGATGGTAACAGTCAGCATATGAGGAAGAATATTTGCATCTGTATCAAGGAGATGGGGATTTGTACCAATATGTCCCTCATGTTTAAGAATGTTGAGACTCAGATTGAGCTTTTCAGCTCCATATCCAGGAATCCATATGCCTAGTTTTGTTGGTTGCTGTAATTAGGGACAGCAGCAACTATGTTGGATTCATTGGATCTCTCCTTTCGGATGGCAGCTAGAGCACCCAGTGTAGCTTTAAACACAATGTTACAAAACTCCTCATTTTGCAGATCATTTGTTGAACAGGAGACAATGAATTTGTATGTGCATTTTGAGCAGTGAGATGTTTAACATACCTCATCAAGAAAAACCTGCAGGAGAATAGACTTTGGGTCTGCTCCAGTCTGCTCCTTCCATGTGAAACTTGAGGTTTGCACAGCCTTCTGACATATGTAGTTTACTCACTGGATGCCAGAGAGATAGCAAAGGATTTCTTGGGTGATGCAGAGCCCATTGGACATGTTGATTACAGAGCAGAGAATACAGAAATAGTGGATTAAACCAACTCCCTGGAAAACTGGAATTAATCTAATGGGATTTTCATTTGATTTAGTTAACTATTCTCTTTAGTGAGAATGTCTCATCAAATACCATGTACAATTTTAATATGAGGACTTTAGGATATGGTTCAACCCAAAGAGATTGGTGCTAACTAAACCCTGCATTCTATTCTGATGTCAGTGAAAATAGAATAGATACAACTTTTCATAGATTTTACTCTGTGGATGATTTGATAGTGCTAGACTCATGGTTTGCTTTACCATGGTATACTGAATAAATTACACACAACTCCAGAATGCAGGCTGTTTAGCTGCTTAATATCTCTCATGGTCAGGAAATTCCTCCTATTCTGAGTTTGGATCTCTTTCTATAAAGCTCCACCAATTGATTCTTGTCTACCCTCAGACACTATGGAGAATATATCCACACTGTCTTCCCTGTGACAGCTTTCAAATATTGGTGACAGCTATCAAGTCTCTCGTTAGCCTTCTTTTAGTCATTCTTCATAGGATTTAGCCTTCAAGCCCCTCAGCATCTTTGTCACTCTTCTCTGCACTCTTTTCACTTCTTCAGTATCCTTTTCTATTGTGGTGAGTAAAAGTGGACACAATATTCCAGGTACAGTTTGACCAATGCAGCATAGAGCAGGACTATTATGTTCCGTGATTTTAAAATTATAGCTCTGTTGAAGCAGCCAAAGATTGCATTGGCTTTTTTGGCAGCTGTAACATACTGCTGGCTCATGCTTAATCTGTGGTCTACTGGAACACCCAGATGCTTCTCGCAAGTACTAATTGAGCCAGGTACCACTTCACTTGTACCCGTACACCTGATTTTTCCTACCTAAGTGCAGAATTGTGCATTGAGTTGCATTTTATTGGAAGGAGCACAATGTTCAAGTCTATCAAAATCCTTTGGAAACGTGAGCCTATCTTCTGAGATGTTGGCAATCCCCCCAGCTTTGTATCATCTGCAGATTTGCTGAGCATCCCTTCTATTTCTTCTTCTAAATCATTTATGAAGATATTGAAGACTTCTGGGCCCAGGACAGAATCCTGATGAACCTTACTACATATCTCCCTCCCTGTGGACATAAAATCATTAAGAATCATGTGTTAGCTAAAGTTGTTCAACGAACTGTGAATTCATCTGGTAATGGGATCATCTATCCCACACTGTTCCAGTTTATTAAGAAGGTCAACTTCATCCAATGCCTTACTAAAATCTAGTTACACTACATCCATAGCACTTTCTTGGTCTAGTAATCTATTCACTTTGTTCCCCCCCTCTACAAAAAAAGCAAAGATATTTGTATTGCACAACCTATTTTTAACAAACCCATCTTGTTAATCACCTTGTTCCTTTCTAAGTGCTTGATGATATTTTCTAGGATTTTCCCATGTATTGATGTCACACTGATGGGTCTGTAATTTCCTAGGTCCATTTTTTTCTTTTCTAAGAGATTGGAACAATGTTAGCTCCTCTCCATCTTGTGGCACTGTACCAACCCTATACTCCACGAGTTCTCAAAGACTGTAGTCAGTGGGTCTGACAGCACATCAACTACTATGTAGTACCCTGAGATATAGTCCATCCAGCCTCAGCAGCTTGAATTCATTGAGTTCAGTGTTCTCTCACCACTTTCCTGCCTATTTGACCATCATTTCCCTTCTGCCCCCTGGTGCATCTTCTGACAGGTTGGGTCATTTTCCCTTTTGTGAACAGATAGAGGCAAAATAGGAATTAAGCAGTTCAGACTTCTCCCTGTTGTCCATCACCATGTTGTCATCTTCTCCAACCAGCAGACCAACTGTTCCCTTCCACACATATTTGAAAAATGCTCTTTTGTTATTTTTGGTGTTCCCAAACCTCCTGAACGGATTTTCCATTCAGAATTTCCATCCATGGAAACCTTCCTACATCTTCCCTTAGTTTACTAAAGATAGTGGGTCAAGATAGAGGACTTTTGTTTAATTTAATGATAGGAAAAAAACAAGAAAAGACAGTGGACTAATATCAGTGGCTGTTACGTTTCTGCTCAAGGCTTTAGTGTTATTTATCATTTTCACTTAATGATTCCTACCATATAAATGTGCTAAGTGAGTCACAAGTGAAATCCATAAATCTAGATCTCATTCCTTTAATTCAGCCTTTCCTTACTAATGTCCCCCAGACATTTGGAACAGCAACTCACAGAATTCCAATGGCCATGCTGACTGGGAATTTTGGGAGCTTTGATCAAAACACTTTATAGAATCATTAAATCACAGAATTGTAAGAAATCATTTAGACCATCATATCCAACTTCCTGTTCAGTACAAGAATCTAAATTAAACCATCGCCAACAGATGGCTGTCCAGTTTCTGCTTTGAATACGCTGAACACACTGAATGAAGCCCACCAACTCTTTGGATAATTGTTTCCAGTCCACTTCTCTGTGTAATATCTGGAGGGTACCAGGATGAGGAAGTTTCCTTTAGTGAGAGTTTCGTCACCAATTGCTGATGTAAGAAGCAACATACTTTGAAAGAAGGGGTTTTTATTTCAATAAAATAGCACTTAAAACTTCTATGCAAGATGGATGGATGGTATTCTGGAGGTGACGGACTCAACCATTGGGGAGCTGGGGATGGTGACGGCCGACAGAAAGCTCTGGCGTGGACTGGTCCATGAAGTCACGAAGAGTCGGAAACGACTGAACGAATAAACAACAAAAAATTTAGCTGAATATACTTTCTTCAATAATCAGAAACTATTAAATTTCGTTCTTGAATCTAATTCCCATTTAAATGATTTGCCAAGGCAAACTGGATAAGAGCATATGGTAATAGAATAGGAGTCTCAACTTCTGTGGATAAGATTTGAAGATGTGCATTTTTAGCTCCAAGTAAAAAGAATTGTGTAACAGAGTGCCATGGCAGTGTGTGGAGTTATGCTAACGAAACACAATGTTTGGTGGAATGATGAAGTGAAAGAGGTTGTGGATGAGAAAAATGCATTTAGGAGAACAATTCTGAGAATGAGAGACTGTCACATATCTTCCTTGTCAGGGTCTTATTGTTTCTTTGTTCTGCTGCCATCACTAAATCACTTTTCTGGATTAGAAAATACATTGATGTAGTTTGGTTAGATAGAGAAAACAAATATAGATTGAGTGTGTGTATGTGTGTGTATATATATAAATAAATCAAGGAGAGGTATAGGGAATGGAGTTGCTATAAACCTGTGTGTATATGTGTGCCTTTGAATCAGTCTTGACTCCTGATGATTCCATGGACAAATCCCTGCAGTTTTCTTGGCAACATTTTCAGAAGTCACTTACCCTTGCCTTCTTCCTAGGGCTGAGAGAGAATGACTGGCTCAAAGTAACCCAGCTTGCTTTGTGTCTAAGGCAGGACCTTTGGCTCCTTGTTTCTAGCCTCAAGCCTTATCCCCTGTACCACACTGGCTCTCTGCTAAAAACTAGAGTTATCTATATTTCCTTTCTTTTTCTTACCTCATGCCTTAATTGCTTTGGCTTGCTATTTTTATTTCTTTTCTGTGCATAACAATGCCCACCCTGAAAGGGAATAGCTTGATAGGTATGTATGTACTGTATGTAGTAGTGCTCTAATAGTAAGAAAAAAAAATCTAGTAAGCAGGGTCAGTCAGCTTTGAGTAATCTAACGGTAATTTACACACAGATAATCTCTGGGAGATTCATTAGAGAACACTCATGTTAATCTAAAATGAGCAGTAGTAACTTGAAAAAAATGGGGTTTTTTCTGTCATTTATTTAGTTATTTTCTATCCTGCCTTTATTATTTTTATAAATAACTCAAGGCGGCAAACATGCCTAATACTCCTTCCTCCTCCTATTTTCCCCACAACCACCACCCTGTGAGGTGAGTTGGGCTGAGAGAGAGGGACTGACCCAAGGTCACCCAGCCGGGTTTCATGCCTAAGGCGGGACTAGAACTCACAGTCTCCTGGTTTCTAGCCCGTTGCCTTAACGGCAACGTAAATTATTATCACTTTGAGAGACGAAGAAGATAGATACTTACAATGATAAATGCAGTAAGAATTAAAACTTGAAGTGTAACTCCACTTTTTAGAGCATAGCTTTCCAAACTGTGCGTCGCGACACTTTAGTGTGTCGTGACAAAACCCGGAAGTGGTGATGGCGCATTGCCACCGCCCCTGGGGCGGCGACGGTGGTGGTGGCGACGGCAGCGGCGCGCCATCAGCGCTTCCGGGTTTTAGAGCAAAACATGAGGCCGCAGCCGCCATACACGCCGCCGCCACCGCGCTGCCACCGCCACCGCCGTTGGTGTGTCGCCAATGGCGGGAGTTTGGAAAGCACTGTTTTAGAGGATCTACAGTTTACTCCTTGGCATCCCCAGATAAAACATTCAGTGAACCAGTGAATGGAAAGACATCTACCCAGGAAAATGGAAGATTGCTTCAATAGTCCTCCCTCCTTCTAACACACAAGAAAATGCACAAACAAAATGCAATAGTATTGAGCTAAATGACCTAGTGGTCTGAGATTCTGTAAAAGAGACCTTCAGATAAGCTCGGGATTAAAGTTTATGGTGGACTGTTTTTTGAGTCAAGGTCAACCTTCATGTGGTTTTCTAGACAACAATATGGAACAGATTTGCCACTGCTAGTAACTTCCCAGTCTAGCCTACAGCCTGGGCTTTCCTGGTTATTTCCTGTACAAGTAGAACTCAGGTCCAAAGAAGAAGCTCCTTGGATAAGGAGTGAAACGTTTCTACTGAGAAAATAGAAATCCAGTTGACATGGTCCAAAGAAGTTTAGCTTTTCAAAAACAGCCAAGGTTATTTAGCTGCTGGTAGTTCAGGATTGAGTTTTCAGAAATATGCCTCTGTGTATATTCTCTCTCTCTCACACACAGTCAGCTCCCTGACAGTCCTCTTCAAACTGCAGGAGAGTCCAGTTCATATTGCCTCCCATATTTATTTATTTATTTATGTATTTATTATTTCAATTTATTCCCCGCCCATCTCCCATGCAAGGGACTCTGGGCGGGCTACAATAATTAAAATTTAAAAACCATACAAAATAGAAGATATCTAAAAAAATATATAAAATAAATAAAATCCAAGATGGATTGGGGACCGTAGCATAGATTGTATTGCTACGGGGCCAGCCAACCCCAGGAGGCACTTCCGCCTCTGTCGTCCCAGGCCTGGCGGCAGAGCCAGGTCTTAAGGGCCTTCCGAAAGGCCAGGAGTGAAGGGGCCAGTCTCACCTCCAGGGGCAAGATATTCCATAAGGCGGGCACTATCGCAGAGAAGGCACGCCTCCTGGACCCGCTAGATGGAATTCTCTCGTTGAGGGGGTCTGAAGCATGCCCTCCCTGCATGCACGGGTGGGGCAGGCCGATGTTATCGGGACGAGACGGTCCTTCAGGTACCGTCTATACAATATATTACTGATATTCAGCAGAAGGGGGTCTGATTTTTGGCAAATGGTGGTGCTTCTAGTATTCCTCCATCAGTCTTGTGAGCTGCACCAGAAATGTGTTTGTATATTTTTTGAGTCAGAGGAGATTTATTCTGCATAGGGTCTCCTTGTATGCAGTGTCTGGGACCCATTTAATATGATTGATTGATTGATTGAGCTTTGCAGACACCAAATAGCATGTAATCTTATGTTCCCCCAAATATCTTGTGAACTACTTGTCTAGGTATAGTTAAATATTGCATCATTAGCCATACTGATTAAGGCTTCTGGGGATGTAATTCAGCAATTAATTAAATAATGGGGAAAATAAATTCACTGTTAAAACAGAGGATTATTTTATGATGAAACCTTCAGTGACTTTTCTGCAGTCATTCAGAAGAACTTTAATCTTCAAAATTATGTTAAAATTGCAGTTTATTTTAATACTAACCTTTAAAAGCATACTATTTTTCTATACAGTTAGAATTTATACTTTAAAAAGAGCTGTTATCAGCAATGTTAAAGCAATCACATCAAATACAAGGCTGACATGCATGGGCTACCAACTCAAACATCTGGTATTAATAGAGTTTTCCTCTATTCAATTATAAATCCTGTGCAGACATACTACACAGAGAGTAGATGCAATGATTGAGTTGGTTTCCTGAGTGAGTAGCTAGTTAATTTGTTATAGGAAAAAATAAGAGGGTCCCTTAAAAGTGAACGTATCTATTATGGTCAGATGTTTAATAGGCAAGTCCAGCAGATGGATGGGATTAGTTAGTTCATTAAATTTGCTATGGCTGCCCACTCCAATAGACTCTGGGTGGTTTACAGAATCCAAATACATAGTTAAAATATCCAGACAGGGGAGAAGAAAACTTCCATGGATGAATGCATGAGAGAAGGATACACAGACACTATAGTTACCTATAAATAGTCACCATTCACAAAACAGTTCATTTCTATACACCATGAATTTTGCATGTACCATTTTTTTATATAAGTGTTTGTGGATTTCTGAGGATATAATTCAACATCATGTAACATGTTGCTTATCATACTGCTAAATCATATTTATGACATTTATTTACATGCCAATTTCACCCATCTTTCCAAAAACAAAAGTAAAAAAGTTAGAACCCTTTTTTCCCATAGAACTAAGTTTATGTTTTCCCAGCCTTCTTCTAAATCTGGTCATCATGTCAGATCAGGCTGATTTCTGAATTATTCAAATCAGATGCATCCATTCCCAGAACTGCAGATTAGGCTCAGATACTAATAAGAATGGAAAAATAAGCAAATGTCAAGAAATGAAATATTAGTTTTTTCCCCAAAATATTCACATAGCCAAATTCTGAGAATATTCAGTCTCACATTTTGTGGGGAGCATCTGAAGAACCCTTTCATGTTCCTTCTACTTCATGACATAAAAACTCTCTCGTGGGTTTCTTTACCTCCCAGGTATCCCTCAAGGCAAATGTCAGAATACAGGACAAATCAGAAGAAAAAAAGGCACCATGCCAATATGGAGACATGCCTACAACACCCTTAGCAACTGTGTTGTACTATCAGCCCTTTGAAACAGGCAAGATCAAGAAATAGGAGCAGCAGGGATTTCAGAAATGTTCTTTATTGTTTGAAAGTAAAAGAACAGAATCATGAAAGCCTGTCTGTTTTTTTTCTACTGTATCTTATACCAAACATCAACAAGATGGGGTTATTTTGAGTTCCTTTCTTGTGGTTTCTTCTTTCCTAGGACTGAGTAATCTTTTCTGGACCTGCTCCTCCTTAATGGCTCATTCATCTCTTCCCCATTCCCAGAGTCAGGTTTATATTCCATCACATGTACTGAACACTTATAGCCATGTTTTTCAAATATAATAAGCAAGAACTGAATACATACATACATACATACATACATACATACATACATACATACATACATAAAAAGGTAAAGGTACCCCCCGCACATTTGTGCAGTCGTGTCCGACTCTAGGGGCCGGTGCTCATCTCCGTTTGTTAGCCGAAGAGCCAGCGTTGTCCAAAGACGCTTCCATGGTCATGCGGCTGCATGACGAGCGCGGAACGCTGTTACCTACCCACCGAAGTGGTACCTATTAATCTACTTGCATTTGCATGCTTTCGAATTGCTAGGTTGGCAAGAGCTGGAGCTAGTGCAGGAGCTCACTCTGCACGCAGGGCTAGGGATCGAACCTCTGAACTTGCAATCTTCCGATCAACAAGCCTGGCGTCTTACTCGCTGAGCCACCACGCCCCTCACATACATACATACATACATACATACATACATACATACATACATACATACATACATACCTTTTGCTTTTCTTGTTATCTCTTACTCCTGCCTTAAAGCTAATCAACATAAGGCTGTTCAGGTAGGAAAGGCCCTTCAATTAACCCCAAGGAACTCTAGGCTGCTTTTCTACCTAGGTTTGTTTATTTCTAAGAGTAATCATTAACTTTCACAGCTGGAGACCCACCCACAACAGGCCAAGCCTTGGAATATTAAATTAACTTTTAGTGCACTTTATATACTTTATTTGGGAATGGTTTGTTGGTGGTTTGTTTGTTTGTTTTTAAGCATAGCCACATTCAATATTTGTTATGCCCTACCTATTTTGTTAATTTTGCTCATGGCTGGTCACAGTTTTATCTGCAGCACAAGAGGAATTAGTTTTCATTCTTGTGGAAAGGAAGGATGAGAATATATTATTTCAAGTTTGGTCCCAATGGACTGAGCAATTGCCATCTCCGTAATTAAATAATTACAAAAATATTTGCATTATCTGTATCTTTGATGTTCAGGGAAAATCTTTCATTGCATATTGTTCTGAGGGGAAAGACAAAATGTGGGGAAAGTGGAGCTGATTCTGCTTGCCTACTCTACAGCCAGGTCCTCAGGGCCTTTCAGAGGGCAGGGTTGGGACCATCCTAATCTCAGGGGAATGCTAATTCCATAGGGCAGGTGTGGCAATAGAGAAGGCATGTCTCCTGGGTCCCGCCAGATGACATCATTTGAATGATGGGACCTGAAGCATGCCAACCCTGTCAGATCTTGTTGGATTGGCAAAGATAATCAGGGACAGACAATCTCACAAATAGCCAGGCCATTTTTCTCTTTCTTGCTGTCCAACTTTCACAGCTATACGTTGTAATTGGAAAAGGCATTGTTTTAACTGTTCCGATCTTAGTTGTCATTGAAATGTTTTTATCCTTCATTGTCTCTTCTAACTTTGTCCTTGGCTTTCTCTATAGAATTAATTTCAAATTTAATTCTCCAGTGCAGTGCCCCAAAGAACAAAACTATCACCTTCACTTGTTTACCATCAACTATTAAGTTCACTAAATATGCAAGTTGACTTTTCTACTCTCTTCTGAAGGAGGTTCATTTACGTGAGAATGTAATGTCCCTTCCTCACAAGAATATTTTTCCTAGAGAAGTGCAGTAATTTTTTTTCAGCTCAGTGTGGGGTACTTGTTTTCCATAGTGAAATTCCAGATATCGTCTCTAGCAATTTCTTGTGGGGCTGGGAAAATTTCTGACTGAAATCTTTCAATCTAGGGCTACTGCCAATCAGTGTAGAAAATATTGAGCTAGACAAACTAATGGGCTGGTTCAAAATAAGGCTGCTTGTTAATTGCCATCATTCATCAATGGTTGGAACATTGAACAAAAACATTTTACCACATTTTGTAAAATCAATTATTTTATTATTTCATTATAATAACAATTGATTGACATTTACCTCTGCTTAATGAGTTGCAAATATTTGATATTTAGAATTCCTTGGTTAACTCAATAATTTCATGACAAAGATGTACTGGTGTGATTCAGAATATTAACAGAAGAAGCTGGTCTCTCCCTCCTCTGTCTTTATTCTACGTATGTGAGAAAAAAAGAAAATCAGTTGAAAGTATTCATAATTCTGTTATATTTCATTGCTGAAATAAAAGTATAATTTCATTCTCAAACCAATAGCTTTTAAAGGCATGCTGTGTTATTTAAAAATAAAATCTGTTAATATGAAAAGGAAAAGCCATATAATTGCTTTATAAAATCCATTGTCACACTGAGTAATGTAAACAGTCTGAAAATTTTGGGGCCACATAATTTTGAGAGCAAAAAATAGCTATTGTGTTGGGCATGTCTGATTCCTAAACACAAGACAAACCAATGAGGTTGCTTTAGCACACCAGGATGGTTTTTTTCCCCAACTCCTTTTTTTCTCCTCCCTGGACAAATTTCCAAACAAATTACTCAACAGTCATCCACCATTTTGTTTTTTGTAAAGTGTGAGTTTTTTGAGGGTATCTGCTGGAACCATCTGAGATCCAGTGGGATTCTTGTAAATACAGTTGATGTTGACAGTTTGGTTTGCCATTTTCCAGCTGATGCTAAGGGAGAGATCTGTGGGTGCTGTCTGCATATCTCTTGGTTATGAACCATGACTCTGTAGTGGAAGAGAACAGGATTCTGCTGAATGAAGTACTAGTATGTGATTTAGTATGATGTGGAAATACCACTATAATGAAATGGGAATGGTACTCATATTGATTCACCCTGGTTCTATAAATCATGACTCTCCACCCTTTCCCCTAATCTTACTTGTCCCCCAATACTAACCCTGATTCCAGCCTATATGTTGCTTTAAAGAAAGCCATTCATGCAATTGTAAATTGTGCTGTGTCTAGTTTGGACCTAAGACACAGTTCAGAAGTGGAACTAGAAAGAAACGTGGGAGTTTTAAGGTAGCCAGTGAAGGAAAATCACATGCGGATTCTTGAAAAGAAAGAGACTAGCATGGAGTAAGGGTTGAAATGTTAACTGTCACTAGGGGAGCTCCAATGTTAGTCTCTTCTTGAACTGGTGTTTCAGCTACTTCATAGGGATTTACTGTAGGAATAAAAATGATGGCATCCCTTGTACATCACCCGGAGCTCCTTAGAGGAAAGGAGGGGTATAAATGTACAGTATGTATGTATGTATGTGTGTGTGTGAGTGTGTGTATATCTATATGTGTGTGTGTATGTGTATGTGTGTATATATATATATATATATATGTATGTATGTATGTATGTATGTGTATAGATATACACACACACACACATACATACATACATACATACATACTGTATATATCCATCCATCTATCCATCCATCTCCATTGATCAGGACAAACAAATCCATGAAAACAGTATATGCCCAATATAAAATTGGCTCCTCCAGAAAACCATTTAAAAAACCTCAAGTTCTCTTTCTTAAAAATGTTGTTCATCTTAAATATGTATGATAAAGGGTAGGCTTGCTTCATAAGTTGAAAATAGTTTCAGAAATAGTTTCAGTCAATAATAAAATTTGGAAAAAAAAGTTTTTAAAATGGATTTTCTCAATCCCTTTATGCATGCATGCACAGTTACTTTTTCTTTGCAACTTCAGTACATTTTCCTCAAAATGTGCTTACTGTATTTACAACCAGATGCTGCATTTCCCCATGATGCATCCTGAAATTGCTTTTGAAACTAATAATGTCCTGAAATATGCCTGCAGTTTCTCAAATGTTTTCTTCCCACATTGAAAGAGGCTGTTTTTGACCTTATTCTCAAGAAACTTGAGAATTTCTTTTGAATTTCTCTTGCTGGCATTTTTGAGCTTTTGGTAGAGGTGACTGAGAGTGCTATTGCTTGGGTCATTGAGTTCAGTTGTGTATCTTTCCATCAGACCTGAGCCTCCCTGGCAGATCATACTTTTGAATCTGAAAAAAGTCAATTGGAGGAATTTCCTGTATTTATTTCATTATTTATGGGTTTATCATAGGCTAGGACTCAATGCGATATACAACATCCAATTTAAGAACAATCAGTAATATAATGTAATCATTTATAATTATAATTCACTTAATGTAAATGTGTTTTTTTGGAACTTCCTTGTCCCTTTTTGTTGTATGGATTCTGACAGTTACAGGTATGCACACACAGAAGTATATTTATTAGGTTAAGGAGAGGAACATTTCCAGGATTAGTTTCAACTGGAAACCTAAATTAACAAGCTAAATATTGCACAGGATGTTCTGTCTGTCTGTCTGTCATCTGCAGTTTTACTGTCTGTGGTTCTTGTGGTAGTAAGGAATCAAATTCAGCCTTGTCTTCCATTCAGATAAATATGATAAATTACGAGAGCTTAAAGAAAAAAGAAAGGAAAAACATAACTACCCCATCCCCAAAAAAAGAAGAAAAAGAAAAATCACAGCCCTGTTCATCTGTGTTATGCAACTCCACTTACTTTGCACCTGGTCATAGCCACTGTTCTATAGGCATTTTCCTACTTCCTCGGTTCAGTGGCTTATGATTTTGCTTTGTGTTTCCTTTCTTACAGAAGTACAAACTGGGGTGGGGTGGTAAAACAAAGTCAAGATGGCCACAGTGACATGATTGAAGCCCGACCCCTTTTAATGTGTGGTGCATATGACACATGCAGGCCTTCAACTGTGCAATCATGGCCATCTTTTTTTTTTTTACCTTCCTCCTGTAGAAGCCTCTGGTGCAAACTGTAAGATCTCAGAGACACCATTCTGTGTGAAATGCTTTACTGGTTTGTTGTTGTTGTTGTTGTTCAGTCGTTCAGTCGTGTCCGACTCTTCGTGACCTCATGGACCATAGCACGCCAGGCCTTCCTGTCCTCCACTGTCTCTCGGAGTTTACTCAAATTCATGTTCATTACATCGGTGATGCTATCTAACCATCTCATCCTCTGCCGTCCCCTTCTCCTTTTGCCCTCAGTCTTTCCCAGCATCAGGGTCTTTTCCAGTGAGTCCTCTCTTCTCATTAGGTGGCCAAAGTATTTGAGCTTCAGCTTCAGCATCTGTCCTTCCAATGAGCAGTCAGGGTTGATTTCCTTTAGGATTGACTGGTTTGACCTCCTTGCAGTCCAAGGGACTCTCAAGAGTCTTCTCCAGCACCACAGTTCGAAAGCATCAATTCTTCGGCGCTCAGCCTTCCTTATGGTCCAACTCTCACAGCCATACATTGCTACTGGAAAAACCATAGCTTTAACTATACGGACCTTTGTCGGCAAGGTGATGTCTCTGCTTTTTAATATGCTGTCTAGGTTTGCCATAGCTTTCCTTCCAAGGAGCAAGCGTCTTTTAATTTCATGGCTGCAGTCACCGTCTGCGGTGATCTTGGAGCCCAAGAAAATAAAATCTGTCACTGCTTCCATTTCTTCCCCTTCTATTTGCCAGGAAGTGATGGGACCAGATGCCATGATCTGGGTTTTTTTAATGTTGAGTTTCAAGCCAGCTTTTGCACTCTCCTCTTTCACCCTCATCAAGAGGCTCTTTAGTTCCTCTTCACTTTCTGCCATTAGGGTGGTATCGTCTGCATATCTGAGGTTGTTGATATTTTTCCCGGCAATCTTAACTCCAGCTTGTGATTCATCCAGCCCGGCATTTCTCATGATGTACTCTGCATATAAGTTAAATAAGCAGGGTGATAATATACAGCCTTGTCGTACTCCTTTCCCAATTTTGAACCAGTCGGTTGTTCCATGTCCGGTTCTAACTGTTGCTTCTTGACCCACATACAGGTTTCTCAGGAGACAGGTAAGGTGGTCTGGTACTCCCATCTCTTTAAGAATTTGCCACAGTTTGTTGTGATCCACACAATCAAAGGCTTTAGCGTAGTCAATGAAGCAGAAGTAGATGTTTTTCTGGAACTCTCTTGCTTTTTCCATGATCCAGCGAATGTTGGCAATCTGATCTCTAGTTCCTCTGCCTCTTCGAAACCCAGCTTTTACTTTTACTTTTACATTACTGGTTAGACTCTCCTTTCTTTTTCTACTGGCTTTTTAGCAAAATGTCCAAATAGGTTTTTACTGGCTAATGCATTAGGTAATTAGGTAATTAACTATTTTGAATAGCCTTAAATATTTGTTTTGTTTTGTTCCTTTTAATATAAGTCTTCATCGTTTTGTTTACAGTTATACTGCCTGAAGATCCACGACTGGCGTTAGAAATAAATAAAATAGCCAAAACAAAACGTTTTCAGGACTATTTCCTACCCAGAAAGCTTCATCTTTGATTCATTGTATGCAGCCGGAGAGAAAGATTGTATTACATTTATGAGCAGGTGGTACATTACACATAGCATCTTGACTACAAAAGTTTCCTGCAATATGTGAAATGCTGGGACCGTTGGAAATTAATGTCCCTTTCTCCTTAAAATTTTTCTAACTTGTAGTAGAGAGAGGTAGAGGTTTTCCCCTGCACAGTCGTGTCCGACTAACAAATCATTTGAGAAAAATCTACAACATGGTTTAGAACCTCTTCTTTCTTTTGATTGCTTATAGAAATATTTGAGGACTTATAATAGAAATGTGATTTCCTGTCCCACCACAGATCCTAATTAACAGAGCAAATTAAGCCATACTTTTCCTTTGAATGGTCAGCCTGTATATTTGGCACTTTGCATGCTACTGACATTTGGACCCACAATGTACAAATCTTTTTTCTATATTGAAGTGGACCCTACTATTGATAACCTCTGGTGATCTGGCTTCTACTCTTTTTGTTGTTTATTCGTTCAGTCGCTTCTGACTCTTCGTGACTTCATGGACCAGCCCATGCCAGAGCTTCCTGTCGGCCGTCGCCATCCCCAGCTCCCCCACGGTCGAGTCCGTCACCTCCAGAATATCATCCACCCATCTTGCCCTTGGTCGGCCCCTCTTCCTTTTGCCTTCCACTTTCCCTAGCATCATCATCTTCTCCAGGGTATCCTGTCTTCTCATTATGTGGCCAAAGTTCTTCAGTTTTGCCTTTAGGCTTCTACTCTACAAAAACCTACCTCATAAAAAATGATGTAGGTCATTATTGTGGCATCTGGCCATGTGTCCAACCTTACGACATATGGCTCTCCACTTGAAATGCTATCTAGTCCCAGTCTGCTTTAGATCAAGAACTGGAAACCCAGGAATGGGAACCATGTGATAATGTAAGGGTGGCAACATTTCAGGAACTGAGGGCCACAACTTTGCTTTCCAACCTTCCAGAGGGTGCAAGGTATCACTAGAAGGTTGGTGGAAATGTTGTGGCCCATTTTCAGTATTTTGGGGAAAGGTTAAGGTGACAATGGCAGCAGAAAGCCTTTGGGAGGCAAACTGTTCCCTTCCCTCACCCCCAAAGCCTCTCAAAATGGCTTTAATTCCTGAAAAGAATGAGGTTGAACTGAGCTGGGGCACAAGTTGCCCATCCCTGTAGTAGCCCATTTGTAGGTAGCCTTTGGATAACAGGTTAGGTAGGAACAAAGGAGGCCAAAAGTGCTGTATTTATTTTGAAACTATAGTAATTATTTCGAACCTAGCATCTACATACCACATTTCCTCTGTAGGAAACTGTGTTTTCCATAGTCTTCTTTTTTTGATGATAACAGTTGTCTCTTAGTATGGTGAGATGTAAACTGTATTTGTACATATAGTTCTAGCTTTTATGTAGGTGTCTATAATAGGTCTGTGTGGTGGTCTAGATTTGAAGTGCAAAAGTGTGTTTAGGTGCACTTGTCAGGAACACGTTAAACCAAATGAGCATACAGTGGCTTTAAGGAACTTTGTAGAGGTAGTAGATGTACATTCCCGCATGCTCTGAATCACATGTTCTTCAGATCTGGATCACTGCACAAACCTAATCTATATACATTAATTAGCTGCTATGTACTTTTTTCAAACTGCGATCTTGCTTTATACTCTTGTTTAGTGATGCATCATTGGCTTCTTTAGAACTGAAAGATTCCTTGTTGTTTCCCTCCTCTGCCTGCCCCAATTCTTTACACTACATTAGTTTATCTCAAGGAGGTTATTATGCTCCAAATCATGGTGGATAGGCCATAAAAAGATGGGAATATATATTATTTAAGTATACACTCAGGGCCTCATTATATCAATGTAAAAAAGAAGAGGACAACAATGACATTTGAACACACTTGGGAAATACTAATAATTAAAGTGGGTTGTGTTTTGTGTATGTGTTGTGGATTTTTTTTTTTTGAGGAACAAAATTAGTTGATATTCTTCATGCTATATAAAATTGGACCATCTGTCAGTCAACACACACACATCTCAGAAATGGCCATGACTGCGCAACTAAATAGTAATTTGCTGGAATTTTTCCTGTTAAGGCTGCCAGTAGTCTGCCTAAAACCTCTACATCATCATAAACGATAGATAAAATCCAATTTTGCCCAAATTAGGACCACGAGAACAACATTGCTGCTACATACCAAATTGGAACAATCATCCTAGTTATCCAATGTTGATAACAACTGGTGGCAGCACTCCAGGGTTTAACGCATGAATTAATCTATTCCTATCTGCAAATATGGGGAATTGAAACTCTGTGTATGTGAAGCTTGCCGGCTGGGAATTCTGGGCATTGAAGTCCAGTGCATTTGGAGGACATCAAGTGGGGTGAATGCTGCTGTACAAAATAATGGAGTGCAGAGAAATGACTGCTGGATTTGATGATAGTCTGTTGGAACTAAACCGGGACATTGTGACAACATGTATACTCAAATATGCTTCTCTAAAAATCCACATGCTTCCAAATGGGATGCATGTTGTGTGGAAGGCAGCATCACATGATGCTGTTTCAGCAATAGAAACACATTTTGCCCTCCTTGTAACACCTGCCTTATTATGAACATTTTCATGGGGAAAAGGAACATAGCTCAGGGATAGAACTCAGGCTTTGAAAGCAGATGGCCAGTCTAAAACCCTAGCATCACCAGTGAGGAGGTTCAGGTAGCAGGTGGACATCCATTGCCAAGTGAATGATGACTGTACCTGATGGACAAATAATTTGAACCAACATTTATTAAAATGTAGGGAGGGAAGGGCTGCAAAATGTTCACAAAATACCTCACCCTTTTGAGTCAACACTATTTAGGAAATCTAGATCAGCCAAATCTATTTCATGAGAATGCTGCATGTGTTTGCTTTTCCCTTTGGTTACTTAAGTGCTACTAAGTAAAAGGTAAGATTCTGAGCAAAGATAAGGCTTAGATTAAAGCACTAATAAAATGCATATAGCAAAATATAGTGGATAAAAGTGCTTTATTTTTGATGTGAACAGACTGTTTCAGCTCAACCCCAATGATCTAGTTCCAAGGGATCTGACTTAACAGTAATGCCTTTTGAAAAAATAAGTAAGGGTAATGGAAGCAGTTCACCTCCCCCAGCCCAGTTCTGTGTTCTATTACATTAAGTTTTTATTGTTTCCCAGCTATCCATATCTTCTTCTTTGTTGCCTGCCTTCCAGTTGAAACATCTTTTAACCCTAGGCCAGTTCTGATGTTGCATTTGGATTTGCTTTCTTTTTTTCATGTCCATTAAAGTTGTAGGCAGATTCTACTGTACCTTAAAGAATAATATGTTTGGGGTTTGGGGTTTCAAAAAATGAAATGGTCGGTGCTAGCTTCCAAATTTGAGAGTCATGTGGAATAGAATCCACAATACTCATTCTAATCTAGAAAGGAAGAGGCAGGATATACAAATATCATCTGATATTTCATCTGAGAAATTTCATCTGATCTTCTTGAATCTTCAAAATAACAATAATGTTGGGGTGGTAGGGCTTAGGTCCCAAAACATGTCACTCATTCATGATAGGCTTGAGAATATTTTAGTACAGGATAGTTCTCCCTGGAAACAGGAAAGAGTTAACACTCAATGCGAACTCGCCCTTTACAGCTCTTGAACAGAATACTGTCACTCAACCTTAGTCAGTTGCTGTCTTTCAGTTTACCAAGGTGCTCAGTTTTCTATTCTTCTCCCTTTCTTGTAAAAATACCATGAGATAGATAATTGGCTCTTTTCAGTAGGTAAGAAGCACTAGCAGACAGGCAGCATTTCTCACAACATACTGATCTTTCCTGTACCCAAGTCTTCTGCATAAAAGGATGCTGAGCAACATCAGCCAAATTATCTAGGTCAGGGGTCGGCAAACTTTTTTATGCCGGGAGCCATTTTGACATGCTCGAGGACATTTTGAAATGCTCGAGAGCCAGGGGGCGGGGTTTGCAGGCGGGGGCCAATCGCGTGGAAGGGGGCGGGGTTTGCAGGCGGGAGCCAATCGCGTGGAAGGGGGCGGGGTTTCGGCTGTGAAGCTGGACGAGCCGCCGGACCTGGAGCGCTTCCGCGCGCAGCTGAGCGAGGCCCGGCGCGGCAGGGAGGTGGCCGCAGGGCTCGGGTTAGCGGGGGGAGAGGACGCCGAACGGCGGGGTGGGGGGATTGATGGGGTGGGAGGGTGCACCCGGAGGGCCTCCCGCGGCCACTTCTCCACCTCGCTCCCGCAGCCCCTGCCAGCCTTTCCGCTTCCCATCTCCGGTAAGGCCGCCGCGCTGCAGGCGTTGCAGAAGAAGAGGCACTTGCGGCTCTCCAGGTTGTTGGCCACCCGCCACAGCGTCTCGGCCATGCGGCGGGGGGCAGCGCCGCGTCCCCCAGCCGGTGCTGCAGGTAGTCGCCCAGCAGCTGCGCCGTCTCCTCTCGCAGCGCACCCGGCATGGCGACGCTCTCCTGCCTGCCTGGCGAGCGCTTCGGGGGGGCGGCAGCGGCGGCCGTTGCAATGCGGGTGGAGGAAGAGGCGCTTGGGGCGGCGACCAACCAACTTCCCCACCCGCCGACCTCGAAGCGCTGCCTGACTCGGGCGAAAGTTGGAAGGCTCCCGAGGGCGGAGGAAGAATCAATCGCCCTCCTCCAGCGCTGGCCATCAGAGTTTGGGGGCGGGATCCAATCGCGTGGAAGGGGCGGGGGTGAGTTCAGCTGCGGAAGAGCCACACTCAGGGGGCCAAAGAGCCGCATCTGGCTCGAGAGCCGCCATTTCCAACCCTTGATCTAGGTGACTCTCAAATCTATTGTATAGTTCAGTGTTTCTCAACCTCAGCAGCTTTAAGATGTGTGGACTTCAACTTCCAGAATTCTGGGAGTTGAAGTCCACACATCTTAAAGCTGCTGAGGCTGAGAAACACTGGTATAGTTTCAGTAGAGAAATTTGGTCACAAGGTTTATCAGTTTCAGATTGTAGATACAAAAGCAATACCTTAGATTTTGTTATGTTCCATCCCATCATCAGAAGTCCCTTTAATTGATATAAAACAGTGTTTCCCAACCCAGGGGACTTCCCAGGGTGTATACTTCAATTCCTAGAATTCTCAGCAATTGCCATTGGGAGTTGACATCTACACTACACATCTAGAACTTGTCCAGGTTGGAAACTGATCTAGAGTAATTGCTTCCTTATGAGACTCTCTGTCCATTACTATTGTATTTCATTTGGACTTCATTACTGTTCATCAAGTGCAATTTTGTCTCAAGCAAACGATATATTGGAAATAATAGTACTTAACTGAACTGGCTTAGTTTGGGCAACATTCTTAAATTGATTACTGAATTAACTCATTTAATACATTGATTTTTAAAGTAACCAGAGTAGGTTCACAAATACATTAAGCCATTAAAAATCCTATCAAGATCCATGTTTATATGTTGTGCAAATACATCTGTTAAATCTTTAACTGAGATGCTTAAGTAATACTGTGCAAACACAGCTATTGTGAGAGAGGTATAATTTGATCTCCTTTCTTTCTCTGCATAAGAGAGTGTGATTTTTACCAGTTCTGGGCTGGGTGGGGAAGAAAGTTAACTCTTTTTCTCTGCATTGTTTCCTTAAGTTTTATTCTACCGCTTTAAGACCACAAAAAAGGACAAGTATATTAACTTATTTGCTCCTCCTCCGTAGCAGTAGCAGCTTTGCAAGGTCATTTAATTCAGGGAAAACGATAACCAAATACCAAGTCACATTACCTTCTCCTCTCCTAGGTGCTTTGAATAAGACGCCAGGCTTGTCGATTGGAAGATCACAAGTCCAGAGGTTCGAATCCCTAGCCCCACGTGACGGAGTGAGCTCCCGCACTCGCCCCAGCTCTTGCCAACCTAGCAATTCAAAAGCATGCAAATGCAAGTAGATGAATAGGTACCACTTCAGTGGGTAGGTAGCAGCGTTCCGCGTGCGTCATGCCGGCCACATGACCGCGGAAGCGTCTTCGGACAACGCTGGCTCTTCGGCTAAGAAACGGAGATGAGCACCGGCCCCTAGAGTCGGACACGACTGCACAAATGTGCGGGGGGAACCTTTACCTTTACTTAGAGATTTAGTCACCATGTTCTATATTTTGTCTATGCTTGGCCTTCAGAGGGAGAGAGGGAGGGGATGGAGAATCTTTCAAACATATGATTGAGGAGTCATCACTCCTACATTTCTTTTTGTATAAAAATAGGATTGAACCACCCAACCACTTCTCCTCCTCAATGTGAGTGAAAAGGTAGGACTTTTTGTGCAAGACCATTGATGTCATCATGTCAAAACAGTTATTTGCACTAAGTACTCACTTTATGGGGAATATGAGTGGGAGAGAGTCATTATATGGAAAATATTAGGCAGACTGAATATAAAATCACCATGTTTTGATTGCCAAAGATTAGTTCTGTTTAATTATAAGAGCCAATGCTGCTTCTTAGCATACAAAGCAAGGCTCCTTCAAAATATTCTAAAAAAGCAAAGAGCCTGTTTCCAAAATAAGTCAATAAGGGGGTTAAAGTGTTCTGGGAACAACAATAATGTACAGTTTACCTAGTCACCTAAACTTCAGGGAGTTAAATTGAACTCAAATGGACCCAAACATAGTAAAGGTAAAGGTACCCCCCGCACATTTGTGCAGTCGTGTCCGACTCTAGGGGCCGGTGCTCATCTCCATTTGTTAGCCGAAGAGCCAGCGTTGTCCGAAGACGCTTCCACGGTCATGTGGCCGCATGACGCACGCGGAACGCTGTTACCTACCCACCGAAGTGGTACCTATTCATCTACTTGCATTTGCATGCTTTCGAATTGCTAGGTGGGCAAGAGCTGGAGCTAGTGCGGGAGCTCACTCCGCACGCAGGGCTAGGGATTTGAACCTCCGAACTTGCAATCTTCCGATCGACAAGCCTGGCGTCTTACCCACTGAGCCACCACGCCCCACATGCACACCCAAACATGCACAGAGTTAAATTGCTATACCCAATCAGTTGTGTTGTAGGAATATTAATGTGTTTTGTATAGCTACTCTCCAAGCAAAAAAGCTGGAAAAAGGTTTAGCTGAAAAAGTGGCCTTCTCCACTACAGAACTTAGAATCATAGACTGGTAGCATATCTCTCAAATACAGAATGGCTGTTTTGGCCAAGGTTGGTTGATACAGCCAGGAGCAACCCCAGGTCCCTGGTCACAGCTGCAATTTTCCCCTTTATGTTGGACTGCATGGACAACTGAGACAGCTTCGGTGTCTAGGTGAAAGACTATTGCATGAACTAGCTGTAAAATATCCTGAGTATAGAATCCTTCAGAGAAATCTTTAATCCAACTCATGCTTTGTCTTATACTGTACTGCACTTAGAGGCACTTCATGTAATTAACCAGAATTTTCCGGAAGCAGGAGGACTTGAGTGTAGTTGTTTAAAGCATACTGTTAATCAAGGTTCAACTTTTCAGAAGCTTGATGTATCTTGCATGAACGTTTCTGTCTCTTCTCCTGGAATTCCTTTACAGAACTCTTTAACGTGTGTCATCTACAATTTTGGTTTTTCGTTGTTTTCTTTCTTCTTTTTTGGCTTCTGATTCTGATGCTGTGGAAGCAGCAAGTTTCTAAAGAATCATTTCTTCCCACTCTTGCAGCTGTATTTGCTTCATAGACCATAGGTCACAAAGATGGCAATGTGAAAAAGTTGAAATCTTTCAGGGTTCATAAGGATCAGATACTACTTCCCCTTTCTCTGGCAAAACAAATTTCTTTTATAGCTTGAGAGAAATTCTAGGGTCCTTGGCAAATAATGGGTATGAATTATTAATACCTTATTAAACTATTGATTTTGCAAGTGATGAATTCAGCACCAGTTACCTTTTTTGATATCTTTTCATTTGATTAAATATCACTTAAATTTATTATTATTTATATTCTGCCTTTTATTCAGGAGCTCAAAGCAGGTTTGGCTCAACTGAGGCTCAACTGAGGTTAGGTTTGACCCTGGATCTCCCTGTTCCTAGTCCAATTCCTTAACCACTATACCATACTGGCTCTTGTTGACTGTTTTGTTTCTGAATATGAGATGCCCTCTGTTTCTGTAAGATAATATTTATTTTCACTTATTTGTTCTTTGTTCTTTGAACCTGCTCTTCAACCAAAAACTGCTGCTATTGCAGTTTTTTTTTTTTTTTTAAAAAATCAGTAATTGGACATTGCTTACCCTCAGGTTGAAATCTAAAAGACATAAGACACAACAGAAGAGAAAGAAATCACAACAATAGTTAACTTCATTTTGGTATATTGATAAAGATGTTGGATTGGGACCAAGGACTTTTGGGTTCACAAACTCACTCATCTATAGAAGTTACTCTGTTTTTTTTTCAGCCAGTCATGGTCTTTCTGTTCAACCTACCTCACAAAATTGTTATTTTAAGTGCAAAGTAAGGAGTGACCCCTATTCACTGCCTTTACCTCCAAGAAGAAAGGTGAGATATATGTATAATAAAATACTTCATATATGATTCAAGTTTGCAGAATCTGTTCTATGCCTATAATGGCAATATGGTTTGTTGGTGCATCTTTTTTGCCTCTTTTCCTTTTGCATTCAATTTTAGCTTTTAATTGGCTTTTCCTGTCTCCCCTTGGCAAGTTAGTTTCTCAGAAACAGTTTTGGGGGCAGGTGAAATGGAAAGAGTAGCTTACACTTCCTTTGTCTCTCAATCCCTGTAGATAAGAAGGCTTCTCAGAGACTTTTCTAGGATCAGTTGAGGGGATGAGAGGCTATCACTAAACTCAGTTATTCAATAGAATGACTCCTAGTAGTATTGTGGCAATCATGAAGCAGTGGATAGACGTGGCAGCAGCAAGGATGGTTTGCACTGATTGAAGGACATGGAAAGGTATAATGAATTGTGTTGGTGTAAACCAATTTTTGAAGGGGCGTGGTGGCTCAGCGGGTAAGACGCCAGGCTTATCGATTGGAAGATCGCAAGTTCGGAGGTTCAAATCCCTAGTCCCGCATGACGGAGTGAGCTCCCTCACTCGCCCCAGCTCTTGCCAACCTAGTAATTCGAAAGCATGCAAATGCAAGTAGATGAATAGGTACCACTTCGGTGGGATGGTAACAGCGTTCCGCGCGCGGCATGCTGGCCACATGACCGCAGAAGCGTCTTCGGACAGCACTGGCTCTTCGGCTAACAAACGGAGATGAGCACCAGCCCCTAGAGTCGGACACGACTGCACAAATGTGCGGGGGGAAACTTTACCTTTTAAACCAATTTTAGCTGTTTCCTGTTCTCTTTAATGTCTTTTGCTGCTTCTTGTTCCTCTTTTGTGCTCTGCACCATGTTGCTTAACCAAGAAGGAATAGCATGATGGGTCAGTATGCTTGTAGTACTGTAGTGCTACAGTACCCAGGAGAAATAACTTATTTAAGTTTATAAAATTTAATGGCAGCATATATTTGGAATATAACCCAATTAGCAGAAAGCCATTCATACTCCAATCAGGCATTACTGCTTGGAGAATTCCATTCCTCCATAGTATGTAGCTAAATATGGACATACTTTTGTGTTGTGTGTTGGTAGAGTTTATTTTTACTACAAGAGTACTGATACTTTTGCACTTAGCAGGACATCCTTCACCTCTCCAATCTAGAGACAGTAAAGCCCCCATCTCCACCACACTTTGCAAACCAAACACCATCAGTATCTAGGAGTTTTATGCCCCATTCCAATCTTTAGTGACCCACAGATTATAACCGTTGATCAGGTGTCTAGGGGATGCAGAACCTTAGATAGCTCCAAGCAAATGACTTGTTCCAGAGAGGCTGTGAGCTCAATTGAACCTTTTATCCCATTGAGACAAAACATCCCATTCCAGGTTCAATTTCTTCTCTGAAGTCTAAAGAGACATTCCTCAGTCCGAGTCACGGCACCATCTGCCTTTCTTACTGTTTTGTCTTTCCTTCCATAGCCCACTTTCCCTATCAAGTTAGAATAGACATAGTTTAAAGTAGTTGTAGTAATAATCTCTCGGTCAGCCTCTGCATGCTGGCAAACAAGCAGAAGGTAATGTGAGACCTGTGCAATATATGAGACTAATTTAGGAGCTTCTGGCTCAAGGGGATCCACGATGACAGGCCTACGATATCCTGTAGAGGAGGAAGAAAAAAAAAGTTATATGCGTTTGCTAGGCCAAAATGCCTCTCCCATAAGAGACCATTAATCATCCACTTTCAATTCCTGCAGGAAAAGGAAGTGTGTGGTTTATTCTTCTAACCAGTTTTATATATTACTTTGTTAATTGCCTTCAGTCAGAAAGGTGAAGTGGGTTATAAATTCAGTAAGTACAGTACATTGCCTGAATCTTTTGAAGAAACTGACCTGGGTGGGTACATGCAGGCAGGCAGGGGTGGGGCTGCTGAAATATAGATAAGGCTACCCTGTAATACCTTTTTATATGATTTTTATTGAAACTTTTAAAAAAGAAGATAAAAACGAATACAAACTAATATAAAGTACCCTGTAATACCTACTTACCTTGAAACAAGTCTTAAATGGACTTAATGTACATTTGATAGATCTACTAGGGCATTTTTGAAAAGGAGAAAGTGGAGGAGGGTTAATAGCTGAAGAATTGGTATGCAGGTACCAATTCTTGTTTTGTTTGGGGATGGGGTTGGCATTGTTAAGCTCCTTGTGTTTGTTAGATTGTGGCTGGATAAATCTAGTGATAGGAAATTTAAGGGCCACAGGTTAGGAGTCAAACAGGGACTGTCCTTGTGCAACAGAAGTGTGGCAATCAGCATGGATTATTTTGATGCCCAAATGGAACGGAGCCAAAAAACCAAATAAATTTTCTCCTGCTGAGTTGTTGTTCAGTCGTTTAGTCATGTCTGACTCTTCGTGACCTCATGGACCATAGCTTGCCAGGCCTTCCTGTCCTCCACTGTCTCCCGGAGTTTACAGGATGTCCTTTTATCCAGCATGGTCTGAAGTTTTATTTTGCGCTCCAGGTGGCTGGCTTATTAAGCCTCAAGCACTTCAGCTTGCACCTGAAAAGTGCATGGAGAGGAAGTCTTCCTCAAAGAGTATTGACCCAATATTATGGTGTTGAACTGGACAGACCATAGAATCATAGACTTGAAAGAGGCCATTTAGGCTATTTGCAGCTATATCATGTTACTGACTTATATTTAGTTTGTAATTAACTACTATTCCAAGATTTTTTCCCCCTCAAATACTGTTACCAAGTCAGGACTTTCACATCCTATATTTTGATTTCTTTCCTAACCAAATTTGCATGTGTCTCTTTTAAATATTGTTCTGTTAATCTCAGATCATTTCGAGTTGTATTTCTCTCTTCCAGTCATCTGATCCAATTTTGAATTACTGTATGTGCAAATGTTATAAACACCCCCTCCACCTCTAAATCCAGGTCAGTAATAAAAATAATCGAGAATAAAGGACTCAGGACTGAAGTTTGTAGCCCGCATTTGATACCTCCATGTTAGGGGTATGCAACACCATGGATAGGAAAGCATACACATGCATAGAGAGAGAGGAATGCATGAGGGCTCAGAAGTAGTACCTGTCTGGAGTTGCACCTTTTTCTGCAGTTGCATGATTGATCTCTACAACTGCTGCACAATCCTGGGAAAATATGTGTTTCATTTAAGGAGTTGCAGACAAGTGCTCTGTTTATCTGTCTATTGAATTTGTGTATCACCATAAGGATATATCACCATAAGGATTTATATATATTTAAATATATATAAAGGGGCATGGTGGCTCAGCGGGTAAGACGCCAGGCTTGTCGATCGGAAGATCACAAGTTCGGAGGTTCGAATCCCTAGCCCTGCGTGACGGAGTGAGCTCCCGCACTAGCTCCAGCTCTTGCCAACCTAGCAATTCAAAAGCATGCAAATATAAGTAGATGAATAGGTACCACTTCGGTGGGTAGGTAATAGCGTTGTGCGCGCATCATGCGGCCACATGACCGTGGAAGCGTCTTCGGACAACGCTGGCTCTTCGGCTAACAAACGGAGATGAGCACCGGCCCCTAGAGTCGGACACGACTGCACAAATGTGCGGGGGGAACCTTTACCTTAACTTTATAAGGATATACAAATCCTTATAATAATAATCCTTCCTTATTACCATAAGGAAGGCTGAGCGCCGAAGAACTGATGCTTTTGAACTGTGGTGCTGGAGAAGACTCTTAAGAGTCCCTTGGACTGCAAGGAGGTCAAATCAGTCAATCCTAAAGGAAATCAACCCTGACTGCTCATTGGAAGGACAGATACTGAAGCTGAAGCTCAAATACTCTGGCCACCTAATGCGAAGAGAGGACTCACTGGAAAAGACCCTGATGCTGGGAAAGACTGAAGGCAAAAGGAGAAGGGGACGGCAGAGGATGAGATGGTTAGATAGCATCACCGATGTAATGAACATGAATTTGAGTAAACTCCGGGAGACAGTGGAGGACAGGAAGGCCTGGCGTGCTATGGTCCATGAGGTCACGAAGAGTTGGACATGACTAAACGACTGAACAACAACAACAACAACATATCACCGTACTCTACATATACTTCTGGCAATTGCAAAATACACAGAAAATGTCCATGGTAATATAAGTAATAGAAGAAAATTAATTAAATTAGGATTAAAACAATTGATTCAAGTAATACAATAATCAATCATAACAGAAGGTGCCATCTCCACCACAAAGCTCTAGAAGACTGACCTCTGTCTTTACCAGCTTTCCCAAATCAATTATATGGCAAGCTTGATTTCTGAGGGAGGCTGTTCCACACATCAGAGCAATCATAGAGAAACAGTGCCTCCTCTTAGCCTCAGCTGCCCTCAGTTCATGAAAGTTTCTCTCAACATGTGTATATCAGAGTGTTTGATTTCTGCTGGGGAAGGCAGTCTTCCAGGTACCTGTTTATGCCTTATATACTCCAAACCATCCTTTTGCCTTGAAATTCAAAGCACTTTTTGCCTACTCCATCCAGCCTTCAAGTAAATGGTCAAATTAGCTGGGTTTCACTTAATTGCCATGCTCACTCGAACATTCTAAATTAATTTGTCAGGTGCTATGCTGAAATCAAGCTATATTATATCTACAGAATTCCCACCATCTACAAAGGAAATTACCTAGGTAGAATAAGAGAGGAGGTTAGCCTAGCTAGATAAATCCATGCTGCACCCTAGTAATTACTTCATTGTTTTCAAGATATTTTTTAAATTTTCCCACTTCAAAGTGATATGTTTTGAGCAGCTCTTAATCTGCTTCACTTTTAAGTGATACATCAAGTTGATTATCCCATCATCTTCTGCAGTAGGCAGATTAATATAGGGATTAACTAAATAATCCCATATTTCAGAAGACAGCCACTTTGTTAAAGCAGCAGCTCTTGAAAGGGGTGGAAGAGACAAAATACATCATTCTGAAAATTAATGTGACCTTTCCATAGAAAGATTTTCTTTAATTACATCTCAGTGCTTAACAGGGCAGATCTGATGCTGATTTGGTAGATATCTTTTTTTCTTTTCATACACGAGTCATTAAAAGCACATCGAGGAGAGAAATGTCTATTAAAAATATTAACACAGTATGAAGAAATACGAGTGTTTGAGTATCACACCATGCTGCCTTTTCCTTAGAGGGACTATATTGAAAAATAACCCATTTTGCCCATTCTGCTACTTTTTCCATTCTGACATGCATGTCCAACATATGTCTGTAGCTATGAGCATGTGTAAGATAGAAACTAGTTGGCTTTGCCCCTTAAGTTTCAAACACTTCTCAGAAGCTGTGATGTTT
Source organism: Charina bottae (assembly GCA_023362775.1). Classification (NCBI taxonomy): domain Eukaryota; kingdom Metazoa; phylum Chordata; class Lepidosauria; order Squamata; family Charinaidae; genus Charina; species Charina bottae. Next base: position 7,866,111 of record JALMGJ010000012.1, read on the forward strand.
TATACTGTCTCTGATTGCATATAAATAGCCTATTATACTAATACAAGCTTGTATATTTGTCAGCTGAATTCACGGCTTCCCAAGGAGATGTGGAGGCTTAGGGTTGGGCCAAAAGGTACAGACCTGCTTCCTGGAATACAGTGGGGCAAAAAAGTATTTAGTCAGCCACCAATTGTGCAAGTTCTCCCACTTAAAAAGATGAGAGAGGCCTGTAATTGACATCATAGGTAGACCTCAACTATGAGAGACAAAATGAGAAAACAAATCCAGACAATCACATTGTCTGATTCGGAAAGAATTTATTTGCAAATTATGGTGGAAAATAAGTATTTGGTCACCTACAAACAAGCAAGATTTCTGGCTCTCACAGACCTGTAACTTCTTCTTTAAGAGGCTCCTCTGTCCTCCACTCATTACCTGTAGTAATGGCACCTGTTTGAACTTGTTATCAGTATAAAAGACACCTGTCCACAACCTCAAACAGTCACACTCCAAAGTCCACTATGGTGAAGACCAAAGAGCTGTCGAAGGACACCAGAAACAAAATTGTAGACCTGCACCAGGCTGGGAAGACTGAATCTGCAATAGGCAAGCAGCTTGGTGTGAAGAAATCAACTGTGGGAGCAATAATTAGAAAATGGAAGACATACAAGACCACTGATGATCTCCCTCGATCTGGGGCTCCACGCAAGATCTCACCCCGTGGGGTCAAAATGATCACAAGAACGGTGAGCAAAAATCCCAGAACCACACGGGGGGACCTAGTGAATGACCTGCAGAGAGCTGGGACCAACGTAACAAAGGCTACCATCAGTAACACACTACGCCGCCAGGGACTCAGATCCTGCAGTGCCAGACGTGTCCCCCTGCTTAAGCCAGTACATGTCCGGGCCCATCTGAAGTTTGCTAGAGAGCATTTGGATGATCCAGAAGAGGATTGGGAGAATGTCATATGGTCAGATGAAACCAAAGTAGAACTGTTTGGTAGAAACACAACTCGTCATGTTTGGAGGAGAGAGAATGCTGAGTTGCATCCAAAGAACACCATACCTACTGTGAAGCATGGGGGTGGCAACATCATGCTTTGGGGCTGTTTCTCTGCAAAGGGACCAGGACGACTGTTCCGTGTACAGGAAAGAATGAATGGGGCCATGTATCGTGAGATTTTGAGTGCAAACCTCCTTCCATCAGCAAGGGCATTGAAGATGAAACGTGGCTGGGTCTTTCAGCATGACAATGATCCCAAACACACCGCCCGGGCAACGAAGGAGTGGCTTCGTAAGAAGCATTTCAAGGTCCTGGAGTGGCCTAGCCAGTCTCCAGATCTCAACCCCATAGAAAACCTTTGGAGGGAGTTGAAAGTCCGTGTTGCCCAGCGACAGCCCCAAAACATCACTGCTCTAGAGGAGATCTGCATGGAGGAATGGGCCAACATACCAGCAACAGTGTGTGCCAACCTTGTGAAGACTTACAGAAAACATTTGACCTCTGTCATTGCCAACAAAGGATATATAACAAAGTATTGAGATGAACTTTTGATATTGACCAAATACTTATTTTCCACCATAATTTGCAAATAAATTCTTTCCGAATCAGACAATGTGATTGTCTGGATTTGTTTTCTCATTTTGTCTCTCATAGTTGAGGTCTACCTATGATGTCAATTACAGGCCTCTCTCATCATTTTAAGTGGGAGAACTTGCACAATTGATGGCTGACTAAATACTTTTTTGCCCCACTGTATATGATTTAAATCAGTGTTTCCCAATCTGGATATCATCCAGATGTGTGGCCCTCAGTTCTCAGAATGCCCCAGCCAACCTGGCCATTGCTGAGAATTTTGGGAGTGAAAATCCACACATCTGGCTGTGGAAATATTACTTAAAAAAAACAGAGATATGATATATGCCATAGGTAATGTTTCCCCTTGTTTTAGAAACTTATTTGTGTATGATCCTCTTTCTTTGATGCTATATTTTTAATCCCCCAATTGTGCCCCTCAAAAGATTATCCCCAGAGAAATATATCCCTTAATTGAAACAAGATTGCTCACTTCTGTTTTATAGCAAAGAAATGTGGGAAGGTATAGAAGTTAAGCCAAATCTTTGGAGACATATCTTTGATGCTTATCTCTTCCTTTTAATGGCTTAATGGTGGATGAAGTAGCAGTATATCACCAGTGGAATAACCCACAGTAGGAAGATACCTAACAGAACTCAGGTTTTTCCCTAGATATTGATTGATTATGTGCCATCAAGTTGTTGTCAACTCTTAGCAACCACATAGACAGATTTTCTCCATGACAGTTTGTCTCTAACCTGGTCTTTCAGACAGTGCACAGTGCACCCATCATCATTGTAACTGAGTCCATCCACCTTGCTGCTGGTCATTCTCATCTCTTTCCTACCACCTTTCCCATCATTAGAGCCTTCTCTAGGGAGCTGGGTCTTCACATAATGTGTCCAGAGTAGGATAATTTGAGCCTGGTCATTTGTGCTTCAAGTGAAAACTCTGGCTTGATTTGTTTGATGAACCATTTGTTTGTTTTCTTGGCTGTCGATGGTATTCTCAGGAGTCTTCTCCAAAACAAAGTTCAAAAGTATAATACTTTTCCTACCCTGCTTCTTCGAAGTCCAACTTTTGCTTCCATAGTGTCTCACAGGGAATACCCTGGCTTGCACAATTCTGATCTTTGTAGGTATAGACACATATCACGGTATTTGAATATCTTTCCCAAGGCCTTCATGGCTGCTCTACCTTACCTTTTCAAAATAAATGACTACATTATCTTGGTTAAGCCTATCAGATATGCCTTCCAGCAAAGCCAAAAGTGAGCAGGTCAAAATTAAACATAGGTGAAGATACAGATGTAACTTTTAAATTCCTTCTGTATGCACTACAGGAAAAATGAATCTGTATGAAGGCAGTCTCCTCTCCCTTCTTTCTACTAGCTTTGCAATCCAGGATGGAGTAATTATAGGTCTCAAGGATTGGGACTGGTGATGATAGGATATAGCCTGGGGAAATGAAGTGACTCCTAGGTCAGCTTTTCTCAACTTTTTGACCCTGGAGGAACCCTTGAAATATTTTCCAGGCCTTGGGGAACCCCTGAACATTCAGGCTCAAATATAGGCCAGAAGTTACAAAATTATTATATTTGTTTCATGTGTAGGCCTGTGTATGTGCATTAACGGTGTTCTTAAACTAAAAATAAAGAATGAAACTTACCTCTTTAATGTGAAGTTGCCTGACTTTGAAATAATTTTTGAAATAAATTGTGATCTCCCAAGGAACTCTTAGTGACCTCTCACAGAACCCTAGGGTTCCACAGAACCCTGGTTGAGAAACCCTGGCCTAGAGAGTCTAGAGAGAAAGGCTTGGAACTTGAGGTCCACTTCTGACCCAGAGGTCCTGTATTAGATGTCCTCTGGAGTCCTTGGTGCTCTCTGAGCCTTGTTGTTTTTCTGCAGCTGTTTCATTGCCAGGCTAGGCAACATCTTCAGTGCAAAAAGGGAGTGGGACTTGCTCTCTGTTTATATACCATGGCTTGTCATGCCTGTTTTGGTGGAGGTGTTGTTCTCTCCTTGGTAGTTCCTTGATTGGGCTGTTGTTTGAGTGAGCTCCCTTTTTGCACTGAAGATGTTGCCTAGCCTGGCAATGAAACGTCTGCAAGAAAACAACAAGGCTGAGAGAGCACCAAGGACTCCACAGTTCAACCCTGAGCTACAAATATTCTCTCTGATTGATAGATGTACTCTGTCAGGCAATGACTGAATTCACACATCATGCTAAGGCTTCTTTTGTTTAACCATGGTTTATTGAATAAACCACAAGTGGCTGGCTTCAGATACTACACTATACTCAAACCAAACAAATCATAAAAGCTTACTGCTTTGTACAAACCTGGCCAGAGGTTCAGACAGAGCTCTTTCACCTCACTTGTAATCTGGTATCTTTAACTGCAGATGCCTGGAAATTTGAAGCCTTCTGCATGCAAAGCTATGTGTTTCCATTTATCTCCTTCCCCTCTCTGTCTTCCCACATTCCTATTCCTCACTTAGCCCACTGCGCTACTCTCTGAATTCAGAAGGTGACCACCAACAAGCCATACTTCTCAGCCTGTGTCAGCCCTTCAAGGTAACCAGATCAGAAAACAGACACCAAAAGAATTACAGGAATGCTACTTTAGTATTGTAGGGTATAATACCACTCTTGAAAAGCTGCCAGAGATTCCCTTTATGCCCTCCTATACCAACCAGGACCAAGGCAGGGTTCTTATGAATTTCTTTCTCAACTTTCCCCTTTCCCAGGACTAAGTTGGCATTTCTACTACCTTAAGGGCTTCTGCATACCTTCATCAGGATAATCTCCACATTCCTCTACAGCAGAGCTTTCCAAACTGTGTGTCGGGACACGTTAGTGTGTCGGCTGCAGTGTCTGGGTGTGTCGCGGCTGCTGCAGCCTCCAAACCTGCTGTGATTCCGCGCAGGTCCTAGTGCCTGCCTTGTGCCCTGCTGGAAGAGTGTGTCGCAAAATGATGCATGTCTAAAAAGTATGTCACCAACATGAAAAGTTTGGAAAGCTCTGCTCTACAGCCTTAGTCTCCGGTCTGTACTAAGAGGATAATAATGCTGACTTTGTAAGGCTGTTGTTAGAGATACAAGATATTTTATGGGAAGCACTTCTTCTATTCTGAAGTACTGTTTCCGGTTTGAAGGGCCCACAAATTGCAGGTAGCTGTGGTGGATTTCAGTAAGGCAGCTGGTTCTCAGAAAAGAGGGAGCACATTCCAAGGAGGAGGGCAAGTTAAAAGGAGACCCAGTCCAGAAATGGAATGTGGGAAGACTAAGAGGTTCAGAGTAGCCCCGCCGTAGAGCCTTCCCAGGTTATTTCCCCTTAGGTTAGGTAGAGTAACTTTAGTCTGGCAAGATTCTATCTATACGGTGTAAGCAGATAAAGAACTGAAGTTTGGCTGGATTGATTCTCTGAAGTTCTTTGGCTGGGCCTGACAGTAGCCTCCCAGCACCATGTTTGCTGCTCCAAAGCACCCTGAGATCATACCACCCAAGTTTAGCATAAATGGCCAGGTTTTGAAGGCCGGGCTTTCAGATCCAAATCATGAAAATAAGGGTAGGAATGGAAGTGCAAAGGTGAATTACTCCCATATTTAAACCTCCTCCACTCCAAGATCCAACATGTAAAGGGCTGGAATGACCCCATCCCTTCCAGAAGGCCTCCTGCTGGTTGGGAGGGAAAGTTGCTTCCCCTGAGCCAAAACAAGCTGCCAATCCCTGCATTGTATAAACCAGAACCAAACAATTTGTGGCCATCCAGCTGTTTTTGGACTGTAATTCCCCTGCATCCTCACCATTGGCTGTGCTGGCTGATGGTGATAGGAGCTGGAGCTTAGCAATATTTTTCATCTTTGATATACATAAAAGATACTGTTTGGCACATAAGGGCCATTTATCACAATCTGTTCAATTTATGCTTCTTCAACAATCTTTCTTTTGTCATGGGAGCTAGGTAATTAAGGATTGCAATCTTGAGTAACTTCAGTTTCACGCACACAGCTAATACTAAAAAAACCCTGATCAGGTGAGAGCAAGAAACAGTGACCTGGATGTTGCATTATCTCTATGGCCTCATACTGGAATCCTAAGCTAGTTCTGGTCGTTTGCTTCATGGGTAATTTGCTCCAATTGCACTGGCAACAGGCATCTTTCAGTCCACACATATAAATTTGTTATGTCAAATACATTACTGGAGAGGGATTAAATGAAAGCAGGTTGGGAATATTAGTGTATTTTGGAACAAAATATGCATTCTAACAGTGATGTCAACCAGTGTTTCTCAACCTTGGCATGGTCTTCAACTCCCAGAATTCCCCAGCCAGCCATGCTGGCTGCAGAATTCTGGGAGTTGAAGTCCATGCCCCTTAAAGTTGCCAAGGATGAGAAACACTGCTGTAAACAAATGATTATTATTTTCAAAGGTTAACTTTAACGCCCCCAAAATAAGACAAGCTATAAATGCTTTAAAATAAGATACTGCTGCATGAGATTATACTGTATGGTGTATTTTTATCACTGTGTTGTGTACTAGCATGGACTTCTCATTAGATAGAAGGGTGATATACAAATCACCCTTCTCCAACCTGGTGACCTCCAGATGTGTTGGAATGCTTCTGGAATGCTTAGCCAGCATAGCCAATAGTAGTGTTGGCAGGAAATTATAGTAATTGTAGTCCCAACACATCTGGAGGCCACCAGGTTGGAGAAGCTTCTTTTTAAAAAATAATTAGTTAATAAATATATGAAATAAAAATGTATTTCTGAAGCACTCTCAGTACAGGTCCCTATGGGCATTATTATACTATAGATGCACACTTCTATGAGTTTAAGCTATTACGGTGGAATCTGAAGCAGTCAGTTTTCAACATTTTGTTTACTAATAATTCCACTCAATTTGTTGTATACATCAATATAAATTACTTGCAAATGGCCTCTGTACTGTATCTATAAACCCCTGTGAACTGAGATGCAGATTGGAGATGGTAATGATTTTTTTCTTACAGCCTGGCAATAGGTTTGCAAAGGCATTCAGATAACTCAGCTTCTATTTTTACTATTTGGGGTAAGGGAGCCCCCTCTGCTGTTAGCTAAGAGTAATTGCTACTATTTGTTATATTTCCCTTCCACTCTTTCAATAGGACATGGAATCATAGAGTTGGAAGGAGATGACATTCAGATTGTGAGGCCTACACTTCAGGTTTCCACGAGGTGGGAATAACCAAGGCAGGGGGAGAGACTTGGTGGTGGTTTGCCATTGTTGTCCATCCAGTGTCTGCTAAGGTAGTTAACTTACTTTGCCGCATGGTAGTGTAGGACTTGTCTTAATGATAACGGCATATTAGAACAATCAAGTGTGGCAGAGGCCAACCAGTGACCAGGAATAAACTGTAATGTAAGAGATCAGATGCAGAAAGAAATGTTTGATTTATTAACAGCAATATTTGGAGAACGGTTAGTTAGACAAATATTGCTTACAGCAGAGGACAGAGAAGGGCTCTGTAGGCCCCAAATCACAATTTTCTGCCATTTGGGATGCTCTGTGACTATGGCTGTTGAAAGCTGACAGTACATTTCCCTGCCATTTTGAAGTGGGAAGCACATGAATACTGTAGTGCAAGCCTTAAAAGAGGCACACTATAATTTTAAAAAAATCAAAATCAAGAAACACCCTCCCTCCAAAGAACGCTCAACCCCTGTGTGTAATATGGTTTCACCTACTATGTGGCCCTCAGTGCTCCAAACATGTTTCATAAATCCTTTACCTACCAAAAGATTGTCCAAGGTGGGATAACAGAAAAGTGGGAAACATAGATTCAGATTGGCCAATAGCCATCCTGCCTTAGAGTTAGTTAACACCATCTTTGGCTAAATAAATATTTTAAAATATTCATTCATTAGCTTTCTATCCCACCCTTTTCCCCCAGAAGCTCAAGTTCGCTAAAACTGAGATCTTCCTTCATTCTGTCTCCCAAAATTACTACCCTGTGAAGTGGGTTGGGCTGGGAGACAGTGACTGGCCCCAGCAGTTTTTAGAGCTGAGGATGGACTTGAGTCTGAGTCTCTACAGAGTTAGTCCAACACCTTAACCCAGAGCTTTCCAAACTGTGTGTAGGGACACGTTAGTGTGTCGGCTGCAGTGTCTGGGTGTGTCGTGGCGGCTGCTGCCTCCGAGCCCTGCCAGGATTCCGCGCAGGTCCTAGTGCCTGCCTTGTGCCTTGCTGCCTCCAAACCTGCCCTGCCAGGATTCCGCGCAGGTCCTAGTGCCTGCCTTGTGCCTGGCTGCCTCAAAACCTGCCCTGCCAGGATTCCGCGCAGGTCCTAGTGCCTGCCTTGTGCCTGGCTGCCTCCAAACCTGCCCTGCCAGGATTCCGCGCAGGTCCTAGTGCCTGCCTTGTGCCTTGCTGCCTCCAAACCTGCCCTGCCAGGATTCCGCGCAGGTCCTAGTGCCTGCCTTGTGCCCTGCTGCCTCCGCCTCCAAACCTGCCCTGCCAGGATTCCGCGCAGGTCCTAGTGCCTGCCTTGTGCCCTGCTGCCTCCAAACCTGCCCTGCCAGGATTCCGCGCAGGTCCTAGTGCCTGCCTTGTGCCTTGCTGCCTCCAAACCTGCCCTGCCAGGATTCCGCGCAGGTCCTAGTACCTGCCTTGTGCCCTGCTGCCTCCGCCTCCAAACCTGCCCTGCCAGGATTCCGCGCAGGTCCTAGTGCCTGCCTTGTGCCTTGCTGCCTCCAAACCTGCCCTGCCAGGATTCCGCGCAGGTCCTAGTGCCTGCCTTGTGCCTTGCTGCCTCCAAACCTGCCCTGCCAGGATTCCGCGCAGGTCCTGGTGCCTGCCTTGTGCCTTGCTGCCTCCAAACCTGCTGTGATTCCGCGCAGGTCCTGGTGCTTTGAGGGGCATGGTGGCTCAGTGGGTAAGACGCCAGGCTTGTCGATCGGAAGATCGCAAGTTCGGAGGTTCGAATCCCTAGCCCTGCATGCGGAGTGAGCTCCCGCACTAGCTCCAGCTCTTGCCAACCTAGCAATTCGAAAGCATGCAAATGCAAGTAGATGAATAGGTACCACTTCGGTGGGTAGGTAACAGCGTTCCGCGTGCATCATGCCGGCCACATGACCGTGGAAGAGTCTTCGGACAACGCTGGCTCTTTGGCTAACAAACGGAGATGAGCACCGGCCCCTAGAGTCGGACACGACTGCACAAATGTGCGGGGGGTACCTTTACCTTTACCTGGTGCCTGCCTTGTGCCCTGCTGTGTGTGTCGCGAAATGATGCATGTCAAAAAAAGTGTGTCACCAACATGAAAAGTTTGGAAAGCTCTGCCTTAACCTCCAATTACATCACAAGGACAAAATGTAATGAGATATTGAACACCCGCATTGACAAAATCACCATCAGTCAATTACAAAAGGCAGCTTTACTTGGAACATCTTACATTCTGCAACAATACCTTTAATATTATTAAACAACATCTGCCTATCCCAGGTCCTTGGGAAGGAACTCAATAGGTGGACAAAAATGACAAATCCAGTCTAAACATCTGGCTGACTGTGTGACCAACCATAATAAAAAAAATAGTATGGCATTTAAAATACATGTTCTTGGGTCTTTCTTCACCTCTGGTCAGGCTAGTTAATAACTAACCATCCAATGAATTATTTTTAAAAGAAGGTAGGATATAAGGCTAAAACAATGAATCATTCAGATTTAATGGTTAATTGCTCCTCAGAAAGCTGCAGTAGTTCACTTGCTCCATATCCCTTTTATTAAAACCAGCTCATGTTTTCTTTAGAGATGAACTGCTTCTGGTCCTCTTGCCTGTGATGTTTGTGGTCCCATCATCTATTCAGGAAGGCTCTTAGGAAGACTTGCTTCCTGCTTCCCAAATATAAGCCTGATCAAGTTCCCCCAAACCAGTCAGGACCAAGCAACTATTATGTAAATAGTGGAGCTAATAACAGTCTTTGTAACTTTCCATCTGCATTTTTCCCATGTCTGCGCAGACCATTGTTTTCCTATTACTATTAATGATGATGTATTCTTTTTATTTTGGAGTTCCCTGTAGTCTGAGGACAGGAGAACAGAGTGCTGAACAACCCAACAGGATGGAATAAACTGGGTTTGTGCATTGGGCTGACCCATGGTTCATTAAATAAATTACAACTGGTTGAGTTCACTTAATATGCTAAGCTTAATTAGGAAAGTGGTTTTTTTTCTTAGCCAAAGCCCATATTTGATTTGTGAGTTATGTGCTGAGGGCTGTGTTCTAAAAATTAGTGGGTGGGCCAGGAACATTTACATTTTACTGGAAGTTAAACATAATTAATATGATTCTACTCCAAAAAAATATATCCTTATCACATTAAAAATTACAATTTGGAAACAAGTTTTGAAGATCTTTGAGACTGTAAGGCTTTTGAGAACTGTACGTCATCCTGAATCTCCCATTTCCACATCCCCAGCATAAATAATTGTTCAAAAAGCAAAATGGCTACATACAACAAGCTAAGTCAAAACTAAACAAACCACAGCACGATATAATGCAGTGTTCTGCTTATCATGACATTGAATAAGCCAGGTTTCTTGTTCCAGCAATTTACCAGTAGTCATTCTAGCTTCTTGGAATTGAGCTGTGTCTGTAAAAATTCACACTGAATGATATTATTTGATGCAAGATACACAGGAACAAACACTCTGGGTTTGTACAACATGCTAAACACAATGTGCTTTGCTTGTTGGTGGCACAGTATGTTGTGTCAAAACAGCCGTGAAAGTTTGTAAACCACAATTTAGCATACAATATACTGTATTTGTGCACACCTTCAAATAGCTCTTGACTCCTGGCAACTGCCTGGAGAAGTCCCTGCAGTTTTCTTGGCAATATTTTTGGAAGTGGTGTTGCCTTCTAGGGCTGAGAGGAAGTAACAAGAGTCACCTTGTGTGAGATGGGCGGCCATATAAATTTGATTAAATAAATAAATGGGCCAAGGTCTCCCAGCTGGCTAAGGCAAGACAGGAACTCACAGTCTCCTGATTTTCTTCTATTGGCATTGGCATGACTGACTTCCTCCATGCATTCTCCCATTTTAGAAAACATTCTATTAAGGGATACACATTTATCTGTTGGGTCTAACTTTTCATTAGTTATGTGTAACTAGCAATCATTCACTCCATTTTCACTGTCAAACACAGCTATCTTTTCAGATTGATATTCCTCATTGCATCATATGGCAATATCACACAACACTGTCTGATTCCCTGCTCCGTTACTAAGATTCCCTTTATTTTCACATTTCCTTTATTTCCATGGTATATCACTCTTATTACAGTTAGTAACCAACCTTCAACTCCATATTCAGGCAAAATATTCCATAATTCTAACCTATTCACTTTATCATACATTGCCTCTAAATCAACAAACATCCAATAAACTTTTTCATAGCTATAAAAAATGTGAGACTCTCTCAGTGAAAAATGTTTTTAAGCATGTTGTGGAAACTGATGTTTTTTAATCCAGCATTAAAAACAAACAAAGGCAAGCAGGTTCAATATAAAAAATACTAACAGACTGATCTAACCAGTACAAAAAGTATCCCCTTTGCACCAAAAATACATATTAAGTCCAAGCAATAATATTTAGGATTATAACCTTAGAGGAACAGAATGGAAAAAGCACAAAATACTGAGGTTATGTTTGAAAAACACACCCATGGTTAACAAAAAGTTAACCTTATGTTAACTTAATATTCTGGGATAATACACTAAACCAAAATATGGTTTGCTAGCTTGTGTTTTAACACATTGTGCAATGATAGCTAATGATTTAGTTGAAGCAGAAAGTAAGTGATAAATCATGGTTCTCTTGAGAATCTCTAGCCGATAAAAGGAAAAGTGCCTATTTTTTAATCTCACTTTCTCCCCACAAAAGAAGTGATTGCCTCCAAAGTATGTAGGGTAATTTCATGTGGAGATATCCGCTGGGTTTAAAATGAATGTCTTAATTGGTTTCCAAAACTGGTAACAGGTATCAGTTTAGTATTCACAAGGGGATTTAAAGTACAGTCTAAAGTGGTTACTCTCTCTACATGGCCCAACCATCCTAGTATTCTTCTCACTTTTGTATTCAGTCTGCGTTCATTCATCTGCCGCATTCATTCTTGACTCCATCTCTTCTTGTTTTATAACACACTTCTTAAGAACCCCATTCCAAGTACATTCAAATTACTTTTATGTTTTATTCTGAGGTAACCAACTCTCTTTTGTATAACAAAGTTTTGGGGAAAATTGTATAGCATTCTGAATGAACGTAATCTAGGGGAAAAGATATTCAATCAGGTGGCATGAATGGAGGGCTGGGAACAAGATGAGCAAATAAAGAAAAATGGTTGGGCCATTTGTTTTTTTAATAGAATTTTATTTATTTTAAAGCAAGAATAAAAACTACACACACAAAAAAACAAAAAACAACAGAAAGAAAAAAAATCTAAAAAGTGAAAAACACAAGAAAAAAGAATCTTAGAAATTACATAGAAAGGTGACTTCTGACTTTCAACAGGAAGAATATACAGCAATTTCCATAATCAATCCCTTATCAAACCAAGTTCACATTATTTCTATAAATCCTTCCATTAACACATGTAGAAATCCCTAATGCAATTGCTCTTTCCCCTTCTAAATCAACTTCTCTCCCCCATAAAACAAGATTAATTTAATTATTTCTTTCCCACCACTATTCTATATACAGTATTTATGTCCACTATAATAGAAATCAAATTGTAAGAACATATAAATTGTTTGTTTTTATAATTGATAATACTACAACAATCTTAATCCTAATTAACCTAAAAAACCAAGCAATTATTATTAAATGAAACTCAAACACACCTTAAGAAAAATTGAATAAATCTTAAATCGAAATCATTAAAGAGAAATGAAATCATAACTTCATTATCCATCCAATTACACATTCTTAATTTTACCCCATCTCAAAGTATACCAACACATTTATATATCTCCCTATTACACCCAGGGCATTTTTTTTTACAAAAGTCAAACAGCCCAACTGCCCCCCTTAATAGTTCAAACCTTCCAACAAATTTTTTTCTTGCAAGAAGCAAACAATCCAATTACCCCCCTTGGAAATTCAAACTTATCAGCAAAGGTCTCTTCTTTCTCCTAACAATCTCCCAGAAAGCCATAACAATCCCACATATGATCTGCAACTCTCCATGTGATCTGCAGCCCAGTCTGTTGTTTTAACTCCTTCAGTACCAAAATGTGTTCTTCTCCTGGCATTACTTCAGTCTTACTGTCAATAATGGAATTGTCAGAGTGCGCACCGTGGGGCGGCCTGCTCCTTTTCCCAAGACACCAGTGATCCACGTTCTATGCAGCAAATAGACACTCAAACAGAGATTAGATAAAATAGCCTATTTACTTTATATACATACGTAGTACAGAATACATCCACAGCGATGAGAAGTTACAGCAAACGAGAAGAAAGAACACCAGACTCCTCTGCTTATATACATAAACTGACCAATCACATTATAGGTCACTCTCATCATCTGCCACACCCAACTAAATGATAGCACCTGTAGTATGAGTCATTGCTGCCACATCATCCCTACAACAATGGCTGCTAATGGGGTGACTTGCAGAATAATTCCCCTCTCACCTAGATATCAAGCCTCTCCAGTATAATTTATCTAACTGTAAATTCCTGGGTATATACAAACCCCAACAGAAATCTTCATCCTTGCCAAAGTCTCCATCTTCTTCCATAACATCCAGGTGGCACAGCTTAGAAATAATCTCTTCCCCAATGTCCCAAATATTCTGCAGAATAGCTTGATGGCACTCTGAGAGAGTCTCTTTAAAAGTCTGCTTAAGATCACAACAGAACATTCAAAAAATCTCCTTAAAATCTTCCATTTTCATGCAGTATATTATGGCGCCCTCTAGCTACTAAACTCACACAGATAGGATGGTAATCTTAACGATCCTCCTTTAGATGATAAAGGGACTTAGAAATAACATCTCAAAATAACCATGACCTAGCCCCAGGTGCAAGGTCACACAGCCACCCTAGAAACATATTTAAGGATTCCCTTACCAACTTTGCTCAGACTGAAGAAGCTCCTTGGATAAGGAGCGAAACGTTTCCACTGAGAAAATAGAAATCCAGTTGACATGATTCAAGCTACAGACAATTCCACCTGGATGACTGAGAACCTTCATAGACACACAGATAGGAGTTAATGCGTTAATACAAAGCTCAGAATGAAATTGAAACAGGAAATAGTTCAGGAAAAAATACTAGCACAAAGAAAAGTGCATTAACAAACAATCCCAAAGAAATTGAGCAGAAAACTGAAAATTCAATATAACAAATCCAACATGTAGGGAAATATTCAACCCTTCAAATCCAAAAAGAAAAAAAAATAACAACAGGAAGGCATTTCTTTATTCTCAGTCCTTCTTAGTCTTTAAATGGGAAAACAAGCCATAATTTTAAAACTTCAAAATTAAATCCAGAAATAATGATAAGCACTAAGAGAATCTGCTTCTTCTTTCTGTAAAAAAGCCTCTCTTAGGGTACAAAAACTTGAAAAATAAAATTAGGTGTTTAAGAAGTGGGGTGGCAGGGCTTACTGTCCCTTTAAGGGACTGCAGCGTGGCTCAGAAATGATGAAATCCCAGCTTCCAGGCGAAGCCTTACCGATCAATAGCTCACGCTGTCCACGATCTCCTGGCTGCACCTCACCATCTGGAGGACAGATGGGTCGATTCCAAGCGTTTTCCTTAATCCAGAAAAGCGCTCTGGGCTACAGGAGAAACCAGCCTGTGTCCGGAAAAACTGCCACGATGCCAGATCTGCCCGCGGAGCTCGTGGGCAAAGCTGCTCAGTCTGCCATTTTCCCACTGGAAGCCCAAAAGTGGTTGGGCCATTTGGACTCCCAGAAATGAAGGAGAAAGATGACTGGTGAATATCTGCATGAAAAAGGGTATTTTTGTTTCAAATATATGGTTTAAATGTAAGTCTATTCATACAAAGGAATGACTATACAGGCATACCTTGGAGATATTGTGGATTTGGTTCCAGACTACCGCAATAAAACGAATATCACAGTAAAGCGATTCACATGAATTTTTTGCTTTCCCAGTGCATATAAAAGTTATGTTTACACTATACTGTAGTCTATTAAGTGTGCAATAGCATTATGTCTAAAAATCAGTGCACATACCTTAACTGAAAAAATTCTTAAAATAAGACAATGAAGTTTGCTGCATCGATTGACTCATCCTTTCATGAAAGATTTCTCTGTAGCATGTGATGCTGTTTGATAAATGCAATATCTGCGAAGCGCAATAAAATGAGGTATGCCTTTAAATCTAGAAGCATGACTGCTTGGATTGTTTATAGCAGAAGATTGAGAGACTTAGTGAAGAATACAAAGGTGATGAGAAGTTCTGAATGCGGCCAAGTTTTGTTAGTTTCAAGAATGGATTTGGGAAAGAAATGATTACAGAAGAAAAGGAAAGAAGTGAAAGAGACATGAATAAAAGAGCTACTGCATGAAAGAAAGAAGTCTTGTGTGGAAGAGTATAAGAATGTTGATCAATCTACCAGCAGAATGAATGAAAGTAAGGAAAGAGGATTGGTTTTGGAAGCTGGAGAAGCGGATCAGCAATATGGTGTATTTCCCGCCTCTGAACTAAATGATGAATTGGATCGTGTATACCACTGAGTTAACACTGTGCGCTGCTCTATGACTGTAATAAAAGTATTGTATTGAGTTAACACTGTATTTCTCACATTCAGTCTGAACGGCTTGCTTCCTCACTCTCAGCAGTTTCATATAAAACTTTTGTCTGATGGGGATAATGCCAAATAACACATTAGTGTGCTTCACTGAACAACTTTGCTTAATTATCCCAAAACATATATTCTAGGCTGACTAATATCCAGCTATTACAAAGGAAATCCTGTGTCAAGTAAAGTTTGGGAGAAAATGGTACAATACCTAACAAATAAGCTGAGCCTTCAGGGCTTGTTTAAGATAAGAGGGGGCAGCCTTGGGCTAGGAATTATGCTTCCCTTATTTCTTTTGGACCCAGGTACGGCAGTTCCAAAAATCTGATAGAAAACTTTCAGATCAAAACCAATTTAAAGGACCATTAAAGCTTTTAAACAATGCTTTGCTTTCAAAGTTTGATAGTTGGCTGTGTTTGACAGAATGTTGAAGGTTTCTATGGCCATAAATAGGCATTTTCAAGGGCTGCCTGTGGCCCAGAGTTTGCAGGTCATTTGACAGCGATTTGAAGTATCAATAGAACAATTTTATTGGTGTTTGTGTGGTGGTGGTGGGAAGTTGTGTTGTCGGGGGGGGGGGGGAGTTGAGAGTAGAGACTGGAACATCACTGCTCCTAAAGCTGTTGGTTTATTTCCAGAAATTGAAAGATACCTGTGCTGTTTTTGTTCAATTGTTTCCTCTCCCACTACTGCTGGTGGAAGGGAGTTTATTATGGTATCTGTCAAGCTGGTACCATTTCTTGTTCCCCTGTGGACATGGATATTGGGGGAATAAGAGCCAGTTTGGTCTAGTGGTTAAGGTGCTGGGTTAGAAACCAGGAGTCTGTTCTAGTCCCGCCTTAGGCATGAGAGCTGGCTGGGTGACCTTGGGCCAGTCCCTCTCTCAGCCCAACCCAACTCACAGGGTTGTTATTGTGGGGAAAATAGGAGGAGGAAGGAGTATTAGGTATGTTCACCGCCTTGAGTTATTTATAAAAATAATAAAGGCGGGATAAAAATTAAATAAATAAATAAATAGTATTCTCTAGATTTTTAGCAACCTGTACCACCTGAACTATACCACCAACAGGGCTGCTACAGTAATAAAAAGTTCCACTGCCATTCTGAAAATACTTACACTGATGGATTTTTATCTCCATCCATGGATGATAAGATCAGCAGAAACTAGTGCCTACTGGAATATCCTCCTAGAGATTAGGACTGAAATTTTATTTTAAAAATAAAATTCTTGCACTACATACCTAAAAGCTGACATAGGGCTTAATCTAATGACTACTATAATTTAATTCTGTTGTATTTTAAGTAAAAGTAAATACTTCATTGAGCTAAGCTTGATTCCTGGTGATTCCTTGAACACCTCCATGTGGTTTTCCTTGAAACATTATAGAAGTGGACTGGTGTAGTGGTGAAGGTGCTGGCCTAGAAACCAGGAGACACTGAATTCTAGGCCTTCCTTTAGACGTCAAAGCCGGCTGGGTGACTTTGGGCCAGTCACTCACCCCCAACCCAACCCACCTCACAGGGTTGTTGCTGTGCGGCAAATAGGAGGCAGGGGCATTAGGTATGTTCACTGCCTTGAGTTATATATAAAAAGGGAGGGATATATCTGATAACAACAACAACAATAATTGTCACATTCTGGGATTTTCCACATTTCCTAGTCTAGATTTCCTGCTGGCTTTTTGTCCATATACTAGCCAGATCCATCCTTGCTTAGTTTTTCAAGATAGTAGGCTAGGAATGGTAGGCTAGGAATTTTAACATACAACTTTTAATGCTTTTTGTTTTACCTGTATTTTGTTGTCCACTATGATAACAAAGATATCTTACTTTGGCAGAAAGGTGAGATAAAAATGAATAAATGAATTGACAAATACCAATATTATTCATGCCAGCCAGTGTAATTTAGCGTTGTGGGTTAGATGTATTTTATGACTGAGTTCATAATGTAGGTTCTTGAATTGGTCTTTGCGCCTTGGCTAAGGAATATAGTTGAGTTCCTAAATTTTGAGACCAGTATCTTCAGTTCATTACATTTCCTTTTTATCTACACCTCTCTGGCATTACCCAAAGGTTTCACAGTTCCTGTTCCAAAAACTGAGGATCTTATAGTCCTCCAAATGTTGCTGAACAATAATTCCCAGCATTCAGCATGATTGGCCATACTGGCTGTGGACAGTGCAGCAATTCAGCAAGAGTTGGTGGTCCACCAGTTCATCTTAATTCAGCTTTCGTCATCTCGAGTGCTGTCCAGATATGTAAAGTTTGGGTCTCCAAATTGTCTGGCTAGCGGTAAAGGTCTGGAGTAACGTCTGGGATTCAGGACAGATAGTCTAATGCAGAGCTTCCCAAACTGTGTGTCGTGACACAAAGGTGTGTCGCCTGCGGGGCCCAGATGTGTCGCGTCAAAACCCGGAAGCGCTGATGGCGCTCCACCGGGCCATCAGCGCTTCTGGGTTTTCCCACGGCGACACACCAACGGCGGTGCGCGAAAATCCGAAAGCGCCGCAGTCACGGCGGCGCTTCCGGGTTTTCCCGCGGCGACACACGAAAATCCGAAAGTGCCGCAGCCACAGCGGTGCACAAAAACTGAAAGCGGCAGCAGCGCTTCCGGGTTTTTGCGCGCTGCCGCAACGGCGGCACTTCCGGGTTTTCCCATGGCGACACACCAACGGCGGTTGGTGTGTCGCCGCGGGAAAACTTTGGAAAGCCCTGGTCTAATGTTTTGAGGAACAAGACTTATTCCAAATAATTTATTTTATTTTACTTAAAATATTTTTCGGATGCCTGTGTGTGTCTATTCTTCATAATAAGTGAGTATATACGTGTATGTCTATTCCTCATAAATAATACTATTGCTTGAAACAGATTAAAGGTTTTTTTTCTGTGGCTGTTGGTTTTTTTTTCCTGTGGTTTTTTTTCTTCTAAATGACCACTAGAGGGAAACCTTGAATTATATGAGGCTTGTAAAACTGTGTTCACTGTTTTTTGATAGCACTGCAACATGATCCTTCCATTTATGACTTCAACTATTTACTTACGTGAATCCACCCTAACCTTTGAACCTCTTTTGACTCTGCCCTCTGTAAAGTGCCATATGACTGTAAAATGCCATATTAATAGGACAGTATCTGAGTTGTGTTATCACTAGTGCAGCTTTGCATCCAATGCTGTAGAGGCCAGGTCTTTATTAGAAAAGCTGGCTAAGCATAGGCTTCTCTTTGAAGGCATCTATTTTTGAAAGACTATTACATTCAACTCCAGTTTAAAGATAAAGCCCCATCAGAAGGGAAGGCCCGAGGGGCCTTGAAGCTACTCCTGAACAGCCCACTAATGTAGGAAGGTTACTCTGCCACAATCTTGACCCACCACAGTGACACATATTTTTAATTCAGTATAAAATAATATTTATTTGCACGAATACATAGAACATAGCATAAATGCACTTTATGCAGATCTGCGTCGTCCATCTTAATGATGCATTTGCTCATTTTCCCAAATGGCCACTCTAATATAATTCCAAGCAGAGTAGCTTCCTAAGAAATGGTACACCAGGTGTAAACTCTACGTCTGCCAACATGGTTGGAGACATAGCAGTTGCAGCCGCCAGCCTCGTTTCATCCTCTGTCTTGTCATCATCACCCCTTATCGTAACTGTCTTGTCATCATCACCCCTTATCGTAACTGCTGACTCACCCAATTTGCTACAATAGTCAGGGCGTAACAGGCAGGAAGAAGCATTTTGCTGTAGCAGATGAGTCTGGTTACTGCACCAGTATTCCTAGGACCATGTGTCTGAGCCCTCCACACGACAACTTAACATTAGCAGCACCGTGAAAAAAAATACTGTACAGTCTGAGGCGTAACTAAAGGTTCATCTCCCAGAATGAAAGAAAGAGGAACGGGGTGCATTTAGCATTGAGAAGAAAAGACTGGGAGGGATATGGTAGCATCCTCCAAGTGCCTGAGAAGATGCCACACTGAAGGGGACTATGACCTGTCCTCCATCATCACAGAGTTCAGGGCATGGAATTTGTAGGTTGCAGAAAGGCAGACTCTGTGGGACTGTTTGGAAGAACTTCCACAATGAAAAGAGCAGTTTGGCTGTGGAACCAACCACCAAGGGAAGTGGTGGACTCTCCATTTGCTGGATGTGTTCAAGCAGAAGGTGGATAAACATCTGTCAGGGATGCTTTAATCTGGATCCCTGCTTTGAGCCAAAGGGTAGATCTATGCTCCTCTCCAACTGTATAATTCTACGACAATCACATTCTCCCCCTCCCCAATCAAAGCAACTAGTTGGGGTTGCAGAGGCCCTTGTGGGATTAGGAGGTCGTTCTGTAAGATACCCACAATGTCACGCCCAAGTGAGGCAGCCATTACCTACAGTAGTTATGTGCTTCCACTGTTTTTTCAACAGCTTCTTCTACTCTTATCAGTGAATCGAGGATTACCCACCCCACCCCACTGTACATAAACAAACCAAATTCACAGGTGGCTATTCAGGGGGAAAACATAATAAAATTAGTAAGATCAATACAAATAGTTATATCAATAAAGCAATTAAAGCAGAGCAAACAATCTTTCAGCAATGGAGTAATGTTAAAAACATATCTAAAAGACCTGAGCAAATAACATGGTTTATATCTGGCACTGAAAAGAAAAGAAATTCAAGCCCAGGTCATCCAAAGTCTGGGTGCTATAACCAGGAAAACCCCATCTCCCATAATCCCCAGCTAAATCTCCAACAGTAAATGTAGGAAAGGCTGAGCAAGCCAAGGTATTTCATTACCTATGAGAGACATTTTATTTTTTATTTTATTAATCACAAGTGCTGATATCAATAAGAAATATATTAGCACAGACACAAACTTAGCTAAATCTGAATATGAAACAGTAACGTCACACCAACAAATGAGAGACAAAATCCTAACTGAATTTAAAAAAGTAATTAACATGAACTAGTAAAACGTACTATAATGTAACTTTCCTATTTATTTTACATATCCTGGCTGATTTGGTCTCATCCTACAGATTATTCTTGTGTTCTCAGGGAGTCAAATTTCAGGTCAAATATCACTTCCTTTGTTTTTTGTGCATATGGTAGAGGAAAAACAAACATTTTCTCCACCAGTTTTCATTCAGTTTTATGAAAGAGCATTTGCTTATCTTCAAAGGTGATGAAGATTTTGGTGAAATTCTCATGAGAGTGGAGTGTACTTATTTATGTACAAATTGATCAAGGGCTATATGTCTTTCCTTTTACAATCACCCTTTCAGCGGGCTGTTTAAATAAAACCCCACAGAAAAGCATCACAATGGAGTTCCTTCTATTGGATTTTTAAGATGGGAAGTATGGGTAGCTGGAGAGGTTTCAGAGGGATGCAGAGGTGTAACAGGAAAAACACCAATGTCTTTTCTAACAAGAGAGAAAGCTCAAAGCCACCAGAAATTTTCAGGCAGCCTGAGGATAAGGTAGAATAAGAATCTTCTTCCTGAGAGGAAGAGAATTCATGGCATGTACTCCATCCCGTCTGTGTTTTGACATGCTTCAACCTGCTTGTCCAGTCACTGCCAGTACATAATCTCCAGGCTTCTGATCACGCCTTTGCTAACTTTAAAAAGTTTGCTGTGGTTTATGCATTTCACCCTCCCATATTTTCACGACAGCTTTTGTCCTCATGCTTTATGTGTGGATTTCCTGGGGGAACCTATTAGGCTACTTTGAAGAATAGGATCTTGCACTAAACAGGCCTTGGGTTTGATCCACCACAGCCTTTTTTATTACTTTTTGTACCACAGGTATAGCTTTATTTTGATCACCATCCCCTCCTTCAAGTTGTGACTTCCATCCTAGAGTTTTACAGAGATCCTGGGAGCTGGGATTTCCCAATTGTTGCATGAAAAAAAACCTTGAGGAAGCCTGAGAGCTTTTGACTTCTCTCCCACTGACAGGGAAATGCATTATGCTAATGATGCATTTGAAGTTTTATGATCGCCATGTGTTCAGCTATGAAAAAAATATTATTTATTTGGTTTGGAGCAAACAACAATGTCAGCCCTCTCACCCTGAAATAAACTTATTTGTGTAACACAAGGAGTGAGGTAAGTCACTGTCTACTACTAGTCTTGAATCTCAAGTAGCTGAGATGATTAATGTCTTTTTCCATTGTACTTCTTTTACCTTATTATGAGATCCAACATGCCCAGTTAACTGAGTTACTCAACAACATTTTGTTTTGGATTTTCCATGTCTTAATTTATTACTAATGGCACTACATCCTGTTTCTGAGTAAACCAATTATTCAGAAGTCATGATCTTCTCTACTAACGGAAACAAAATTCAAAAGGCTAAGCGGGTAGGGCTCCTCTGGATCTCAGTGGGGAAGCTGTTCCATAGGGCAGGGGCTGCTATGGATAAGGTATGCCTCCTAGGTACAACCCAGTGACATTGTTTAATAGAGGGACTCGGAGTGTACCCACCTTATCTGATCTGGTGGGATGGGAAGATACCCTCAGGGAGAGAAAATCAAGTTCATTCTCCAAGAATAATTCCTTGTGTAGCCTAAAATGGCACCATCGATACATAAGAAAAGGTATCAGAAACTTGAAGGAATAGGAAAACTAAGAGAAAGATGAGTAAAAAGGTGAAATATAAAGGATCTTGAAACACTTATGGATTCTCTTAGAATCCACTGGTTCCATATGTTTTAATGGGATTAGTTTATTCTTTGTGTGAATAGGAGGACATGGTTAAAGTGAGGAAAACCTGTCCTTTCCACACTATACCTCCAGTAGTTTCCATTGACAGTGCCTATTCCCAGGCTGGAACTTGGATGCAAAAGAACTGTTTAAAGCCACATAGTGAGGAAGGCTGACAGGCAGTTCTTTCTCCCCAACTCTTCTGCTGCTTTTCACATAAAGAATAGACCCTATACCTCATCCCTGCTTCAGAGTCCACTGCTCACATGTCTTATTAGCCTTCAGTCTTTTGCAATCAGACAGCAATACTACTCATTAGTGTTTCTACTCTTTCTCTTGTTTTAGTTAAGGACTCAGATTTGGAAACTTGTTTTTGCTGCCAAAAATATACTTTGGACTTCAGCCGATGCATATTTATGACCCATAAATGCCAAATATGCATATGACATACTAAGGTCTTTTATCTGGAAAAGAAAAGGAAAACCAGGGCTGTATATTTGTTCCTGAGAGAAATGGGACCTTCATGATAATACCCTTTCCAAGCAGCGGGCCTGAAATGTCAAATCTAAAAATAGAATTGTCTATTAACATGACCGATAAATACCTGAATATACAACTCCAGCTAAATTGGTGAATCATTATATTGTTTTAATTGAAGAGCTAGTATACTGTAATCCTGCCTTACCCTAACTGGTGTCTTCCAGAAATGTTGGATGACAACTTCCATCGTCTTGAGCCATCAACCGGGTGCCCTGATAGCTGAGGCTGTAGCAAAACACCCCTGCAAAGCACCAGCTGGGGAAGCAGGTGTCAGAAGAAATCTAGGAATCACTGCCATGATCTCAATAAAGGGGTTTAGGGGGGAAATCAGTAATATGGGCCTAGTATACATGGTTGTTATCAGAATGATAGATATGATTACTACTTTGGGTATTTCAAAGCATTATATTAATACCAGTATTATATTAAGCATGGATTTGATTTGACAAATCAAAAATAATTCCTCTGTTCCTTCATCCTGCATAAATCTTTCCTTTAGCTTTACAGGAGCTATTTAGGATGCTAACATTTAGTAAACTACTTTGACAGTAAATATACTAACCGGCTATAGTATTTTGCAGTATTTATCTGTTGGATAATTGACTGATTTGTGCCTAATCCAGTCCTAGGAACTCAAAATAACAAGATCTACACAAATAAGAAAATATGTGAGCTTTTGTGTCTTTTGTAATTGTTTTCTTGCATACCAATACATCAATTGGAATGTTATGTCCTAAACACTGGGGCACCTTTAGAACATAGTATAATCACTTAATTAAAAAGCCTTCGAACGGTCACTCATGCCCTAGTTATCTCCCATATAGACTACTGTAACGCGCTCTAGGGGGTGTGGTGGCTCAGCGGGTAAGACGCCAGGCTTGTCAATTGGAAGATCGCAAGTTTGGAGGTTCGAATTCCTAGTCCCACATGATGGAGTGAGCTCCTGCACTAGCCCCAGCTCTTGCCAACCTAGCAATTTGAAAGCATGCAAATGCAAGTAGATGAATAGGTACCACTTGGTGGGTAGGTAACAGCGTTCCGTGTGTGTCATGCCGGCCACGTGACCGTGGAAGCGTCTTCGGACAATGCTGGCTCTTCGGCTAACAAACGGAGATGAGCACCGGCCCCTAGAGTCGGACACGACTGCACAAATGTGTGGGGGGAACCTTTACCTAACGCGCTCTACATGGGGCTACCCTTGAAGAATATCCAGAAGCTACAACTGGTCCAGAATGTGGCTGCGCAGGCAATTTTAGGTGCACCAAGATCTGCACACATTACACCTCTATTATGTGAGCTGCACTGGGTTCCAGTTTGCTTCTGGGTCCAATTCAAGGTGTTGGTTATTACCTTTAAAGCCCTACATGGCATGGGGCCAGGTTACCTGAAGGACCGTCTCATCCCTATTACATCGACCCCTCCCACCTGGTCATGCAGAGAGGGCATGTTACGGACCCCATCTATAAAAGAATTCCATCTGGCGGGGTCTCGGAAGTGAGCCTTCTCTGCAGTAGCTCCTGCCCTCTGGAACATTCTTCCCCTGGAGGTGAGACAGGCCCCACTGTTCCTGGACTTCCGAAAAAAATTGAAAACCTGGTTCTGTCATCATGCCTGGAATGGGAGGGGGAATAGTCATTCCTGGGGATGGCTAGTGCCCTAGAATGGACCAAGAATGACCCTTACGCTCGCGGACTGACAGAGAACATCTAGCCATCTAGATTTTATCCCATTTATATTTTATTGTTATTTGTATTTGTATTTTTATATTTATTGTGCTTGTGATCTATTTTTAATTTTAATTGTGATTTTATTGTAAACCGACCAGAGTTCCTCTTTAGGGGGAGATGGGCGGTGATAGAAATTTAATAAATAAATTAAAAAAAATAAAAAAATAAAAAACCAAACCAAACCAGATACAGATACAGATACAGATACAGATACAGATACAGATACAGATACAGATACAGATACAGATACAGATACAAATTTGGATCTGTGCAGTCTTGGGCCATTTGCTGCTCACCCCTACCCTAAATCACGTAGCTTTTATTTTTCATCCATATATTATGGATGAGATTATAATTGTTTTCATGTTGTTTTTTAAAAACTTTATTGCAACTTTGATGTAATTACAGGTGACATACATGATATATTGCCTCTGAATTATCATTCTATATGTTTCTGATTGGTGTTTGTGCATTAAGTGAGACAGTTCTACCCATTTGATGATTGCTGGAGTGCTTGACTAGATAAATATTTTGAAAGCCTAGAAAAGAAAGGAGCAGATAGTTCATTCACTTACCTTTGGCCTCTAGATGCTGAGAACTGACGTGGCCCCAAGGAATTTATATTTTATATAAATTTTAAATATTTTTTATATTATTTATATTTTTAGGATGTACTTGTTTTTATGATTTTAATCTCTTGTTACTTTAATTGGATTGTAAACCGCCCAGAGTCGCTTGTGAGATGGGTGGTGCAGAAATGTGAGAAATAAATAAACAAACAAACAAACAAACAAACTGATTCCTGCTTTATGTTGTGATATCTGTGACCCGAACAGCAGCAGTATAAGATCAGCATCTCAAGAACCTTTTGGTGATCAAGCAGATGGCAATGAACCAAATGAAATCAGAGTTCTTTGTTTCAGTGTGCTTCCATATCAAAATCTCACTTGATTTACCAAGTTCACACATTGGGGGTGTATGTGAAAGAGATAGTGTTTCTCTCAGACAAATGGTTTTGCATGTGTTGGATATTATCTATAATTCACTACTGTGCTCCCAGAAAAATTATTTGTAGTAATACTTTGATATACACACACATGAAACTTCCATTTGGTTTTGTTCAGAGTGGTCTAGAAACTATATCTCACCAAACAATGCTGTACAAGTTTTTATGTTTGCAATTAATCTGTTTAATCCATGTATAGATTTTGTGGCTGGATTTTGAAATTAAAAGTGAATCCAAATGAATAATAGAAAATCACTCTGTATGGAGTGTGTTGGGGGGGGAATGCAAGAATGAATCAATATGCATATGCATCCAAGAACATTTGTTATGACAAATTGATGTTGGCTTGTGATGCAGTCAGACTTAGGCATATGAGAGGCAGTCAGACCTGCATATGCATCATGTGACTCAGCTAAAGTTCAGGAGGATCAGCTGATGTACAAAATCGTCATGTGGGTATGTGTTGAATGTCTTTAAAGTTTGGACAGAAGACAAAGACTGAATTAAGGGGTATGAAAAATCTTGGATTTACCTGAAAAGTTTCAGTCTAGCCTTAAATATTCATATTCCCAACCTGTTGCAAGTCCCAGTAGAATAATAATTTCCAGAAATTCATATATTTTTACACAATTAAAAGTCCCATATTCCATTTGTGGCACCATTAGAACTAGATGAAAGCCTTTCCAAATTTATCAGTATGTATATCCTTTTAAAGAATAAAGTTGTTTTGTGCAGTCCTTTCCCCTAGAACTGCATCCCTTCTCTTACTTACAATGCAGGGCCAGCAATACCTTTTATTTTCCTTTTCCCCTCTCCTGTCTCTTCTCTCTTCTAGAAGAGTTTTTGCATTCTGTAATGACGTCTGGTCATGTTTGGCGTAGTGTTTAAGGCATCAGGCTAGAAATCAGGAGCCTGAGAGTTCTGGTCCTGCCTTAGACACGAAGCCAGCTGGGCGACCTTGGGCCAGTCACTCTCCCTCAGCCCTAGGAAGCAGGCAATGGCAAACTCCTTCCAAAATCATGCCAAGAAAACTGCAGAGACTAGTCCAGGCAGTCGCCAGGATTCAAAACTCACTTGAAGGCACACACACACGTACACAAAGTCACGTCTGGCATGTTATTTTCCTAGACTTGCCCCTCACTGCCATGTGCAGCTCAGGGATACCAATATGCCTGCGCACACCTCTCTTTCTATCAACTTGGTTTCTTGACATTTTTGACATAACCCCCCCCCCCCCCCCCCAATGCATACAAGTGTTATAATTAAGCCCTGCCTGCCAGTTCACTATTCACTGCCAGAATAGCTCATGTGAAATTAAGCATTTCTGGGAGAAAGTGAGTGGGGCTCTATATTCTGAGGGTGACTTTTCACCCAGTTATGATAGTACCAATCGAAGAGAATATTTGTAGCTCAGGGTTGAACTCTGGAGTCCTTGGTGCTCTCTGAGCCTTGTTGTTTTCTTGCAGACGTTTCATTGCCAGACTAGGCAACATCTTCAGTGTGAAAGGGGAGTGGGACTTGCTCTCTGTTTATATACCATGGCTTGTCCTGCCTGTGTTGGTGGAGGTGTTGTTCTCTCCTTGGGAGTTCCTTGATTGGGCTGTTCTTTGATGCTTGGTTGATTGACTGAGTTAATAGTTCCTTGACTAAGGTATATTGTGCTGTTTGATTGTTTGAAATGTCTGCAAGAAAACAACAATGCTCAGAGAGCACCAAGGTCTCCATAGTGTGATAGTGCTGCCAGAATCACTAGTAAGATTTAACTACTGGTAAGGTTAATGACTGACTGGGTTTAGCATCTGTGAATAGAGCTATAGTATTCTGGTAAATGTGTGAGTTGTAACTGGTTCTTTTCTCCATGGCAGGATTTTGTAAAAGAGAAATCCCTCTATCATTCATTTTGCCCCAGCGTATTTTCAAAATTTCAGATATCCCTTCCAACTCCAAAAGCCTGGGAAAACTCTGTCCAGAAGGTCTTTAGACAGTCCCAGGTTAAAAATGGAAGGAAAAGACAGAGTAAAACATACTAAGTCTGCTGCCTGGTGAAAGTAGGGAAGTAGGGATAAGGAAGACAAGAGATCCTTGTATCCTGTGAGGAAGTACAGTAAGAGAAAGAAGAAGAAAAAGAGGATAAAAATTGGGAAGTCTGGAGCATCCAGTAGGGTAGGTCCCCCCGAGGACATCTTATTCAAAGCCCCCCCCCTCCCCAGCTTAGAAATGTCACAGCATTTCCACATGAACATGTAAAGGAAAAGAATTCATGATGAGAAATTAACATCTGCAAGTTACTTTGCAAACTGAGCCAACTGAGTGGATGTGGATCTGCATTTAATAGCTATAACTGTATGACCCTACAATAGTAACCGGAAGGTACTTGTTTGTTGCAACTAAGCAAAGCAGCCACTTGTGATGACATAGCTGTGGGTTTTGTTTTGTTTTTTACAGGGATAGCCGTCATCAGAAGCTTTCTTTTTATGGTCTTAAAAGGGGGATGAGGGTGAACTGCATAAAGCTCTGTGTACAATTAATGAAGAGTATTTTACTGCATACCATATTTAGCTTCTAAAGACTATGTAACAGGAGGATAAGAAAAAGTGGCCTACGCAAATTGCATTCCAAATTTGTTTCCTCCAAGACCTAAGGTAAACATTCTATCTTTAAGTTCTGGGTGATCATTGTGCAATGTTAGAACTACTTGAAAATCAAGTTAAACTTTCACTTCCTTTTAGGGTGGATTCAGCTTGTATATACATTTATTTGCAACCATAGGTTTTAGCAAAAGTCATATAAAATTGCAACAAACCATATCAGTTCAATTTTTGTTGTTGTTCAGTCGTATAGTCGTGTCCGACTCTTCGTGACCTCATGGACCATAGCACGCCAGGCCTTCCTGTCCTCCACTGTCTCCCGGAGTTTACTCAAATTCATGTTCGTTACATAGTAGTAGAGAAATGAATATGATATATGAATATGAGTCCTCTCTTCGCATTAGGTGGCCAAAGTATTTGAGCTTCAGCTTCAGCATCTGTCCTTCCAATGAGCAGTCAGGGTTGATTTCCTTTAGGATTGACTGGTTTGACCTCCTTGCAGTCCAAGGGACTCTCAAGAGTCTTCTCCAGCACCACAGTTCGAAAGCATCAATTCTTCGGCGCTCAGCCTTCCTTATGGTCCAACTCTCACAGCCATACATTACATACATATCAGTTCAATACATCCCCTCTAATATTAACAGCACTATCTGTCAGCATCTGCTTTTGTATCTTCCTTGCGCCCATTGCAAACAATGCAACGTGTTTTGTTACATGTTCATCTATATCAGTCAGCAGAAAATTGATTTTTTCTTCTAAGCTAGACTGATTCAGTTGGATTTAACAAAGTCATGAGGAGTCTAGCTCTAGGTTCCTGATATAATTTGCATTTGTAATAAGTAATGGATCAGATCTTCATCCTGTGAATTATTACAAATGCATAAACAGTGTGTAGTTGGTAATCCTTTATATCTTCCATCCAAATAGGCTGTTGGCATCATTTGAAAACACTAGTTTACTGGAATCCCAGATTAGGGCCCCTCATGTCAACGGTGAGATTGTTTTCCCCTGGAAGATTTTGAGTGCAGGCTGTACTAACCAGCCTCCTTTTGAATAGAAGAAGGAGCAAATGGCTCTCATTGATTTCGTAGCTGTTGTTCTTGTTGATGCTATATGTGTTTCCCGTGATAGTGTTTCAGTAAACTGCATACCCAAATATTTGAATGACCTCACTTGTTCTATCTCCTTACCATCTAGTGTCCATCTATGTCTCTTTGGTCTTTTAGCAAATACTACTACCTTGATTTTGGAATACTTTCTCTTTAAGTATTCTTTCCTAGAATAAGTGCCAAATCCTGTCAGAATTCTTCTCATTCCAATTAATGTTGTGGACATGAGTCATCCGCGTACAGTAATATAGGGACCTTTCTACTTCCAATTGATGGAGCATAAAAGGAAGGATTATTAAGCTCTTCTACAATGTTGCTTATATAAAAATTAAAGAGGAAGGGAGCCAGTATGCAGTCCTGGCAGACACCTTTTGTGGTTTTAATCTGCTTTGTTAGGGAGGTGCTCTGATTTATCCATACTTGCATGTAAGCATCTTCATATAATTTATATATTAAGTAATCTTCTACCTATATCAGTAGATAAAAACTCCTCCTATAATTTTTCTCTCTTTATTGTATCAAAGGCAGATACTGTAAGTCAATAAATGTAGCATGCAGGCATTTTGAGGGGCCATTCATTGATTTGTGGATCAGATGTTGTAAAGTGAAACACTGATCTATAGTACTACAGTATGTCCCTTTCTGAAGCTTGCCTCTTCTTCTGCTATAATCTGCCTAGTATCTGCCCAATCAATCAATCTGTTTAAAATATACCTTGTATATAACTTGCATCCTATGTCAATAAGACTTATGGGGCAAAATTTAGTGGGGTTTGTGGAATCTCCCTTTTTAAATATTGGAATTACTACACTATTTTTCCAACCTACAGGGGCTCATGCAGTGGCATTGATATAAGTGAACAAGGAATCAGCTTATATACAGTATCTGTACCACTTTGTTCTGAATAACCTGTTCATCATTTCAGCGTTATCCCAGGAAGCTTAGCTCAGGAGTTTAATGTTATGTTATAACATTTTTGCTGTTGACATTAAAAGGTGCGGATATGGTTTACATATTCAGTAGGTTTGATAGTTCCTTAAATGTATACGTAGACCGGCACTGATTAATGGATATGTCAACATTATCCAATTGTCAATTAAAGCCAAAAAGGTTAAAAATAAATTAAAAAATAAAATAGGGTCCTTTAAAAGACAATGTTGATGTTTGTTTTAAGTGACAATGTTTTCTTTAGAATGCCAGTGACACTTTTGATAAACAGCACAAGGAAGCTTTCAGTTAAAAGACAAATAAATGATTTCTTTTTAAAATATTCCTCCAACTTTTCTTTGCCTGGTACACAAGTTACTGCTAATAAAAGAAAATTCACCCGGGAAACTTCACATGTTCCAAAATATATTTGTCTGACTTGATCAGATTGACTCAAGGGAGAATTTACCTTTTGCATTTAGGCCTGCATATTTGAAAAGAGCAAGAAAAGTAGGAAACTTTTCTGTCCCTCTCCACCTGTTGTACTGGTGGATTATGTGATCATAAGCTACAGTAAAACAGCATCCCATGGGAACAGTGGTTTTAGATCTCGGATGTTGTTGGATATAGAATTTAATAGATGTGTCATTGCATGATCTAAAAACTTACACATTATGTATGTTGACCCCTTCTTAATAGAGCATGGATTGAAAGGCCAGTGGGGAAATATGGGCAGAAGAAATATTAATTCCTTCATGTTTCATAACTTAGGACAACTTGGAGTGTTTCATTATGAGCTCTGGACAAAAATTAGGCCTATGGGGTCTTTTGGTCTGAGGTGAGGATACTCAGAATTTTGAAACACTCCTAAACACCACACATAAATCATCTAGTATTGGCAGCTCAACATCAGAAAGTCTTAGTAGAAATGGATTGTTTAGATTCCTGCCGGTGAAAATTTAGATCTGGTCATGGGTTGGAAACAACATTGGTCACTCTGGTAGATGACCATTTCTTCCTGATGTTAAATAATGCATTCAAGATATGTGTTTTTCATCAGTTTTTGTAATGTCATTATAATCGAGAAATGAGAAGATGGAACAATATGTTTTGTATGGTCTAAATTTAATGTTAAGTTTAGGGATTCAATTAATTTTATATTAATATTACATTTATCTTATTTTTTCTTGTTTTATTAGTTCCTTTTTCTTTTTTAATGTTTAGTTTATTTTAATCACTCTAATGTATGTAGGTGGTTTATTATATAATCCCTAGTGCAGAGCTTTCCAAACTCATGTTGGTGACACATTTTTTAGACATGCATCATTTCACGACACACTCTTACAGCAGGGCATCATTTCACAACACACTCTTACAGCAGGGCACAAGGCAAGCACTAGGACCTGCGCGGAATCACAGCAGGTTTGGAGGCAGCAAGGCACAAGGCAGGCACTAGGACCTGCGTGGAATCCTGGCAGGGCTTGGAGGCAACAGCAGTCGCGACACACCCAGACACTGCAGCCGACACACTAATGTGTCCCAACACACAGTTTGGAAAGCCCTCCCCTAGTGTATTATGTTGTAGTTGTTACATTTCAACAAACAAACAAACCCTATATATTGCTGTGGTGATATTACTGCCTGTGTGATCCAGCTTAATCCATTTTGCTATTCAGTGCGATTCCCTTTACTTTTTGAATTGTTGTGGGGCAAAATTGTAGTTTAACTCTCCATGATGCAAACTTAAAATCATAAAATGGAAGGTTGAAAATCAGATCATGTGGTACAACCTCTGCTTGGTGTAGGAATCCTACTACATCATTCTTGACTACAGCCTCTAGCGAAGGAGAGTCTACCACTTCCTGGGGCAGCTCTTAACAATTAGGAGAGTTTTCTTATGCCCAACCCAAATCTACATTCTTGTAATTTAAACTATTCTTGTCCTCTCTTCTGGAACAATTCAAAACAATTCTGCCCCATCTTCTATATAACAGCCCTTCAGATATTTTAAGGCAGCTATCTCCCTGCACTGTTCTCTTCTCCAGGCTAAACATACCCAGCTCCCACACAGTTCCTCATATGTTTTCATTCCAGGCTTCTTATCATATTAGTTGTTCTTCTCTAGATATGTTCTAGTTTGTCAACATCCTTCCTACAATGTGGTGCCCAGAACTGGAGTGTGGTCTCACCAGTGAAGAATAGAGAGGAACAATGACTTATCTTGATCATACAGGTAGTCCTCAACTTACGACCATTTGTTTAGTGACTGTTCGAAGTTACTACGGTGCTGAAAAAAGTGACTTACAACCGGTCCTTGCACTTACGACCGTCGCAGCATCCCTGCAGTCATATGTGCATGGCGGCGGCAGCGGCGTGCCATCAGTGCTTCCGCATTTTAGCGAGGCCGCCACTGCCGCCACACACCCCCACCATGCCCCCCTGCCATGCCCCCCCGCCGTGCATGCACATGCCCCCGCGCCGCCACCACTGCCGCTGTTGGTGTGTCAATGGCGGCAGTTTGGAAAGCACTGTTCTAGCCTGTCAAGATCCCCCTGAATCCTACTGAAATTCAGCACTTGGTATTTTTGTAAGTTCCTGGAAAATCCATGGGATCTTTTATGAATGAGCCAAATGAGAACCCATTTCCTTCTTGTCTTTGCCTCACCAAAGACACCTGTGGAAGCTAATGAAAGGATAGGTGCTTCCATCAAGTACTGTGGGAATTGCCAGGTTCAGGTAGATCATAGAATTAGGTTTCAGATCTCCTGTGTTGCCTTGTATGCCATTGGCTTTGTGGTCCATAAACAAGATTGCTATGACTCCCTTGCTTTTCACCAAACCAGATCATTTCAGGAAGATGTACTAACTGTAAATATTTGAAAGAAATACTGTAACTCTTGAAAACAGGGTTTTATCCATCAATTAACAGGATGTCAGATTCTCTAGCAAATCTTTATTTTCTCCTTGTTAGGTATTTGGCTCTACCACTAAGTACTCTGCATTTATGTAATACTTATTTTAATAATTTTCTATGCTAAAATAATTTACTTTTTTTAAAAAAAATAATGCAGTGATTTGAATTTGACTGTCTTAAATAATAGCTTTTGTGCTATATCAGTATGGACTGATAGGCTGTAATATTTTACCTGAGAGTATGCATTACCAAATTAAGTTGTATTTACTTTTAAGCAGACATGCATAAGATTACAATATAATGTGACTGTATGGTTCAATTGAGCTTGACACAAACTATGTGAACTACACATAGGTGGGGGGAAATTTAGTATAGGAGGATGAATAAGCACCATAGTGTATGGATGAAATAATTAGCAAGTTCCATTGGTGCATGCCAACTGAATGAAGCCAAAATTGGGGTCATTAAGAAATTACAGGATGTTATCAGCATGCTTGGAGAGCTCTACAGTTCTCAGAGTCACTATAAGAAAAAGTTTATTTGCATAGATGTTCTGGCTGAGCACAAGAGGCAGTTTCAAGCAGAGGCACCCCAACAAGCTGTTGTTTTTAATCAGATTCCTAGGAGAATTCTTAGTGCTTTGGTTTTCCTACAAGTGCACAAACAGATTTCTGCTTCCTCTGTCAACTCCTAAAACAAACTGATTTCCTGTTATAATGCATACACACATTCCTCTTCCCCTGATTTGTAGGATAAATAAAATTGAGTTACATGCATCAGCCCCCAAATATTTTGCAATACCTTTTTGTACCACATGCTTTAAAAAGGTAAAGGTTCCCCCCGCACATTTGTGCAGTCGTGTCTGACTCCAGGGGCCGGTGCTCATCTCCGTTTGTTAGCCGAAGAGCCAGCGTTGTCCGAAGACGCTTCCACGGTCATGTGGCCGGCATGACACACGCGGAACGTTGTTACCTTCCCACCGAAGTGGTACCTATTAATCTACTTGCATTTGCATGCTTTTGAATTGCTAGGTTGGCAAGAGCTGGGGTGAGTGCGGGAGCTCACTCCATCATGCAGGGCTAGGGTTTCGAACCTCTGAACTTGCGATCTTCCGATCGACAAGCCTGGCATTAAGACGCCAGGTATTTTGCAATACCTTTTTGTACCACATGCTTAACCTGGTTGCAATTTTATGTATTTGCACAATTTATTGAACCCCAAACTAACTGAATGGGTTGAGTTCACACAACGTGTTGAGCCAGAAAAACCCTAAGATTAACAATAATCCTAACTAAGATTAACAATAACTAGTCTTAGTATATGCAGTCACTAGATCTTTAACTGACCTGGTTAATTGTGTTTTATGAACACAGCCTCTGATACTGAATAGCAACCGAGTATTAAGAGGCATTGCCTCAGGTCACTTATAAGTCAGTTTTTAATTTGAGTATTTTGTAAAATAAAAAGAATTTAAAAGTATCAAAATTGGTGGCCCTCCTGCCGTTTCCTCTGGTACTGACTGCATTACTACAATTGCTGCTGCAACTAATACTAATCCTACTTGGTTACAGTGGATTGCATCTGCACAGAACAGCTCAGCAATACTTTTCTGTACTCTGTGGCATCTTCTCCATCCAAATATTGGGAGATGGAAGCCAAAGCAACAAGAAACTGTGAGCAATTTTCATAAATCTTTGCAGGTAAAGTTGATCGGATTCACCTCAACTTGGACACCAGTGTTAGGCTGGCGATTATCTGCACCTCATTTCAATTAGAGATTTCCCAGAATGTGCTATTGAGAGTGATTTGGTTGTCTTGGTGGATGACCTATGCCCAAAACTGGATAGTTTTTTTGATAGAAACAACCATGGGTTCTTTCTGGGCCATTTGATGTGGCTGTGCTTTGAGGGCACCATTTTGCAGTAGTTTTGATTCTTCTTGTCAGGACATGTCCTGAAAGTGTTGCTGGAAGACTGCTGTTTGACTCTAGATCAATATGCTGATGCTACCCAACTCTACTGCTCCTTGTTGTCCAACTGCAAGGAAGCAATGAACATCCCTGAACATTGCCTAATTACAGTATATGGATCTTTGTCAGTATCTCAACTTTTCGGTATGTCAGGAACTTGCCCACAATATTTAACTGCATGAGTTGGAAAAGCTGTTTTGCTTTTGCCTAGCTCCCTTTTATTTTGATGCTAAAATATATCCCAGTAAATTGTATCTAGAGCCACTTTGGTGTAGTGGTTAAGGCAGCAAGCTAGAACCCTGGGAGACCGGGAGTTCTAGTCCCACCTCAGGCACAAAGCCAGCTGGGTGACCTTGGGCCAGTCCCTCTCTCGCAGCCCTAAGAAGGAGGCAATGGCAAACCGCTTCCGAAATCTTGCCAAGAAAACTGCAGAGACTAGTCCAGGCAGTCGCCAGGAGTCAATACTTACTCAAAGGTACAAAAAAAAGTATCTAATGACTTAGGTAAGAATATAAGCAAAGCTGTGCTAGAACAGGAGAAACATTCATCTTGTTCAGCATCTTGCCAAGAGTCAGTACTGACTTGACTTCAGAAGCTTTTATGAAGCCAACAGTTGGCTTGAACTGTTCCCATTACTGACATTTAATGATACACTTCCTTTAAAAATGGAGGTTCACACAGTTAGATGGTTAATATCCTCTGGCTGTTTTATTAAGACAGTGAAATCGTCGGATACCATTGTCACATGATAGGAGATTCTATAAATTGAATACTACAAAGAGCTGTCTTTTGAATGACCTGAATATAGTCCTTGTCAATTTCATTGCAACAACCTTGAATTCTAGTATTATGGGAGAAAGAGAGGAAAAGAAGCTATCCATTCTCTCCCTCCCTCCCTCCAAGTCAGTACTGACTCCTGGCGACTGCTTGGACTAGTCCCTGCAGTTTTCTTGGCAAGATTTCAGAAATGGTTTGCCATTGTCTCCTTCCTAGAGCTGAGAGGCCCATGGTCACCCAGTCCATTTTCTCTACACTGAATAAATCTATAATTGTTTCTGACTTGATTTTATTGTAATTCTAGACTAAATCTTATATACTTCACCTCCACCTCTTTTTCTCTGCTAGTCACAAGAAAGAGATCAGCATTTTTCAATTCCATTTTAAGCTAACTGTGATCCGTTATGCTCAAACATAGAACTGTGATTAATGTTAACTATGGTTTATGAAAACATGGTAGCTTAGAAATCACAATTTGAACTTGGACTGTTTCCCTAATCTTTTTTCCTGTTGAAACTTGAATTATTCTGATTAAAACCTGTTGAGATCTGCATTTCAGCATACTGTAGGTACAGCCAGAAGTGAAAGTGGGTAAAACAAAGCTACAACAAAGTGGGAGGAGTTTGCAAAGTATACAGAATTTGACAGTTTGCCTGAAAATAAACCGAGATCTGCATTTACTTCTTGGGCCTCGAGTTCTCTGCTCCTCTTTTAAGCCATAGTTAAGACTAACTGCAATTTGAGCTGGCATAATACTGCAAGCAGGCGTAATACTGCAAACACTCATGGCTATGTGAAAGGACAGGGGATAACTTCCAAGCTAGCAATTGATTCGCATAACTCTAAATCCTGGGAGGTGGGCAGAAATTGCTGTAACTCCTGGATTATTTTGATTGCTTTATTTGACACCTTTCCCAGTTCTGAAGTACTCTTTTCATTTTTCGATTTCATTTTACTCTTCTCATTTTCATTTTTGTATATAGCATGTATATACTGGTTCTTGTTTTAAAATCCCAAAATTGTTTATAATAATTATATAAACAAATAATAATAATAATAATAATAATAATAATAATAATAATAATAATAATTAACAACAGAATTAAACCAATCCACCAAAGAAAGTATTAGGGGATTTAATTGTTAGTGAAGACCAACACACTTTGGACATCTTTTTAAAGGTTCCTAAAATACATCATGTTTGGTATACCACAGAGGGTAAGGATACTGTGGCTTCCCAGGTGGCTACTCAACTTCTTCAACATAAAACTGCCTCTGAGTTATCACTGTACACTTGAAAGGAGTGCGAGAAAGACTGTAGTTCTGATACAGGAATCCACAACAACACAGCAATAATAGCAATCCTGCGCTGTTATAATTTGTTCAAATCATGTAATACAAGGTTGGGTGCTCTTCTTGCAGCGGGGGTGGTAGTTCAGAGAGAAAGAGAAGGGGAAGGACCTGCCTGACATCAACTCCCCTCCCTTCCTCCAGAAGGAGAAACTCGCAGATTGGAAAAGAGAGCCCAATCAGGCAGTCATGCCAAGATTTCAGCCCTCCTCCTGGCACTTTTTGTATACATATTCAGGAGTCACTCAAGCAGCTGCAGCATATTAGTTCCAGTAGTTTTGACAGACGCCACCACAGGACTGAGAGTCCACGCATTGCCCCTTCTCTCTGCGTTCACTTACCCAGCCAGCAGGAGTGAATGGGGTTTGTCATCATGGACTTGTCATGGAGAAGCAATGCCTAATAGGTTCGGTGGAGGAGTTTGCTTGTTTTTCTTCTTCCCTTCCTCTCTTTGCAATTCAATA
Organism: Charina bottae; assembly: GCA_023362775.1. NCBI lineage: Eukaryota > Metazoa > Chordata > Lepidosauria > Squamata > Charinaidae > Charina > Charina bottae. The sequence goes on from JALMGJ010000012.1 coordinate 7,903,564, forward strand.
TCGAAGGCAGGAAACACCATGTTACAAGCTGAACAGTCTGAATCAGAGGGGCAGCTTGGCAGAGTTCCTCAAGACTGAATGAGCAAAGGATTTTTTTTTCCTTTCCAAAGCAGCCAAAACAAATATCACGTTGCATTTGGAGAGATTTCGCTAATATAAGTTGCTTTGGAAACATGGCTCAGCAAACAACAAGCCCAGACACCTTGATTGTACCTGAAGTTGATAATACACCCTGTCAAAATCCATGGCTCAACGAGGATCTTGTGAGGACCCTGAGGGAAAACCTGTTGCAGCATGAGAAGCTCAAGATATCCCAGAAATCTTCATCAATTTCGCCAAAGTTGTCACCCGTCATTTCTCCCAGAAATTCTCCAAGGCTCTTGCGCAGGATGCTTTTGAATAGCAACATACCGAAACAGCGGCGGTTCACTGTGGCACATACCTGGTAAGACCTGAATTGTACCCTCTCTCCCCCCTCCCTCCCAATTTAGGAGTAATGTTGCAGTTTTATAATCCAGGATTCCTACCACTTTCTCTCAAACCCCTGGAGATAAAGACCAGATTTGATACCCTTAATCGTAGCAATAGCAATTAGACATGAGATCCTGTTCCATTACCGTCAAGCTACTTCTGATATTAAATTGACTGAAGTGAATGCTACTCCAGGAAACAGGAAGGAAAAGCAGCAGGGCTGCCAAAACTGCATTTACTTTTTTGTCGCTTTCAAAGGACACTTTGTTCCCTTCGTCATCTCTCTGGACAGATTTAATTTATGTGAAGATCATGAAAAGAAAATATTTATCTGACTTACTCTTAAATGATGAAACGATAACATCCTTCTCTTCCCCCTTATCATGTTGGGTGGGCAAAGAGAAACAGTGTCTCGTATTGCAAACCTCTTAAGGAGGATATTATTAGATCTGCCTCTCCATCAAATATAGATGGAGGAAGAGATGTAGAGCAAACATGAATTCCAGGCATCTTGTTTTCAAATAATTGCTATGAGAAGGAAAAAAGGAATTACCTGCTTTTTCAGTAGCAAAATGTATTAACTGCATTATAATTTTGAACTGGGCACAGTCAGCGTGGTTCATATAGCTGTATTTGAACAGACTGCCAGATTACTGCATTTATTTCTTTTCCAGTAAAATCTATTCTTTAGATATAACTCTCAAAATCACATATTGGCTTCTGCAATGAAGGTTTTGATGGCTTTTTATATTTCTGCATGCCTTGCTTTTTGCTGGCTGGATTCTTTCCTGCAGAAAATAAAATAAATGTGAAGTTGAAAATGGCATTGCAATAGGAACAGAGTAAATTATGTGTGCTGTTCATAGAACATTACTACTTTTCCACATTAATATTCATGTTATTTTGCAATTAAGTGAGGAAGAATGCTATAGTCCACAGCAGGTGTGGAAAACCTGTGGCCAACAGGCTGAATGTGACCCCGTCTTATTTTTGCAGTCTTTCACAACTCTCAAGACTGGGCTACTGGAATGCATGGCACATTCTCAGTCTTTATCAATGCTATTTCTGTGGGGATCCTCTAAAAGAAAATAATGCCTAAAGAAGTATATACAGCCTTTGATAATTTGAATGCTCCCAAACCCCACAAAAACCAAGGAAAAGCTATAAAATTTGACCCATCCTTTCAAGTGATAGTCACATATCACCACCATCTGGCCCTAAAAAGACATAAAAAGACAAAACAAACAAAAAAATCAATCCCTTCAGTCATGGCTAAAAAGGTTGCTTGCCCCTAGACTACGTAACGTCTGTCACCCAAGCCATGATTTTGCCATAGTTTATTAAATAAAACACAATTGCTTGGTTTGCACAGGATGTTGAACAACAAACCATGGCTTACAAAGTGCAATAGCTGGGTTCTTGCAACACACCAAGCCTAAATCGTGCAAAGTACACTATGGTTTAGCATGAACGTGGGGCTGGGGTCACAGGTTGCCTCTCCCTGCTATAGGGTAGGATCCCCTGCTATAAGGAGTAACAAAAGCTGATGCCTTCTTAAAACACTCAGTACATGTTGAGGCTAAACAAATCTCTGTTGACAAAGTGTTTCAATTTATGTAGCCAGAACTCCTTGTCTACTATTGAATTATGTTTGGACATGATCACAAAATATATGCATTATATTTCTTTGTTGCCACATCTCTTCCAACATTTATTAGAGTACTTCTCATTTCATCTCTTTCACACCCTGGCAGTAATTCCATCTCTTTCTCTCTCTTTCTGATAAGGCATGAAAACTGAAAGTAAAGGTATCTAAAAAAATGAATGCAATATAAATGGATTGGATGTTTCCTTTGGGGATAGAATGGGGGATAATAACCAGCAGATTCACTGAGGGGAGTTGAAGTCTGATTCATTTGGAAAACACCAGATTTGGGAAAGTTACCCTAGATAGTTTTTCCATCTGATGAGAGTTAACATTCATACATAAATGTTTTGGACTTAACTGTGGAGTGAACAAGGTTCCTAGATCCTAATAATCCTATTGTGCACATGTCAGAAGGAATTTTTGGTGATACTTACTAAGATCTGAGCACATGACTGGAGCAATAGGCTAATAGCTTCACTTGTACACAAGCCCTTTCAGTCTAGGCTTATACGAAGATTTGACACAGAAAAACCACACCTCAGCTTTCTTCAGACTAGTACCCTTCAAAACTATTGGACATCATGCTAGCTGGAAAGAATGGGAGTTAAATCCTGCACATCTGAAAGGCTCTGGTTGGGAAAGGGTACTGAAACTCCCCATTGGTAATCTGATCACTTCCATTCCCAGTATATTTTACTTCTCTTTTAAGTTCAACATTCCATACATGCTGTTTATCTTGAAGTTTGAAATCTGTTCAAAATTCTGATTGGGTGTTAGTCCCTCTTCTGGGGGAGATGGGCGGTGATAAATTTGACAAACAAATAAATAAAATATTTAGAAGAAAAGATGAGCTGCTTTTTTTCTGAGCTAGTTACATAGGAAGCCCAAAATTTCCATCAGAATAATAATGCCTAGTGCCATCATCGCGGTGCCCATGGCGCTGTGTGAAGGTCAGTTTTACAGTTTTTTATTTTCATTAGATATTTTTGATTTTTTTATCTTTCTCAGGAGCAGCCTTCTCTATCCTAGTGTTCTCTAGATGTGTTGGAACTACAGCTCTGAGAATTCCCAGCTGTCGGGCAGTGGGAAGAATTGTGGGTCTAACGCATTTGAAGAGCACCCAGCTGGAGGAAGGCTGTTCAGAAGTTAACTAGTTCCTGACTATATTACTCATCTGTAAAAAGAGAAAAACAACCCCAAGACTGATATTCTGGAAGAAATTAGAGTTATATGGCCAGGATCCTGTTGCCTGTGGGCTTCCATTTTCTGGGGGTTTCCATTTGCCCCCCTTTTTGTATGGCTGTCCAATGATGAAAGTAAATTGATGTTCAAAAACAGCTTGTGATATGATAGGGAGAAAAAGAATATTCCAAGGACACAGTGTAACTAAGTTGTGCTTTTGATTATAATGGCCACATTTCAAATGGCTTCCCAATGAGCAACATCTTTCACAAGAGGTGGTTGTCAATCTATAGGAATTGGCTATAAAGTAAAGGTAAAGGATCCCCCCCGCACATTTGTGCAGTCGTGTCCGACTCTAGGGGCCGGTGCTCATCTCCGCTTGTTAGCCAAAGAGCCAGCGTTGTCCGAAGACGCTTCCACGGTCATGTGGCCGCATGACACACGCGGAACGGTGTTACCTACCCACCAAAGTGGTACCTATTCATCTACTTGCATTTGCATGCTTTCGCATTGCTAGGTTGGCAAGAGCTGGAGCTAGTACGGGAGCTCATTCCGCATGCAGGGCTAGGGATTCGAACTTCCGAACTTGAATCTTCCGATCGACAAACCTGGTGTCTTACCCACTGAGCCACCACGCCCCCTAGGAATTGGCTATAATGGACAATATATCTATTGTATGCAAATTAAATATACTCTGAAACCTCACTTTAAGGAAGTTTTCTTGGAAGAATCTTTTTTGCTACATGAAATACTAGGCTGTGTTTTTTGTACCTTCCCTCTCTTTCTTTCTCTTTCTGTCTCTCACACACTCACACCAATGTTCAAAAGATGTTGGGGAAAGGGTGATGCAAATTTGTAATATATTGCAATTAATATTGTCAGTGTATTTGATCTCTGAATCTGAGGAGAGAATGTATATCTGAAAATGAATGGTAACATTAATAAAATTTGGTTAATGTTTTGCTCTCTTAAGATTGAAAAAAATCTTCAGTTTTTTTAAGGGGTTACAGTAAAACAAATAGCTGTACTTCAAAGTCTTTTCAACAGAGGACCACATTTTCCATGGTACTTTGATTACTGAGGTTGTAGGTGTTTCTAATGAGTCAAAGACTGTGTGGGAATTTTTCATCACAGAGTTTACATTCAGTTAGGGTGATAGATTTATACAAAATATTTCGAAGGATTTTACCTTAAGCCACAATGCTGCAAGCTTTGTGGGAACAGAAAAAAATAGTTTTTAATTGTTTATTTGGAAGGGTCTGCTTCCCTTAGGTTTGCAATGAATACGATTTTATACACCTGTAAAATTGGGGGCTTCCTTTTCCCTGTAGATATTTCCTCTTGTATGTGAATGCTTTTTTTCTTAATCCATACAAAGATCTATTTTTGGAGCTCAAACTCACCTTTTGAATGCAACAGAGGTAGTCAATTTGTGACCCTTAGACCATATCCATCTCTTTGCTTAATTTCAGAAGACTTTTGCAAGTGATCAGCTGAGATTTTTGTTCCTTTCCCTGCAGAGAGAAGAAGGTGTCAGGACAAAAGATAAAGAGGAGGAGTATAAATTTAGAAGTCAGAGGAAAAGGAATGTCACTGACAAAGAAAAAGTGGATAGTCCTACTCAGTTTTATCTTTGGGCTACGTTCAGTCTGTTTCATCATGAGTGTGCTACTCCCATTACTGTAGAGGGAATGCACCATCAATAGAAAAATATGAATCTCCTTTGGTTTATAAGATAGCCTCTACTCTTCAGACAACCATCCAAGTGTACCAGTTCCCCAGGGCTGCTATGGTGGAGAACAAGATTGTGTGTTCCTCCATACCATCAGCAAAAGTCAACTGCACTTGCAGTTGAATCCTCCTCGAAAGCTAAAGAAAGACAGCTGTATTCCACTATATCTAATGTTAGCAGTTAAACAAAAAAGACACAGCACAGCTCTGTCTCATGTACCATGCTGCCCCATTTGCATTTACAACAGCCTTCCTTAACCTAGTGCCTTCCAGATGTGTTGGAAATAGAACTCACAGAATTCTAATCTGGCATGGACAAAGTTTTAGAATTACAAGAATCATAGTCCAGCCTGATTTACAGCTGTTGGAGTCACTTCATTGTGCCTGGTGGTAGACCTGGCCATGCAGCTCCCAGTTTATGCATCTACAACAGTGGTGGCGAACCAATGACATACGTGGCAAAGGTGACATGCCCGGACATTTTGGGTGACATGCCAGCATTCTCCACTACCTGAAAAAAACTATTCTCCCTGTTTGAGTTACCAAAGAAACGGAACAAACAAAAGGCACTGCAACTCCCCCCACCCACCTATCTTTCCCCCATCTCTGCCCTTTTGGCTGCCTAAAATTGGATTGTATTTTTTTAAAATTAATGAATATGTAAAGAATTGTTTCTCTTTTGTTTGTGTGTGTGTGTGTGTGTGTGTGTGTGTGTGACGCACCAGCAGAGTCAAGTTAGGCATTTTCCAAATTTTTGACACGCCAAGCCCAAAAGGTTTGCCATCACTGATCTACAACTACTCAGAATAGTGGAGTCCTTTGTGCTTTCTGAGCCTTGTTGTTTTCTTGCAGACATTTCATTGCCAGACTAGGCAACATCTTCAGTGTGAAAAGGGAGTGGGACTTGCTCTCTGTTTATATACCATGGCTTGTCCTGCTTGTGTTGGTGGAGGTGTTGTTCTCCCCTTAGGAGTTCCTTGGCTGAACTCCTAAGGGGAGAACAACACCCCCACCAACACAAGCAGGACAAGCCATGGTATATAAACAGAGAGCAAGTCCCACTCCCTTTTCGCACTGAAGATGTTGCCTAGTCTGGCAATGAAACGTCTGCAAGAAAACAAAAAGGCTGAGAGAGCACCCCACAGTTCAACCCTGAGCTACAAATATTCTCTTCAATTGGTGCTCAGAGTAGATTTATATAGGATGGGTGGGCAACATGTGGGAATTCATGTGTTGCTGAACTACAGTTCCCAGGAATTTCTCTCACTGGAGAGATTTGCAATGACAGCATTTTTTTTTAGTGCCTTCAAGTCAGTTTTGACTCCTGGCAACTGCCTGGACTAGTCCCTGCAGTTCTCCTGGCAAGGTTTTTTGGGAGTGGTTTGCCCTTGCTTCCTTCCTAGGCCTGAGAGAGAATGACTGGCTCAAGGTCACCCAGCTGGCTTCATGCCTAAGGCAAGACTAGAACTCATGGTCTCCCAGCTTCTAGCCTGGTATCTTAACTACTACACCAATCTGGCTCTCATTGCAGCATTAGTTAAATTCAGTGTGTTAAGTGTATGTGTACTTTCCTCCCTTGATAACCTGTCTGCAAGCTAATCATCTTTGGTGAAGGCTAGTGAGATACAGATAATGTGATAATGATTTATCCACATGCATTTTTGATAGTAGTTGGTAATTTCAATGCCAGAACAGGGCCAAGTGATGCAGAGCCATGTCTCAAACAAAAGCACTGTTCTCCTAATTTAGAAGAATCTCTTCCTTTCACAGTCAGCCATTCTAAAGACATAAAATGTAATTATGCTAGACTGCACTTTGTGCAGACATTCAGCAGACTGGATCTGATTATTTTAAATGGGGCCGCTAATAGGTATTATCCAGGAAATTTACTTTTGGGCAAATGAATTTATGAGTTCTGTGGATTAGGTAGCTAATTCCCATAATAGTTCACAATTTATACAAATCTAGTTTTATAACTGAAAGGAGATTAGATAGTGATCATCTTATGCCACCTCTAAGGCTCCTTCCAAAGGGGTGGAATTTATTGCTGTGGAGTGTCTTTCGACCTGCAGCTTATGCAGAGGTCAGGCCTTTTCTTTTAAGGTGGGCAGGGCAGTTAGTGCTAATATAACAAGGTCATTGAAGTCCAACCTTTTTTATATATGCAGTTGAGATTGTCTATTATTGAAATCCAGTCAATGGTGAAAACTCTCTGACCTATTATGAGGACCTGATTTGGAGTCCTCAACCAGTCTTCAAGGTCAGCAGAGAAGAAGAAATATTCCTTATTCAAATATGTTCTATTTCTATTTCTATTTCTATTTCTATTTCTATTTCTATTTCTATTTCTATTTCTATTTCTATTTCTATTTCTATTTCTATTTCTATTTCTATTTCTATTTCTATTTCTATCTCTCTATCTCTATCTCTATCTCTATCTCTATCTCTATCTCTATCTCTATCTCTATCTCTATCTCTATCTCTATCTCTATCTCTATCTATCATCTCTATATCTCTAACCCCCATCTACTATTTCATTATTCCATTATTTTAATAATTTAGAATGTTAATAATCTAGCTTGTCAGGAATGTAATAATTTAGCAACTTAATTTTTCTTTTAATTTATTTTTTGCATTCATATTATATTTTGGATCACTTTAAACTCTTGATTTTCTATCACTTTATACTCTGCTTTCTCTTCAGATTATATAAATCTTTTACCTTTATTTTATTTTATTTATTTTTGTAGTATGCTGTTTTTTACTCTACTGTGCAAAATTCTGCATAGTGACTGCAAGAAAGAAAAAAAAAAGAAAAGAAAACCCTACAACCCCAATATCTCTCACTATTGGTCATACTAACTGAGATTACTGAGAATTGAGTTCAGCAACATATGGGCTGCTTGCGTCTACATAGTACTGTGGACTGTGGAGTTTTCTAGGCTTGCACACTAAACTGAAACAAACAGTAACCTACAGATTGGGTTTGCACAATACTGGCATCAGCTACGTTTAGCATGCAGGTACTGTATTGTTAACTGTCCTATTCTTGGAGTGTCACAGATGGTTCATCTCTGACCCACAGGATTCCTTTGTAGCATGCACTGGCCAGCCTTCTGGCACCACCCAATGTGCATTGAAAACCAACTTAATATACGTTGAATAAACATTTCAAGCTACAACATATTCCATGACCATGTGACCTCTATTTAGATAGTGAGTCAAACTCTTTCTTTCTGTCTTATATCACAACAATTGGGGAGGGTTACACATGTTCATTTTAGTAAAACTGTCTGGATCAGGCAATTGATCTGTTCTGCTTGAAATCCCATTCACTGATGAGGCAAGAAAGACATGCTTGAGGAATTTTATTAAAGTACAAACATCTAGATGTAGGTACTAATCCCTATCAAATCACTTCCAGCCTCTAGAAATTTCAGATTTATTGGCAGCCTCTGGTTCCTAAGAAATGCTTGCTGATACTGCTGATTCTCACAAATTTGGATCTATTTGTGCTGTTGACCACTGTAAGGCAAATGAGAGGTCCTGGTGATTACTAACAAAACTTTTCTCAGGTGCAGTGTATTCTTCTTAAAACATGAGACCTGGGACTATATCTAAAACTCAGAATGGTAGAGTTATATGCAATAATTCTACCTGCAGAACACATAGACAGGTTCAGTCTATATTGTGATTGGAGTTCTCATTGATAGCTGAATTATCATAAATGTGAATTGTCATAATAATTTGAATATATGATTGATTGATTGATTGACTGATTGATTGTTCAGCATTTCTAAGCCACCCCACTCCAATGGACTCTGGGCAGTGAACAGTAGAATAAAAAAATTAAAACAAACCACAACTAATATTCCTATAAAAAAACATGATGATGCCTCCATCAGCTTGGGCTAAAAGCCTGATGGAATAAAATCTGCTTATGAAAATGCAGGAGGGTAACAGCTGCACATATCTCTGGGCATGTTTTAAGTATTACAACTCAGTATTTAGTCATCAGACTGTTATTAATTTATAACAGAGGTGCATAATCTGAGGGTGAGGGCAATAGGCACCCCAAAACTATGAGAATGGCCTCTGGAGCCCCTCCAAAAATTGCTGTTGAATGGTGATTTTTCATATGACCAGAAGATAAAATTATAAAACATATTAACAGTAATCATAATAATTGCATTTAATAATTAAAGGTCAATCAGTTTTAGTTGTCATAGCCACTTCTTCTGACACTTCTGACACTGCTGGAGTAACAGCAGTGACGTGCTATTCAAAGACCAAAAGTTACAAAGATTCTGTAATTATTGAAGTTACAGAACATATACTGTGGTCACAAGTCCACAATGGCCGAGATGTGTCTTATTCAGGTTAGAAGAATAAATGTCCTGATGGTTCTATCATATTTGAGAAACCTTGTCATTGTCCATCCAGCTCATTAACAGTTATATTGATGGACATAGGCTATATAAATCTTTGGGACAAATGTCCATTGATGGAGTCACCCATGAATCCATCTTAATATTTACTTACCTACCTGCCTGTCTGTTTAATTTCTATACTGCCTCAACAAAGTTTGGCAAAAAGAATGCTTAAACATAATAATTGTGCATACTAAACGTTAACAAAATATTATTTTGAAACATTTGATACTAAATTAAGCACTGCTTATTCTTTCCTTTTTTCCTTTATTTTTTTTAAAAAAACTATGCCATAACTTTAAACAAACTAAAAAAAAATTAATACATAATTTAAATGACTAATTTACAAAGGACTTAACTTATGGGAAGCTTAGTATTTTTCAAGATTTCCCTCTGTGGGAAAGCCCACTGGGTCTTTTGGATGATCATTATTGGAAAAACAAGTTTGACATATGATAACTGTATCATCTGTAAAAAAAAGTGTTTTCTCAATTAAATATTTTGTGAAAGCTTGCAGGAAGTCTGAACACGTAATATCTGGTTACATTCAAGATCACATCAACAGAGTCCCACTCACTTGACAAGAGTTTTCCTTTGTCCTACCCTCTATATTCCCATTGCAACCCCAAATCTGCTCCAGAGGCTATTTCAATCTTTCTGAACAAGTTTGGGCTGCACACAGAGGGGCATCCAAGTGCTGAGGATGCATCAAAATGATGGCACACGCATGATGGCATCATCCTTAAACTTCACCCTGACATACCTGCATCCTGACATCAGATGCAAGTATGTAAATGACAGGGTTTGTTTCATTGTGACATGGCACACATTTCATCACTTTTTGTCCCCCCTCCTCGCCAATACTTGTGTCTCCAATACTACTTGTTCTGATGGCAGCTGTATATAACCCATTGATGGATTATCCATATTGCAAATTATGCCATTTTATGATCTCTATTGAAATCAACTATACATTTCAGTAAAGATGTTTCAAACCATGTATTACTGAGCTGCTACAAATGCACATAGATTGTTAGGAAGATGGTTGTCATAGCTGGCCTATCGCGCAGTGCACTCGCATCTGGGCAACTCTAAGAGGAAAACAGCCATCTTCTCCTATTGGGGTCCAACAGTTGCAATTTAAGACATGCAGCACTTGATTCAGAAGATAATACAGAGTTCAAAACGAGTAGCTGCCGATAGCCTGATCCTTCATTAATATGTCTATTCGTATATAATATGTACAGTATATACAGGGAGGTGACAGGTGGATGGGTCCAGGCTATGATTAATACATCCTTGTTGGAGGGGGTGGTCCCAACTGCCTTTAAGGAGGCGTTGGTGCACCCCCTCCTCAAGAAGCCATCCCTGGACCCTACCATCCTGGACAACTTTCGTCCAGTCTCCCACCTTCCCTTCTTGGGAAAAGTGGTTGAGAAAGTGGTGGCGTTGCAACTTCAAAGGACCCTGGATGAAGCGGATTATCTTGACCCTTTTCAGTCAGGTTTCAGGCCAGGATATGGGATGGAGACTGCATTGGTCATGCTTACGGATGACCTCTGGCGGGGGCGGGATGGAGGTAGTGCATCCAATTGAAGAGAATATTTGTAGCTCAGGGTTGAACTGGGGAGGCTTTGGTGCTCTCTGAGCCTTGTTGTTTTCATGCAGACGTTTCATTGCCAGGCTAGGCAACATCTTCAGTGCGAAAAGGGAGTGGAACTTGCTGTCTGTTTATATACCCTGGCTTGTCCTGCCTGTGTTGGTGGGGGTCTTGTACTCTCCTTGGTAGTTCCTTGATTGGGCTGTTGTGTGCTGTTTGGGTGATTGACTGAGTTAATAGTTCCTTGATTAAGGTCTATTGTGTTGTTTGATTGCTCCTCTGCTGCTAATCTTGCTGTTAATCTATGCATATCTTGTTGTTGATTGCTGGCCCAGGGGTGTTCTGGTCTTCTGGCTATTCTATTGTCTCTTATGAATGGTATGTAAATGTTGTTAACCTCTATGTGTCTGTTGATGGCTGCTTTGTCTGAGTGCCAAGCTTCTAGGAATTCTCTAGCATTTTTGGATTTGGCCTGGTCTAATATGCTCACAATTTCCCAGTTGAAAGTATGGTTAAGTCTGTCCATGTGTTGTGAGATTAAGTAGTGCATCCATCCTGGCTCTCTTGGATCTCTCAGCGGCTTTCGATACCATCGACCATGGTATCCTTTTGGGGCGGCTTAGGGAGTTGGGGGTGGGCGGCGTAGTTTTGTGCTGGTTCACCTCCTTCCTCCGGGGCCGCTCCCAGTTGGTGGTGATAGGGGAGGAGAGATCCAGCCCGCATTCGCTCCTGTGTGGGGTACCACAGGGTTCGGTTCTCTCTCCTCTTCTGTTCAACATCTACATGAAACCGCTGGGTGAGGTCATCCGACACCATGGGATGAGGTATCATCAGTATGCGGATGATACTCAATTGTATATCTCCATCCCTGGTGAAGTAAGTGATGCAGTGTCCACCCTGTCCCAGTGCCTGGGGGCTGTGAGGGCCTGGATGGGGAACAACAGGCTTCAGTTGAACCCTGGTAAGACCGAGTGGCTGTGGATTGATGGCTTAGCGTCTTCTGGGAAATTATCATCTTTGGTTCTCGATGGGGTAGCACTACCCCGTTCAGAACTGGTGTGGAATCTGGGGGTTCTTCTAGACTCATGACTCCTGCTCGAAGAGCAGGTGGCAGTCGTGGCTAGGAGGGCTTTTGCACAACTTCGGTTGGTGCGCCAGTTACGCCCATTCCTGGAACGCGATGCCCTCCGTACAGTCACTCATGCTCTCGTCATCTCCCATGTAGATTATTGCAATGCGCTCTACATGGGGCTACCCTTGAAAACTATTCGGAAGCTTCAGCTGGTGCAGAATGCGGCCGCGCGGGCAGTATTGGGTGCTCCAAGATCTGCACATGTAACACCATTGCTCCGTGAGCTGCATTGGGTGCCAGTTTGCTTCCGGGTACAATTAAAGGTGTTGGTTATTACCTTTAAAGCCCTGCATGGCATGGGACCAGAATACCTGAGGGACCGCCTTATCCCCATGTTATCGACCCGCCCCACCCGGTCATCCAGAGAGGCCCTGCTACGTACCCCATCAATTAGAGAATGTCATCGGATGGGGTCTAGGAGGCGGGCCTTCTCTGTGACAGCTCCCACTTTATGGAACAGCTTGCCCCCAGAGTTGAGACAGATCTCCTCCCTCCCGACCTTTAGGAAAGAGCTGAAGACCTGGTTCTGCCGCCTGGCATGGGAAGGAGGAAGGGATAGTCTCTCATGGAGATGGCTAATCCCTTAATTGATGTCCTTCCTTTTAACTAATATCTTACCCATCTGGATTATATTTATTTTATATTGTTTGTAATTTTATATATAGATTTTAATTATTGTCCTGTAAACCGCCCAGAGTCCCTTAATTGGGAGATGGGCAGGGATAAATTTGAATAATAAATAAATAAATAAATAAATAAATAAATAATATATAATACATATAATATTTTATAAACATATATAATATTATATATATATATATATATATATATATATATATATATATGTCCGTATAGTCCAAAGTCCAAATATGTCCAAAGATAGCCCAGCTGATAGGAACAGAGGAGGGCTCTGTGTTTTGGAGCCTGCCAGTTCTAGAACGATGCCATCTTAGGTGCTGGATGGGGTCGCACTGCCCCAGGCAGACCCAGTGTGCAACCTGGGAGTCCTCCTGGACTCACGACTCCTGCTCGAAGAGCAGGTGGAAGTCGTGGCTAGGCAGGCCTTTGCACAGCTTCATATTGTGCCAGTTGTGCCCATTCCTAGATCAGGGGGCTCTGCTCATGGTCACTCATGCCCTAATCACCTCCCGATTGGACTACTATAACGTGCTCTATGTGGGGCTGCCCTTGAAGAGTATCCAGAAGTTTCGGCTGGTGCAAAATGCAGCGGCACGAGCTGCATTAGTTGCCCATCTGCTTCCAGGTCCACCTCTCCGCGATTACACCTGCCCATCCCATCCGATCTGGCAGAAGAGGCATGCTACGGGTCCTGTCTGCTAGGGAGCTACACTTGGCTGGTCCCAGGAGGCGGCTCTTCTCTGCCATGGCACCTGCCTTATGGAACATCCTCCCCCCACCCCCCCGAAGTGAGGCTGGCTCCATCCCTGTCAATTTTCCGGAAGTCCCTCAAAACCTGGTTATGTCATCAGGCCTGGGGGTCCCAGGGGACTGTCGAGTTACTGAGGTGGCTCCATTGATGTTAAATCTGCTGTCTTCTCTTAGCCTTTGTGATTTTTATTGTTTTTAAATAATAATTGTTTTTTATATGTTAACTATTTTATAGTCTTATTGTACAGTGCCGAGAGTCACTTTTTCATGAGATGAGTGGCCATATAAATTTGATGAATGAATGAATAATATTTGGAGTAAATTTAATTTTCTTCTTCCATTGAAATTACCATTGTTGCTTGTTCCAAATCAATTTAACCTCTGATGTCTCTTTATCTACAGTAAGGGATGCTAGCAAAGCATTCATTACAGGTTTGTTTATCTCTCTGGCATCAAATGGAAAGAAAGCCAAGCAGAAAAGAAGAATATATTACTGAATAATCTGAAACAATTCGAATCCAGGCATAAACTCAACCTAATTTTAGAACAAAAGATAAAAGCAATATGGAATTAATTAGATTTAATGGAAGTACGTAAATGAGACTTACAAGAGTAAATGATAATGAGTTGCTCTGTCCTCAATTAGTACTTCAAGAAATGGTAGTGCTGCCTGTGATCAACCATGGCCAGCAGCACCTGGAAGTAACTCATGGAGTAGATAAAATGGTACATGAGTAGGCAAAATAGTGTTGCCCCCATCACCAAAGAAATAAAAACAGTAAAGTTACAAGCATATGTAAGCCCTTGTTGGCAGAAACAGTGGAAAACCTGTAATGCATTCATTGATAATAGAACCAACAATACAGATGTGGCAGAACTTTCTTGGCTTAAATCAACTTTCTGTACAGCAAAGGACTGGTGCTGTTCCAAGAGAGTCCTGTTTGTGAAACAAGGTCTGGCATCTGCCTATGTAATATTTTGGTCAAGTATTATGTAGGCAGAGGCCTCTGCAGAAGCCAGATGTTCCATCTCTTCTGCAGTCTAAGCCAAAATGCCCTTGGAGAGCAGTGTCCAGTGACTAGAGGGACATAATCACTGTAGCCTAAGTAGTCAATAGGAGCTGGGCAGACCCGAGCCCTTGATCACGTTATCAACCACATTGTTGATGAAGAGAGCTAGTTCATGTCTACAACAGAAACTGTGTTAGAAAAGAAGGAAAACACTGTTTTAAAACTGCAACAGCTAAAGTCAACTTTAAGGTGCCTCAGCTATAGGCTGGGAATGAGACAAAAGCTACATCATGAGGACTTGTCATACCAAAACAGCAACCAGAGTGTGTTTGCGTGTTGGTTAGGAACTGGAGGATCAGCCCTAAGAGCCTTTTTCTCCAGACTGGTTTCTTGAATGTTACCATTGATCAGGTATCACCTCTTTTCTTTCTGTCTCAAATTTATGGCCTGCCTTTTCTGATGGTATTTCTGTATAGCTAATAAAATCAATATGCATAAAAGCAACAAAACAGAATCAGTGCAAATCCATAAAAATAAGAGGTTTATGATCATAGGCCTTAATAAGCTCCTAGAAAAAAGATAGTGTGATTTCTCCCAAGAATTTCCATGCTTTCATTTGATGTGAAATGTTAAGCTTTTTTCCTCTTATTCTAGAAAGTATGGGAAGAGGGAATCTACAGTTTTGTTTACCTGGCAATTCACAAACATTCTAAAAACACAATTAAAATTGAGGTAAAAGAGATGGATAAAAAATGTACAATGCATAAACAACAAGAAGAAGAACAGGAAAAGTATGTTCAGGAGAAATATGTTCATGTTCCATTGGAACATAAAAGTTACTGACATAGTGTATATTCCTTAAAAATACAGAATTAAGCCAGAAAAATAACAACATAGATGCCCTGTATGCCTGACAGCAGCGGGCATCCTAGAGCTGGGGACAGCCACTAAGAAGGGGCAATTTCAGATTACTTAATGGTTGATTTTTAAAAAAATCATAGGTGTGCTGAAATCATTCATTCATTCATTCATTCTGTATAATTCCCATTCCTGAAATCTCTTTTATCAGTAGCATCCTTTCTCTTCCTCTCCATAGTGTTTGAGGATGGATAGATGATAGTTAGTTAGTTAGTTAGTTAGTTAGTTAGATAGATGATAGATAGATAGATAGATAGATAGATAGATAGATAGATAGATAGATAGATCTTTATTCTTGTGAGGTGGTGAATGGCCATGGTAAATGCTCATTTACTCATTTACAATCATTTACTTTTGGTCACACATCTTGCCTACTCCTTGGGTAACCATATTCACCCAAGACTCATGGCTTCCCTTGGCATTGAATGGAAGCCAAGAAAGCTGCAGAACACCGAAGAGATGATTGGGCGGTAGAAGAGAAGACAGTCTCACACACTTCTTGGCCACCTCCTAATTAACAATTTTAAACTGAGTAAGTGCAAAAACACTGCACTCTATCCCTACCCAGTTCTACAAAATTCTCTTCTTTCGAAGAAATTTTAAAAGCATGTTCTTTTTAATCCAGTTGAATGAAAAGTCAGGGGAAAAAATGGCAAGATTTTTTTCCTACATGGCCTTGGGTTTCTTCTCCTTTCCCACTTCCCACTTTTACAATTAAAACAGAGATGGCAGAGCAAAAGCAGCAAAATCCCCAGCATTCAAATGAAATTAGACATGATCAAAATAAAGAAATATGGCTGCAGCTGGAGTGAGAAGCAGGGAAGACAGAGGAATTCTTCCAGAGCTTATGAAGTGATAATTTTCCTGTCTTGTAAGGCAGTGGTGATCAATCTTTGCTGGGGGCATGGATCACACTTATCATGGGGGGCAAAGATCAAAGTAAGCCGGGCAACAGAATCGTATAAATGAGTCAGGATTGTCTCTATTTCCCAGTTTTAGAAAAGAATTGGGAGTTCATTTCCATTTAAAATTTTGTGTGATGACTCTTTTTGCTCTTAGGTTACTTTTCATGTGTTTTCTGAGGAATGGCTCTTTTTTGCTGTTTCTGCTGGAAAGGTGGGGGGGGGGGAGAATGTGTGTGTATATTTGTTTGTTCCTGTGTGTGAGAGTGATGTGTATGTGGAAGAGAATACTTAGTACATACAAGTTGAAAATCAGTTATTTTTGTAAATGAAAATTCCTTATTTTGTACACAGGTAACTTTAATCAGAAATTATTAATTCATGAGTTAGTCATTTTCTTCTGGCTCTGCCTTTTTGTGAAGAGTACTTTCTGGCTGATAGATATACAGTATGTACGTGTAAGTGAGTCACTTATACATGATTGATGTGGATGGAGGTTCAGTGTGGGTGGGAGGGAATCTCCAGGACTGGTATCAGCCAGAGCTGATAAGTGGACAGAATTGTTGTCTCTGGCTCCCACCCCCACCCCCACCATCTACTCTGTCTTTAGGGCAAAGTAAAGGTAAAGGTTCCCCCCGCACATTTGTGCAGTCGTGTCCGACTCTAGGGGCCGGTGCTCATCTCCGTTTGTTAGCTGAAGAGCCAGCGCTGTCCGAAGACGCTTCCATGGTCATGTGGCCGGCATGACGCGCGCAGAACGCTGTTACCTACCCACCGAAGTGGTACCTATTCATCTACTTGCATTTACAGAAGTTGATCTAATATGGGCCAACCTAGATTGAAGCTGATGCAGATAGTACTCCCTCCTTCTGTTTTTTCCACACAACAACAATCCTGTGAGGTAGGCTGAGCTGAGACCACCACACGGACCAACCAACTTTTCCAAACATCTCGGCTTCTCAACACAATATCTACTTTCAGCCGGAAATCAGGCCAAGGCAATATTTAAACAAAGAGTCTTGGATGTTAACGCCCAAACCGACATTGAGGCACTTGCAAACATTAGGTTGTTGAAATGGCTGGCCAAGAATAAAACGTCCTTTCAAACAGAAAAATACCTAACAATGGGTTTGACTCAATACCATAGGATAGCTCTTACCAGAGCAAGATTTGAGCAGCTAGATTCTATGGTCAAATATGGACGATTCCACCAAGTCCCATATTTTGAGAGAACATGTGTTTGTGGAGCATCTGAAATAGAAGACATGGCGCATATCCTATTTAAATGCCAATTATATGCCTCAGCAAGGCTCAGTACTTACAGACTCCACTTGACAGAACCATACACTGGGACTGTAATAAACGACTATGTTACTTCCTTCAGGGTACAAACACATACGTAGTCTCTAGAACTGTTAAGTTTATAGTCAGGGCTGTCCAATTGAGAACCCATTTTATAGAACTTATTGGGGTAGCATGCAAAGGCGATGAATTCACCTAAATACATTTTGTATTTGTATTTTACTATTCATCTTATTATAAGCCTCTGCATTATTTTATACTCTTTATCTTACTCTTTTATCTTTATCTTACCTCACTGTATTTTATCTCATTTTATCTCACTCTAGTCTATTTTACTATATCATATTGTATTTTACCTGTCTTATTTTACTGTATTTTATTGTGGCTGATGCCCATTTTTTGATATGGTCATTTGACTAATCAATAAAGCTATACTACATACATACTTGCATTTGCATGCTTTCGAATTGCTAGGTTGGCAAGAGCTGGGGCGAGTGCGGGAGCTCACTCCGTCACGCGGGGCTAGGGATTCGAACCTCCGAAGTTGTGATCTTCCGATCGACAAGCCTGGCATCTTACCCGCTGAGCCACCACGCCCCTTCTTTACCCAGACCTTCTTTACCCTTCTTTACCGAGACTTTAGGGCAAAAGTCATCTTAAATTCTGGTTTATCTTCCTTTCAAGGACATAATAGAATTCCCAAAATATTGTGATTCTCTGGAGAAATTTTATAGCTGTATGCCCTCTGCCTTTTTAAAAATGTCAAATATGCCCAGAAGCCTACTATTTGATTTGATTTTAAAAACTATTACCAGCTTTTCATCATTAAAATAAGTGTAAGGTGGGGATAAAACCAAGCAACTTGAAATTCTAGGAGTAAAAGCAGAAAAAGACATACAGCAGCCCAGATTCAGTCAGTGGCTGAATAAACATAAATCTTCAAGTGACACCAAAAGTTTATAGTAAAGTCTAGCTGTAAAAGAGCAAGGAGGGAGTTTGAAAAAGAGGGTGCCAGGACCAAGAAGGCACTACAGTGAGTCACTGCACCATGATCTGTATTTACAGGTTGAATCACTGAATATTGACGTATTCTATCCATCCAAAGACATATAGTTAATCTAAGGAAAGATTTTGAATGTACCAGAATGGATTCCTGATCTAAGTACCCTATGCAGGGACCAACAGCCCTCCAAATACTACTGAACTATACTTCCCAGCATCTCTCACAATTGCTCATGCTGGCTAGGGCAACTGGGAATTGTAGTTCAGTAACATACGGAGGGCCACAACTTGTCTATCCATGCATATAGAAAGGAAATCTACATTTTTCTACCTTGGGGGGAAGGTAGAAAATGAAATGGAATCCAAACGTGCAAACAATAACTTGGAAGATGTGTGCTCAGGAAAGAGGTATTCAGTTTCAGTATGCTATTGCTATTTAAATTCTAGTATTAGCCCACATCCCCACCCATTGTAAATATTCTTGTCTTTACTCAAGATGATAAGTACCTGCTAACAGAAAATGCTACTGGCTGGGTATGCCTTTGGTACTTAGGAATGGACTGTAGCTGTCTTAATAACTTTTATAGCTGTTATATGATTTTGCTTATTATACAACGTGGTCTGTGCATATATTTCATTTTCAGTTGTGAATAAAGATACAGAAATTGCTATTCATCACCAAATTCAAAAATATTTAGTTGGATATTGTTTCTCAATACATCTGGTTTCTGTTCCAGAAATATTTCAGAATGAATTTCTCCTTTGCATCTTGAACTCTATATTAGAGGAAATGTATAGCTTATACAATAAAAGAACAGCCAGTTCTAGAACGATGTGCTTACAGATATGCTGCTGGGTAGTTTGTTGTAGTACCTTACCCAGTACAGTTGTTTAACTGGTCTATAGCCTCACATGTCCTCTTCATTCCTATATTTGAACATTAGGACTATGTTTAAATGTCTTCTGGCATCAACCTAGTTCTCTGGGAGATTTCAAAGATTACAGTCGGTGGTTTTGAGATCATTTCTCCAGCTTCTTGAGTACTTTGGGATGTAATTTATCTGGCCCTGGAGACCTGAATTCATTTAAAGTAGCAAGGAAGATTCTTATTATACCTTTATCAGTCCTAATCTACATCCCTCCCTTTCCTTAGTCATGCTAGGAAAGGCTGTCTTTTGCCTCTGAAAGATGATACAAAGAAGCATTTTCATTTACTTGCTATTTCCCATAATTACCTCTTCACTTTACCCACGCAACAGCTTCCTTGACTCTTTTTATTTTGGAATACTCTAAACAGAAAAACTACCAGAAGTGCAAGCTGGGTTTCGAAGAGGCAGAGGAACTAGAGATCAGATTGCCAACATTCGCTGGATCATGGAAAAAGCAAGAGAGTTCCATCTACTTCTGCTTCATTGACTACGCTAAAGCCTTTGATTGTGTGGATCACAACAAACTGTGGCAAATTCTTAAAGAGATGGGAGTACCAGACCACCTTACCTGTCTCCTGAGAAACCTGTATGCGGGTCAAGAAGCAACAGTTAGAACCGGACATGGAACAACCGATTGGTTCAAAATTGGGAAAGGAGTATGACAAGGCTGTATATTATCACCCTGCTTATTTAACTTATATGCAGAGTACATCATGAGAAATGCCGGGCTGGATGAATCACAAGCCGGAGTTAAGATTGCCGGGAGAAATATCAACAACCTCAGATATGCAGACGATACCACCCTAATGGCAGAAAGCGAAGAGGAACTAAAGAGCCTCTTGATGAGGGTGAAAGAGGAGAGTGCAAAAGCTGGCTTGAAACTCAACATTAAAAAAACTCAGATCATGGCATCCGGTCCCATCACTTCCTGGCAAATAGAAGGGGAAGAAATGAAAGCAGTGACAGATTTTATTTTCTTGGGCTCCAAGATCACCACAGACGGTGACTGCAGCCATGAAATTAAAAGACGCTTGCTCCTTGGGAGGAAAGCTATGGCAAACCTAGACAGCATATTAAAAAGCAGAGACATCACCTTGCCGACAAAGGTCCGTATAGTTAATGCTATGGTTTTTCCAGTAGTAGTGTATGGCTGTGAGAGTTGGACCATAAGGAAGGCTGAGCGCCAAAGAATTGATGCTTTCGAACTGTGGTGCTGGAGAAGACTCTTGAGAGTCCCTTGGACTGCAAGGAGGTCAAATCAGTCAATCCTAAAGGAAATCAACCCTGACTGCTCATTGGAGGACAGATACTGAAGCTGAAGCTCAAATACTTTGGCCACCTAATGCAAAGAGAGGACTCCCTGGAAAAGACCCTGATGCTGGGAAAGACTGAAGGCAAAAGGAGAAGGGGACGGCAGAGGATGAGATGGTTAGATAGCATCACCGATGTAATGAACATGAATTTGAGTAAACTCCGGGAGACAGTGGAGGACAGGAAGACCTGGCGTGCTATGGTCCATGAGGTCACGAAGAGTCGGACACGACTAAACGACTGAACAACAACAAACAGAAAAAATCTTCTTACTGTATTTTGTCAACTTCAGATCATTTTGAGCTTTATCCTTCCTGATTCCATTCCTACAGGGTTGAGGTACCAGTATAATTCCTTCTTACTTATCAGCTTCTGTTTGCATTTCTGATACAACTTCCTTTTGCTTCTGTTTATTAATGAGCTCGGTATTCATCCATGTGGGCTTTTCCCATTTTTCTTTCTCACATAAATTGTTGGTGGCTGTGCTCTCAGGATTTCAGTATTTTCACAACCCCATTGACTTCGATCCCTTTTAGGATTTCGGGTCATGGTATGCTGCCCACCTTTCACCTCAGTTCAATAAAATCTGCCTTCCTGAAGTCCAAAGTATATGCCTGACTTCAGCTTTTTCGCCCCTAGTTACCTTGAATTTCAATATTTTATTTTATTTTATTTATTTTATTTTATTTTATTTTATTTTATTTTATTTTATTTTATTTTATTTTATTTTATTTTATTTTATTATTTTATTTTATTTATTTTATTTTATTTTATTATTTTATTTTATTTTATTTTATTTTATTTTATTTATTTATTTTATTTTATTATTTTATTTTATTTTATTTTATTTTATTTTATTTTATTTTATTTTATTTTATTTTATTTTATTTTATTTTATTTTATTATTTTATTATTTATTTATTTTCTATCCCACCTTTATTATTTTTATAAATAACTCAATATGATGTGGATTGATTTCTCCAAAGGTGCTGCACACCTTCAGTCTATTCACCAGTTCCTCTCTATTGCCCCTATATTCAGGACAACTGAATACATATCTATAACATACATACAGTATGTGTGTGTGTGTGTGTGTGTGTGTGTGTGTGTGTGTTGAGTAAGTCTTCCAGCAGATACTGGGTTCATAGACAACAACCTTGAAATACAACAGTTGAACCTCAAAACATTGATTGATACATTGACGTAAAATATTTTAGCAATTTTTAGCTATGATAGAAGAGAACCAATTGACTTGTTCTGATAGAACATTTTGATTGGAGTTGTTTTGTTCTAAGCTTAAAACAAAATATGTTTCCTATTATGCATGTACCCTACTCTGCAGCCCGGCTGCTAGGACAGTCGGAGGAGTCTTCCCTGTCAACCTAGGAGAATAGTCTTTGGTCATCTGGACCCCCTTTAAATTTGAGCCAGGATTGAGCCTTTTCTTTCTCAAATGCTCTCACACACACACACACACAATTGTTGACTGTGATAATCCCTTTTCAAATGTAGATGATTAGTGCCCTGTAATAATCAATAGAAGATTCATTTCATACTTTGCAATTACATGAGTATTTAGATTTGATTACATCTTTAGCTGCTTCAGGTTTATTTATTTTAAAATCCCTCTAGATCAAGGTCAGATTGTGTTAAGTTTTTTCCCCCCAAAAGTGGGGAAAATGAGATGATAATTCAGAAGTAACAGCTCTAATTTTCTTAATTTTGTCTCAGTGGCTTGAGTGCTTGAGAGCTTGAATTATCAGTTTTGAATTTTTTGTTGTTGTTGTTCAGTCGTTTAGTCGTGTCCGACTCTTCGTGACCTCATGGACCATAGTACGCCAGGCCTTCCTGTCCTCCACTGTCTCTCGGAGTTTACTCAAATTCATGTTCATTACATCGGTGATGCTATCTAACCATCTCATCCTCTGCCGTCCCCTTCTCCTTTTGCCCTCAGTCTTTCCCAGCATCAGGGTCTTTTCCAGTGAGTCCTCTCTTCGCATTAGGTGGCCAAAGTATTTGAGCTTCAGCTTCAGCATCTGTCCTTCCAATGAGCAGTCAGGGTTGATTTCCTTTAGGATTGACTGGTTTGACCTCCTTGCAGTCCAAGGGACTCTCAAGAGTCTTCTCCAGCACCACAGCTCGAAAGCATCAATTCTTCGGCGCTCAGCCTTCCTTATGGTCCAACTCTCACAGCCATACATTGCTACTGGAAAAACCATAGCTTTAACTATACGGACCTTTGTCGGCATGGTGATGTCTCTGCTTTTTAATATGCTGTCTAGGTTTGCCATAGCTTTCCTTCCAAGGAGCAAGCGTCTTTTAATTTCATGGCTGCAGTCACCGTCTGCGGTGATCTTGGAGCCCAAGAAAATAAAATCTGTCACTGCTTCCATTTCTTCCCCTTCTATTTGCCAGGAAGTGATGGGACCAGATGCCATGATCTGGGTTTTTTTAATGTTGAGTTTCAAGCCAGCTTTTGCACTCTCCTCTTTCACCCTCATCAAGAGGCTCTTTAGTTCCTCTTCACTTTCTGCCATTAGGGTGGTATCGTCTGCATACCTGAGGTTGTTGATATTTCTCCCGGCAATCTTAACTCCGGCTTGTGATTCATCCAGCCCGGCATTTCTCATGATGTACTCTGCATATAAGTTAAATAAGCACGGTGATAATATACAGCCTTGTCGTACTCCTTTCCCAATTTTGAACCAGTCGGTTGTTCCATGTCCGGTTCTAACTGTTGCTTCTTGACCCACATACAGGTTTCTCAGGAGACAGGTAAGGTGGTCTGGTACTCCCATCTCTTTAAGAATTTGCCACAGTTTGTTGTGATCCACACAATCAAAGGCTTTAGCGTAGTCAATGAAGCAGAAGTAGATGTTTTTCTGGAACTCTCTTGCTTTTTCCATGATCCAGCGAATGTTGGCAATCTGATCTCTAGTTCCTCTGCCTCTTCGAAACCCAGCTTGCACTTCTGGTAGTTCTCGGTTCACATGCTGCTGAAGCCTAGCTTGTAGGATTTTGAGCATAACCTTGCTGGCATGTGAAATGAGCGCAATTGTACGGTAGTTTGAACATTCTTTGGCATTGCCTTTCTTTGGAATTGGAACGTAAACTGACCTTTTCCAATCCTGTGGCCACTGTTGAGTTTTCCAAATTTGTTGGCATATTGAGTGCAGCACTTTAACAGCATCATCTTTTAGGATTTTAAATAGCTCAGCTGGGATACTGTCTTCTCCGCTAGCTTTGTTGTTAGTAATGCTTCCTAAGGCCCACTTGACTTCACTCTCTAGGATGTCCGGCTCAAGGTCAGTGACCACACCATCATATTTATCAGGGATATTAAGATCTTTCTTGTATAGTTCTTCTGTGTATTCTTGCCACCTCTTCTTAATCTCTTCTGCTTCTGTTAGGTCCCTGCCTTTTTTGTCCTTTATCATGCCCATCTTTGCACAAAACGTTCCCTTGATATCTCCAATTTTCTTGAAGAGATCTCTAGTCTTCCCCATTCTATTGTTTTCCTCGATTTCTTTGCATTGTTCATTTAAGAAGGCCTTCTTATCTCTCCTTGCTATTCTCTGGAATTCTGCATTCAGTTGTTTATATCTTTCCCTTTCTCCCTTGACTTTTGCTTCCCTTCTTTCCTCAGCTATTTGTAAAGCCTCATCAGTCAGCCACTTTGCTTTCTTGCATTTCTTTTTCTTTGGGATGGTTTTAGTTGCTGCCTCCTGTACAATGTTACGAACCTCCATCCATAGTTCTTCAGGCACTCTGTCTACCAGATCTAATCCTTTAAATCTATTCCTCACCTCCACTGTATATTCATAAGGGATATGATTTAGGTCATACCTGAGTGGTCTAGTGGTTTTCTCTACGTTCTTCAATTTAAGCCTAAATTTTGCGATAAGAAGCTCATGATCTGAGCCACAGTCAGCTCCAGGTCTTGTTTTTGCTGATTGTATAGAGCTTCTCCATCTTTGGCTGCAAAGTATATAATCAATCTGATTTCGGTATTGACCATCTGGTGATGTCCATGTGTAGAGTCGTCTCTTGTGTTGTTGGAAAAGAGTGTTTGCTATGACCAGCGTGTTCTCTTGACAAAACTCTATTAGCCTTTGCCCTGCTTCATTTTGTACTCCGAGGCCGAACTTGCCCGTTATTCCGGTTATTTTTTGACTTCCTACCTTAGCATTCCAGTCCCCTATGATGAAAAGGACATCTTTTTTTTGGTGTTAGTTCTAGAAGGTGTTGTAGATCTTCATAGAACCGGTCAACTTCAGCTTCTTTGGCATCAGTGGTTGGGGCATAGACTTGGATCACTGTGATGTTGAATGGTTTGCCTTGGATTCGAACTGAAAGCATTCTGTCATTTTTGAGGTTGTACCCCAGTACTGCCTTTCCCACTCTTTTATTGACTATGAGAGCTACTCCATTTCTTCTAAGGGATTCTTGCCCACAGTAGTATATATAATGGTCTCCTGAATTAAATTCGCCCATTCCTGTCCATTTTAGTTCGCTGATTCCCAAGATGTCGATGTTCAATCTTGTCATCTCATGTTTGACCACATCCAGCTTACCTTGATTCATAGATCTTACATTCCAGGTTCCTATGCAATATTGTTCTTTACAGCATCGGACTTTCCTTCCACTTCCAGACACATCCACAACTGAGCGTCCTTTCGGCTTTGGCCCAGCCGTTTCACACTTTCTGGAGCTACTCGGAATTGCCCTCCGCTCTTCCCCAGTAGCATTTTGGACACCTTCCGACCTGAGGGGCTCATCTTCCGGCGTCATATATTTTAGCCTTTTGATACTGTCCATGGGTTTTCTTGGCAAGGATACTGGAGTGGTTTGCCATTCCCTCCTCCAGTGGACCACGTTTTGTCAGAACTCTCCATCATGACCTGTTCTTCTTGACCTGACTTCATTGAGTTACGCAAGCCCCTTCGCCACGACAAGGCAGTGATCCATGAAGGGGAGTTTTGAATTACAAAATGATAAAAAGAATTCCAGACATCTATATTTCTTTAATCACTAATATAATGTGTGGTGTTTTGTTCACTGTAATATGTTCTTTTCTCATAGAAGGAGGGGTTGTGTTTCTTTGTTTTGTTTTAAACTGTATTACAAAGACACTGAAAGTAGGTTTTTTTTATTGGTTCATTCTGATATATATTCACAAAGTGTGAATTTTATAATTTCACATCCAATTGTGAATTGAGCCACTCTAGCAGTAACTTTGGCCTGATAATAACATTAATTTGTGTTGAGCAAATTCTCATTTTCACAGCTGACCAAATAATGGGTTCTTTTTTCCTCATTCAAATTCTTGCATATGTTGTGGACAATAGACTTCATCATGGGTAGGAGTTTACACTGCCGTATCCTGTTACTAGTACTAGATTTACACCAGGCATTACTCATTCAATTATACAATGCAAACATGATGTAAATATCAGATTAATCACTCTAGGAGAGTTGTAATTTAATTAGGAGTTTGTTCAGGGGGCTATATGCTAAATGGATTTGCTTCTCCTAATTGTTCTTTTTCTTTCTTAGTACTTATTTTCACATCTTTATTTTTTAAAACTTCTTTTTTGCCCATGTTTCATGGCAATTTTGCCTAATCATTTTTCATTTTCTTGAGTTTTTATATGCTTTTTTAACCCTGCTGCATATTTTGAACAGTTTTTATACCACTTACAAAAATAAAATTATGGAAAAAATATTTTTGCTGAATAAGAGACCTTTTGCTTTTTTTGATTATGGAAACAAGTATTTCTCTTCATTTTCCTGGAAGTGGAAGGAAGCAACATGTACCAATGCAATAAATCAGCAATAAAAGAAGAACCGAGCAACAAAGGAAGAATCAGGATAACATATTTAAAAAACCTAGTAACATAGCACCAATAAAATACCTTACAGTACTGAACTAGATGCTGCAAAGAATAAAAATGTCTTTGTCTATCACCGAAGAGATAAGAGTGATGGTGTGTCAGATATGGAAATGCAGAAGACATTCCACAACTGGAATGCCACTTCAGGAAAAGCTCATTTGATAGATCTCAACAGAAGGAAAACCTGAAAAGGAGGCATGTCTATGAAGGTTCTCAGTCATCCAGGTGGAATTGTCTGTAGCTTGAATCATGTCAACTGGATTTCTATTTTCTTAGTGGAAACGTTTCGCTCCTTATCCAAGGAGCTTCTTCAGTCTGAGCAAAGTTGGTAAGGGAATCCTAAATATGTTCCTAGGTAGCTGTGTGACCTTACACCTGGGGCTAGGTCATGGTTATATTGAGATGTAATTTTTAAGTCCTTTTATCATCTAAAGGAGGGTCGTTAAAATCACCATGCTGCTGTTGAGCTTGTGAAATGGTCTTAATCTTCCTAGGCACAGAAGACAAAACGGGGAGGAAGATGGGGGAGAGTTTGTGCCTGAGGCCCCCACCTCTATTCAAGGAAGGATTTTCCAAGTTGGCATAAATGGATTCCTTGACCCCTCTCTCAAACCACCTATCTTCTCTGTCTAAAATGTGAACATTAATGTCCTCAAATGAGTGTCCTTTTTCTTTTAGATGAAGATAAACTGCTGACTCTGGTCCTGTGGTGTTATTTCTCCTGTGTTGGGCCATCCTCCTGTACATAGGTTGTTTGGTTTCTCCAATGTAGAGTTCAGAGCACTCCTCACTGCACTGGATTGCATAAACTACATTGCTTTTCTTGTGTTTTGGAGTTTGATCTTTGGGGTGTACAAGCCTCTGTCTCAGTGTGTTGGTGGGTTTGAAATATACAGGTATGTGGTGTTTGCCAAATATCCGTTTTATCTTTTCAGACACGCCAGCCATGTAGGGAATGACCAGGTTCTTTCGTTTACTCTGAGTCTCAGCCCTATCTGTCGCTGTTTTAGGTCTGGTAGATTTAGATTTGGTGAAGGCCCAATTTGGATATCCACAGGCCTTCAGGGCTGTTCTCAGGTGCTGATTTTCATTCTTTTTGGAATCCATGGAGGTGGGGATGGTTTCTGCTCTGTGTGACAATGTCCTGATGACTCCTAGTTTGTGCTGCAGTGGATGGTGGGAGTCAAACATCAGATATTGATCTGTGTGTGTGGGTTTCCTGTAGATCCCTATTTCTAGCTTGCCACCGGTCCCAATGAGGACTTCACAGTCTAGGAATGCCAGTCTGTTGTCCTTGGTGTCTTCTCTGGTGAAGCTAATGTTGTGTTCTGGTGAAGTAATAAATTGGCCACAATTTTTGTGACTTTTACAGACAAAAACACGGCTGTGCCATGGGTTCTCCTGTGTCATCCATTGTGGCCAATTTATACATGGAAGAAGTGGAGAAGAAAGCACTCAACACATTCCAGGGAACGGTGCCCACCCACTGGTTTAGGTATGTGGATGACACCTGGGTCAAAATCAAGGCCCAGGAAGTACAGGCCTTCACGGACCATATAAACACTATAGATGCCAACATTAGCTTCACCAGAGAAGACACCAAGGACAACAGACTGGCATTCCTAGACTGTGAAGTCCTCATTGGGACCGGTGGCAAGCTAGAAATAGGGATCTACAGGAAACCCACACACACAGATCAATATCTGATGTTTGACTCCCACCATCCACTGCAGCACAAACTAGGAGTCATCAGGACATTGTCACACAGAGCAGAAACCATCCCCACCTCCATGGATTCCAAAAAGAATGAAAATCAGCACCTGAGAACAGCCCTGAAGGCCTGTGGATATCCAAATTGGGCCTTCACCAAATCTAAATCTACCAGACCTAAAACAGCGACAGATAGGGCTGAGACTCAGAGTAAACGAAAGAACCTGGTCATTCCCTACATGGCTGGCGTGTCTGAAAAGATAAAACGGATATTTGGCAAACACCACATACCTGTATATTTCAAACCCACCAACACACTGAGACAGAGGCTTGTACACCCCAAAGATCAAACTCCAAAACACAAGAAAAGCAATGTAGTTTATGCAATCCAGTGCAGTGAGGAGTGCTCTGAACTCTACATTGGAGAAACCAAACAACCTATGTACAGGAGGATGGCCCAACACAGGAGAAATAACACCACAGGACCAGAGTCAGCAGTTTATCTTCATCTAAAAGAAAAAGGACACTCATTTGAGGACATTAATGTTCACATTTTAGACAGAGAAGATAGGTGGTTTGAGAGAGGGGTCAAGGAATCCATTTATGCCAACTTGGAAAATCCTTCCTTGAATAGAGGTGGGGGCCTCAGGCACAAACTCTCCCCCATCTTCCTCCCCGTTTTGTCTTCTGTGCCTAGGAAGATTAAGACCATTTCACAAGCTCAACAGCAGCATGGTGATTTTAACGACCCTCCTTTAGATGATAAAAGGACTTAAAAATTACATCTCAATATAACCATGACCTAGCCCCAGGTGTAAGGTCACACAGCTACCTAGGAACATATTTAGGATTCCCTTACCAACTTTGCTCAGACTGAAGAAGCTCCTTGGATAAGGAGCGAAACGTTTCCACTAAGAAAATAGAAATCCAGTTGACATGATTCAAGCTACAGACTGAAAAGGAGGCCTTTCAGAAGAATTCAAAGCAGAGGTGGATAACCAATAGCCATATAGATGTTGCTAAACTTCAACTCCAACAGCTTCAACCAGCATGAACCACCACCTTCCCCATTCTTAAGTTATCTTAAGCTATCTCTTACAGACTTCCACTGCGATTCCAGCATGACCATTTGCCATTACAGAACATGAGAAAGAGCCTAAAATATGGGTTAAGCATAGTGGCACTTAAAAGGCCAGTGCAGTCACAGGTTTGAAGCATTGCATTAAAATTCACAGAAGGTAATATTTCCATTGCACTCTGCATTGGCCAGATCACACTTGGAGTACTCTGTTACTGCACTTTAACGGCCAAGGACTGCTCCAAGTCCACTGCAGTTATTCTTTCTCTGAACGTGATGCTCTCACAACAAAACAAGAACTCAATTAGAGTTGGTTGCATCTGTGTTTATAAAATGGTCATTTCTTAAGCACCTCATTTCCCCATCCTGCCAACAACAACCCTCACATTAATTAGAATTGTGGAAAACCTTCAGCAGATTTGGAGAAGAGCTACCAGGATAATAAAAGGAGTATAAATCAAGCAACCCAAGCAGTTTAGAAATATCTAAAAGGTTGCCATATGCAAGAGGTTCTGGACCTATTCTCTGCTAAAAACAGGATACAGTTTTTATTGATTTTATTGTAATTTTTTTGTTTGATTGTTGTGAGCCACCCAGAGTTGTTGAGAGTCAGGTGGCATAAAAGTTTAAATAATAATAATAATAACCACCACCACCACCAATGGATTAAAAGTAAGAGTATTCAGGCTGAATATGAGGAATTAACTCATCATAAGAGCTGTTAAAGTTGTGGAATAGCTGGCCTAGAATAATGTTGGATTCCTCCTTGCTGACCACCTAGTGCAGTGGTGGATTCCCCCTCACTGGAGGTTTTCAAAAGGAAGCTGGAGAGCCACATTTCAGAGATGGTTTAGTGTATTTATGTGTATGCTTTAAGCAGGGAATTGGACTATATAATACATAACGCTTCCAACTCATGTATTCTAAGATACTATAGAGGAGACCAGTTTTTGACATGAAGGATCATCTCTAAGGCAGTGTTTCTCAACCTCGGCAAGTTTAAGATGTGTGGACTTCAACTCCCAGAATTCCCCAGCCAACATGGCTGGCTGGGGAATTCTGGGAGTCGAAGTCCACACATCTTAAGCTTCCTGAGGTTGAGAAACACTGTCCTAAGGTAACATTATTTCTTTATTTAGCTCTAATTGTTGTTGCATATTGTCCTTATTGCTGAAGAAGAAGAGAATATGTCTCTCCCTCTCCCTCTCCTAAATTTAAGAGCAGACAAAATGATGATTAATTCAAAGTCTGGCCATTGAGGGCAGATCTGCACATCTGCTTCGCCTATTGCCTTCTGCTTCCTGAGTGCAGGAACAGATGACATCCTCCTCCCACTCCCAGCACATCACAAATGCACCTCACACCCATGTTTTTCAGCTTTGATTCAAAATGGCTGTTTTCCAACCCGAGTCATCTTAAGCCCTTCAGGGCAGATAGTCCCCAGTGCTTTCTTCTAGTAGCAGCCCCAGCTCCAATCTATTGCAGTGCCTGGCATGTCCCCTCTCCTCCAGTGGCTGGTCACTGCCCTGTACAGCCATTTCATTCTGGACTGTCATCCTCCTATATTCTCCACTGATAGCAGTTGCCACATTTTTATCATCTTGCAGCTGATCCAACAATAGCCCATCAAGTCAATGAATTACCCTCAACCCTAGAAGCTTATGCTCCATTCAAACCTTATGTGTTCCAGGGGGCACCTTTTAGGTTTCAGCACAAGCCGGGTGAAGCATGTTCCCATTGCTTTCCACGTCCTGCCCACATTAGTGCAAATCTTCCCTTCTCTTTCCTTTAAAGTTTCCATGGGCCTCAAGAGGAATGTAGGAACAAAAGAGCAGCCTATTGCCAATTGCTTTGATTAAGCTCAGAAATTAAAACAACCTTTCTCAACCTTTTGACCCTGGAGGAACCCATGAAATATTTTCCAGGCCTGGGGGAACCCCTGCACATTAAGGCTCAAATATAGGCCAGAAGTTACAAAATTATAATATTATTTTCATGTGTAGGCCTATATACAGTATATGCATTAACAGTGCTCTTAAACTAAAAATAAAGAATGGAACTTACCTCCTCAATGTGAAGTTGCCTGAATTTGAAATAACTTTTTAAATAAATCGTGATATCCCAGGGACCCCCTAGTGACCTCCCAAGGGTTCCACAGAACCCTGGTTGAGAAACCCTGAATTAAAACATACCTCAAAAGGAGACAATGGAGATCTACTTCTATACTGTTGCCCAAGAACCCTACACATCCTGTCCATGAAGAGTTGAGTATGACTCAAAGAAACTTTACCTTTTATGATTCAATACACTGTTCTTGAAATTTTAATAAACCATCTCTTTTGAAGCAAAGGCTATCAGAAAGGGTCTGTGGAAATTTTTCATTGTGAACCATTCTTATGTTTCCTCAAATACATGTGTTGATGAATAATGGGAAAACAATGCCTATACATTAATTTGTTTCCCTCTGGACCATGTCAAAAATTATCCTGTGATTGCCTACATATATTGCTATATTGTGGAACTTGTTTCATGAAAATATTGATACTAGTTACGATTCCCAAATGCATGTGCACTCAACATTTCTTATCTGTCACTTGTTTGTTGTTTCACAGGAAAAATTTGCTGAGTTAATCTGTTTTGAACTAGGTGGGTCCAACCCTATGACAGCTTTATGATCTTTCATGTGTTTTCAGAGTTCATACTCCTGGAATTCCGTAGGTTTTTTTTAAATTTCTGCTAAGTTAGGCTGTGCATTTTAAGATATGTACTGTATATTAAAACATGTATTGACTCATGTTTCAATGAACTGAATGTACTACATGTTACAAGAAAGTAAGTCAAGGGTGTATTCATATATACAAATGAATTTAGGATCTTCTGTTCTTGTTGGCATTAGCCTGATACATGGGCTAAAGTATACATTTTATTTTTAAAAAATTCTGCAAGAGCAGCAGGTTTAAAGGCTGCCAAGAACAAGTTGATTTTTAATAGGCAGCAGGGAATGAAAACCTAATTATTTATCTGCATGTATCTTCCAATTATTGTTTGAAGGAGTTGCCATAGCAGAAATGCCTGACTAAAAAGTCTTCACACCAGCCAGACAACTGTTGAGGGCCAATCTGGAGCCTTGAAATCTAATCCAATAGAAGCATCTTCAGATCAAGATAGATCAATGAGCTAAACCATCATTTGGACACTTTCATGGAACCCCTTTGGTTCCAGCGATAATTTTCTCTCAGAACCAATCTAACTATTGAATTCAGCCTAAGTCACTTTGCTACCTGTGGTCAAAAACAAGGTGCTGTTTCTTCCTTTGCATATGCAAAAGCCAACTGGAAGAGCAACAAATCCTTCTCAATGCTTACAATGGGATCACATCCTCCATTGCCCTCTAATGACAACAAACTAACTTAAGGAGTGGGGGTAGGCTCTGTGGCATAACTCAGTCCTACAAATCTCCATAGTACCTGCCACTACAGTGGTACTGTCTAATGTTAGGGTTGGCTATACTTGCATTGAGATCTGCAGTTCAGATTTATTCTAAATCAAATATATATTGAGTTATTTATAAAAATAATAAAGGTGGAATATAAAATAAAATATAATTAATTAATTATATTAATAATTAATTAATTAATTAATTAATTAAAATCAGGAGGATGGCAAGTCCTAATTTGCTAAGTTTTCTTAATTTAAAAAATCTAAAGCTCTGCATATGATATACTTTGACCTGCAAAGAAGCTTAACTAATATATACTAAAGTCATTAATATAGAAAACTGTTCTTTCATTTATTTATATTTATTTATATTTCTAACTTATATCACCGCCCATCTCCCCCCATTTCCGGAGGGGACTCTGTGCGGTTTCATATAAGCATACTTAATACTTAGTAATTAATTATTGTCCATAGAGCAAAGTTTGAAGAGGTTTAGGTAATGGCTAGACAAATACAGTTAGTTTCCTATGATGGTGTTATCATTTAACATCAGTTAAAATATTAAGCACGAGCCCCCCTTGCTTATACTTAATATATTCTTTATAGACAATTTCTCACCATATTTAATCTCATCAAAGAAGCAATTTTGTCTGGAACGCATTGGTAGAAAAAAGCAGTTTTGCTCCATCAGAATTAAGTTATACAGTACATCCTATACAATTGTATAGCTTATAAAGTAGATAACTGCACTTTTCCAAAATTATTATATGTAGCATAATTTAAAACATTATAGGAATATGTCTGAATTTCTTTAGAATTATTATTCAAGTACCAAAGAGAATATTTGGAGCTCAGGGTTGAATTATTATTATTCAAGTGTTCAATAGGCTTTTTGAGGAAAAAAGTGTTAATTGGAATTGTAGCATTGGTATACAGCATATCAACAAACTGGAAAGAAAAAAAATGATTTACAGAAATACATCCTGGCATGGGAGACAGCTTAGAACACATAATTAAATGTGTAAATCAACAATCAGAGAAAATGTCATATTACTTTTTGCTATTAACTGGAAAAGAAACGGTTGAAAAAAGCTAAATCAAACTGGGCTCCATCAGCCCTGCTGTATGATCATCATCATCATCATTTACTGGAAAGAGCAAAAGCTTCAGAAATGCCTACTTTTCCTTCTCATATTCCACTTTGATGCTGTTAAAATGTGTGGTTAGGTCAGAGGTAAGCGAAATGACGCACAGTGGTTGCTAAGTATTTCATAGGTACCAGAATAGTTAATTAGATATATTTGTATGAGCTAGTCTCAGTGCTGGAAATTGTTGTAAACTTCTTTTTCCTATAAATGCAACTGTGATCATTATGCAAAATGCATGTATCATAGAGAATTTCAGTAACATTTTATGTAGTTTTGTGTATGGTATATCGGCTCATCACTGTTGAACTCCTGAATAGGAGAGGTCTGAAGAGGGTTAAAATAAAATAAAATAAAAATAAAAATTACTTTTACAAAATATTCATGCAACATGTTATGGAATATGTTGCAAAAACTAAATGTTTTACTTGCACCCTAAATCTATTAACTTTCTATAGCAGTTGCTTACCTACTTCTTTGTGATTTAATGTTCCCACCTGGGTATTATTTTTATACAACAGACAACAGAAAGAACCCCTGTGGAAATTTTGTACTTCTTATTTTTTTTTTCACCTTTAAATAATATGATATCAGTATAGCGATGAGTTTGGACTCCAGAACACTCAATACAATTGTATTTCACAGTATTGCATGGATATAATGAAATATCCAACCTCTGGACTTTCTCTCTTTTATAATGGCAGATACTGTAACATTAGGCATAGTTGAGCAGCTGCTATTAAAGCACATGGGAAAGTAACATCTTAGTCCTCTGGTTGCTATGAAGAACCATGATGTTTTTTTGGCTAGTAAAATGGAAAAATGCTGGCAGGCTGTCGGCTGAATTGCTACAGGGAGCTGATTTGCTGGTGAAAGAGCACAGCTAATGTTCATTGGAATACATTCACAGAGAAACAGAAGTTTCTGTGGAAGTTTGTTAGAGATTACCGTTCAGTGAATTGAATCTTACCATCCTCTGTTGACAATTAACTAGTTTGCTTTTTTCCTACCATAAACGTATTTAAACTTTTGTTTGGGAATAAAAGCTCTTGAACTTAAAATGGCTTATTACTGGAATGCATAGGATTGCTATGTCAAATCTAAGTGTAAATAAACATTGCCCCCAAGTTGACCATGTTAAAAAGACATTAAAATGCAAGATTCTTTAGAGAAGAATTAGGCTAATCTAAACATTTCAATAGTTGCAAGCTTTTGAGTTTCTTCAAGCTGTTTCTCAAACAAAATAGCTGATGGATTAATAAAGATATTGTCTATGTGGCAAATACTTTCCATGGCCAATATGTCAGTCATTGTGTTTTGTGATTTGGCGAATACCAATTTTTTCAGTTCAACAAGACAGAAAAAGATGCTTACATCAACTTTGCTATGATTGCTATTTGAGGGTAAACAAGTTGTTTAGGTTAGGTTAGGTTAGGTTAGGTTAGGTTAGGTTAGGTTAGGTTAGGTTAGGTTAGGTTAGGTTTGGTTTAGTTGACTGATACCTAAAACTTTAAATTATCTCATGCTTTATAAATATAAAGAGACTTTTCCACATTATGTCACCTCAAGGGCTGCTATCCATTTTAGGTAGCACATTTCAGTTTGTTGCAGGTTAACCCCACAGTTCATTGGCTATTTAACAGACACAGAAACACTCCTTCAATTGGGTCAGAGTTTACAGAATGCTGTAATAGCACAAAGGTTATAACCCCTGCCTTGTAAATGGAAAAGTGCAGGTTCAAAACCTCTTTTACATTATTCTTTTCATAAGCTTCTTTTTCCTCTTCTGTGTGTGACCTATATTTTTTTAATGACGTAGAAAAGTAGGCTCAGAGAAATAAAAATAATAATTTAAAAAAATGCTGCATTTTGAATAAGCAACCTTCTATTTACAAGGCAAGTCCTTTAACCAATATGCTGTTACAGCACACATGGTTAAGATAGTTTTAAAAGACATTAGAAAGCAATAGGGCAGTAAGAAAGGATTGTTTTTAAAGAACTGCCCAGAGTCTGCCACGGTAGAGATGGGGGGGATAAATCCAAATAATAAATAAATAAATAAATAAATAAATAAATAAACTTGTGTCTCACACACACACAAACACACATGTATATATGTCAATTAAGACATAGGAAGGGAAGTGATTGGCAATTATTTTCCAGGAAGAGAATGGTGGGGGGTTACAGCAGCAGGAGAATTGTCCAATGGGAGGACATGGTAGCCTGTTGTCCAAACTGAATACCTTGCAAATTGTTGCCAAAGCGTTTCATTCTGGACAGAATTTCCTTAAGTGGCTTAAAGACATGTCAGCCAAACACAGGAGTTAATTGGCAAGTGTGGATATGCCTTATGTCTATGTTTATCTGTTTTCATGCAATTTTGATAAGGAAGGCTTTGATATTTCAAACGCATTGGACTTGATACTTGTTATTTTTTTCTTGAGTTTGAAAATGAAGATGATATATTATTATGAGGAAGGAAGGAAGGAAGGAAGGAAGGAAGGAAGGAAGGAAGGAAGGAAGGAAGGAAGGTTATGTAGTACTCATGCAAAAATACTTGAGCCAACAGAGAAACAACTTGCATTTTAACTGTTGTATTTTTAGATAGAATAATTATAATGGATTCTTGAGAGATGTTGGAACTCCTCATGCAATTTGTATAATGGCAGAGTAGTGGAAAGCTCCAAATCCCATAAAATCCATTGGGGAGAAGCCAGGAAGAGTATGGCAGTGTCCCCATAAAATCAACAGACCTCATGTAAAAAGAAACCTATGAATTGTATTTTCTGTGATCCATTAGGGGTAGTGTATCCATCAGGTAGAGATCCAGTTTGGTGTAGTGGTTAAGGCACTGGACTAGAAACTGGGAGACTGTGAGTTCTAGTCCTGCCTTGGACAGAAAGCCAGCTGGGTGACCTTGGGCCAGTCACTTTCTCTCAGCCCTGGGAAGAAGGCAATGGCAAACCACTTCCAAAAAACCTTGCCAAGAAAACTGCAGGGACTTGTCCAGGCAGTCTCTAAGAATCGGGCACAATTGAACGGATAAAAAAAAATCCATCAGGTAAACATGTCATGTATATAGATGTAACAAAAAAAAAGCACACTTTTAGCTATGAAGTAATTGACATATAATAGTAAAACAGACCTACAGATGTTTACAAATTAAGTATAAATAAATTAACAAATTATACCTTTGTTGTTGTTGTTGTTCAGTCGTTCAGTCGTGTCCGACTCTTCGTGACCTCATGGACCATAGCACGCCAGGCCTTCCTGTCCTCCACTGTCTCTCGGAGTTTACTCAAATTCATGTTCATTACATCGGTGATGCTATCTAACCATCTCATCCTCTGCCATCCCCTTCTCCTTTTGCCCTCAGTCTTTCCCAGCATCAGGGTCTTTTCCAGTGAGTCCTCTCTTCTCATTAGGTGGCCAAAGTATTTGAGCTTCAGCTTCAGCATCTGTCCTTCCAATGAGCAGTCAGGGTTGATTTCCTTTAGGATTGACTGGTTTGACCTCCTTGCAGTCCAAGGGACTCTCAAGAGTCTTCTCCAGCACCACAGCTCGAAAGCATCAATTCTTCGGCGCTCAGCCTTCCTTATGGTCCAACTCTCACAGCCATACATTGCTACTGGAAAAACCATAGCTTTAACTATACGGACCTTTGTCGGCAAGGTGATGTCTCTGCTTTTTAATATGCTGTCTAGGTTTGCCATAGCTTTACTCCCCAGGAGCAAGCGTCTTTTAATTTCATGGCTGCAGTCACCGTCTGCGGTGATCTTGGAGCCCAAGAAAATAAAATCTGTCACTGCTTCCATTTCTTCCCCTTCTATTTGCCAGGAAGTGATGGGACCAGATGCCATGATCTGGGTTTTTTTAATGTTGAGTTTCAAGCCAGCTTTTGCACTCTCCCCTTTCACCCTCATCAAGAGGCTCTTTAGTTCCTCTTCACTTTCTGCCATTAGGGTGGTATCGTCTGCATATCTGAGGTTGTTGATATTTTTCCCGGCAATCTTAACTCCGGCTTGTGATTCATCCAGCCCGGCATTTCTCATGATGTACTCTGCATATAAGTTAAATAAGCAGGGTGATAATATACAGCCTTGTCGTACTCCTTTCCCAATTTTGAACCAGTCGGTTGTTCCATGTCCGGTTCTAACTGTTGCTTCTTGACCCACATACAGGTTTCTCAGGAGACAGGTAAGGCGGTCTGGTACTCCCATCTCTTTAAGACTTTGCCACAGTTTGTTGTGATCCACACAATCAAAGGCTTTAGCGTAGTCAATGAAGCAGAAGTAGATGTTTTTCTGGAACTCTCTTGCTTTTTCCATGATCCAGCGAATGTTGGCAATCTGATCTCTAGTTCCTCTGCCTCTTCGAAACCCAGCTTGCACTTCTGGTAGTTCTCGGTTCACATGCTGCTGAAGCCTAGCTTGTAGGATTTTGAGCATAACCTTGCTGGCATGTGAAATGAGCGCAATTGTACGGTAGTTTGAACATTCTTTGGCATTGCCTTTCTTTGGAATTGGAACGTAAACTGACCTTTTCCAATCCTGTGGCCACTGTTGAGTTTTCCAAATTTGTTGGCATATTGAGTGCAGCACTTTAACAGCATCATCTTTTAGGATTTTAAATAGCTCAGCTGGGATACTGTCTTCTCCGCTAGCTTTGTTGTTAGTAATGCTTCCTAAGGCCCACTTGACTTCACTCTCTAGGATGTCCGGCTCAAGGTCAGTGACCACACCATCGTATTTATCAGGGATACTAAGATCTTTCTTGTATAGTTCTTCTGTGTATTCTTGCCACCTCTTGTTAATCTCTTCTGCTTCTGTTAGGTCCCTGCCTTTTTTGTCCTTTATCATGCCCATCTTTGCACAAAACGTTCCCTTGATATCTCCGATTTTCTTGAAGAGATCTCTAGTCTTCCCCATTCTATTGTTTTCCTCGATTTCTTTGCATTGTTCATTTAAGAAGGCCTTCTTATCTCTCCTTGCTATTCTCTGGAATTCTGCATTCAGTTGTTTATATCTTTCCCTTTCTCCCTTGCCTTTTGCTTCCCTTCTTTCCTCAGCTATTTGTAAAGCCTCATCAGTCAGCCACTTTGCTTTCTTGCATTTCTTTTTCTTTGGGTTGGTTTTAGCTGCTGCCTCCTGTACAATGTTACGAACCTCCATCCATAGTTCTTCAGGCACTCTGTCTACCAGATCTAATCCTTTAAATCTATTCCTCACCTCCACTGTATATTCATAAGGGATATGATTTAGGTCATACCTGATTGGTCTAGTGGTTTTCTCTACGTTCTTCAATTTAAGCCTAAATTTTGCAATAAGAAGCTCATGATCTGAGCCACAGTCAGCTCCAGGTCTTGTTTTTGCTGATTGTATAGAGCTTCTCCATCTTTGGCTGCAAAGTATATAATCAATCTGATTTCGGTATTGACCATCTGGTGATGTCCATGTGTAGAGTCGTCTCTTGTGTTGTTGGAAAAGAGTGTTTGCTATGACCAGCGTGTTCTCTTGACAAAACTCTATTAGCCTTTGCCCTGCTTCATTTTGTACTCCGAGGCCGAACTTGCCTGTTATTCTGGTTATTTTTTGACTTCCTACCTTAGCATTCCAGTCCCCTATGATGAAAAGGACATCTTTTTTTGGTGTTAGTTCTAGAAGGTGTTGTAGGTCTTCATAGAACCGGTCAACTTCAGCTTCTTTGGCATCAGTGGTTGGGGCATAGACTTGGATCACTGTGATGTTGAATGGTTTGCCTTGGATTCGAACTGAAAGCATTCTGTCGTTTTTGAGGTTGTACCCCAGTACTGCCTTTCCCACTCTTTTATTGACTATGAGAGCTACTCCATTTCTTCTAAGGGATTCTTGCCCACAGTAGTATATATAATGGTCTCCTGAATTAAATTCGCCCATTCCTGTC
Organism: Charina bottae; assembly: GCA_023362775.1. NCBI lineage: Eukaryota > Metazoa > Chordata > Lepidosauria > Squamata > Charinaidae > Charina > Charina bottae. Next base: position 7,943,708 of record JALMGJ010000012.1, read on the forward strand.
CATTTTAGTTCGCTGATTCCCAATATGTCGATGTTCAATCTTGTCATCTCATGTTTGACCACATCCAGCTTACCTTGATTCATAGTTCTTACATTCCAGGTTCCTATGCAATATTGTTCTTTACAGCATCGGACTTTCCTTCCACTTCCAGACACATCCACAACTGAGCGTCCTTTCGGCTTTGGCCCAGCCGTTTCACACTTTCTGGAGCTACTCGGAATTGCCCTCCGCTCTTCCCCAGTAGCATTTTGGACACCTTCCGACCTGAGGGGCTCATCTTCCGGCGTCATATCTTTTAGCCTTTTGATACTGTCCATGGGTTTTCTTGGCAAGGATACTGGAGTGGTTTGCCATTCCCTCCTCCAGTGGACCACGTTTTGTCAGAACTCTCCATCATGACCTGTTCTTCTTGACCTGACTTCATTGAGTTACGCAAGCCCCTTCGCCACGACAAGGCAGTGATCCATGAAGGGGAATTATACCTTTACAGTCACTAATTACTTAATCTTCATTTCAGACTTGTAATCAGACTAAAACTCTCCGAATGAGGAGAAAAAGTACAGGGAGGCTTATCTTGTCTTTTAAAGAAAAACTTAAAATTTAGGGAGGGGCAGAGAAAATTTTTCCTCCTCCAGTACAGGCCTGCTTCCATATGAGCCAAATTCCATAGGCAACTTCAAAAATTCATGTTAGGCATCATACATAGAATGTATTTTAATGTTCAGCCTAAGTTAACAATCAGTGTAGAGCCTATCTATGGATGTATGGAAGACAGTTATTTAACTAAGTAATTTGAAAATTGCATTAATGATAATATTTTAATATTTGGTTCACCAAATTTTTAGCTCACATTTAGTCAATCTATTTAGGTTACGCAGTGGGCAGGATTGATTACATTTGCAGAGGCGACCCTTCTGTGACAAGATAGGGAACCTGGCCATAGGACAGAACTTTTATTTGTGAAAGATGACATCTACTCTTCCATTTTTATGGGAATCATCTTAAACACAGGCTTATCTTCTTTTGGAATAAATCTATTCCAAAATTACTTCGGAATTTCCCTCTGTTTTCTGTCCGTGAAAACGCTCCAGGGCACCAGGAAAATCCTGCCTGCGCCCCCAAAAGAACTCACACTGTCAGGTCTGCCTGCAGCACTCATGAGCAGAGCTGTTCAGTCGGCCATGTTCCCACCGGAAGCCTCCTGTAGCACATTCTGAATGTCCAATTTTTCTCAATTTGTCTTCTCTTTCAGAAAATATGTAGGTTCTCCAATTCCATTCTCTTTAGAAGTCTTTATTTCTTTTGACAAAGATTTTGTTGTTCTTTATTTCTAGTTACACATGCCTCCATTGCTCTAAAGCTCCCATTTCTGACAGCCTGCATTTCTTAATCTGAAAAAGCTTTGTGAAAAGAGTTCCCATGTTCTATTTTCCCTTGGGACTTAATTGAAGTTTGAGAATCCAGGAAGGGTAAAACTACTGAAGAGATGACATACATCTCAATCCCCTTTTAACTATAGCAGGGTAAGAATTGTAAATCCCATCCATAAAAATACTGCTGACAATTAGTATACAGTACATTTGGGGGGGGAAAGGCAAGTTGTTAACCATCAGATCCGAATGAGAGTAGCTGAAAAAGAAATGCAGAAGTAAGGTTTGGCACACCATTTACTATTTTGAAATATACACTTTTATCTGTAAATTAAATATGCAAATCTAGCACAAATATAATATTCTCATTTTAGGGTGATGCATATTCTGTTTTTTTAAATATCAGGGAGTAAACTGCCATCCTGAGCTAAACCAACATTCTCTATGTAAAAAGCAATATATTTTACATACCAGATGTTAAATCCTTTACTTTGGTCTTTGTTTATATGCAATAGGTAGAAAATGACAGGGCCATCCTTTGTCTAACAGCAGAGGCACAATGAATATAATGGCTGAACCTGAAAAGGCACCTTACAAAAGAGTATCCATAGAGAGGAGAAACGGGTGCTCCACTGGGACCTAGAAATGAATGTGCTAGTGTCAGCTTGTGGTGTAAACACAGAATGTAAACACATTGTTGCATCTAACAAAGGACTTTTGGCACCTTTACACAGCAGCAATCCACACTGGCAGTCCACAACCTCTTATAGGCCCGGCTTAATGTCTGCCAGTTCACTGAGAGTAATTTGAAGTTATATGAGCCAGATGCATGAGGAATAAAAGGCCTTTTGTGTATACAATTTAACCTGGCATCCTCTGTTTTCAAGGTGTGGGGGAAAGCAATAATGACCCTGGGCTCTTGACAATAGCAGCCATGATAACAGTAGAAGGTTTGAAAAGAAGAAAATGGATTTTCATGTGCCTGGTGTGTCAATGCTTTCCCAGTCAGAATGGATCTTTAATTCTTATCCCACCCATCATCTTCTGAGTCTTTGTCACCTACAGTTCTGAAAGGACTCTAATAAAAGGAGGATAAAAATATCACATGGGACTACAGGTTTAATACTCTGCCCCTTAGAAACTCCTCTCAGTCTTTTATTCTTTCTTTCATTGCCTTGATTACCTGCTAGCATTTGTCAAAAATCATGGAAAATACATTTTCTTACATGAATCTGCAAAAATTATTTTAAAAAACTAACCTGAAAAGAAAACAGCAGTAGATTCATTTTATAATAGTGTTTAGATTACAAAAATGCCTACTAAAAGTTATACATAATGGAAATGTACCTGTTTAAGAATGAAAGCAGAATAACTTTTCAGACTGGAACATTACTGTGCTAATGTGAGCTGTAAAATGGACTAGGTTTACTGATCTCTGTATCCTAGCTTTCTAAAACCAGATAAAGGATTCTTCGTATGTTCGTTTGTGTCTTGGTATTTTCAGTACAGTATATTAATTAGTTTGGAGACAAAGAGTTTGGAGAGAAATCCTTTTTATTCAGTAATTGAGCCAGTGTAACAGTGTTTCTCAACCTTGGCAACTTTGAGATGGGTGGACTTCAACTCCCAGAATTCCCCAGCCAGCCTTTCTTTAGAGCCTTGCTGGCTGGGGAATTCTGGGAGTTGAAGTCCACCCATCTCAAAGTTGCCAAGGTTGAGAAACACTGCAGTGTAATATAGTACTAGATTTCTGCCAAGAAGTTTCAGGTTTCCCACTTGAGCTCTGGGTGACTTAAGCCTGTCACTTTCACTCAGTCTAATCTATTTTATAGGATAGTTGTTATGAGGACCATATAAGGGAGTCTCTTGTATACTGCCTTAAGCTCCCAGAGGAAATATGGGATATAATAAATAAAACAAAATATTGGATTTGTGTTTATTAGAGAACAAGCTACAAAACACAAGTTAATTGAAAGGTTAAAGCCTTTTCAGTTTTTGTCACCATATGTTCAGGTTTAAAGTATGCTGCATGCTGCATATATTCTCTTTGCTTCTTAAGAACTATTAAAATTGAATAGCAACATAATAAAGGGTCTAGTACTGTAATACAAATGCATTTGCAGTTGCTTTTAAATAACCTTTTATTCTGGTCTACACTTAAACATATTAGAAATAGGAATGACATAGCTTTTAATTTTAGAATGTGTATTACTGTCAGAAATGAAGTTTTTTAAAGTTTTCCAGAAAGTATAAAAGCTAGTGGAGATAAACTGAAGGTTACGTACATTTTATTGTTGTTGTTCTGTCGTTAAGTCGTGTCCGACTCTTCATGACCCCATGGACCATAGCACGCCAGGCCTTCCTGTCCTCCACAGTCTCCCAGAGTTTACTCAAATTCATGTTCATTACATCGGTGATGCTATCTAACCATCTCATCCTCTGCCGTCCCCTTCTCCTTTTGCCTTCCATCTTTCACAGCATCAGGGTCTTTTCCAGTGAGTCCTCTCTTTGCATTAGGTGGCCAAAGTATTTGAGCTTCAGCTTCAGCATCTGTCCTTCCAATGAACACTCAGGGTTGATTTCCTTTAGGATTGACTGATTTGACCTCCTTGCAGTCCAAGGGACTCTTAAGAGTCTTCTCTAATGGTTGGCATGGCTATATGTGGCATAATAGATGCAAAGTACATAAGTTATTCAACAATCATATAATAAGGAAGTCACTATTAAAAATCTGGAACAAATATAAAAAAACGCTATTACCTGGCTTGCCATTGTGGGTATCGCCACAGGAGGCAGGCGCCAGAATGGGGAACCAAACAGATAAAGATTTTATAAAATACCAAAATTTGTTAAAAATGGAAGGAAATAACTATAGATTAAAAACACGGGAGGAACTAGAAAACGAAAATATAACGTGCCATTGGTTTACGTACTTTCAACTAAAAGAACAATATAAAATAGACAATAAAAACTATCAATTCATAAAAGATCAAAATAATTGGGATAATATATTAGAAAGAGACAATGACCACTTGATATCAAAAATATACAAAATATTATTGGAAATGAAAACTAAAGATATAAAAATTAAAAATTATATGAAGAAATGGGAAGAAAACTTAGGTATAGAAATTACATATGAGCAGTGGCAAAAAATATGGTCAAAAAATATAAAATTTACTTTAAGTAATAGTTTAAGGGAAAATATGTACCAAATGATCTATAGATGGTAGCTATCACCTGAGGTGTTATTTAAATCAAAAATTAGGAATACGAATATCTGTTGGAAATGTAAAAAAAAAGAGGATCTTTCTACCACATATGGTGGCTATGTGAGAAAGCAAAAAAATATTGGACTAAAATAAATAAATATATAAGTGAAATGTTAGGTAAGGATATACAAATGAAACCAGAAATCTATTTGTTAGGTAAAATCGAGGATACTATGAATAAAAGACAAAAGACACTATTTTTATATTTAAGTACAGCGGCAGGAGTAAAATATGCGCAATTATGGAAGGAAGAAAACATACCAACAAAAGAAGAATGGATTATGAAACTAATGGATTTAATGCAAGTAGACAGATTAACTAATTTAATAAAAGGGAAAGAAATAGGAAAGCATAAAGAGATATGGGACCCTTTTACAGAGTATGTTAAAAAGGAATATAATATTATATATGTATGTATGTATGTATGTGTATGTATATGTGTGTGTGTGTGTGTGTGTGTGTGTGTGTGTATATATATATATATATATATATATATATATATATATATAACTATATAACTATATAACTATATAACTATATAACTATATAACTATAATAAAAATATAGTAAGGGGGGTATAAATAACGTAATATAGAAAGTAAGAGAGAAAATGTATACAAATTAGTTACATTTAATGTTCTGAGTTAAGAAAGCCGGAAGCAATTTTAAAGGTGTATGAGTATGTAGTATGTATGTGTATGTAGTAGTGGTTAAGCCTTTAAAAATAAAGAAAGGAAAAACGCATAAGAGAATAATAGAATAGGTATATATATATATAGAAACATAAGAAAGAAAGGAATTAAAGAACTAAAAATAGGTAAAAATGATAAGGAAGGGATGTGGTGCATTAAGGGATAAGTAGTAGTAGGAGAGGAGTGTGGGAGGAAAGAAGGTAGGAAGGAAAAAGAAAGTAGAATGGATAAAGAGACATAAGAAAATAGAATAGAATTGAAAGACTGAATTATATAAAGGACTAGAAATAAAAATTTATATTATGAAGTTATGATACTATGAAATATGCAATTGATGGGATGCTTAAGTGTAAATCGGATATGTTTTATGTAAAGTGTAAATGTTTGTGTTAAATGTTAAATGTGAATAAAGTTTATTTTTCAAAAAAAAAAGAGTCTTCTCCAGCACCACAGTTCGAAAGCATCAATTCTTCGGCGCTCAGCCTTCCTTATGGTCCAACTCTTTCAGCCATACATTACTACTGGGAAAACCATAGCTTTAATTATACAAACCTTTGTTGGCAAGGTGATGTCTCTGCTTTGTAATGTGCTGTCTAGGTTTGCCATAGCTTTCCTCCCAAGGAGCAAGCGTGAAAGAGTCATATCATAATTTAAGACTATTATACCATTTATAAATGAATAAATGAATTGAATGTACCTAATGTTACGTACATTAGGTACATTCAATTCATTTTTTCATTTATAAATGGTATAATAGTCTTAAATTATGATATGACTCTTTCATTTAAGCTGTGCAGTTGCTTTCATCTTCTGCAACCAGAGGATGAGACTTTTTATTATTAAGTTTGGCAATATATCACTGCTTTGCTTTACCCATAACTGGTATGTCATGGTGGTTGGGGTGGTGGCAGCAGGCTGGCTTTAATCCTTTGCAGACTTCATCCAGACTGAGTTTCTTGTGCTTGTTCTTTGCAATGGATATTAAATTGCTCCAGTTGGGGCACTCTTGCCAATGCAAATAACAGATCTTTGGGACTGAGGCTGAATCTGAAATTACAGTCATAGTGGATATATTTGAGGATGAAAGATCAATGGATGAATTTTGAAGCATAGTAAAAACTTCGCTGCATTGCCAGTTGTATAAGATAAAATATTACTCTGAAAGTTAATTACTGCAGCTTTTACTGCAATTCTATGTAGATTTACTAGGAGTAAACCCCATTGAATTCAATGGAATGTATGCCTAACTAGACTAGTGCTAATCCAATATGTTAAGGTGTCCATTTGAAAAGTTTAAATAAACATCTTCATAATTATCAGAGTTTCATCTAATGCACAAACCTGCAACTTAAAGATATTCATTTATTATTGTGTTTGCTTACATATTTTATGTTTTCTTTTTCTTTTTTAGGTAAGTACCATTCTGAACAAGATATTTGGGGGTAAGTCTATTGAATTGAGCAGATATTCCTGGTGGGCAACCATTCTGCAATTTGAATATTTTAATTAATTCTGTATGTAGTCCTCAGTGAAAATTACTGGTCATGATTAGTCCAAAAGTAACTTTAGAATGAGACATGTTCAAGAGCAGGCTTGGGTAAATATAACCAAGTCAATGTATGAAGATATAGCTTGAATTGCATTTTACAGCTATAATGTTTTTCATTTTGATGCGGTCTTCTGTCTTGAGAATGCCTGAATGGTAGAGTTTGGTTTTTCGTTTTTTTCTTTCGGTCCCTTTATGTGCTGTTATTGAAAGAGCTTGAAGCTTCTTTGTATAATTAGGATTTTTTAGAGAACCATCTGCATGATTGCTATTTATCTGAGTGACGTAACATTATGCTGTATGAATAGCCAGACATCAGAAAGGACTGAAATTTGCAACTCTGGATAAGCTGATCTCTAATTATACGTATCCGATTAAGCTATAGTTAGTAACTTCATTCTCTTTGAAGAATCCTTGGTTTTGAAATTCATAGGGCCTCTTGTAACACAAACTCTTCCCCACAAAAGATTTAGTGCTTATTTATTAGCTCTGAAAATAAGCACACCCTTACCCATATTGATAATATTTCAGAATTTTGCTATGTTTTACTGCCACCTTGTTTATCACTTTATAAGATTGCATTACCTATTCGTAAAAATGATTTCTATGTTGGTTGTGGTATGTATGTCAATCAACTACACCAGTACCTTCCATCTCTTTAAGCTGGCCTGATGGAAACATAACGAATTTGCATGAAATGTTGGATTAATTTTGTTCTATAGTTTACCATATTTCCCGAAAAGGAAGATGACTTTGAATTTAAGATAAGAAAAGGAACAGTAGATGCAAACATTTAAGAACAAAAATCCTCTGCAGAGTTTAGTAATGATACATCATTGCTTTAGAAAAAGCAGTCATATGAATCTCCTGTCCATTTGCTTTTTTCACTAGTTTCTTCTATTCTCAGCAAATGTTAGATATCTATTTGTGGGGGAAACCCTTGTCTTAGACAACTCTGAAATGTGAACCAATGTATTTGGCAATCTGACAATTCAAATATGAACATTAATACAATTTTCATTTAGTAGCCTGTTACACTAATGGAAATATATTGTTCCGCATGAAATTTTGGCTCACGGTGAAGCAGACTGAGAGCAGGACCTGATAAGCTTCTCCCCTCCCCACTCAACTTTATGCTGATGTGGCAATTATGAGATGAGATCAGTAACCCAGATAACTAAGATTTGTTCGTGTTAATTGTATAAACATATGCAGGCTTTATTTTTACATGTCAGCTACTGTACCTTCACCACTTGCATTCCTAGCCAAAAATATTTTGAGGGTGCTTTTATTCTTACTGCATCTATACTGCATCTATACATTATGTGTTAACTTTATATTTGAGGGACTGCTTCTTCCTGATCATATCTACCCGTCCTATCAGATCCGGCAGGAAATGCATGTTACAGGTCTCGTCTGCTAAAGAGTTCCATTTTATTTATTTATTTGTCACATTTATATCCCGCCCATCTCCCCCACAAGGAGGGACCCTGGGCGGTTTGACGGGATCCAGGAGAAGAGTCTTTTCTGCCTTGGCTCCCGCCCTCTGGAACATCATCATATAGATTACTGTAATGCGCTCTACATGGGGCTACCCCTGAAGAGTATCCGGAAGCTTCAGCTGGTTCAGAATGCCGCAGCGCGAGCAGTTTTGGGTGCCATGAGATCGGCACATGTAACACCTCTGCTACGCGAGCTGCATTGGCTACCAGTTTGCTTCCGGGTCCAATTCAAGGTGTTGGTGATTACCTTTAAAGCCCTATATGGCATAGGGCCAGGGCACCTGAGGGACCGTCTTGTCCCGATAACGTCGGCCCGCCCCACCCGTACATGCAGGGAGGGCATGCTTCGGACCCCCTCAACAAGAGAATTCCATCTAGCGGGGTCCAGGAGACGTGCCTTCTCTGCGATAGCGCCCGCCTTATGGAACATCTTGCCCCCGGAGGTGAGACTGGCCCCCTCACTCCTGGCCTTCCGGAAGGCCCTCAAGACCTGGCTCTGCCACCGGGCCTGGGATGACAGAGGTGGCAGTGCCTCCTGGGGTTGGCTGGCCCCGTAGTAATACAACCAATACTATGGCCCCCAATCCATCTTGGATTTATGTAATTTATTATTGTATATTATTATTATTATTGTATATTTTTTAGATAATATTTTTGTATAGTTTTTTAAATTTTCAATTGTAACCCGCCCAGAGTCCCTTGCAAGGGAGATGGGCGGGGAATAAATTGAATAAATAAATAAATAAATAAATAAATAAATAAATCATTCTCCCCTTAGGTTAGACCCATCCCCTTAGGTTAGACCCATCCCTACCAGCCTTCTGGAAAGCCTTTAAAACAGAGCTTTCCAAACTGTGTGTCGGGACACGTTAGTGTGTCGGCTGCAGTGTCTGGGTGTGTCGTGGCTGCTGCTGCCTCTGAGCCCTGCCAGGATTCCGCGCAGGTCCTAGTGCCTGCCTTGTGCCTCGCTGCCTCCAAACCTGCTGTGATTCCACCCAAGTCCTAGTGCCTGCCTTGTGCCCTGCTGTAAGAGTGTGTTGCGAAATGATGCCTTGCTGTAAGAGTGTGTTGTGAAATGATGCATGTCTAAAAAGTGTGTCACCAACATGAAAAGTTTGGAAAGCTCTGCTTTAAAACATGGTTTCTCCAGCAACCTTGGGGATCCCATGGGAACAGGGGGCCTGCAAGATGGTTATTTAAATTTGATTTATGTTTAATTAATATTTAATAGTTATATTTGTTTTTAACTGTCTGTTTTTGTCATATGCCGCCCAGAGTTATGTTTGTGAGGTGGGCAGCTATATTATACACACACACACAGACACACTTATTTATTTATTTGTTTAGTTTCATGAATACTCCATATGATTCTTCTTACATGTATGTTGGCACACTCAGGGCAATGTATTAACGTATTTAGGGACAAACAGTCTGTAGAAGCAGGAACATCACTTAGATCCTCTTTGCCTGCTGCCACCCCCAGGAGAAACAGCAAAAAAGAATTAGAAAACTGGATGGACATGGGGTATGGGGAATAGGAAGGAAGGAAGGCAGAGAGAGGGCCTGACCGAGCTCTACAAAGAAAGGTTAAATTCACCAGGGAATCAGCCCCAAACAAAGGCTAATATTTAGGGTAGCCTTCAAATTCTTCCATGGTCTTTGCCAGCAGTGTCTTCAAACATCTGTATCTCCAGTCCTTTCCTTTTTATGAGCTCTTCCATTCTCAGTGTAAGATGACCTTTCCCCCTCCAATTCATAGTTAATTGTTTGGGGAAAATAATTTGGTAATTATTTGTTTAATTATTTTAATGCCTTGTTGACATTTGTGGGAAGTAATAATAACAACAGTATAGTATAGTGGTGTTCGCATGATTTTTTTTTCTTCAAATTGTTATATGGCTGAAGTATGCTAGGCTGAATAAACTAGAAAGGACGTTCTAAAGAAAACTGATTTATCCAGAAGTTTAAGTCAGTATTCTCCAACCTGGATACTTTTCTGAGCCGTGCTGTATTACCTAGCCACTATGGCCAATGGTAAGCATTTGAAGTTAAAGACTGTACATCAAAAGAATGCCTAGCTATGGTGGTTTTAGGTACATCTTAACTGCTATTTATTTTCCATATTTCTGTACTTTCAAAATTATATACTGTAGATGTATATACATATATGTACTGTATATTTGTGAGTCTGCCTGTCATTAAAACTTTATGTTACCAGTCATTTCCTACGTTTCAAACCCTGTTCAGCATCCCCAAATGTGCATGTGCTCTAAACCATCTCTAACATCCCCATGCGCGATTGCTCTGCCCTTTCATTCCTGAACGTGGCATGCTGAGAGGCAAGTAGGGTTACATTCCCAATTGCTTGAATGTGAGCAGAATTTTCAGCACAAATTGCTTATGAGGTACATTTTGCTTTACCACCACATCTTGCTGTTTTGTGTAACATGGTGAGACAGGTTGGAAGTGGGGCCAGAGTTGTGGCAAGTGCAGCTTATCTCATGTTTCACATGACTTTCTTGTCTGAATGTGGCTTCAGTAGCCTCCCAGAGTCTTGTGGGTATAATAAATCTAAATAGTAATAATACTAATAATAACAACAATCGAATCCTGACATAAAACTAGATTTAACAAAGTCACAACAAAAGTAGGTAATTTATCTTTACTTTTTATGGTTCACTGATTTTATGGTTTGTTTGATTGTTGTGAGCCACCCAGAATCATTGAGTCGGGTGGCATACAAGGTTAATACATTATTATTATCATTATTATTATCATTATCATTATTATTATCATCATCATCATCATCATCATCATCATCATCATATCTAAGATCACACATTGTCGTAACACATAGGACATACATAGCAAGACATAAGAATGAGCTCCTGGTTCAGACACTTGCTCTTTTCCATAATAATGAGTGAGATCTGGCACTGGATAGTCTAGCTTGCTCAATTCACATTCTTACTTTATGGCTCAGGATCTTGGGCCCACATTCTAGTGGCGGGGTTCACACATAATGCTATGGCTGTTTAGTTATAGCTTAGCATAGTAAATGTACACAGCCACTATAGTTTGTACACATGGTTAATGACCTAGCATTATGTATGAACCAGGGTACTGTGGTTTATTCAAAAAATAATAATTAAAACAAGCCATGCTTCCCATTTTAAGTGTTGCAACACATAAACAAATAATCTTCCACTTTGTCCCAGAGACTTTTTTCCTCCTTTTTGAAAACAGTTTCTTCTGAAGACAAGCCAACAGGCAAAACATTCATTTAAACCTATAAACTATTATGAATCTTTGAAGTCTGCTTTTTATATTCTTGTACTTGTGGACTTCCCATCTTTCCTTCTTTGAATTACAGCAGGGGCAGGGGAGCCTAGCCATTTTACTTCCAGTAAGCCAAGGTGGCATGATTTGGCTAAGATTGAGGGTTACAGGAACCATTCATAATTTCCCCTTTTTATTCCCATAATTTAAGGGTGGGTAAGGAAGCAATTCGAAAGCATGCAAATGCAAGTAGATAAATAGGTACCACTTCGGTGGGATGGTAACAGTGTTCTGCATGCGTCATGCTGGCCACATGACCGCGGAAGCATCTTCGGATAACGCTGGCTCTTCAGCTAAGAAACGGAGATGAGCACCGCCCCCTAGAGTTGGACACGACTGTGTAGGTGGAAACCCAAAGGAAGCATAAGATGCAGTCCTATTCTCCCCATTAAGTTCTCCCAAAAATACACAAGTGTGATTTCTTCTCTGAACGCTAGATGTCAGCTTCTCCACAATATAACTTCTGACCCATTGGAAAGTGTGTGTCTTTAGGCAAGAGCTGCAGCAATTAGAATAATAAACAATTTAGTAAACTCAGCAAGGGCAAGTTCAGTTTTAGATAGTTTCTTCTACCTCTTTTTAATAGCTGAACCTTAAGTAACCTTTTACTTGATTGAATGATATACGTTCCACTTGCACTTTATTTTTTATTCTGATGCTGTTACAGTTCCAGCTAAGAAGCAACAAAGGATCAAAAGTACAGGAAAGAGAGTAATAAATATTTTAAACATTGACTTGCAAGCAGGAAAAGTGTGGCCTTTTTATAAGGCCAACCTGAAGTTCTGCCCAAGACATAAATTTTTGCACTGTGTTGATCTGTGCTTGAGATCTTGCATTTACTTAATATGTGGCCTCAGACACTGTATTTCTGAAGCCAATGTTAGCCTTTTGGGATGTCAGTGTGCTTTTCGGAGGTGGGGGGGAGGAGAGAGAGCCAGAAAAGATAATGCTATGAATGCCTAATTGCTTAACTTTCAGCCTGTTTTGGCATACATTTTTCAACTGAGGGAAGTAATCTGGTACCCATCAAGTGTTTGGATTTATAAAATCTATAAACCCAGCTAGCACAATCAGGGATCAGATATTGTGGAACCTGTAGTCTAAAGTATCTCTAGGACTAACAGGAGTTTGTTAGTGGAGTTCAACGGAATGAAGAGAGAAGAATCTTCATAAAAGCTTGTATTGAGGATCTGTTCTCTGACCTGTGAGGTCATTTCCTGAGTGATTGCTGATTGCTAGGGCAGTATAATAAAAGCTACTGATTGCCCTTTATGGGTGATTGGGTGACTATTTCCTGCCGAGCAAGCAGAGGCTGGTGGGAACCTGTATGAAGAAGACAAGGCAGTCAGTTTTGAGGAAGCAAGCTCACTCGGTGAATAGTGAGGGCTAGCAAAAAATTGCCTATGGAATTTGGCAGGCAATATCATCATAGGCTGAAGATTTAGGAGAGAAACTCAAGAATCTGAAGGTACAGGTGGTGTTAGCTTTCTAATCCATGGAAGAGGACAGGAAAGGGGGAAAATATGAAGGTGTGTAGAGGACTATGGAGATGGCCTTGAAGAAAATATGTGGCAGCTGTTACAAAAACATCAGCTTAGCCCAAAAAGACAAGAAAGGGTGAGGAAGAAACTCAAGTTTGGTCCACCTTGGTTCTTTTGGGTATAAGGCAGTATTTCTCAACTTCAGCAACTTTAAGATGTATGGACTTCAACTCCATGGCTGTCTGGGGAATTCTGGAAGTTGAAGTCCACACATCTTAAAAGTTGTTGAGGTTGAGAAACACTGGTATAAGGGGTGGTGGATGAAATAAAAACTCTGTCAGGCTTTCAAAATTTCATTATTATAGCATACGCCAATAAAGTTGCAGTATTTCTTGTGATGTCTATTACCTGACCTGGTCAGGACCTTGCAGGGCTGACAAGGTAAATAATTATAAATAGTATCAATATCTAGAATTGTCTGAATGATAGTATAAGATGTATTACAGCTCATAAATACTGAGAAAAATGTGTTTAGTTGAAGCATGGTTAGCTTGATCAGGATGATTTTAAATTGAAATGCATGCAGATGGGAGATGAAAAACCTGAAGTAGATTTCAAATTACAATATGTGCACTGTAGAAGGAGATACTCCAGCAAAGGAGATCGTTACCTTGTCGTGGTGCTGGAGCTTGAGCACCTCAATGAAACCATGAGCTAAACCGTGAAGGGACACCCAAGACGGGAAGGTCGTGGCAGAGAGGTCAGACTAAATACGATCCCTGGGGAAGGTAATGGCAACCCACCCCAGTATTCTTGCCGTGAAAACTAAATGGATCAGTACAACCAGAGATATGTCGGTATACCATCGGAAGATGGGACTCCCAGGTCGGAAGATGGTCAAAATGCTACTGGGGAAGAACAGAGGATAAGTTCAACTAGCCCCAGATGTGATGACGCAGCTAGCTCAAAGCCGAAAGGACGGCTAGTGGCCGACGGTGCTGGTGGTGAACGACGAATCCGATGTTCTAAAGATCAACACACCATAGGAACCTGGAATGTAAGATCTATGAGCCAGGGCAAATTGGATGTGGTTATTGGTGAGATGTCAAGATTAAATATAGACATTTTAGGTGTCAGTGAACTGAAATGGACTGGAATGGGTCACTTCACATCAGATGACCACCAGATCTACTACTGTGGACAAGAGGACCACAGAAGAAATGGGGTAGCCTTCATAATTAATAATAAAGTGGCTAAAGCAGTGCTTGGTTACAATCCAAAAAACGATAGAATGATCTCAATTCGAATTCAGGGTAAGCCATTTAACATCACAGTGATCCAAATCTATGCCCCAACCACAGATGCTGAAGAAGCAGAAGTAGATCAGTTCTATGAGGATCTGCAGCACCTACTGGATAATACACCAAAAAGAGATATTATTTTCATTACAGGAGACTGGAATGCTAAGATGGGTAGTCAAACGACACCTGGAATTACAGGCAACCATGGTCTGGGAGAACAAAATGAAGCAGGACATAGGCTGATAGAATTTTGCCAAGACAACTCACTGTGCATAACAAACACTATCTTCCAACAACCTAAAAGACGACTTTATACATGGACTTCACCAGATGGTCGACACCGAAATCAGATTGACTACATCCTTTGCAGCCAAAGGTGGCGGACATCTATACAGTCGGTAAAAACAAGACCTGGAGCTGACTGTAGTTCAGATCACGAACTTCTTATTGCAAAATTTAGAATCAGACTAAAGAGAATAGGGAAGACCGACAGATCAGTTAGATATGAGCTCACTAATATTCCTAAGGAATATGCAGTGGAGGTGAAGAATAGATTTAAGGGACTAGATTTAGTAGATAGGGTCCCAGAAGAACTATGGACAGACGTTCGCAACATTGTTCAGGAGGTGGCAACAAAAAACGTCCCAAAGAAAAAGAAAACCAAGAAGGCAAGATGGCTGTCTGCTGAGACACTGGAAGTAGCCCAAGAAAGAAGGAAAGCAAAAGGCAACAGTGATAGGGGGAGATATGCCCAATTAAATGCAAAATTCCAGAGGTTAGCCAGAAGAGATAAGGAATTATTTTTAAACAAGCAATGTGCGGAAGTGGAAGAAGACAATAGAATAGGAAGGACAAGAGACCTGTTCCAGAAAATTAGAAACATTGGAGGTAAATTCCAGGCAAAAATGGGTATGATCAAAAACAAAGATGGTAAGGACCTAACAGAAGCAGAAGAGATCAAGAAAAGGTGGCAAGAATATACGGAAGATCTGTATAGGAAGGATAATAATATTGGAGATAGCTTTGACGGTGTGGTCAGTGAGTTAGAGCCAGACTTCCTGAAGAGTGAGGTTGAATGGGCCTTAAGAAGCATTGCTAATAACAAGGCAGCAGGAGACGACGGTATCCCAGCTGAACTGTTTAAAATCTTGCAAGATGATGCTGTCAAGGTGATGCATGCCATATGCCAGCAAATTTGGAAAACACAAGAATGGCCATCAGATTGGAAAAAATCAACTTATATCCCCATACCAAAAAAGGGAAGCACTAAAGAATGTTCAAATTATCGAACAGTGGCACTTATTTCACATGCCAGTAAGGTAATGCTCAAGATCTTGCAAGGTAGACTCCAGCAATTCATGGAGCGAGAATTGCCAGATGTACAAGCTGGGTTTAGAAAAGGCAGAGGAACTAGAGACCAAATTGCCAATATCCGCTGGATAATGGAGAAAGCCAGGGAGTTTCAGAAAAACATCTATTTCTGTTTTATTGACTATTCTAAAGCCTTTGACTATGTGGATCATAACAAATTGTGGCAAGTTCTTGGTGGTATGGGGATACCAAGTCATCTTGTCTGCCTCCTGAGGAATCTGTATAACGACCAAGTAGCAACGGTAAGAACAGAACACGGAACAACGGACTGGTTTAAGATTGGGAAAGGAGTACGGCAGGGTTGTATACTCTCACCCTACCTATTCAACCTGTACACAGAACACATCATGCGACGTGCTGGACTTGAGGAATCCAAGGCTGGAGTTAAAATCGCTGGAAGAAACATTAACAATCTCAGATATGCAGATGATACCACTTTGATGGCTGAAAGCGAGGAGGAGCTGAGGAGCCTTATGATGAAGGTGAAAGAAGAAAGTGCAAAAGCTGGGTTGCAGTTAAACCTCAAAAAAACCAAGATTATGGCAACCAGCTTGATTGATAACTGGCAAATAGATGGAGAAAAAGTGGAGGCAGTGATAGACTTTGTATTTCTAGGCGCAAAGATTACTGCAGACGCTGACTGCAGCCAGGAAATCAGAAGACGTCTACTTCTTGGGAGGAGAGCAATGGCAAATCTTGATAAAATAGTTAAGAGCAGAGACATCACACTGACAACAAAGGTCCGCATAGTTAAAGCAATGGTATTCCCTGTAGTAACCTATGGCTGTGAGAGCTGGACCATAAGGAAGGCTGAGCGAAGGAAGATAGATGCTTTTGAACTGTGGTGTTGGAGGAAAATTCTGAGAGTGCCTTGGACTGCAAGAAGATCAAACCAGTCCATACTCCAGGAAATAAAGCCAGACTGCTGTGGGATATTGCTGGCTTATGGGGTCCAGGCGCAGAGTAAGCCAAACAGAGTGCAGCGTGTAGGGCTAACAGTATTTTATTGTAGCATAAGGCAATAATGGATATGAGTTACATTATTGCAAAAAGGAAAAACAACAAAGCATGAGCAGAGTTCCATCAGCAGATGTGAAGAAAACCATGGCCAGGTACAAAAGGCCAGGCATAGTTACAGTTCAGGAACAGAGTACATTGCAACATGACAGACAGAAGTCAAGAAGCATAGACCCATAGTTCATAGCTGCGATATACACTTGTTTCAGCATTCTGATTGGCTATATGTGGGTCAGGACATTTCAAACTAACAATGCATTAAGAGTTGTACTTACTATAAATCGCCATGAGATGGCAGTGTTGCACATTGTCTTCCCTCCGGGAAACTGTTCCCATGAGATAAGGTATTTTGGACTGATATCACTACCTCACGTAATACAATGTTTTGGCTATGACCAAGGCCACACCTGGTGTTTATCGGTGGAATGTTTTGAGAACATTCGTAGAGGCGTATGGAAAATTACTGTCTTTACAAGCTAGAATATCACAGTGGAGATATCCATTTGAATTCTGCATAGAATAACTCTAACAACTGCTCACTTGAGGGAATGATATTAAAGGCAAAACTGAAGTACTTTGGCCACATAATGCGAAGACAGGATACCCTGGAGAAGAAGCTGATGCTAGGGAAAGTGGAAGGCAAAAGGAAGAGGGGCCGACCAAGGGCAAGATGGATGGATGATATTCTGGAGGTGACGGACTCAACCATGGGGGAGCTGGGGATGGTGACGGCCGACAGGAAGCTCTGGCGTGGGCTGGTCCATGAAGTCACGAAGAGTCGGAAGCGACTGAATGAATAAACAACAAGAAGGAGATAGTATTGGAGCCTATTAAACTGCTTAATATATATTTTTTAAAAATAAGCTCATAGCATTTGAATTTTTGCTGCTATTTACAAATGCCTGGTGTATGGCAAACAAACAAGAGGAACTCGAATTTTTAATAGACTGATAGAATTCAATAGCTGTAATGGAAACCAAGTGAAAGATCCTGTATTTGGAATATAGCTGTAGGACACAGTTGGTTCAAAAGGAACAGAAACAACAGAAAAGGAGGAAGAATTGCACTATATGCTGAAAGTATCCTCCTGCTCAGAAACCCCAACTTGGCAAGAGCATGTGGTCTACTTTACCTGCCCAACCAAGAAAAATCTGTAGGCAGTTTGATACTTTTCAAAAGCAACTTGCAGATCTTTCCACAGAGGCAAGACATAGTAGTGAAGGGAGTCTAGTTATCCCAACATTTGCTCAGAAACAAATTATTGTTTTTATCTTGCTGATAATTTTCTTCTTCAGAGGTGGAAGAAGATCCAGTGAGATCAACTATCCTTCATTTGATCCTAGCAAGTAGGAAAAACTTAATAGACAAAGTAGAAGAAATGGGATTTGGGAAAGACCTCTGTTAGAATTCTTGAGATTAAGGAAAGCTAAAGCTAAATGCAGTCAAATACATTTAGGTAGCCTTCCAATTATTATTAATTATTATTTATTTATTTATTTTCTATTCCGCCTTTATTATTTTTATAAATAACTCAAGGCGGTGAACATACCTAATACTCCTTCCTCCTCCTATTTTCCCCACAACAACAATCCTGTGAGGTGAGTTGGGCTGAGAGAGAGTGACTGTCCCAAGGTCACCCAGCCGGCGTTCATGCCTAAGGCGGGACTAGAACTCTCAGTCTACTGGTTTCTAGCCCGTTGCCTTAACCACTAGACCAAACTGGCTCTTATTATGGCTCAGTCTTCTCCAGCAAGAGTTTATCTGCTCCACCAGGTAATTGTGAAAAATAGAATGAAGGGACAGAATGATAGCTTAAGACAGATTCATGATCAGAGAATACTAATTACTCTCAGGTAAATTTTGAGGGCCAGAAGAATGGTACCCTAGGGCAAAGGTCGGAAATGGCGGCTCGCGAGCCAGATGCGGCTCTTTGGCCCCTTGAGTGTGGCTCTTCCGCAGCTGAACTCACCCCCCACCCCTTCCACGCGATTGGCCCCCGCCCGCAAACCCCGCCCCCTGGCTCTCGCACTGAGCGAGGCCCGGCGCGGCAGGGAGGCACTGCTGGCCCAGGACGCGGCGCTGTCGGAGGCGGCGCAGGAGCGGCTGCAGGGGCTGCTGCGGCTGGAGATGGCGCTGCTCCGCAGCATCCAGGTGCTGGGCGAGGGCGCGGGCCTGGGAAGCGAGCGGCAGGGCGGCGCAGGGCGAAGAGCTGCCTGCTCTCCCCTTGGCCGCCTCCGGTCCGAGCCTGGCTCGGCTCCCCCGGCCGCCGCAGGGCTCGGGTTAGCGGGGGGAGAGGACGCCGAACGGCGGGGTGGGGGGATTGATGGGGCAGGAGGGAGCACCCGAAGGGCCTCCCGTGGCCGCTTCTCCAAGGCGGGTTGCAGAGCGCACGCTGCGCCCACGGGAACGCCTAGTCCCTCCGCTCCCTCCAGCTCTGCCAGCAGCGCCGCCCGCCCCATCCTGCCGCCCGGCAAACCTCCTCCGGATCCGTCCCCCCGCCGCCACCGCCCCGGCCAGGCGCCCTGTGCCGCCCTGCCGCTCGCGTCCCGGGCCCGCGCCCTCGCCCAGCACCTGGATGCCGCGGAGCAGCGCCATCTCCAGCCCGCGTTTCAAAAAAAAAAAAGCGTTTTGGTTTTGATCAGGCCCACATGCAAGGCCGTTTGCAACCCAAAGGGGGGAAACACAGCCTCCCCCTCCCCGCAACCCCCGGAGCTGACTCTCACGCACACACGTTGCCCCTGCAGCCGCTCCTGCGCCGCCTCCGACAGCGCCGCGTCCCGGGACGCGAGCGGCAGGGCGGCGCAGGGGGCCTGGCCTGGGCGGTGGTGGTGGTGGGACGGAGCCGGCGGAGGTTTGCCGGGCAGCAGGACGGGGCAGGCGGTGCTGCTGGCAGAGCTGGAGGGAGCGGAGGGACCAGGCGTTCCCGTGGGTGCAGCGTGCGCTCTGCAACCCGCCTTGGAGAAGCGGCCACGGGAGGCCCTCCTGGTAGGCCAGCAGCGCCTCCCTGCCGCGCCGGGCCTCGCAGAGACGGGCTTGAAGGGGCGCAGAGGCCGGAGAGGGAGCCCCTCCGTCTCCCCTTCTCTCCCTGCCTCGCCCGCCCGGGACACGAGCGGCAGGGCGGCGCAGGGTGAAGAGCTGCCTGCTCTCCCCTTGGCCGCCTCCGGTCCAAGCCTGGCTCGGCTCCCCCGGCCACCGCAGGGCTCGGGTTAGCCGGGGGAGAGGACGCCGAATGGCGGGGTGGGGGGATTGATGGGGCGGGAGGGTGCCGCGCCGCACGCCGCCCTTGACGTCAGGCGCTGGCGAAGGCCTTTCCCCTTCTCGCCAAAGAGCCCGCGCCTGCTTGTCCACGGTGGTGGCGGAGGATGTGCGGCCCGGGGATCCTGCCGCACATGGGAAACCCAGCCTGCTCTCCCCACCCGCTTCCCACGCTCTCCGCTCCCCAGAATATCGTGGGGCAAAGGGAAACCTGCCCGGAGGGGTCATCAGGAGCACAGGATCCGGCCCCAGCCCAGCCCGCAGCTTCGGCGCCCTCCCCTCGCCATCGCGAAAGTCCCAGGCAACGGCGGGGACATGTTCGACCTGCTCGTGCAGTACCCGGGCGGCCTGGGCGAGCTGCGGGCCCGGCCAGGGGGGCTGGACGGGGCGGCCGCCCCCGGAGACTCCGCGGCCCCCCGGCTGCCAGAGAGGAGGAGAGGCGGTGGAAGAGCTGCAGCCGGGGGGCCGCGGAGTCTCCGGGGGCGGCCGCCCCGTGCTGCACGAGCAGGTCGAACATGCCCCCGCCATCGCCTGGGACTTTCGCGATGGCGAGGGGAGGGCGCCGAAGCTGCGGGCCGGGCTGGGCTGGGGCCGGATCCTGTGCTCCTGATGACCCCTCCGGGAAGGTTTCCCTTTGTCCCACGATATTCTGGGGAGCGGAGGGTGGCAGCTGTTTCTCCACCACTCCCGGTGGGGCGGCCGGGCCGGGTTCGCAGAGCCGCTGGCTGCACCCCCTCCCTCCGTGAGCCCCCGCCCCCTTCCACGCGATTGGCTCCTGCCCGCAAACCCCGCCCCCTTCCACGCGATTGGCTCCCGCCCGCAAAACCCGCCCCCTTCCACGCGATTGGCTCCTGCCCGCAAACCCGCCCCCTTCCACGCGATTGGCCCCCGCCCGCAAACCCAGCCCCCTGGCTCTTGAGCACTTCAAAATGTGCACGAGCATGTCAAAATGGCTCCCGGCACAAAAAGTTTGCCGACCCCTGCCCTAGGGCATTGACTGAACTTGCTAATGGTCTGCCCGACCCCTTATGTATTATCTTTGAGATAACTGATAAAATGCCAGGAGACTAGAGAGGTAAAACTGTCCCTATCTTTAAGAAGAGGAAAAATTAAACACTAGAGATGCCATTTATGAGATGCAGAAATCCAGATGACCAGATAGATGGCAGCAAAGAGATACAGAAAACTAATAGTTGTCTGGATTTTTGCAGTTTGGATCCAGTAGCCCTACTAACATGCACCAATTCTGTTTAAGGGGACAGATGGTGTGTATAAATTGTATTGCCCTGTAATGAAAGAACTGGAGCTTACTAGCATCTTACTCCAGCCATTCTTTCCTGAAGTGAATTATGAGTACCACGTCTGCCCAGCATTGCTGTACTGTTACCATTCCACTGTTATGTAGTTAAATTAAAAAGTCATATGGCTTATTTACATAACTCATTTAAGTTGGATTTAATTCTATTTAATCTTGTAGACATAATGGAACTAAATTGGCTTTAATTTTAAAAAAATGCTTGACTGTGAAAAAGAAGCAAGGTTTAAACATTGCAGAGGTGTTTGCAAGCCAGAAACTTTTGCAAGAGAAGATATTTGAACAATATTATCATGGCATGGAATCTTGGACCATTGTGAATTTGCAAAGCAAAAGACAAATTGGGAATTATTTAACCAAATCCATACTTCATTGTCATCTTTTCTATTTAGCAATCAACTTGTCTAAATTTATTTACTATTTATAGTTCATTTAACAGTCTTCAGTCATTTTAAAGACTGACTAACCAACATCTAATATTATAGGGTAGACCGGCTGGGATGTACTACCTGGAGTATCCAAAGCTGCAGACTAAACTAGAAGTCAGAAAAAACAAACCACTTCTGTATCATGTCAAGATAATGGGTTGATGTGTCCATATAAGTGACCAGGACTCAAGCATGCCTTAAAGGCAACTTTATTTTTTTAATCTTCAAAAGATTATTCTCAAACCATTTTTATTATAAGTTGTTCATAGCATGTACAAATCAATGAACATTGTTAGGATATTCCAAGATGTATGTTATAACATCACATTTTAGTGGCTCATTACTTAAGAGATTTAGCTAATATCCTGCTGTTTCTCCATTGCTTCAATTGTATTTGGTGACCGGTAGCTCTGATTTAACTTCTGCTTTCATATCATTGATTTCTGATGCTCTAAATTAGGGCTGTAAAAAGTTGTAGATATTTTGGCATCAGGGTTGTCTGTACATTTATCTTTGAAAATATAAAAGCCATATTGCACATATAGTACAACGTTCTCCAAAAATAATGTCTTCCACGTGTGTTGGGACTACACCTCCCTGAATATCCAAGCAGCATGGCTGTTTAAAAGTCGAAGTCCCAACTTATCTGAAGCACACCACATTTGGGGAAGACCTGATGCAAGGTCTTGATTGATTATATGGTAGATAGTTACTATGGGGTGCTTAATTTTGTTTTAAGGAATAACGTTATGAGAAGAAAAAAATATTTATAGACTGTCTTTGCATGTGAGTGCTGATGCACCCTGCTGATTGACCATAGACTCAACTTATGACATAGCTAACCCAAGACAATTAAAAAATAACCTATAGAACATGGCCAATGTCATAGTGATCCATAATAACTGAATGGTATCAAGTTGCATACCCATAAGACAGAGGCAACATTTCATATCCCAAAATGAAGAGTGCGCATGGTGGAGCGGCCTGCTCCTTTTTCCAAGACACCAGTGATCCACGTTCTATGCAGTAAATAGACGCTCAAGCAGAGATTAGATAAAATAGCCTATTTACTTTATATACATACGTAGTCCAAATACATCCAACAGCAGTAACAAAATGATACAGCAATACAGCGATGAAAGACAGCGATGAGAAGTTTCAACAGCAACAAGAAGAAAGACTACCAGACCCCTCTGCTTATATACATAAACTGACCAATCACATTATAGGTCACTCTCATCATCTGCCACACCCAACTAAACGATTAGCACCTGTAGTATGAGTCATACACTGCCACATCATCCCTACAACAATGGCTGCTAATTGGGTGACTTGCAGAATAATTCCCCTCTCACCTAGATATCAAGCCTCTCCAGTATAATTTATCTAACTGTAAATTCCTGGGTATATACAAACCCCAACATGATACAAGCATTATGTCATATCAAAAATACAAATGTTATGGCTCTCACAAAATACATCCTACATTCCATAATACCTAATAGGAATCTGTCTAGATTAGAATAGTCATTTGATTGCTTATTAAATATTGCTTCAGTCTTCATCGTACTTATCAGAATACTTTATGCAACAGGGAGATTACAATCCAACATTCAATATTGGAGGGATGAAAAAAAAGAAGGGAAACCAGGCTGGATAATCAAGGATACTTTTCTTTCTAATATTAATGTTAATTACATTCACCGGAACAATAGAATGCTGAGTATATTATGTCCCAACCCAGTGAAAAGTATTAAATACAGAGGTTAGGCCAAAAGGCATTTATATTCATGCAATTTATTTCTTAGAGTTACTGTATATTCTACCTTTTTTCAGGAACTCAAGAGAACATAATATTTCTTCTTACTTCCTTGTGAGATAAATTAAGTGGAGGGCTAGTGACTGACTCAGTCATCTACTCACCTTCTATACCCACATGGATTGCACCTGGGTCTCCTTGATCCTTATCCAACATCCAGATCACTATAACACACTTCCTTCAAAATGCAGTAAGACTAGTACTTCCATGAACTTCCCATGGCTAGTTTTATGGAACAAGGAAGGACTTCTGGAAAGCTTAATCTGTCAGAAGGATGCTGATTGGGGTGAACAACTTCAAGCCGTCAAAGCCTTGGACATTGAATAATAATTTTAATTTTGGCACAAGGGAAAATCACTAAATACATTTATAGTAATATTATATTTAGTTAATTCATCTAAATTAAATTTAAATTAAAACCCAGTTTTCATTCGGGATTTGCTCACTTTTTGGAATACACCACTGAAAGTGCATTCCCCAGTATAAAGAAAAGTTGACATTCCTCTACCAAGTGAAAAACAACCTTGCTTTGCCACGTTCATGTTCAGTTACACACTAGGCCACAATATGTCACTTTAATGTTTTCTGCCCCTCCCTTGGAGGATGAAAAGAGGGGAATTCCAGTCCCTGTCTATATGCATGATGAAGTTTGTACTACTCCATTTATCAAGATGAGTGGGAGAGGCCAGGGTACGATGGAGTATGTTAGTTTGACCTATTTTTCTTTCCTGTAAAAGAGTGATAGGTGCTGCCAAGGCACCTTACCCTCCCTGATTATTTTTGCATATAGAAGTTTGAAAGATAGTGTTTTTCTGAAGCCATCAAGAGCAATGTTTTTCAGCTAATTCTGGTTAGAAAACCCCAGGAGTTTCTCTTGTATCCCCCCACAATTGCTCATTATAGCTCCTTCCTTCCTTCCTTCCTTCCTTCCTTCCTTCCTTCCTTCCTTCCTTCCTTCCTTCCTTCCTTCCTTCCTTCCTTCCTTCCTTCCTCCCTCCCTCCCTCCCTCCCTCCCTCCTTCCTTCCTTCCTTCCTTCCTTCCTTCCTTCCTTCCTTCCTTCCTTCCTTCCTTCCCCTTTGTCTTCAAAGATACCCCACAACTTTCTCTTCTTCCTCTATATATTTCATTTATTTATTTACAATATTTACAACTCACCCAATCAACAAGGACTCTAGGCAAGATACAATAAAGCCACACACATAAAAAGGAAAAAAGAATTATTAAAACTATCAACTGCTTCATAGGCAACCCATAGCTTAATCTACCCTAAGGGCCAAATGCCCATTAAAATAGGATTGCTTCAACTAGTTTAGAAAATGCCAATAGCTTAGGGGCCATTTGTACATGCAGGGATGGGGGGAGGGAAAGAGAGTTCCAAGAATAGCAGCCATTACTGAGAAACTGTGTCGCCTAGTCTAGTGCTACTCAAAATGGTATCCACAGTTGTTTACGGACTGGTGTCAGTCTGTAAACCATTTAATACTGGTCCATGAAGAAATAAGTACAAAATTTGAGAGTAAGCATTTAGAAACGTTTATAGCAATCTAACATTGCCTTGACTTCCAAGCACGTGAGCAGTGGACTTGTTTCATTGAACAGTCTATAGACTAATTCAGGTGTTGTCAAACTTGCACCGTGTGAGCTGTGTACTTATTTTACTGTATTTTATGGAAGTATTGGTCCACAATGGATTGGAAACTTTTTTTAAAAAAATGGTCCTTCGTCACAGTCACTGTGAGAACCACTGGCTTAGTCCACTGGAGAGGACAATATAAAGTCCTCTTTATATTGAAGTGGAATCTCATTCAAAAACCCAAGGAATTCTCCTGATCTCAGGAGCCCTAGCCTAATTGTTAGCAGCCATTAATAGAACTGACTATCTTGAGATGTTAACTAGTAATCTGCCTAACAAAGGAATGGTATTTCCTCAATAGTTACATTAGTTACCTGCTCCTTTAGCCATTCTATGTCTTTCATTAGATTTCCTCACAGCAGGCAGGCAGGCAGGCAGGCAGGCAGGCAGGCAGGCAGATGTAAAGATTCTGAATTAAAATTAGTCATTGTGAAAATTAAGTTCTTGCTAAAGCCTTTGAAAAGTAGGCTTGGCACTTGGTGATCCAAGAAATTATAAAATATCTTGATATTCTACCAAAAATAAGTTTATTCTAGTTCAGCTAGAATGAATAGTCATTGGCTATTCTTGTTCTCCTAAAAATCATGGATGCTAATATTCTGCATGAGATTTCTGCTCCATCCTTCTTCCCATCATATGCGCTTATCAAGCCTAATAGGGATCTATAAGAGTTAGTTGGAGCATAGAAAACCTTCTATTAACATAAATTGCAATGGCTCTAAGAGTAGTGGCTGGCAATAGAATTGCTGAGTAATACAGGCATCAGGGTACTTTCTCAATAAAGCCGGGTGATTAACAAGTCAATTCATTAAGTGCTCCTGTAGATTTTTATTGAGTGCTGTAAAATGGTAGCATAAAGGTCTTATAGATGGGGAACACAATTTCACTGATTGTTAATGTTATTAATGTTACTTAGAGCCCCCAGGAGTTCATAGAAATATTCAGCATCTCATTCATTCATTCATTCATTCATTCATTCATTCATTCATTCATTCATTCCTTCCTTTATTTTATATGTCCGCCCATAACAATAGTAAAGAAAACAGCATAAAAAACAAGAAACGGCAACACACATATGAACCACAGCTGGGATAAAAGCAAACTCACCAATAACAAATGAACACAACCATTGTACAGACTCCACCACACCTCCTGATCCACAGGCCCACTGACAGAAATGTGTCTTTAAGGCCTTACAAAAGGCCAACAGGGTCAGGGCCGGTCTGATCTCTGGGGGAATAATATTCCAAAGGGCAGGCACCATGGCAGAAAAGGCTCTCTTCCTGGGCCTCACCAAATGGCACTCCCTTATAAGCAGGACCAAGAGCATGCCTCTTCTGCCATATCTAATGGGATGGGTTGACATAATCAGGGAGAGGTGGTCTTTCCTTCCTTCATGAGTGGCTTTATAGGTTACAATCAGCACCTTCAATTGAACCTGGAAGCCTACTGGCAGCTTGTGGAGCAGAGGTGTAACATGCGCTGATTGAGGAGTGCACATAACTACTTGTGCGGCTACATTCTGTACCTGCTGTAGCTTCTGGTTGCCTTTCAAGGGCAGTCCCATGTAAAGTGCATTGCAATAGTCCATTTGGGAGGTGACCAAGGGATGAGTGACCATGTGCAGGGCTTTGTGGTCCAGGAAAGGGCACAATTGGTATGCAACACAAAGTTGTGCAAAGGCCCTCCTGGCCATAACTGCCACCTGTTCTTCAAACAGGAGCTGTGAGTCCAGGAGGACCCCTAAATCGTGGATAGGTTCTCTTTGGGATAGTGCAGCCCCATCCAGAACTAAAGATGGAAAATCCCTGGAGCCAGGGGACTCTTATACCCAAAGCCCTCAGTCTTGCTAGCTTTGAGCTGAAACCTGTTGTTCCCCATCCAAACCTCCATGGCCTCCAGACACTGAGATAGAACCTCCACAGCATCACTTGGGCAGCCAGGAGTGGAGATGTAAAGCTGGTATCATCAGATTACTGATAATACCTCACACCATGCTGTCAGATGACCTGACCCAGCAACTTCATGTAGATGTTACACAGGTGTGGAGAGAGTACGGAGGCCTGCAGAACCCTGCCCCTTATCAACTGGAACCCAGAGAAAGGAAGCAAAACAGCACAACCCCAGAGAAAGGAAGAGAAACAGCATTACACAGCACTGCCCATTCCCAATTCCTGGAGCCAATCCAGAAGGATATTATGATCAATGGGATTGAAAGCCACCATGAAGTCAAGAAGAGCAGGGATGGATGCATCCCTTCACCCCAATCCAGCTCCCACCAGAGGTCATCTACAAGTATGATCAATGCTGTTTCAGTCCCATACCCAGGTCTTAATTCTGACTGAAAAGAGTCCAGATAATCCCTTTCCTCCAGAATTTCTGGAACTGCAGCACAACCACCTTCTCCACAACCTTCCCCAAAAAGGGAAGGTTGGAAATGGGACATAAATTGCCCAGTACAGAAGGGTCCAATGATTGCTTCTTGAGAGAGCAACCACTGCTTCTTTAGGAGATGATGGGACAACTCTCTCTCTCTCTGTCAAAGAAGAGTTCACCACCACCAAGGCCCAAGTATATGTCACCTTCTGGGAGACCTTGGACAACTAGGAGGGACATGGATGTAATATACAAGTCACCGAGCTAACAGTTATGAGAATCCTGTCCACTTCATTGGGACCAACAGGATCAAATTATT
This sequence comes from Charina bottae, assembly GCA_023362775.1. Taxonomy (NCBI): domain Eukaryota; kingdom Metazoa; phylum Chordata; class Lepidosauria; order Squamata; family Charinaidae; genus Charina; species Charina bottae. Next base: position 7,971,745 of record JALMGJ010000012.1, read on the forward strand.
GCTGTGTAGTTTAAAAACCATATCTAAATAGGCATGCAGGTCACCTGACCAAAGCCATCCTCACTATGGTGAGATGAAGTGTATTTCAATTTAAATTATAGCCATTATTTCTAAATAACATCTACATGAAACCACTGGATGAGGTCATCAGTTGGTTATACATTGCCACCCAGGGCTGGGCCAGAGATGCTGTAGAAATCCTGAAGCAAAACTAGTGTTCAGCACAAAACAAGGTCTCCTATGAAGAGCTACTGTTCATCAGTAAACAGAGTGGCAATCCCGTTTCATTGGTCCCAGTAGTTACTCTCGAAGTGCATTCCCATGAAACACTAAAACACCAAGTAGAAGCCATGCTCAGGGTGTGTCTTTGTCTGGTGTGCCAGTTACATCCCTACTTGAACCTGGATGCCTTGACAATAACTAACTCATGCCTTGATCCCCACTTGGTTGGACTACTTCTCTAGCCATGTGTTTTCTCTTGTGGGGCGGATACTTATGTTGCTATCCTGTGGACTAAACATCCATGTACAACACTCATAAGTGCCCATAGACTGGTGCAGAGTGAGAGATCTTGATTTCACCATCCAATTCTACATGGAGGCTGTATGGGTCGATGTGTAGAAGATATACTATTATTTTCTCATATATGTGTTAAAAGCCGTATAGGTTTTAATATGTTTTATGTAAGATTACATAGCTAGAGCTCATCACAGAATTCCATGGCAATACTTAAGTATTCTGAACTTTGTTTAACTACAGTATTATTTTATTATTGACCTGAGAAAAGAAGTAATCATGAATGTGTCACCTTCATTTTTGATCAGGCAATGCAAATCTCTGTGCAGGGCTTTTCCAAATTCTCATTTTTTTTCTTTTTAGCATTAAAAAAAAACCCTTTTGCTATTCAGTTCATCATGCAATTAATATTATGCACAAATGCCACTTGGTTTTTGTCAGATTATGGATTAGAAGGTGTTTGATTTATTAATGCACTTGGTTTATTATTCAGCAAGCCTTTTTATTTTTGTGCAATACATATAAAAAGTTGCAATGCTTGGCAGGCCTTATTCAAAGATCCTGATGCTATTTCTTCCTGCACTGTTTTCTCATGTTTTCCCCCACCCCCACCCCCACCCCATCTACTACCAACTATTCAGTGGGAAAGATCTTTCCATTCAATGCCCACAAATAATGTATTCTTATTCATTTGATTTATTTGATTTTTAAAAATTCTTTAAACTCTCTTTCTTTAAGAGATTCCTTGAAGGCCAACAACAAATAGATAAAATAAATAGTAAACATGATTATAACAAAAGTAATTTTAAAAAGTTTAGAACAACTACATAATACAATGTTTACAGGAAATATAAAAACAAGACTGGATGGGGCTAGTACTTGGTTGAGAAACCACTAAAATATTCCACTCTAGGCTAGATCAAGTTTTAAAAAATCCTGGAAAGTACAGTAACAAAGCACTTCCATATTGTTTCCAAGAAAAACATGGATGTGTTTATGAACCAACAGAAGCTGAGCTAGACTTGAGGGAGTTATTGTCTTTACTTGATACTTATTTATTAATTATGAATGCTTCTTTGCCACTTCAATCATGCAACTCTAGATAGCTGTAGTAGGGGTGGTGTCTTGGTGTCTTGGGCCCTTCACAGCCTGTAGCTAAAATACAATGACTTAGTCAGAATGAGACAGATATTCAGGCAGCATGTAACAGTGCATAATTTTTTTCGGTAGAGCTTTCTTTCGCTCTCCTAAACAAAGCATGGATAACTAGGTAATAAATGAAAGCACTTTGCTGGCTAGGCACAATATTAAATCAATTCTTCCTAGGCTTTTGAGTCAAGGAGTTTTATGGAACAAGGAGTTTTACAGAGCAATTTATGGAAATAACCAATCAAAGAAAATCAAAAGAAAAAACAGTAATGTGTACCTGATCTTTCATTGACAAAGGCTGTAAAGAGGATTCAATCAGTTAGATGTGGAGATAGATGCAAGCTGTCCCATTTTTATGAGGTTCCCAGGAGTGAAATGGTTTGCCTTGATATTTAGCACATTTCACAGCTCATGCAAGCTTTGAGGCAGTGCCTCCAATTTCATGTGAGGCATCCTGTCTGTATTCAAGCAGTCATGAAAAACCCACCCCATGAAAAGCCATAGTTCATTTTTTCCACAATGTTATGAACAAACAAGCCATAATAGTTTGATTCCTTAAAGAATACTAAGCCATAAATCGTTGTTTGGCTCATTCATTGTACTAACTCAGAAGGTACAAAATATAATTTTGAGCCAAGTATGAGCACAGCCATACTTCCCAAAAAATGCACAAGTCCAGCAACATTTTCAGGGGATGCTGCTTAATGTGGCATTTTGTTCCTGATCTTTTAAATACATCTTTTATATAAAAGATAATTAAGTTAGCTTGCTGTTTATTTGGGAAACAGCAATATATTACTATGCTTTATATTGTCACATGCTCACTTCTGGTCAGACTGCTGTATATTAAAAGGAAAGCAATAAATGCTTTGTAGATTGGGAAATATTTGACTCATATTCATTTAATAAATCTTATTAAGGATTTAACAATAATCTCATTATTCAGTTGCAGTTCTAAGTGCGTTGAAAGGATATTAGTCAGCTTCCCCACATGACCACCACTGGCCTTTCTTCCTCCTCCTCCTCCTTCCTGTTTTAGGTTTTGCAGGAATCTAAAAAACCCTTAGGCCAAGGATGATATCTTTTTCATTCTGCCTGCAAAAAGGTAAAGGTAAAGGTTCCCCTGCACAGTCGTGTCCGACTCTAGGGGCCGGTGCTCATCTCCGTTTGTTAGCTGAAGAGCCAGCGTTGTCTGAAGACGCTTCTGCAGTCATGTGGCCGGCATGATGCACGCGGAACGCTGTTACCATCCCACCGAAGTGGTACCTATTTATCTTGCATTTGCATGCTTTCGAATTGCTAGGTTGGCAAGAGCTGGGGTGAGTGCGGGAGCTCACTCCATCACGCGGGGCTAAGGTCTTGAACCTCCGAACTTGCGACCTTCCGATCGACAAGCCTGGCGTCTTACCCGCTGAGCCATCGCGCCCCATTCTTCCTGCATCTCCTGTTAATGTAGTGCAATATAACATATGCTTGTATATTTATATATTATACTTAATTATTATAAATGTACACATTACACAATTATACAAAGATGTCAAAGATATAATGTGTGTGTGTGCGTGTGTGTGTTTGGTTGGGGAACTGGAACAACTTGACATTATGAGGACAAGATATTCTTTACTTATCTTTACAAAGGGAAGGTGGGTTACCTATCTTTCTAGCTACTGTCTGTGTCTTTATGATTTGCCTCATAAAAAGAAAATATCAGGGATAACATCCCTTCCTAGAGAATGAAATAGAATTTAAAATGTACTTCTCTGATCTCTGCCTCATTTATTTCTACCTGTGTGAAGCACATCCACTAAGCAGCATCTTTGTATTTATCAATACATGTTATCTAGTATCAAGAAAGAAATAGAAAAGGTAGTTTAATTTCCAGTGGTATATTGGGTTGCATTCCTGGGGAGCTAGGGAAGAATATCACCTGTATTGATTGATTGATTGATTGATTGATTGGGTTTCTCACAGGCAAATCATAAGAAACAGTAACTCAAAAACAGTTGAAAGCTTTTGCAGAAAAGAAAAAGTCATGAGGATACGAGGATCCCTGCACTGGGCAGGGGGATGGGCTAAAAGACCTCTAAGGTCCCTTCCCAGCCTATGATTCTATGATTCCCCAAATCTCACATTTTGCTTCTAACAAAATAATTGCTTATAATTTAATTTATAAATACTTCTGAATTAGTGGTTGCTCCAGAAAACATGGAAACAGTGCACTGAGGCTCCTGCTTAGGCAATATGGTGGGTGTATCTGTCTAAAGATGGCTGCATATGAGCTGCGTGGGCAGTTGTCTGGTTTCCCCTTTTTTCTTTTATCTTGCATTCCTTGCCTTTGGCATCTCTTTCCATTCACTGCCATTGTTTGCCAGTGTGAGTTTAGAACTCTGAAACATTCAAATAAGGGAGTCTGTTGACTGTAGTGATTGATATCCTCATGGCTGATGTCACACCAGACCCCATGGCATTTCCTTGTTGCTGATTTTAGAGACCTCTGCAGAGATTCTCCTGCAATGCAAGGAGTCCTAATTCAATGAGGTAATAAAATGCACCAGCAACCCCCACACCCGGCATCCCTGTGTGCTCAGCTGGCTGTTTTATTGATCTGTGTGTATTTAGCTTGACGTTTGAGAAAGGGTTGTGCAAGTGCTCAGCTGAACACATTTGCAAAGTAGCCTATATTAGAGAATTCTGCATTATCACAGTCCTTAGTTGTAGAAACTTGCTAAATACGTTTGTCTTTTTTCATATCTGTGTGCTGTATACCACATTCTGTAAAGCAGCTGAGTATGTCAGTATAGTAGTCCTATTCAGGTACTATGAGTCTGGATAATACCCTACTGATGTTACAGAACTGCAGTAGCAACGTTGGTTTCCCTGCAGGCATTCAGCATGTTTGAGCACAACCACATGTGGGGAAAACTGTACACGTGATCTGGGTGGGAGTTTTAGCATTCAAATGCCCCCATCAGAATTTCAGCAGCAGCTATTTGCAAGGAGTCCTAAACTCTAAATCACTCTGCAACTTCCAGAGTAAGGGTTTTGTTGTGTTGTGTTTTGCTGCTAGAGGTATGCCAGTTTACCTTTTGTCTTCCTGTTGAGTAAGAAACCATTGTATTGGGAAGCTGATTTAAGATTAGGGATATACATGAAAACGGAGGAAAAAAAATAATTGAACATGTAGATGGGAGGAGTACTAGATGGAATGGTCGATAGGAAAGAAATTATTGTCATCGTTTACATATACCTTGTAAGAGGTATATGATATTGATGCAACCTTTAGCTCTGTAGGTTAGTAACATTTTCATAGCCTTCAAAAGATAAGAATTCCTATGCAAGTCTGGTTAGAAGTACTATTGCAGAGCTTCAGCATTACAAATGGAAAGCCTGCCTTTTGTGTAATTCTGAATCCATTACCACTGAGCCTGAAAGAAAATGGTTTAAGTCGCTGAAACCATTCACACAGGTTCAGAGTTACAGAAGCAGTACAAAGTTGTATTTTATTTTATTTTATTATTTTTAACACAGGTGTAGGAGATGCTTTTGCCCCATGCAGCCCAAATTCTTGGAGCTCTAATTGCCCATTAAGTTCTCCATGCTTTAGCCCAGTGCTTTTCATACTTGACAACTTTAAGATGTGTGGACTTCAACTCCCAGAATTCCCCAGCCAGCATGAGCCCAGAGTCCCCAGCCCATGAGCCCTCTTTTTGGGGAAATGGGCGGTGGCAAAATTCAAATAAATGCTGAGGGCCACAATATCTACTCATCTGCAAAAACATTCAAAAGCTGCCTCCTAAATTCTACCTAGAAAAGGTAGTCTGAGTAAATATTTTGATGAACATTTGTGGCCATGATAACAATTTCACATAACATTTTTGGATGTTAATTTGAGGTACTGTGGCTAGCCCAATGGGCATTTATGCACTGTATAAAGATAACATACATATTAGCCTATCATAATTGCAAAGGTTCGAGCATATAATCTAATGCCCTTGGATAGGATTATTTACAAAATAATTTGATTGCCTGATGCCTGTAATGAAGTTGAAATATTTAAACCTAGTTGCAAAACACTTTAAAATGAAAGAAAATCTGTCACTGCTTTTTGATAGTTATTTTCCTCTGGCAATTTTAGATTACGGAGATTTTTTTTCAGAAAAGTGCTTATGTTTCATCTTGAACCAAAATTGTTTTGCAAGCCAGGGTAGGTGAATGATCCCTTTCATGTCAGTTTTTCTACATCAATAATTAAAACTTTTCTGCAAATCATGTATTAGGCCATTCATTAAACATTAATGTCCATACATTTGATAGTTCATCTTTTTCAGCTTCCTTCTCTATGTAGTTCACATAACTGCAGATAAAGATACAGTTATAGATTCTGTAACTGAAAAGACTGAAGCAGGTTGTACTTATAATTAAGAGGGCAACCCCATTGCAATCGGGCAAGAATCATCTACATGTTTGACATCCTTCCCATCAAGTAAATTAAGCATTACAATCTAAAGTAAATATAGCAAAATCCATATTGGAGCCATTAGTGTTTGTCTTTACAATATTATTTAACCCAAGTGGTTCTTTTATAATATTGTTATTAGAAGTGGAATAAGTAAGGTGCTATCACAGTCTTCATGGCTTTTTTAATCTATAAAAATAAATCATCTTATTTTAATAGATTTCTGTTCAGCGAGAAATTTGTTTTGTTTTCTCTTGCACTCCTTCCTATTGTATTGTATTGTATTGTATTGTATTGTATTGTATTGTATTGTATTGTATTGTATTGTATTGTATTGTATTGTATTGTTATTTAATAGGTCACCCGATTCCCAAATGACTCTAGGTGGTTTACAACTAAGAACCTATATACTTGTGGATAAGCTGAGATTTTTAGGTGCCAAAATACACCCCAAAAATTGGGTTTGACTTATCCATGGATGGCACATTTTTCATGGTATTTTGGTTAAAAATTCAAGGGTTGGCTTATCCATGCATGGGCTTATGGTGCGTGTATTTGTGAGTATAAAATCATATAAAATGTACAGCTGACCAGAAGAGCAAAGTATTCAAAACAAGACCAAAAGAAATCAAATCAAAATAAAATAAAAACAGGCAAAAGGATAAAAGGGGGTTCCACAATTACCCTGTCCCCAAGGCCTGAGAGAAAACCAGGTCTTCAATAGCTTCCTGAATTACAAGGGTGATTTCATCCTTCAACCACATATATATAATATAATATAATATAATATAATATAATATAATATAATATAATATAATATAAATATAAATATAAATATAAATATAAATATAAATATAAATATAAATATAAATATAAATATAAATATATAAATAGAAAAACAATTATGCTTGCCCATCCCAATCAGGGCTGTTGGGTTCTTGTTGTTGTTGTTGTTATTTTGCCCTTTTTTCTTAGTTTAATGTGCTGCCAAGTTAGTTGGTTGTCTTCTGAGATTAATTCGTTTTTTTTTCTTTTTGTAAATTCCTAGTGATACCAAAGGCATCATAGCATTCTGAGCTCTTTAATTTCTTTCTTATTCCAACTTTCCTTAACTGGAGTCCTTCAGAGGCATTCAGCTACAAAAGCCTGGAGAACTGCTATTTCCAAAGGACACCACATTTAAAGAAGGAAAAAAAGCTACCTTATTTTACTTCATGCAATGATTCTGATCAAAATAACACTCAGATTTTTTGGGTCGGCTACAAATTGTATCAAACAGTGTTCAATTAAAACAAAAACTTGATAAAATAGGCATTACAATGTGGATTTTCTGATTGTTTTCCAGTTCTAAAAGTTCAACCTATTTATCATATCTTACAAAGAAATATGATTTTATCCAGACCACTCTATATTAAAAGGTCAGAAAACTTGATACATATGATGTGTCTATTTTTGCCTTTATGTAACGTCTGAAGCTTCAAGATAGGAACCAGTATTATTGACAGAGCCATTGTGTAAACATGGAGCAGGTGCATTCCAATCTCAACGCTGGGAACAGAACATGTGATTAATTAAAAAAAATTTTAAAGCTATGAATTTTGCTTTCCATCCAATAATAAGGAGTGTTGAGAGTATGTTATCATATCCCTGTTATTATTTTTGTGCTAATTTTGAAGATTTTAGCATTTTTCCTACACGTTGAATCTGCTGTTCTGAACTTTTACTTTCCTGCCACTACTTTCCCTGGGAACTGTCTGTGATTTTATCTTAACTCAGTTTGGAAATTTTCCATTACCTTTCACTTCTGCTGGTTAAGTATCTAGGGGGCGCCATAATTTACTGCTTCAGAAATGGAAGATCTTAACCAGGCATTTTCTGACTTTCACCAAGATATTAAAGCAGATATTAAGCAGATTTTGTCTGATTCCTGCCAAGCTATTGTGCAAGACATTCAGAGCATTGTGGAAAATATGTGGTCTAAAATGTGCCATCTGATTGGGGATGATGTGGATGAACCTGAAGAATCTAACAGCGATGGAAATGTCTCTTCCAAGAGTGAGATTTGGGCTTCTGTTGAAATCCTGGATTAAATTGGCAATGCTGAATTGAAGAATTTAAATGGAGAAATTGAATTTGACTTTCTGATGGAATGTTATGGAAAAGAAGGGGTTATTATGTATGGGAGGTTTTTTGAAGAGAAGTCTGTGTTTGTGAGGGGAGCAGTTTGGCTGTTTGATTTCTTTAAGAAAATAGCTCTGTGCTTATTATGGGGATATGTACTGTAAATGTCTTGGTCTATTTTGAAGTGGGTTAAGGGATAAAAATATTTATCTGGATGGTCTTTTGGCTTTGGATGATTTTACTTATCATTAATGATTGGGATTATGATTATTCATGTTTTTTGTATTATTAATTATAATGGTAGACAATTTACATGTTTTTCTGGAGGGAGCAATGGTATTTAGTGATTTTTAAAATGTGATAAGGGGTTGATTTGTAGAAATAATGTGATTTTGGTTTAATATGGAGTAAGGGATTGTTTATGGGAAATTGCTGTATATCCTTGATGTTTAAAGTTGGAAGTCACTTCTTTTTGTAATCTATCTAAAAAAACAATTTCTCTTGTGTTTTCACACTTTTTAGGGTTTTTTGTAGTTTTTTGTTTTTCTGTATCTTTTATCTTTTTTTGAAATTTAATAAAATTCTTTTTAAAAAAGGAAGAATCTCAGACAATTACAAACGATTCTGAGTAAATTAGTCAATGTACTAAAATAATTTATGATTCATCATAAGGAGAAAGCCTTGATGACCTTTGTGCATAGTTTCAGGGGCATCTGAACTCAAAAAAATTAAGATGACAGCTGCAACTATATGGTCAAAGCCCCCTTTTTACATGTGTTGCATCCCTCCATATTTTACTTCGTTTTTAAATTTTGAAAAGGAAAAATAATAGCATGTAAAGTGTTTCATGGTTGCAGTAAATTTGGCTTTATGCAGGCATAATACATAACCAGGAACTGTTTTTCTTATTATGGCTGTTAAGGACTGCCTGCAGCCAGACTATGTATAAACCATTGTTTGAAATGGGAATGCTTGCACATATCCTTCAAGTGTTAAGGTAAGAGTTTTATTCATGGTACATGCCCCAGACAAAACAGCAAATCAATGGTTTACTGTTTTCCTTTGTTCCCTGTCAATCAGTTTTGTAGGGTCTGGGTAGGCATAATTTCTGCTTGCTAAGAAAAAGGAAAAACAAAAACACAGGACACGGTGGTGCAATTTTGATAAGAATTACAGGCTGCAGATGGGGAAGGGCTAACTTCTCATTTACAAAAAGCCCCCAACACACCAACAAAGGTCAAAACAACAACAACTAAACTGCAGCAACTTCAGGACTATTGCTGTCATCAGATTCTATGGACCTGTTGCCCATAGACAACTTAGGCAATAATTTGACACCCCTTCTCCCAGTAAATTTGGCACCATATGTTAATAGCACATCATGAGGTCCATGTTGAAATGTTCATTATTGTAGTCCATCAACCAATGGAAAGGGAGTTGGGAGGCTGCTACTCCTGGGAGGGGTGGGAGGGTTGCAGAGGCCAAATTGCTAGGCAGATAAATGCTGGAGAGACTCTGCTTTTCAGTACATCTCTATGTACAGTATTCTTGTCAGACTCAGGAGAAATACAAGTAATGAACCCCACAGTGATCAATTGCTTTTGCACCTTGTCCCTATGCCCACCCAAGTCTGTTTGGTACTAAATCCTTGGGGTTAGGTAACAGATTCAATGAAAGTTCTTCCTTGAAGTTCCCACTACACATTAGCTCTTCTATTGACCCAGTTAAATGTGATGCAGGAACAAATCCTATTATTGTGTTTGTACAACATGCTTAATTAATCTGGTTACTGGATTTACCCTGCAGAATACATAGAATTCATGTATTAACTTGTAATTAACATTAACTAGCTGAATCCGCACAACACGTTAAGGCACAGAAACACACCAACCAAGGTTAAAACAAACCAAACTTTGCACATTTTATAAATGAGGCTGGAAGGTCTTTAACTTGATCTAATAATGTGTATAGCATGAACACAACTTTGATCTGAAAACTGGAAAGGATAATTCATTGGATTTGAATGATATAAGATTGTATGAGATATTTGTTTTAGGTACGCAAGTCTGAGAAAGCCATGGTTTCACCTTAAAATAGTTGTAACCATAACTACAATCTTGATCATAGTCTAGTTTCAGAAAATATTCTTAGCCTTAACCATCACATGATTTTGCAAATGTGCCCTATGAACTGATTCCTACATTAGCTATTGTTAGGGATAATGGAACAAACCATGGTTTATTGGTGCAGGCTCGCCTTATTATTTTTTATTCATGCCATTGGGGAGAGGACTTAATTTGGCAAGCTCAGCCATGGTTATATTATACATATTGGATCTTTCTAAATTTATAGTAGCAAATCATGATTACTGCTTTGCAAAGTAGTAAACATTTAACTGATTGCAGTGTTGCTGGAATAATAAAATGTGTAACTCTGTTTAAAAGTCACAAGAAAAACACTCTTGATATAGTTCTGTTAAAATTTTGACTGAAAGAAGAAAAATGTTTGCTTTTTAAATAATACCTATCAGCACATTTTCTAAGACACTGATTTCATTTGGGAATGAAATGAAAGTGTGACCAGTAGGTTATATATTTAATGAATCACTTTCAGAAAGATTTTGCTGATTACTTTTTTCATTAGCAACAAGAATAATATATAATTGCACGCACATTATTGCATAGAAATAAACCGGTTTTATTTTGTTTCTTGTAATGGCAAAACTATTAATTGGCTTGAAAAGCAAATTGAGAAGCAAATAAAAAATATAAAACAATCCCTTTGCTTTCAAGAACAGATTTTTGTCACTTGTGGAACAGGTGGAGGAGGAATCTTGGTGATTATTGAGGGTAGGAATGATAACCAGTGACCCAAAGCCTTGAGTAAGACCACAATTCCTCTCAAAATTTACCACCAAATTTCAGTTTTTAATAAGACAGAGGGGGGAAATTATTAAATACATTGAGAATAACCATATTCATTGAATTTAACTGACAGAGCATAATTTTAATTAAATGTATATCTCAACGAAATCACATTTAGTTTCACTCGGAGCACTATCTCTTTCTTTACTCTCCCTTATCCATATTCTTTGGAATACAGCCTCTGACATATCTGTTAAGGTTTAAGTGTGGTTCTTGGGCAGAAAAAAACATTGCATGCCTCTGGTCTAGATTTAAAACCTTATTCAAGACGAGATGTGCTGTGCAGGTTTCAGCTGTCAGCATCTTGACAAATGGACTTCTCACTATTTCCTATTAAAATAGCTCCAATAAAGGAAGCCAGTGCCATCTGACTCAAAGTTTTCCCCCAAAGATTTTAACAGATTTGTTAATTGTCTGGAGTTCAAATCGATAGAGGCACTCACAGTGAAATTAATAGGCAAGCCTTAGGTCCAGTCTAATCCAAGATTCTAGATGAGCAATTAAAAAAAAAGTAGTTGAATTCAGTGAGCAGAACAGTAAGCATTTTCATTTAGAGATTTCTACAGGGTCAGTCACAGCTTTCTAATAAGACTCAGAGGTATACAAGGTTTGGGCTTGTCTAACTTTCAATACAGGCTGTTATGCTGCAAGTTGCCAGCTTTCATCTGTATTCTGCTGGCACTGGTCAACCCTGACTGCTAGGACTATTCATGAATAATACCTTCTTCTTGTGACTATCCTTGCCAAGATGCACCTCCACAAAACCTGCCACATTGCCTTCTGTCTACTCTTTGGCTTTCACTGTAACTGCCGTGATGCTTTCTTGGGCTGGACAGATCAATACTAGTGGTTGCAGGTGCAGAATCTGGAGCACTGGAATATGATTGTATCTTGTTAGTGGCATTAAAGCCTATTGCAGACATTTAGCCAAGTCCAACCTTTCAAACTGGAGCCAGCGCTCATTTACATTGGATAATACTGCGTTCTACAACAGGCTTTTGCTTTTGCTCTGCTTTTTCCTCATCGGCCTGTACTGACCCCTACTAAACCCTGAAACTTTAGCAACTCAGGACCCCAAAAGTTACATTTGTTTGTTTTCAAGTTTTAATCTGATAAAATATAATGTGAATCCTTGAGAACCTCCACCAGCTAAAGAAGTGTGTCCCTGATTAACTAGTCATTTGCCAACTAATGTCAACTAATGTCCTTTTGGGGGAGATGGGCGGAGATAGAAATATGATAAATAAATAAATAAATAAATAAATAAATATTACTGAGAGTACGGAGTCTGTTTCTAATAATAACTTGAAAAATTAGGACGTGAGAGACCTTTAATTTCTTTGAGAATGACTCTTCTAATAGTACATAAAACAGGAGTTATTGAATAACCACAAAAGATAAGCTGAGGCAAGAGTTGAGCATTCTATATAATATAAACATTGCACTCTATATGATATAAACATTTCATTCCATGTAAGATTTAGGAAGCATTCTTTGGAATACAACCTAAACAAAGCAAACAGCAAAACTCTTTGTCAAAATCCCAGAGCTGTTTGCTTCTTTTGTCTTGGGTCAAACAGAACCCACTGATCACTGCAAATAACCTAATACAAAGTTTGGCTGATACTGGGATAGTTGTCCACAGGTAAAGGTAAAGGTACCCCCCGCACATTTGTGCAGTCGTGTCCGACTCTAGGGGCCGGTGCTCATCTCCGTTTGTTAGCCAAAGAGCCAGCGTTGTCCGAAGACGCTTCCACGGTCATGTGGCCGCATGACACGCGCGGAACGCTGTTACCTACCCACCGAAGTGGTACCTATTAATCTACTTGCATTTGCATGCTTTCGAATTGCTAGGTTGGCAAGAGCTGGAGCTAGTGCAGGAGCTCACTCTGCACGCAGGGCTAGGGATTCGAACCTCCGAACTTGCAATCTTCCGATCAACAAGCCTGGCGTCTTACCCACTGAGCCACCACGCCCCTTTGTCCACAGGACCACAGTACAAAATTGCTTATAGAGCAGTGATCTGCGTGGGAGAGCTGTCAGAAGGAAAGCTTTTCTCGTCACAAAAGTAATTGTCTAAAGTATCGGGAAAAAAAAAAAAAAAGCCTTGATAAGCCTGAAATGTTTTGGAACAAAGTTTTGGACAGATGAAACAAAACAATGAACACAGCCAGACAAGATACATTTGGAGAAAAAAGAATGGAGAAAAACTTGAAGAAAACAACATCTGGCTGACTGTTAAGCATGGGGATGGTTGTATTATGCTTTGGTGTTGTGTGGTGGCCAGGGTCACAGGAAATACTGGGCAAGTGGAAGGAAGACCACATTCAACTAAATGTGAATACAGTATATTCTAGAAGCTGATTGTCCATACTGAAGAAACTGAAGCTGAAAAGTGGTTCAATACTTCAACAAGGCAAGGGTCCCAAACAATCTTCCAAATGAAGTACTCATAGAAAGAAAAAGAAAATCCCCAAATGGTCTTCATGGTGCCCAGACTTGAATATTATAGAAAACCTGTGGGGAGAACTCAAGCATGTGGTATGTGCAAGAAGACCTAAAAGTATTTCTGAGTTAGAAAACTTCTGTAAGGATGAGTGGGAAGATATTCCAAAGTCTTGACTCTTAGCTGCCTACAAGAAATGTTTGGAAGCTCTTATTTCTACCAAAGGAGGTATTAACAAAGTAGTCACTGAAAGGATCTCCAAACTTTTGCACCTGCCATAATCAACATTTTATTATTTTGAACTTGTAAACAACTACACATAAAAAGTAAGTGTTCAAATCTGCAGAAAGATGTTCTTAACTTCATACCTGTATAGGGGCAGTCAGATACTGCTCATTTAGAGTTTCCTTGAAACAGGCTGGTCCAGGGATGCCTAAACTTTTGCATTCAGTTGAAAATACAGATAGCATTAATAATTAATAAACTAATATGGAAAGTGAATTTCTGAAGAGAAATGAAACTGGTTCACTATGAATCAGATGCAAGAGCACTTAAAAATGCACCAGGCATAATTTTAGGCCGTGATGCTTTAAGGAAAATCTTTCTAGATACTGTTATTACAGAAGCTGCCTTTCTCCTGCTTCTGCCCTTTTTTTTCATTCTCTCTCTTTGTACCTCAGAGCCTAAAAGTTTGGCATTTGATGCACCAAGATCTTTTGTGTGCCAGAGAGAGGAGACAAAAGCTGTTTTTACGCTTCTGAGAAGACAGCATGAAAGAGACGTGACGTGAGAGGCGCTGGACCGGCTCACTCAGTGCTGGAGAAGCTTGGTTCTTTCACCCCGACTGTCCAAGAATATTTCTTGCAACATTCAAAGCTCCTACAAGAGCTACAGTGGGAAAATGGTGGAAACAGTACAGATGCCAGAGTTTGCTCTTTTTTTCATTAATAGAAGACTGAGGTGGTGGTAATTTTAAATAGAAAATGGCATCATGGTGTATGGAAATAGTATTCTGTCTCTCTAAGTTTTGTTTCAGATGTTTACGTAACTGAAATGTTTTGTGCTGGTTGCAGAGCCTAGGCAGCAGGTTCTTCTAGCCATAGTTTGCCAGAATTAGAGTTTGAGAGGGAGAGGGAGAGGGAGGGAGGGAGGAGAGGGAGAGGGAGAGGGAGAGGGAGAGGGAGAGGGAGAGGGAGAGGGAGAGGGAGAGGGAGAGGAGAGAGAGAGAGAGAGAGAGAGAGAGAGAGAGAGAGAGAGAGAGAGATTGCAACATATTCTGATCTCTATTGTGTTTTAACCTTGTTTTTATTGTGAACTGCCCAGGGTCCTCCGTCGGGGGAGATGGGCGGTAATATAAATCTAATAAATAATAAATAATATTCAGTATACTCTTTTCTATGGCATAAATTGTATTTTCCTGAAAAAAAGTAGTACAGGAGAAAACGTTTAAAAATAACTCATCCACTACTATGGCTGCAGACAAAACTACAGCTCTCTGCGCCTGCTGGGGCCCACATTTTTTGGGCAGAGCAGGGGCCACAGTGTGTGGAACGGTGCTGCAAAGTGGACCTAGCCATGTGACACACATGGACAAGCCCAGGATTTTCTACTTATTTGTGTTAGGGCTTTTTTAGATTTTTTTTTCTGTATGTTTTAAAAAAGCTTTGTCTTTGTGTGTTTCCTATCTCAAAGCACAGGAGGGAAACCATGCTACCAGTTTTCTGCAGCTATGGTTGAAGGAGGACTCTAGGGCTTCAGTTGCCCCCCCCCCTACTTTTAATGAATGTTAGGAGTGTTAGGAAGAATAGGGGCTGAAAGGGGGTGGCCCCATCATTTTCTGCTTTGGCATTGCCCTGCAGCATGTGTACATATTATCTTGGTTGCCAGGAACCTTTTGGATAAAAATATTTTTTTCTCCACTCCTGCCTTAAGGTAAAAAGTGTCTTGAAAATCCAGTAATAGATCAGTTGTGCCAATTCTGCTCTTCTGGCTGGAAAAATGCATAGAGCAAATTGTATTTTGACAGTGGTATCAGAGTTCTCGAACTAGAAAAATTAAGTGGATTAAAAGATGTTCTTAGTGTGTGTTTTCCTAATAAATCAACTGAAATAGCTGAATCAGAGCAGATTTTTCTGGCAGAAGCAACACAGTATATATTCAGTTTTCTTTCCTTTTCCTCACCATCATCAACTATGATCCTGCCTACTAATAATATGATTTATTAATTAAATTGATATCTTTTTCTTCAAGGAGTCCAAGTGACACAATTCTCCTCCCACATATAATTCACAAAACAATCTTGGGTGGTATGTTAAATAGAGAAGGGATGACATTCATGCCATGAATTGTGTTCTGAGTACAAATTTGGATCTGGGTCTTCGGTTACTAACACTCTGGTCATTATGCCAGAGTGAATTTCTGCATTTCTTACTTCATGCTCTCAGTTCTCAGGTGACAGATGATGACGGGGGAAGAACAGACTATGCTGTCTGTGCCACAGGACCTAGCCCTGACCTATCCTGTTGCCCTCTGTCCCATCATTTTTGAAATAATGTTCAACTCTCTGCCTCTGCTTACCTGGGTCGTGGGTGTGGTGCATACTATGCCAATACCTTGACCCAGCCAATCAACAAAATGATGTAACCTTCGGTGGATTTCTTTTCACCCCCAAATTCCTTGGATTTCTATGAGGCAAAAGTCATTGGCGATCACTCGTAGCCGAGTAAGATTGTCTTCCAAAGGTAAAATTTTAACGGTGGATCCGTAAGTGGCTATAAAGGCCAATTCTGGATCCGCACAACCTCCCACAATGAGGGCATAGGTTTCCGGGTGGGAGACGGTCATGATGAGGGTTTGCCTGACGGGCCTTCCTTTTAGCTCTTTTCTCCCTTTCGCCCTGTACTCGTGCTTCTTCAAAGTCCATAGCGCCATTAATAAAGGATGACCTCCAATTGAAACGCTCATGAGTTAGGGCTTCCCAGTTCTCAATGCTGATATTACATTTTTTTAAATTAGCTTTGAGAGTATCTTTGAATCTCTTTTGCTGTCCACCAATATTCCGTTTTCCATTCTTAAGTTGGGAGTAAAGTAGCTGCTTTGGAAGACGATGGTCAGGCATTCGAACAACATGACCGGTCCAGCGAAGTTGATGTTGGATGATCATTGTTTCAATGCTGTTGGTTTTCGCTTCTTCTAATATGCTAACATTAGTCCGCCTATCTTCCCAAGTAATTTGCAGAATTTTTCGGAGGCAGCGTTGATGGAATCTTTCAAGAAGTTGGAGGTGGCGTTTATAGAGGGTCCATGTTTCACAGGCGTACAGAAGGGTTGGTAGTACAATGGCTTTGTAAACAAGCATTTTGGTCTCCCTGCGAATGTCCCGATCCTCAAACACTCTACGCTTCATTCGGGAGAAAGCTACACTCACAGAGCTCAGGCGATGCTGAATTTCAGCGTCGATGTCGGTTTTTGTAGATAGATGGCTGCCGAGATAAGAAAAGTGATCGACATTTTCAAGTGACACACCTTTAAGCTGGATTGATGGTGCTGCGGAGGGATTGGTTCGAACTTGCTGGTAAAGCACTTTGGTTTTTTTAATGTTAATCGAGAGGCCGAGCTTTTCATATGCTTCTGAAAAGATGTTTAGGATAGTTTGAAGATCTTCCTCGGAGTGTGCACAGACTACGTTATCATCAGCATATTGAAGTTCTATAACAGAAGTTGCAATTACCTTATTTTTTGCTTTCAGCCTACTAAGATTAAAAAGCTTTCCATCTGTTTGATATATAATTTCTACACCAGTAGGAAGTTTCTCTTCAACAAGGTGTATAATCATAGCGATGAAGATAGCGAATAAGGTTGGAGCAATAACACATCCCTGTTTAACGCTGGATTCCACTTTAAATGGATCGCTTTGAGAGCCATTGTTATTCAGGATTGTTGCCATCATGTCGTCATGGAGTAACCGCAAGATGTTCACAAATTTATCAGGGCATCCGATTTTCAGAAGGATGGTCCAGAGAGCAGTACGATTTACAGTATCAAAAGCTTTAGTCAGATCAATAAACGCCATGTACAGAGGGCGGTTTTGCTCCTTGCATTTTTCTTGAAGCTGTCGTGCAGTGAAGATCATATCCACTGTTCCCCTGGAAGGGCGGAAGCCATTTTGCGTTTCAGGGAGGATGTCTTCTGATACAGATAGGAGACGGTTTGCGATGATCTTTGACAGGATTTTGCCTGCTGTGGCTAGAAGGGAGATGCCTCGATAGTTTCCACAGTCTGTTCTATCACCCTTTTTAAAGAGAGTGATAATTATGGCATCCCTAAAGTCTGCTGGAATCTCCTCCCTCATCCAGATTTTTTCTATGAGCTTATGAAGTTGTTGTGTAAGTTCAGGCCCGCCTTCTTTAAAGACTTCAGCAGGAATCCCATCAGGTCCACTAGCTTTGTTATTTTTCATTTGTTTAGTGGCTTTACTGACTTCCTCCAAACTAGGGGGTACTGCAAGCTCATTTCTTATTTGTTTTTGCGGGATTTGCAAGAAGACTTCATCAGCCACAGTAGGGTGACGATTAAGGAGATTGTAGTAATGCTCTTTCCAGCGCAGTGCAATAGACTCTTTGTCCTTTAGAAATTTAGCACCATCTACTGAGCATAAGGGATTTGTACCATGGTTTGTTGGTCCATAGATGGCCTTTATGGCATTAAAAAAGCCCCGTGCATCATGAGCATCTGCAAAATGTTGGGTTTCTTGGGCTTTTTTTATCCACCATATGTTCTTAAGTTCTCTAGTTCTTCTTTGGACTTCTGCCTTTGCACTGGCGTAGATTTTTTTCTTAACGGCACAGTTAATATCTTTTTGCCATATCTGGAAGGCTTTCCTTTTCTTGTCAATAATATGTTCAATCTCACTATCGTTCTCATCAAACCAGTCCTGATGTCTCTTAGTCTGGTATCCGATAGTTTGTTCACAGGCTGAAATAATAGAAGTCTTCAATTTAATCCAGTGTTCCTCAACATTTTCAGGAAGTTCCATAGGCAGATGTTCCTTGAGAGTTGATTGAAAGCAAGCTCGTTTAATAGGATCTTGAAGGGCCAGTGTATTCATTTTACGCCTTGGTTTTCTTCCTTGGAGCCTACGATGAGGGACAATCTTTATGGCCATCGTGGATCGAATTAATCGATGGTCTGTCCAGTAGTCATCGGCGCTCGTCATGGCTCTGGTGAGAAGTACATCACGGCGATCTCTAGCACGGACAATTACATAATCTAAAAGATGCCAGTGCTTCGACCGTGGGTGCTTGCATGATGTTTTAAATTTATTTTTCTGGCGAAAGAGTGTGTTAGTAATGACAAGGTTATGCTCTGCGCATTTAGTCAGAAGTAAGATTCCATTCGTGTTGCTGTTGTCAACTCCTTCTTACCCAATGATCCCTGGCCACAAATCAAAATCACGCCCAACTCTTGCATTGAAATCGCCCAGGAGGATAATTTTATCCTCCTTTGGTATCTCTGATAAGATGGTGTCCAGCTGGGTATAAAATTTTTCCTTGATATCCTCATCTGCATCTAGTGTTGGTGCGTAAGCACTTAGGATAGTTGCCTGTTGGTTTTTGGTGAGTTTTATTCGCAGAGTTGAGAGTCGTTCGTTAATCCCAGTGGGAACTTCTGACAAGAGCTTCACAAGGTCATTTTTGATAGCAAAGCCTACCCCATGTATTCGTCGTTCTTGTTCAGGCAGTCCTTTCCAAAAGAAGGTATAACCTCCTTTTTCTTCCTTCAACTGTCCTTCTCCTGCTCTTCGAGTTTCTTGGAGTGCTGCTATATTGATATTAAAACGTCTCAGCTCCCTTGCAATAATGGCAGTCCTACGTTCAGGTCGTTCACTATCCATATTGTCTTGCAGTGTCCGTATATTCCATGTTCCAAAATTCATGTGTTTTTTACGACCGCTAGATGGTGACCCCACTGGTCGCGGTAATCCAGTCAGGGAGAAAATGAGGCAGACTATGTTTAGGGCACCTTTTCTAGCCCCCTCCCCATATGGGGAGTGAGGCAAAAGTAGCTTCACCTGGTCCATCACAGCATCCAAATGGCAGATTCAGGGGGGAAGGAGATGAACAGGCTCCTTTCTTCTGTGATAGAGACAAGTCCTTGAGAGGCCTCATGAAAACAGGTCCTTTCTAGGCACTCAGTGTCTGTGACCTTTTTCAGTTTACAACCCTTTCTACACTTCCCCCCACCCCTTTGACCCTACAGGGGAAGGGAAAAAGAACATAGATGTGAACTCAGTTAATGTAACTGTACTATAAGGAATCCCTGGAAACTTCCCTTTGGGGTTCACTCCAAGCAGAACAACAAAAACCTGTTCTGCTTCGACAGAGGCCTATCTGAGAACAACAGTAAATGCACCACTCTGCTTTTTCCTGTCAACGACAGACATTATTTAACAATCAACAATGCTTACAATAGTTGGCTTATTTATTTATTTATTTATTTATTTATTTATTTATTTATTTATTTATTTATTTGGTTTAAATTACAGACATTATTTAACAATCAACAATGCTTACAATAGTTGGCTTGCTTGCTTATTTATTTATTTATTTATTTATTTATTTGATTTAAATTACCGCCCATCTTGTCCACAAGAACTCTGGGCGGTTCACAACAAAACCAACATTAAAATACAAGCCGGTCCTAAAACAAAGACACAAAATATAAAATATCATTAAAATTCTTAAACAATATAAATAGAATAATATGGAATAATTATTTAGTATTTGTGATTTATAGTGTTTCGTAAAATCACATTAAAATATGACCATGTTCTGATTTATGGTATCAGTGTAGAAATTAAAAAAAAATAGTTTAAAGTGAATTGCTGAGAGCTAATTTTGTACTTTGTATGCAAACCATTTAGAGGATTTGGAGGGAAAGGGTTAATAGTATTTTTTTTATAGCTACAGAGAGTACAGTTCTGTGTTCTTCAGCTTGGTGCTCAAGATGAGTGTTTGGGTTGCCCACTTCTAAGGGACAGTTCCATCTAGTTAGTTCCCCACAGCAGGGGCAAGGAACATGTTTTCGAGATCTTGGTGAATGTAACCATTCCAATCATTCTTAACCCCGGGCCATTCTATCTGGGGTTGCTGGAAACTGAAGCCCGGTAACAGCCGCTGATTTCTCATTCTTGCTTTATAGAAGAAAGTGAATCTTTTTTGCATTTGAGAATTGGAGCTGTAGAGGCAGGAAACAAGAGGCCTGGGAATGGAATGAACCATTCTGTAAGCTCAGACTGAAGAAGCTCCTTGGATAAGGAGTGAAACGTTTCCACTAAGAAAATAGAAATCCAGTTGACATGATTCAAGCTACAGACAATTCCACCTGGATGACTGAGAACCTTCATAGACATTCTGTAAGCAAAAGCCACGTGTAGGGCCAGTGTGAGAAAGGTTCTGCAAGTAGTCCATTGGAAAAAGAGCAGGAGAAAATAGTTGAGCGTTTAAATCTTGGAGCATGAGTATCAATACTACCAGATTCCTACCTGGTTAGAAACAGCTCTTTGTCTTTCTATAGTTGCTTGATCCTGTAACCAAGTATCTTATCTAAGAGTCCAGATTTCCTCTGAGAGTGCCAAGTTCCAGTAAGAGGATTATTGCAAGGGGCAACTATCTGACACTGCACATCCCGAGACATCACAGATGTGATTATTTTCCACAACATTTTGCTGATAAAATTCCTCAGATTCACCAAAGATCCACTGGAGTCTATGATGGCGACTGCAGCAATGTCTGGCCAGTTTAACTGGGATTTCTTTTGGCCTGTGGATTCCAATGAGAAGGACAGGATGCTTACTGGAATGTACCTTGCCACCTGGTGGCTTGATTAGTACTTCTCCTGACTTTTGCAGAAGGTGGGGGTGTGTGGTCAGCTCAACCTGGGAAGTGATCAGTGCCCTACTCTGAAAGAAACTGTGTTGCTCCCCCTTCTTAAAAAGTCCTTTCTTGATCTGGCTATATTGGAGAACTATAATGCTGTGTCTAACTTTCCCTAGAAAGGGAAGATTAGAGTTTTTGGTGGGGATTAAAATTTCAGAGTATGCTACAAGAAGTTTCAATCCCCACCTTATCAGTTGAGCATGGGATAAAACTGTATTGGTCATGATGGTTGATGGTTTTTTGTCAGGATCTAGTTGTGGGGAATTTGATCCTTCTGGTCCTATTAGACCTTTTGTCTGTTTTCCATACCATCAACAATGGTATCCTTCTGGACCATTTGAAGGGGGTTAGGATTTGTGAGAACTGTTCGTTAGTGGTCCCATTTCTTCCTTAATAGATGGTTCAAGTCAATGTTGCAAGTGGGGTCATCCCAGTAAGATGCTGTAAAATATCTACATGAAGCCACTGAGAGAGGCCATCATTGGTTCAGAGTGTGGTATAGTCAATATGCTGATGATACCCAATTGTATGTTATCACTCTGGGCTGCTCCAGGAATGCAGTCCAAGACTTGTCCTGATGCCCAGAGGCTGTTAGGATTGGGATGGGAAGAAACAGGCAGCAACTGAATCCAAGCAAAATGGAGTTGCTGTTAATTCAATGAAGTTCTCTGCTGGCTCTGGTGTTATTTCTTGAGAATGTTAGCTCTAATCCTGGGGGACTAGGTCTGTAACTTGGGGGTCTCTTGGACTCACTGCTGCTGCTGGATGGGCAGGTGAAGCTGTGGCCTGGAGGACTTTTATCCAACTTCAGCTAGAGCCCTAGTTGCATTGGAAGCAGGAAGACCTTGTGATAGTAACTCGTACTTACATCACCCTTGCCAGCCCTTCAAGGTAGACCAGACTAGGTAACCATAGTTATGAATGCTAATACTACTTTTATTATAAGGTTACAGGAACAGAATTTTGCAAGTCTGACTGTGCTTCCCCCCTCCCTCCCTTTATCTTCATAAGAACTAGAGAGGGTAATGTCCGAGACATTTTCTCAAATTACATTTCTGCCCTGGACTCAAATTGCTATTATCCAACCATTGTCTTGGTTGCAGCTCTTCTTTCCGTTCCTCAAGGTTGTTCCTACTGTCCATTGCTCTCCACCTGATTAGACTTCTACAATGCACTCTAAATGGGGTCGTCTTTAGAGACCATTTGGAAACTATGAATGTTTCAAAATGCAGCTGCCCGCATATTAACTGGAACTGGATGCTATGAGCATCGTACACCTGTTCTTCAGGCCCTGCATTGGCTGCCACTGGATTTCTGAGTGCAATTTCAAGTGCTGAGTGCAGTTTAAATGAAACCTATAAAGCCCTGCATGGCTTGGCAGTAAGGTACCTTCAAGACTTCCTCCTTCCACTAGAATCAGCCCACCCACTAACAACATCTTGAGAACATTTGCTTGGGGTTCCTCACTGTCATGAAATTGGGGGCTGAGGCCAGTTTGATCAGCCTTAATATTTCTGACCTTCCTGAAGCAAGTGAAAAACTCTCCTCCTGAGGGCCTTCTTAAATTAATAGAGAGAATGCCACAGGAATGTGTAATGATCCAAGTAGGCTGTTGGTTTTAACAGTTGCATTATATTTGTTCTTACTATATCATGGCTGTTTTCGGTTGATGCTTCTGTAGACCAAAAATTGTTGCATGATTGCAGCAGTCCAGAAATAAAATAAATAAATGCACCTTGTCCTTTTATCCCCTGAAATGTTCACTCCTCTAAATATTTCTATAGATAACTAAGCAAGCCGCATAATGTGGAAATTATGTCTCTTGCTCAGTTTTCTTTACGCATATGGTATTTAGGTGGTCATAAGCCTAAGCAGGAGTTTTATCCTGCTTGGGTTTATTATTATTTGCCATTCAAATATGTGTCATGCCAATGAGCTCAGAGGTTTAGTTCACATGGAGATGATAAACCTGCACTGGAGCTGTGCAACTGAGATGGTATGTAGCTTGAATCATGTCAACTGGATTTCTATTTTCTCAGTGGAAATGTTTCGCTCCTTATCCAAGGAGCTTCTTCAGTCTGAGCAAAGTTGGTAAGGGAACTTTGCTCAGACTGAAGAAGCTCCTTGGATAAGGAGCGAAACGTTTCCACTGAGAAAATAGAAATCCAGTTGACATGATTCAAGCTACAGACAATTCCACCTGGATGACTGAGAACCTTCATAGACAAACTGAGATGGTAGGTTTATTTATTTGTTTATTAGCAACATTTGTATTCTGCTGCCCCAGGACAGATAGTTCCCTGATTCATAATAAAAAGTGTAAGGGCTTGTTTCCTTTAGAATTAAGGTCACAGTACGAATTATTATATTAAACTATTTTAATATTGATGTATATTAAACTGTATTTGTTTATTGAGTTGTATATCCTTGCAGTGCTAACTGCTTTGAGGTTCATTACCACTTCTGGTCAGTGGTCAGACTTGTCTTCTCCTATTGGTGATGGCCTCAAGATGTGTTGGATTACAAGTCCCAACTTGGAATTCTGGGAATTATAGTCCAATATAGCTGGAGAGCACCAGATTAGGAAAGGTGGGAAGTAGATCATGCATAACAGTACTGAGCTAGATTGATAATCTGACCTAATATAAAATAGATTCTCGTGTTGGACTGTTTTGAATTCTTTATAAATTGGCTCAAGATTTATCTCTTTCTTGTGATTTGGCCTTGACAATTCCACACCATATGGAACCGTTTCATTTAGTAGGCAAGAGTTACCATCTCATCAGTGCCCACTTACTTGAAGTGAAAACAACTAAGAATCTAGTGCCACCTTAAACACTAACAAACTCATTAAGGCGTAAACTTTTATGGGCGTGGATGTATCTGTCCCTGAAGGAAGATAGCATAATAAATGTGTTAACTGTTAAGGTGCCATTGCCCCTTTTGTTATTTTGGTTGCATAAATGGCTACCATTCCTGAAACTTTAAAGGGCACATTTTAAGCTTGCAAACTGATCATGAATGACTTCTCTTCATGGGCTTTTCCCCACTGCTAAGCTGGAATGTTTTGCACTTATCCTTGAGCTTGTAGAAAACTACCACTGGCACGGAATTTGCTCTATCCATTCCATCTTCCTTTCCTGCCTCTATTTAATTTGCTTCTGCCACTGGACTTCACTCTGCAAGAAAATAGGTAGCAAAGCCTAACTGACTGGATACATCATGAGGCTGCCCTGGAAATGTGTTGGACCAAGCAGGAAAAGGCTGTTTTAACACCACTACAGCTAACCTGTCTCACTTGTGGGCTGGGAGTAAGATGAATGTAATGCCATGGGAACACTGAGAAAATTATATTTTCAGGGCATGTTTATACCATAGCCAGGTGCAAGTTTGCAAAGGCCCATTATCTCACCCATACTCATCCTTTCTCATATGTGCGTACACACACAGAGAAAGAGAGAGCCAGTGTAAAAGATATTTGTAATAACATGTGGATGTCAATTTCAAATTAAGTTTAGCTGAAAAAGTGAAAAATACTGTGTTGGAGGTGCTTGTTGGGACTCGGTACAGCTGTGTTGGCTGCCAGTGGTGGCAACTGGAGGCCGGCCCATACAGCTGGAGAGTGCAGTGGTTATGCTGGCTAGGCAAGATGAGATTTGTAGTAAAACAGAGCGATGGCATATTGTCTACGCTGGATGAGAAAGAGTTGTTTAGCTGGAAGGAGAAGACAAGCCAGGGGTGGCACTAGATTTATAACTTGGTTGAACCATAACATAATTTTGTGGAATCCTTGGTACTCTTTGAGCTTGGAGCTCAGAGAGCATCAAGGACTCCACACTTCAACCCTGAGCTACATATATTTTCTTCTATTGGCATAACGTAATTTGTTTTGTGTTGACTTATCACATTGTGTAAACCCAGCCATTGTGTGTAAACCATTTTATGGATCAGTCTATTGTATTAACCCACCAGTTGTGACTGATTTCAGAAACCATGGTTAGCACCATCCCTGAGCCCAGTTTTGGTCCCATGCTAAGTTGTATATGTTGTATATATGTTACTACATGGACATGTGGGGCGGGGGGCAAACTTCCTGTACAGAACCTAGCACAGGAATGATTTCTCAGCATTTGAGGGGAGAATAAGAGGCTTTGTCGCATCCATAGCGTACAAGATCCTCTACAGCAAGATGAGTCATAGCCTTTGCCAACAGCATGGAGAGGTAATGCAGGCAGTGGATGGAAATGGAAAGAGCCAAAGGCAGCCTGGAGCGCGACGTGCTTTTTCGGCTTTGTGTTTATTCCATTTGTGTTTTCTTTCACGGAACTCGGGAGCCTTCGCTGAAGAGAGACTGTGCCAGTCCTGAAGTAGTCGGGAGCCCTTGGCGTTTCATAATGTGCCTGAATAACGGGGGCATTCGTACATCTTGGTTTTTAAAGCCTTTCGAAATGGTCCAACGGGGTGTATCGTTTTCTCGGCGACGCGTTTGATGTGGCCCGGAGGGGAGAGAAAAACTTCAACGAGCCGGACTTACATGCAATAACCGGGTTGCCACACCCCTTTTCCTTTACGGCATCCTGGTGCTGTACGTTTGTGTGTGTGAGTGTGTGTGTGAGAGAGAGAGAAACGGAGGATGTCGCGGGGGGGGGGGGATTTAAAGCAGGTGAATTTCGCAGCCCGCTCATCCGCTCTGCGTGCCAGGGAGAAGCGGGTTCTTTCCTTTTGAGCTCCTAACAAAAGGCGGCTCCAGTCTCCAATATCCTATTAGTCTCAGCGAGTTGGCTCTCGGGTTCCTTGTTCCAGAATGACAACAGCGGTGTTGGGGCTCAGTGGAGGATTTGTAGAAGGCAGCGGCCGGGAGAGCCGTCCTTAAAGGAAACAGGAAGTGCCGAGAAGTAGTAACGCGCCGCGCTCGGTGTGGGCAATCGCCCTGCTTTCTGGGCGCTCCTCCGCCGAGCCTCTTATCAGGCGCGAGGGTTTATGACACCGCTGTTCTTGTGAAAGCCCTTTTCAGGTCCAGGATTTCCTGCCCGGAGGGTTCGCTATTCGTTTGGAACCTGATCCCGGCGCCAACCGTGAATGTTTCCGGAATCCCTTCCGCTCGCCCCGCCGGGTATTAAAAATATACAGGAAAGTTGAACAAACGTGGCAGTTCTTTCTTTCTTTCGTTTCTTTTTTTAAAAACTCTGGCTGGTCTGTCATTTTGGTTTGCGATGCTTTTTTTTCTCCGGTAATACGCATTTTCATTGATCTTACTGGAGGCAATTTTAAGCCCTCGGTTTCATAGTTAAAGAAGGTCCCAAAGCGGGCTGTATTTCTTTGAAATCGAAGCCTGGGGCTCCCTCGCTTTTTGAGCCGAACGCCGCTTTCTTTTCTGGGTGGGTGTCTGCTGGAGAAGCACCGGAGGACCAGCCGTGCCAGGATGGAGAACCCACCTAGAGGGGCCCCCTTGACGCTAGCACATCCTCACTGCAGCCCGGGGGCTAATTCTGCTGCACAAAGATAGTGGCTGAGCAAGTGTCCCGAGCAGCCAGCAAGAAAGGAGGAGAAATGGTTGTCGAAGGTTAGTGTTGCAAATCATCGTTAGAGGCGGAAGGAGAGAATCCAGGTCCTTCCACCTGCAGAGTGGACTTTGGGTCGGGTGGGTTTTTCCCCCGCGAGTATCACCTCTCTCTATCCAAGGATGTTGCCAGACATTCCGGAGTAACAGTAACCAGCATCTCGGACCCAATTCCTTCTGGGAACCTATTAAAGAAAAAGCGTGTACAGGGAAGAATGTTTAGAGGATGCAGGACTTTAAACTGTAGCTTTTGGGCAGGGCAAGGGGGGTCCGCACATGGTTTTCAGACCTACAGAATACAGTATTGACTTAAAAACAACCACAACCCTACAGCTGGACACTGCAGCAAAGAAATCAATATCTTAACAGCAGGATTCTAAGTGTGTTTTCTCAGAAGTCAGTCCTGTGATTTTAGTGAGACTTATACCCTGTTCAGCACAAGGCGCTGTCACGTTCCTTACAGTTGAAAGGGCAGCTTTGTAATGGCGTTAAATGGCATCCTGGGAGCACCTTCCGTTCATCATGGTGTGTCGATGTCTTCTGTTCTTACGGAGCAAGAAAATAACATTGCATAGGATCCTCTCCTCCGAAGTGAGTCAAGGGGCTTTATTTCTAGATGAAAAGTTTGTTTTGTATCAGGTTATCCTCCATGTTTTGTCTCTTCTTTCTTGCCAAAAAAAGTAAGGCATGCTGAATATGTGTTTAAGAAGGAAGAAAAAGCAATATCTATTTCTAAAGGACAGCATGGCAAAACAATATGAAGTTTTGCTTTTCCTCTTAAAAACTCATCTAACACAGATGGCAAGAAATTCACTGTTGACTCACATTTTCCTACTGTCTAAAATGCTGCCTATGAAGATACTTTAATTTATACTTGGGATTTATCAAGGGGAATTACTGCCTTTATTTAGGATCAGCTATATAAAGCTATATTTCTTTTGATATCTTTTCTTACGTGAGTAAATGGCATTAATGGATGGACATAGAGTTAGAAAAGGATAAATTCTTCAAGTTCAGCTCAACTCCCAGTGACTACACAGACACATCCCTGCAGTTTTCTAGGGAACAATACAGAAGTCATTTGCAACCGCTTTTTTTTCCAGGAAGCTTTGTTGACTTCCCAATCTCACCTACAGAAGGTCTCCCATCCAGATACTAACCAGGCCCAACACTGCTTAGCCTCTGAGTCCAGATTTGGTCTGCAGGTGCTAGAAAATCTCACGAAAATTCTGTTCTGTATGCTGAAGCTTCTCATATACATGGAATATAATATATGTGTATATATAAACATATATATATTGAAAACAATTGCAATAGCCCATGACACTAACTGATGCTGTTGTTGCCGTGGAATGTACCTATGAATACTGCAAGAGATAAAACTTTTGGATTGATAAAGACTGATGCTGACAGAACTATGAATGTGATGCATGTAAACAATTTCCCATTCAGGAGGCATTCATGGATATGGTGAGTAATTGCTGCATGCTTCAGCAATGCTGAACTAAACGAGATCTTGACTATGACTCCTATAAACCCCAGTCAGATTTGGCCCTATTGATTTCAGACTGTAAGAGTCCAAAATAACATGGGAGGAAGTTACAGATTTGTTTGCTAAACAGTATGGCAATGGATTATTTAGCACATAAGATAAAGATGAATCGGATTGGAATGGTAAGCAAGATGGAACTAAAATGCATGCAATATAAAGCAAGTTTTATATAAACCTATGATGTCATTCTTACTGAATTTGGTACGCTTGATCTATACATGTATGTAACTTTTCAGTGTTTTGCCATTTGAGTCTCTCCCTACTTCAGCTCAGAAGTATTTCAGTGAAAGGGTTGCTTAGCTCATAAGCAGCTGGAGGTATGCTCCCTTCTCCCTGCCCCACCCCCGTCTTGCTAGGAAATGCACCAGAATATGAATGATGCTTTCTCTAAGAAATCCTCTACACATATTTTTTTTATATGTAATATCACTGAAAGGTTAAGAACGGGCAGTTTGGACCAGTTGCATACTTTTAAAAAAATTCTGCTCTGTAATGATAATTAAAAAAAGAAACCTCATGGCTTAGAGATTTCATGTTTCTCTTTTCTGTTTTCCTGTATAATTCTTACATAATGAAATGATTTGCTTGAAACTGTTCCTAAATAGCATGCTCTAGCAAATGAGCAAGGTATGTTTATACACCATATAAGACATGCTAGCACCTTTCTCTAGGGATTCCTCCTCCTTCCCCCTCCGTAACATTCTTGTTATTCTTTAAGTGCCATAGCAAGATTTCATGCTATATATTTGAAGCTTGGTGCAAAGAAAGGGCTCTGGATTGCTTTTCTATAACAATTCCCAAGATAATAAAATAAAAGGAAAATAAATTGCATGTCTGTGTTCTTCAAATGACCCAATTAATAAGGTGTTTGACTTTACTAACATATGTTTCTTGTACTAAGTATGGCTTTTCTCAGTTTCAAAGCATTAAAGGCATTTGGTGGCAGCATAAAAATCTCACAACTGTAGGAATTCAATATTTCCTTTCCTATTCAGTGAGCACGTCCCCCTTATCTGCATGCAGTTTCTTCTTTATTCAGATATTTTTTCTTTTTCATATAGAAGGAAGCATATATGATCAATGAGCAAGTCCTAGTAGCAATCATATTTTAAAGTTTGCTTTTTTCCACATGAGTTTTATTAGTTCTTCCCACTCCTTCCCTCCTGGCTCTCTCCTGGTTATGAGACGTAGGTGGGGGGAGAGAGATGAAAGTGATGGAATTTCAAAGAAGTCGCTTTTCATGTAAAAGTCAATCTTGCAGACGTTGCACTCTTACCACAAGAATGCACATCATGAAAATGGCCACCGGTATCCCAGACTGATTCTCTTATAGGCTGGTCATAAACCAGTCTAGAGATTTTTGGGTAAATGTATTGGCTTGGCACAAACCATCAGCATACACAAAAGGAATTAAGTGACCTTGGCTGGCCTTATCATGCAACAAGAAGCAGCTGCTTTGGACAACAGATTCTAGAGGAGATACTATTTCCATGTCTCCAATGTAGGCTGCTAAAAGGAGAGGGGAAAAGCAGACTACCAGGGCAGAACAAGGAGAGGGGCCAGATTAATATTTCAATTCATGCGCAATAATGTCTAAAACAACCATTATGGGAGAGAGATGCATTCATACCTTATATTAACTGAGAAGATTCCAAGGTGGTGGTGTGAATTAGCCCTTTGGACCTAGGCAAACAAGCTAATCAGGATTATATTCAGATCCCAAATATCTCCTCAGACCCAGAGTGGAATAGGAATACCTGACGTCAGTCCTGAAGACGAAAGCAACGTGAGACCATAGAACAGACATGGCTAGATATGGATACTGGGACCCAGGCCTTCTGCCCTGAGGTGACTATCTGCTGGCCTCCCTTTAGGCCCAGGGTAGAAACTGTGAAGCCTGGGGGAAACGTGGTCCCCCAACTCCTTGCCAAAGCGAGCCATGTGTGTGTGTGTGTGTGTATCTATATATGTTAGTATGGAGCAGGTTATGGAATACAATGCATGCCATTTCCCCCTTTAAAGCCCCTGGCTTTATTTCTTTGCCTCTTTCCATCAGTTTAAATAATAATCCCTCCATTTAGTACTCTTGTTTATTTTCTTGCACAACGTGTCATGAGTAGTGTTCAATGGTACTGGGTTTTAAGTTGCTTAGACTAAACAGCCACATTATCTCAATCTTATGAGGCATTGGAAGCAGACAATGTGTTCCTCCTTTCCATGTGAAAATATTCATGCAACAGGCATGTTTTCACCCATGTATTCCTTTACTGGTCCCGGATCTCTCTTTTCTGCATTCTGATAACATCAGCATATTCTAAAGCAAGCAAAATTTTGTGCAGAGGTTGCTCACGGTATCATGGATTTTTGATGCTGCATCCAAGGCAAAAGGGGATGTCAATAGTACACATATTCTGTAAGCCCAAGGGCCACAACAGGCTTTCCACAGCATATAGCATACTCCAAAAGTAGGCAGGACTAAGACCTATCTTTGGAGGGGATAGTAATTGAATGGAATGTGAGTCAGCAATGAGTCAGAATAGGACAGAAACGATGTAATTAGCAAAATGTATAGTGTCCAAGAAGGAGAATAGGAAAGGGCTACTTTGTCCAGCCTTGACACAGCTAAGCATTATGTTAAGAGAGTAAAATCTGCTGTGAAACCTGAGAGGACTGTTACAGGCAACAGGATAAAACACAGCAGGTTTCAAAGGACAACTAGAAGAGAAACACAATGGTTGTCAAAACAATTGTCTTGTTGAATAGAAGAAGTATTGCAGTTTCCTTCTGCAGAGATGTTGAGGAAAAAGTTGTTTCACTCTGTTGTCCTGTAGTTGATAAATTACCTTTTGGGTATTTCCTTCAACTTCATATAGGTATTTTATAGTTAAATGCAAGCTTCGGATAAGAAAGTGAATCACAAATTAACCAGCTACATTTTGGCCTAGTGCTTGTGCAGAGCCAGCCTGTATGATTACCTTATGGTTCACTGTCTTGTGCAGTCTGAGAAAATTGAGTTGATTTTGTAAACCATGCCTAAGTTATCCGTAACTTTGGTAAATATGTGGTGTGAACACAAAGGGTATCTTAATAACTTAGAAAATTTATTTGAAGAACAATTAGTTTCCTCGCAGAATCCTGCCTGCAATCTAGAAAGCTGGTCTGCCACCTGTGCACAGGATGACAGTTATGTGTGATTCTGAACAGCTGATACTGTAGAAGAAGGAATGTCTCACCCCAGATGAAAATCTGAAATCCTGTTCTTCTGTAACTCTTATAGTGATCTTTCTGACTTCCTGTGCATCTGGTCATTAAATCTGCCTCAGAATAGTCAATTTGGGGTTTATAGATTAGATTGTAAGAAGGTACTGCTTTTAATAGATGTATCAAAGTTTCAGGCTGATTATGGCAAGGTTGAGTTTGTGTGTTTTTATTTAATGTTGGCTTTGAACATTCTGGTGCACAAACAGGATTAAAATATTGTTTTTAATAAATCAGTAATAAATATGCAGAGGTCTTTGAGTCACCCTAGAACCTGTATTATGGGGCAGCTATTAGTGAGAATCGAGCCCAGTTTGAATAGAGCAGTTACTCCACAGTGGAAAATAAAATCAGATCTCCAGACTGAATATTCACATAGCTCTAGTAGCTATTATAAATAAGTAAATCTATAAATCTAAAAAAATGATAAATAAATAAATAATGTAGAAGTATATTTTGCACATACTCAGGAGAACTTTATTCCTAATGGTTATTCCATGAGTCAGGGGGCAATTGTGTGTTAGATGAAACCCCAGAGGAAGGCTTCTGCTCCTGTCTTTCATATGTGTACTTTATGTGTAGATGCTTTCACTGAAAGTAGACTCGGGTGGAAGAACATTATTGCCATCTGCATCAGATTTTGTGTGGTAGTGTTTCAAGAGTTACAGGCTAAAGGAGTACAAGGTAAAACTCAGGGTGGGATAGAAGAGATCAAATACAGGTAGTCCTCACTTAACAACCATTCATTTAATGATGGTTCAGACTTACGATGGTGCTGAAAAACCGACTTATGACCGGTCCTCATACTTACAGCTATAGCAGCGTCCCCATGGTCACGTGATCACGATTTGGGCGCTTGGCAACTGATTCGCGTTTATGACCATTGCAGCGTCCCGTGGTCACATGATCACCATTTTCGACCTTCCTGGCCAGCTTCTGGCAAGCAAAATCAATGGGGAACCGCATGATTCGCTTAACAACCATGTGGTTCGCTTAATGCCCATGGTGATTCACTTAACAACTGCTGCAAAAAAAGTCGTAAAATCAGGTCGGATTCGCTTAATGACCGCTTCACTTAGCAACTGAAATGTCCCAATTGTGGTTGTTAAGTGAGGACTACCTGTAAGGACTGAAGAACAGTCAGAATAAGGACTAAGCTACTTTAATTAACCTGTTGCTCAAATTAAAGTGTCACAGAGAATTCTAAGGATTATATAGAAGGAAGGGTTGTGTCTATGTGTTTGATGCTAGCTGGTTGCCTGATTAAAAGAATTCTGACCTGAGACATCTGCCTGTTAGGTTGAATGATTGATAGAGGGGCACATTTACTTATTTACTTGACATCATATGTGCCATGATGTCATTGTGCAAATGATGTGAGTTATGTAATTAGCATCAGTTGCAACATGATGTCATAATGCATATGATTATAGTATGTTGTTTATGTTAATTGAACAATGTCATAAGTATGACATCATTTGCATCTTTCTCTGGATACCCATGATCATTAGCCAAGGGCTATTTCAGCAGAGTGATCTGTTAGAGCTTTGGATTCACAGAAATAAGGCTGTAGGAGATGAATGTAACCAACAGCTTGTTGAGTCCTGATCTAGGCCATTGGAAAACATAGACATAGATGTCTGTTCATCATGGCTCAATAAAGCCACATACAAGTTGGTTATAAATATTTGCATGCAGACTTTTCAGTTGAGAATTGGTAAATAGGAGACATAATCCCAAGGCTGAATAGAAATCTTAATATGCTTCAAGCAGTGTTTATGAAGGTCACTGCCCCAATATGTTAAGGAACCCTTTCTGCATGCAGTGGAGCCGATAACATTAGCAGGGGGTTGAAGATAAATTTGTCTTTTTCTTCATTTTCTTCCAAATATCTTATCTTTTTACCACTAGCCAAAGGCCAAAAGGTTTGGCATTCACCAGCTGCAAGAGTGGACAAGAGAACAAAAATAATGCAGTGATCTTTTATTTTATTCAGAAAACAAGTAAGTGTCTGGATCACCAACAATTCAGCAACCTGATCTTATGAGTCAACTTAAGCTGCTGCTGGATAAACATCAGTCGTGTTTGCTGATCCCAAAAGTATAGCACAACTTCTTTCCTGGAGCTTTTATTTATTGCTATATTGTATTTATAAGTCACACTTCTTGCTAAAGGCATTGGAAGATAAGTGTGTCCAAATACCTAGTTATGATATTTGCAGTTGGGAAATAAAACTGAATATAAAATATAATATAAAAAATATTACAAATTTTTGAGGAAATGTTCACTTCCTCCAGAGCTTTTCATGATGCTAGAAGTTAAGAAAAAGGGCAGAATTAGATATGGACAAAGAAAAACCTGTCTTGATATTGTTGAATCTGCAGAGTCCTGCCTTAAAACTGAGTGTAGGAGGTAGCAGATTAAGATTATAATTCTATACTATTTACCTGTAGTAACCCCCCTTGAACCCAGGGGAGTGGCAGCACCAATAAGCATTGACTGATCTCAAAAA
Source organism: Charina bottae (assembly GCA_023362775.1). NCBI lineage: Eukaryota > Metazoa > Chordata > Lepidosauria > Squamata > Charinaidae > Charina > Charina bottae. The sequence goes on from JALMGJ010000012.1 coordinate 8,006,176, forward strand.
GCTAAACTGTGTTTACCTGGATTCATATTTTGTTTGGAGACTACCAAGAAATACAAGGCCTGTAAGGTAGTCTAGAAAGTTGGGGGTGGGGGGGAAATCTCAGCAGAATTTTTGACAAACTACATGGATGTTATGTCGATGAAGGTTCTCAGTCATCCAGGTGGAATTGTCTGTAGCTTGAATCATGTCAACTGGATTTCTATTTTCTCAGTGGAAACGTTTCGTTCCTTATCCAAGGAGCTTCTTCAGTCTGAGTAAAGTTTGTAAGGGAATCCTTAAATATGTTTCTAGGGTGGCTGTGTGACCTTGCACCTGAGGCTAGGTCATGGTTATTTGAGATGTTTATTTCTAAGTCCCTTTATCATCCAAAGGAGGATCGTTAAGATTACCTTGCTGTTGTTGAGATTGCGAAATGGTCTTAATCTTCCTAGGCACAGAAGACAAAGCAGGAAGGAAAATAGGGGAAAGATTGTGCCTGAGGCCCCCACCTCTATTCAAAGAAGGATTTTCCAAGTTGGCATAAATGGATTCCTTGACCCCTCTTTCAAACCACTTACCTTCCCTGTCTAAAATGTGAACATTACTGTCCTCAAATGAGTGTCCTTTTTCCTTTAGATGAAGGTAAACTGCTGACTCTGGTCCTGTGGTGTTACTCCTCCTGTGTTGGGCCATCCTCCTGTACAAAGGTTGTTTGGTTTCTCCAATGTAGAGCTCAGAGCACTCCTCACTGCACTGGATTGCATACACTACATTGCTTTTCTTGTGTTTTGGAGTTTGATCTTTGGGGTGTACAAGCCTCTGTCTCAGTGTGTTGGTGGGTTTGAAATATACAGGTATGTGGTGTTTGCCAAATATCCTTTTTATCTTTTCAGACACGCCAGCCATGTAAGGAATGACCAGGTTCTTCCGTTTACTCTGAGTCTCAGCCCTGTCTGTCGCTGTTTTAGGTCTGGTAGACTTAGATTTAGTGAAGGCCCAATTTGGATATCCACAGGCCTTCAGAGCTGTTCTCAGGTGCTGATTTTCATTCTTTTTGGAATCCATGGAGGTGTGGATGGTTTCTGCTCTGTGTGACAATGTCCTGATGACTCCTAGTTTGTGCTGTAGTGGATGGTGGGAGTCAAACATCAGATATTGATCTGTGTGTGTGGGTTTCCTGTAGTTCCCATTTCTAGCTTGCCACCGGTCCCAATGAGGACTTCACAGTCTAGGAATGCATCTCAAATAACCATGACCTAGCCCCAGGTGCAAGGTCACACAGCCACCCTAGAAACATATTTAAGGATTCCCTTCCAAACTTTACTCAGACTGAAGAAGCTTCTTGGATAAGGAGCGAAACGTTTCTACTGAGAAAATAGAAATCCAGTTGACATGATTCAAGCTACATACATGGATGTTACTAAGAGTTGATCTTGATTTCAATGGGACTTAGCCCGTTAACTCTCATGGAATGTAATAGGACTAACTTTTGGATACAGACATACAGCCCTTTAATTATTTTAATTGAAGTGTGGATAACAGGGAGGTCCAGGGCCATATGATGCTTCCAAATTCCTTTTTGTGGTTTCTTGGAGCCCTCTCTACCATGCTGCCAATTTTCAGCAGCAAGGTCCTCAGGCATTGGTTTGTGGTTCCCAGTTTTTTCAGGTAAGAAATACCCCTGAAAAATATAGTTTCATCCCTTAAATGGTCAGGGGTGGTCTAGCTATTGTTGTTCATGTATTGGTAACCTCTTGCTTAGATTACTGCAGTGCACCCTGGGTAGACTTTTGGGCTCTGAGTGGATTGTGGGTACCCATAGACACGCCTTCTCTGTGGTGGTGTGCTCTTGCTGCTAAGATTTGCAAGGCACCTACGTAACCATTTTTAGGTGCCACTTGAAGACGCCCCTCTTTATCTAGGGCTTTTCTGTATGAATTTTTGATGATTGCTTTTTGTTTGTCTTTTGTGGCTCACATTGAATAATCATTCTATCCAGTACGGCCCTCAGTTCCCCCCAAAACACTAAAGAACTAAACTCAACACTAAAGAACAGTTTCTATCCACCAAAAGGCTGCCTTAATTGGCAAGCAGGTCTTCAAAAATTATTTGAAGAAAGTACACTTCTCAGCATCCCTTTCCACTGGCCAAGGGAATTGAAGCTGCTGGGAGGTATGACTTAGCAACATTTTCAGGACTACAAGTTCCCCACCACTGTTTCACCCAGTACTACATAGGTTTCAGTTTCACTGAAGGTTGCTAGGGCAGAAAAACAAGGAGAAGGTGATCTCTCATGCTTTAAACCTATGAAATTGAGAAGCTACTAGTCGTTTTCCTGAAGGAGTCTAAGGCAACTCTCTGTGCAGGTATCGGGTGTGGGCATGTGTGCACAGGAATAACTAAAAAAAAATCAAATAGTATAAAGCAGCATTATAGTTGTCATCCGAAAAACAGAAAAACAAAACAGAGAAATTCACTATTGTTTGTTTGTTTGTTGAATTTCTATAACCGCCCATCTCCCCCTCAAGGAGGGACTCTGGGCGGTTCACAGCATAATATCAACAAAATACAATAAAAACAGTAATAAAAATACAAATACAATAAAAATACAATAAAATCTAAGTGGCAGGTGGTTCTTAAAGTGACGTTGAATATATTCAAAATATTTTAGATATTTAAGGTGGTTCTACGGAATCAGCCATCCCCAGGCTTGACCGCTTTCCTTTTTGCCCCAGGCGAAATCACAGAGCCAGGTTTTTAATTTTTTTCTGAAATCCAGGAGTGAGGGGGCCTGTCTTATCCCTGGTGGGAAGATGTTCCATAGGGCAGGTGCTGCTGCAGAGAAGGCTCGCCTCTGGGACCCCGCTAGGTGGAATTCTTTCATAGAAGGGGTCCGCAGCATGCCCTCTCTGCAAGATCGGGTGGGACGGGAAGATGTAATGGGGATGAGGCGGTCCCTCAGATAACCTGGTCCCGTGCCATGTAGGGCTTTAAAGGTGATGACCAACACCTTGAATTGGACCCGGAAGCAAACTGGCACCCAATGCAGCTCACGGAGCAGAGGTGTTATATGTACCGATCTTGATGCACCTAAAACTGCCCGTGCAGCCGCATTCTGCACCAGCTGTAGCTTCCGGATATTCTTCAAGGGTAGCCCCATGTAGAGTGCATTGCAGTAATCTATATGGGAGACAACCAGGGCATGAGTGACCGTTCGAAGGGCCTATATACTATAGAATAAAGTAGCTCAGGAGGCCTCAAAGACTTTTGAAATAAACACCCTTTGCCACTAGAAAGTCAACCTCAAAGGGTGGAATGCATTTTTTTGGGAAGGAATTCCAGAGCCTTGCTATCAGATGGAAAAGACCCTGTCCTGACTCATCCATTCTATTATACTTCAAATGATAATGGCTCATAAAGCAGAGAGATGAAAATAGAACTGAAACTTCTTCTTTTCTTTCTTTCTTTCTTGCATATGGAAATATATTAAATTATTTTTTAAAAGTTTCCTCTATACCAAGTCTGAATAATGACACAGCCATTGTCTATACTTACTGGCACAACTTTCCACAACTTTCAGACATGGATCTTTTCTACCCTTCACAGAAATGGCAAGGAAAGGGCCTGGGATGATTTGCCTGTATTGCCACTGAACAGCAGTCCCACTGAAAAAGGGCTTCACATTTTTTTTTATTTTTTATCTATCTATCTATCTATCTATCTATCTATCTATCTATCTATCTATCTATCTATCTATCTAATTTATCACCGCCCATCTCCCCCCAAGGAGGGACTCTGGGCGGTTTACAATAGAAACATAGTTAATTGCTACACAATATAAATACAATAAAATGGATATAAATAAACAGTAAAAAAATAAAAATAAAATCTAGATGCCTAAAAGTTCTTTATACGTCTGTGAGTAAAAGGGCCACTTTAGGACCGTTCTAGGAAACTAGCCATCCCCAGGAGTAACCACTCTCCCTCCCGCTCCAGGCACACTGACAAAACCAGGTTTTTAGTTTTTTTCGGAAGTCCAGGAGAGAGGGGGCTAACCTCACCTCTGGGGGAAGAATGTTCCAGAGGGCAGGAGCTACTGCAGAGAAGGCCCGCTTCCACGACCCCGCCAGATGGAAATCTTTTACAGATGAGGTCCGTAGCATGCCCTCTCTGCATGCCCGGGTGGGGCGGGTCGATGTGATAGGGATGAGATGTTGAAGTTTCTTCTGAACTGCTTACACTAACAACAAAGGCTGATTTTTTTATACCCATTTACTTGGAAGTAATCCCTACTTGGGTATAGAATTGTACTATGAAAAACAATGGATATGCACAAATTACAAAATTCAGTTTGGAATCTGATCCAGCCATTCGGGTAATATGCTTCAGCTCAGAGAGTTTGGACACTCCACAGTTCAGCTCAGGGCCCAGACCTGAATCTCAGTTCAGCAATCCAAACCTTTTTATCTCCCATGGCTAAGCACAAATGGTTAAACCATTTTTGTGTTGAACAGGCATGGATAAAATGTTCAGGCATTTTGATCTGAGAGATGAAGTGTATGAAATTTCAGACAACATACTCAGTTGTCTGGGTTAGCTGCCTTGATATTTTGAGAAAGGATAACGCTGATACGTTTTCTAATTTTCTTAAAGGAATTAGATTGTTTATTTGGGGGAATCAAATGTGTGAAATCCCATAAGAATAGTTTAGTTGTTTGTTTTTAGAAGAATGGTGTTTGTCCTTTGGGGATTTTCAGAAGAGGATGTATTTATCCTGTGCTTTTTTGTAGACAATTGTTATCAAAATTATAGCACAGATGTTGCAGCATTTCAAAAGAAAAGGTATAGTGATTTTCGTGAATGGGGATTCTTCAAATTGAGTGCTCCTCTTGTCTCCCCACACTCCTGTGGTGTTTGTTTAAATCTGGTGTGAAGTTTTTTTTTGTGGAATCAAGGAAAGTGGCCCTGCATCAATAGGAGTTAGTTAAGATGAATGCATAGCTCAAGGTACAGTATCTTTGTATTCCACTCGTTAACATTTCAGTCAGAAAAAGTGCAATCAGAGTGGGGTCAGTTATGGTAAAGGCAGAAGATCCAGAATGTTCCAAGCAAGCAAACAGCAAGTGTTAGCTCCTCTCAGCTTGCATAACATTCTTTCAGTACTTTTGTTCCTAGAAAAGAGAATTAACAAAGAACACTGAACATTAGTATCTTATGACTTCAGCATCCTACCTCCAAACACTATGACTAAAGAGCCGTGATGCAACCATTCATCATGATTAGAAGATGGATTATACTCAGTAAGCTACATCTCCTCCTCTCTTTCTCCTGTTTCCCTATCATGCTGGGGTCAGCTGTATCGTGTTTTGTAGATGTACTTTCTGACTGTGTTCATAAAGATGCTTAACCAGCTCAGTTAAAAATCTTGCTGCTCTGTTTACAAAACATCTTAAGCTTAATAAGACTACTCTCTGTATGTCTATACCTCTCCAAATCCCAAAAGGCTAACAAAGCTTTGGTAATTTCAGTTGTACATTTGTTCTGCTTAAGAGGAGCCTAACTTTAATTTCTAGAACTCCTGAATCTGCCCAGTGAAGCCTTATTCAGCCAAATCTGATGTGGACTCCTAAACCCTAGGGGCAATACGAGGAGGTTCCATCAGAACTAACAAGGTGGAGGAAAGGCATGTGACGTTCTTGTACAAGTTGTTATCCCCGAGTCTGGAGATGGATCAGTATCACTCAGTCCTTATCTCTTTAAATCAGAGTTGTGTGCTGTTAGAAATTGAATGCAGGCCAGCTCTAGTTATTTAATGTTTCATTTTAAGGGCTCCCTAACAAAAAGTTTGTATGTAGCCATTGAAAGGGAAAAGATTTTTTAAAAACAATGTTGAGTTCCAACAATATTGTTGTTACTACCTGTCCAGAAGTTTGGGCTGCATTCAAGATTTTCTTTGATATGTTGTAAGGCAGAGCTTTCCAAACTTTTTATGTTGGTGACACACTTTTTAAACATGCATCATTTCGTGACACACTCTTACAGTAGGGCATCATTTCGCGACACACTCTTACAGCGGGGCACAAGGCAGGCACTAGGACCTGTGCGGAATCACAGCAGGTTTGGTGGCAGCAAGGCACAAGGCAGGCACTAGGACCTGTGCGGAATCCTGGCAAGGCTTGGAGGCAGCAGCAGCCGCGACACACCCAGACACTGCAGCCGACACACTAACGTGTCCCGACACACAGTTTGGAAAGCTCTGTTGTAAGGCTTAAAGCTGGATACCAAAGAAACGTTCCTTTGATGTTCTTGCTAAAAATGAATCTGAAGTACATTTTAACAGTAGGTCATGTCAAATGAGCAAAGTATTCAGTTTCAGTACACTGAAATAATAGCTTGAACATTATCAGCTGCAGCTCTGGATCCTTTGTATGAAGTTCTCTCCAGATCAACGGTCTGCTTGGTATGAAAAAGTGCTGCATATTCCTATGCAGTCAGAAGTTTACACCTCTTTTTTAAAACTAGGAAGTTGCAAAGTAGTACATGGTTTAAATCAAAGGTAGGCAATCTTTTTTAGCCCATGGACTGCATTTTAAAAATCATTACTTTGACTGTGAGGGCCACAGGTTCTTGTAAGGGTTGGGATGGGATGGATGCCTTGAGCCTTAGAGAAGGCAACACATCCATTTAGATCTTTATGTTAGTCCAAAATCATGCCACCAAACATTGACCATTTTGCTGCCAAATTTCAAGAGTGTAATTTGGGGTTCTTGTAAAACCCACAAAATGGAAGCCGTAGCTGTCCAAGACTATTTTAAAGAGAACCATTCTTTTCTAAAATAAAGCATTTCATTCTATTTTTCTAGCTCCCATTTTCTATTTCTCTCCTCCAAAAATAGAGTAGCATACTGTGGTCACTAAATATACTCAGTATCCATTGGGCTACACTGTCAATCTTTCTCTGCCTTTGGGTTTTTTCTTGTGAACAGTTTCTCCTGCTTTGGCAAATAATCCGCTGGTGCAGTTTGGAGAGGATGGCGGGCCACAAAAATTCCCTGCACACAGCATGAATTTACTGTTATCATACAGGAATCTCAGTTCCTGATAGATAGTGTAATGTGTGGGTATAATACTATATATAATTCATAAAATTACATTAATAAAAATAATTACCATCCCAAAAACAATAGCAAACGGATGTTGCTTTGGAGCTATATGTGTATAGTTAGGCTGTGCAAACTTTTTTGAGCAAAGGCTGCTTTGAATGGCATCCTGGGGGCCGTAACTGCATAAAGTAGGTAAGGCCAGGACAAAGACATGGGTGGGACCAGGATAAAAAGTAGGTTTGATTAAATTAAAATTAATGCAGCTAATTAATGCAGCTATGCGTTTAATCATTTTTTCATTCTGTCAAGACAATTACAGTTTGCTGGCAACTGTTAGACATACTCTGGGAAGCACACCCAACTTTTTTGGTGAGTGGTATAGTACAGCTTTTTTCAACCTCAAATCCTCCAGTTGTATTGGATTGCAGTTCCCTTTATTTCCAGCCAAAGGCCTGGCTTGTAGTTCATGAAGCTGAAGTTCAACATACCTAGACAGCACCAAATTGCAGAAGATTGGTATAATGAATGGTGCTACAGCACTATTAATATAATGGCATAAATGTTTTTTAACAGTAATTGTGTCGTGTGTAATGTCACATTTCAGCTCAGGACAATTGTAAGTCTAGTCTGTCTAGATTCTCAATACCCTTATTCTAGAGTTGGCTTATTTGGCTCCTGAACATGACTCAGCCAATACGGATATTTCAGTGCAGACAAGAATGACGTCTATGCTTCCCATTTTCCAAATACATCGGCATACCCTGCATAATTGACATGTGAGCCAGAACGGCTCTCTTCCTGAATGGTGGTAAGTGGTGGGGATCTGAGGCCCTACAAGCTATGAGTCTGAATCAAATGTGATGCTGTTTGGCCCTAGTGAACAGATAGATTATGAGTCTGAAGCCAAAATTGAAAAGACCCCCTGATGATTGCCGATGGTGAGTTGGAGAAGTTCAGTGACTTCTGTAGTGAGTTTTGAGCATAATGGGCAGGCACCAATAATCTCAGTCTTAGCAGGAAATCATACTGACTGTGTGGTAGAGCGTATTTTAAATGATGGAGGCTTCAGTGAACTTTCCTGCGATGACAAAATCTACAAGTGCCTGCAAGTGTTGTATTTCAGAGTCATTCTGAGTCGGTAGATTGACAGGGTTGATAGAATGCTGATGCATATTTCCACATATTTGGACAGACAAGAAGGAAGCCAGCTGCAACAAAAGATCTGCCTATTGCAGTGTATGACAGTCAGAGTCTATATATAAATGACAGCACTCCAGGCTTTAAATTCTAAGCTTTTCCTCCCTCCTTTCTGAGTTAATGCATAATTTTCCATTCTCGTCTAGGTCCCAGAAAGTAGCTGGGATTAGCTGACATAACAGTACTCCCTAGTCTGGAATCTACTGGCCCCAGCTACGCCAGCTTCATGCCTAATAACTAGAATACGAGAATGTTTAGAGAAAACGGGTGTTAGGTAGGGACCATGGTGGAGAGCTGTTTTAATAATGTATTGAGTCCAAAATCAGAACAAGAATGATTAATTCATAGTTGATAAGAGTTTAATTATTGAAGGGAGAGAGTATGTGACCATTTTCATTGCTCTTTTTCAGGGCCAAGTAATCTGAAATGCTTAAGATGGAACTTGTGTGTGATCTCCAGTCTTTGTGGCCCGCACTGAGATCAGCTGTGCTCTTGTCATTATAATTTGCATTAGTGACACTGATATTTATTGTTGAAGAGCCATTCTTGTGCCAAAAGAGACTTTGACTATACTTCTACATATAATTTCATGACAGATCTGAGTTACCATCTCTCATTGAAGGAGGTTATAAGAATCCTTTTCCATTTACACAGAGAAGGGGGAGAAATTGGCATTTGGGTTTTCAGATAGCTTAGTAACAGGAAACTGCATCATTTTCCAAAGAGGTTTTCTGCAACCATCCCCAAAAAAGAATGATACAGCAATCCCCCAAATATTAAGGGTAGGCCTTACAATTCTAGATATGGAAATGATATTTAATTTATTTTCCTTATTATTTTTTCAAATTGTACTGATAATATATTTGTCTTTTCCCTTTTATTACTTAGATATGGAAAGAAATAAGATAAATCCACTGTTAACATAATAAATCATGGAGTCACTGAAAGCAACATATCATCCTCATAATTGTATCTGAGATACTTGCCTTTCCACAATCGAAAGTGAAATAATATTTCGACTTCAATTAGGAAGATAGTTTACCAAGTACTCCTCTAAGGGTTGAGTTTAATATATATACTTTAAGGTCTGCTATGCTGATCCAATTATTCCTTTCATATGTGGGGTTGACATAATATCTCAGTGGTTTCAATGGATAGAATCGTTTTGTAGATCAGAAATGTTTAAAATATGGGTGTGTGTATGTGAGGTGATATTTATCTATCTATATATTGATCCGTAAATAAATAAATATTCTAAATTTTAATATTTTTGCCCATTGCCTCCTTTAGATTGATTGTAACATGCTGTTTTTTTCACTTTGTTTTGCATAATGGCTTCTATCCGAACTCAGTCATCCAATGAAACGGATGGCATGAAAAGGCTCAGACCATTGTTGCTCCTACCATAGAGTATAATAGATCAGTGAAGGATTTTGGACTACAAATCCCAAAACATTGGCCATGGTAGCAGAAGCTTATATGAATTATAGGGAAAAATATCTGCAGTACTAGGTTAGTGAAAAAAAGGTAAAGGTTCCCCCCGCACATTTGTGCAGTCGTGTCCGACTCTAGGGGCCGGTGCTCATCTCCGTTTGTTAGCCAAAGACCCAGCGTTGTCCGGAGATGCTTCTGCGGTCATGTGGCCGGCATGACACACGTGGAACGCTGTTACCTACCCACCGAAGTGGTACCTATTCATCTACTTGCATTTGCATGCTTTCGAATTGCTAGGTTGGCAAGAGCTGGAGCTAGTGCGGGAGCTCACTCTGTCATGCGGGACTAGGGTCTTGAACTGCCTAACTTGCGGCCTTCCGATCAACAAGCCTGGTGTATTACCCGCTGAGCCACCATGCCCCGACTAGTACTAGGTACCTATCCTTATTGTAGGGAGATACATTTAAGCAGGAGTTTGTACCTCAGTAGCTCAACAAAATGTATTGAGTTGTTGGCCCTAACATGGGGAGGGCTGCCATTTTTTCATTTATGAATCAAAATTTATTGGACTAGTACAACCTTCCCAGGAGAACTACTTTGAAACAGAGTGGGACTTCAGAGAAGGGGGAGGATTCTATTGTTCATCTATGTGTGGGCATCATGTGTAGAATCCAGTGAACCAGAAGATCCTGATAGACCTCCAAATATCTTACTCTGTGGGTCATGGCACTATAAGAAAACTACTCTGATTGGACCCATCTCCAGGCCCCACAAGTTCATCCCCAGAAATATTTCTTTTTTATATATATAAATTTTTTATTAAGTTTCAAGACAAGGATAGAAGCTACAAAAAAAAAAAGAAAAAACTACAAAAAAAGAAAAAGAAACTAAAAAGGTGTGAAAACACAAGATAATTTTTTTTTCAAAATTACAAAAAGATGTGGCTTCCGACTTTTAACAGCAAGGATATACAAAAATTTCCATAATCAATCTCTTACTCTATATTAAACCAAAACCACATTATTTCTATAAATCATTCCACTTTAGCACATAATAAAAATCACTAAGTACAGTTACTCCTCCCCCTTATATTAAAATTTTTAAAAAATCATATAGACATCCTAAACAACTTCTCCCCTCCAAGGATAACACATATTTAATTATTCCCTTCCTGCTACTACTATTCTATACATTTCTGTCTACTATAATAAAAATCAAATTAAAAAGCACATAAATTGTCTGCCATTATACTTAATAGTTAACATCAGTCAAACCCTTAAAGCAAACCAGATAAACATTTTTTAACCCTTATCCCACTTCAAAATAAACCAGAGCATTTACATATACCCACAATGTGCACAGAGCTTTTCTCTTGAAAAAAATCAAACAGCCCAACTGCCCCCCTCAAAAATTCCAGCTTCTCCTCAAAAAACCTCCCATACATAATGACCCCTTCTTTTTCATGGCGTTCTACCAGGAAGTCAATTTCACTTATTGCTTGCAGATCTCTCTCTCCTTAAATTTCTCCAACTCCACTATCCAGTCTTCATCCAGCATCTCAATAGAAATCCCAATTTCACTCTTAGAAGAAACATTTATATCACTGTTGAATTCCTCAATTTCATCCACCACATCCCCAACCTGATTGCACATTTTAGATCTCATATTTTCCACAATGTCCTGAATATCTTTCATAAAAGCTTGGTAGAAGTCAGAAGAAATCTGTTTAAAATCTTCCATGTCTTGCACAGTAGATTATGGTGCCCCCTAGGAGTTTAACCAGTGAAAGTCAAAGATATGGAAAAGTTCCGAAATGTATTTACAGAAGTGAAAGTGAGATAAGCAGACAGTTCCCAAGGGAAAGTAGAAACAGAAAGCTGAAGGTTCAAATCAGCCAATTCAACATGTAGGAAAATGCTAATATTTTCAAATTTAATACCTAAATAATAACAGGAAGACAATTGTTTACTCTCAATCCTCCTTTATATTTGGAAGGAAAACAAATTCCAAAACCTAAAAAAGAATTTTTAAAAAGTAATCCCAAAAATAACGATAAGCACCAAAATAATACCAAAATAATAACAGGAAGACAATTGTTTACTCTCAATCCTCCTTTATATTTGGAAGGAAAACAAATTCCAAAACTTAAAAAAGAATTTTTAAAAAGTAATCCTAAAAATAACGGTAAGCACCAAGAGAGCCAGCTTCTCCTTGCTGTAGAAAGCCTCCCTTAGGGTACGCTTACTTAAAAATATATATAAATTGGTGATTTAGAAATGGGGTGGCCGGTCTTAGTGTCCCTTTAAGGCTACAGCGCGGCTTGGAAAATGATGATGGCCCCGCCTCCCAGCTAAAAGCTCTTACCAGTTGAACATGAAATGCTGTTTGCGATCTTCTGGCTAAAAGCAGCCATCCGGAGGAGAGATGAGATGATTCCAGGTGTTCTCCTTCATCTGGAGAACATTTCTGGCCTTCAGGAAATCTGCTTGAGAGCTTCCCAGGGGGATCTCAGAGAAAAACAGACTGCTGGTCTGATGCAGTAGGGATCTTCTCAACTTTTTATCTAGGCGTGCAAGATTATAAGAATGGATCTAGGAGTTATAATTTTTTTTCTTGTTGATAGAAGATGTGAATAGTTCATATTGAGCAAAACTGCATTAGTGCTTGTTTCTCAGAGTCATCAGTTAGATGTCCATCACAGTAAAATTATTAATCAAATATTATTTTTCATATTCAGAAAGTAATATGTAGTGTTAGGGAAACTGAATAACATTGTTATTCACACCTGACTGTTATATTTGATATCCACCCGCAAATGAAACCCCATATGTTTAACATTAAAAATACATAATATAAATTTAAATATTCAGGCTCTGTTAATACGTCCTAGAATTTCCTCTGGGCTCTTGTAATAGCAAATTATATATTCTTGCTTTTTATTCAGCTGGGCACTCATGATATAATCTGTTGTACATTAATGAAGTATTTATTAAACTTAACGTAGTTAGTTTACTACATTGGCAAGTTATTTTACTTTTTCTGAGATGTGAATAGCTTTTGTATGTGATCTTTACATTGCCAGTGAACCTGGTAATGGATCTTTTGCTTTCCTTCCAGCCGTACTAATATCATCAACTTAGCAACTGTTGGGTACCTGTTGACCTTCTTCAACTGCACCGTACTGCTCCTGTCTTATCCCATATCAACTCTGATATTTACACAGAGATTTCAAATCTGTCATAAAGCTCCTGAAACCATTTTTTTTAATATACCAGGAACAGACTTTAACAAAACTGGAGAGTATAAAATGTTTTCAATATTAATATTGTGCTAGTGAATCGAATGACCAGATAGACTGGCAGTTGTTGGATTTGGCACTGAACACATTTGGAGGGCATTTATGTTAGAGAAGGAGAATGTGGCCTAATATATTGTTTTTCATAGAGGCTGGAAAAATGGGAAGTTCAAAGGCAGAGCATGGAGGAAACAGCTGTTGCTCCTTTATTTATTCCCTCTGGAGGGAGATGGGCGGTGGCAAAATTTGATGAATAAATAAATAAAAAATTATTTATTTATTTTCTATCCCACCTTTATTATTTTTATAAATAACTCAAGGCGGCGAACATACCTAATACTCCTTCCTCCTCCTATTTTCCCCACAACAACAACCCTGTGAGGTGAGTTGGGCCGAGAGAGAGGGACTGGCCCGAGGTCACCCAGCCGGCTTTCATGCCTAAGGCGGGACTAGAACTCTCAGACTCCTGGTTTCTAGCCCAGCACCTTAACCACTAGACCAAACTGGCTCTACAAAACATACTGTATTATTCATAGCTACGTGTGTGTTATCTTTTAGATTTAGTTTCATGTTATCCCTCTGTAAGATAAGTTCACTGTATATTCTTCTACATTCTAGGAAGAGTGTGGGTTCTGTTCAGTTGTGTTGCTCTGGTATTGTTTGTAAAGATGTTACATAACAGATGTGGACTTTAAATATAAAACTGCATATTAACTTCCTCTAACCTCTTTCAGTGCCCTGTATCTGATATAAACCCTATCATCCCAACAAATGTGATTAATTGCTGGAGTAGATGAATTTTTTGCAGTTTTAGGTAGGTAGGTGAGTCTTTATCTACTTTCTCCAACTAAGCAACTTTCCCAACCTTCTGCATTAAAAACAGCAACAACAACATTCAGTTAATTTGATGGAAATAAAAATCATACTTAAAAATTGTTTTCCCTTCTAAGAAAAAAAAACTCTCAGCAAAATTGTTACATATGAGATGAGGGTTCTATTTTCAGTCATTTTGTTCTTAGCAGGCCAACAATTATATGCTAAGGTCTCATCTTTTATTGAGCAATATTCAATTAGTTATCTGTTGCCTCCATGGCTTCTCACATTTCACCCAAGTCAATTTAATCTCACAGTAAAGACATTTTTCCCATGGAACTTTTTCAGATTAGCAAGCAGTGACAACCAGGGAGTTTGCACAGTGCTAGAAAGTTGCATTGCATTCAATATAATATGCTCAAAACATTACCCCCACCCCATTGTTTAAACAACCTAAAGATGAGGTAGTAAAACAGAAGCCTCTTTCCCCAGGCAAGAAAACATTTGGGACACTGGAAGTCAAATTTCAGAGCAATGTTATTTTATGTATATTTTTATGCCCACATACCCTGTTTCCAGTTGGATGTTCCCACATTTCCCTACTCTCCAATGGCATTTCTCGGCTTATTTTAGATATGCTGTAAGAATCATTGTGTAGGCTTTCCTGACCCAAACAGTTGGCCTTTCAGTCCTTGCTATTCTAGTAAAACTGGTTGATAAGGATGATTGTAGCGAGGGGCAGAGGGGCAGTGAGCATTTGCTGCTAAAAATATCAAAACAGTGATAATTTCTCTTATATTTCTCTAAACAAGTTGAGTGTCTTCAGCCCAGTGGGTTGTTTAAATGTGCCCGCCTGCCCATAAAAAAGGCTTTAATGATGAATATCTTGAGGAGCTACATGGAAGTAATGGATCTATCTCCCCCATTTGCATTCTGAGAGAGATAGATAGATAGATAGATAGATAGATAGATAGATAGATAGATAGATAGATAGATAATTTCCACTGTAAAAGCTTCCCCCATGGCAGTAATTTTCTTTGAGTAATCCTGAATATCAGTTTTTCCTACTTGGGGAACTCTGACATATACATTATCACATGCCTGCTTTATGCAAATGCTTGTCTTTTTTTCCCCCTCTCATAATGCATTTCTTACATTTTTGACTGTGTGTCAGTAGTTGCCCTAATGACTGCCAGAGATTTTCCAAGGTCACGTGCAGAAGCTTTTCCTAGCTTGGAATGTTTAATTATGTGTGTTAGGGTTGGATTTGGAACCTTACACATGGGAAACATGCATTTTCCATCTGTCCTTCCTTTTCCCTATTCTGGGGGGAGCGAAGCCTCCTTTGCCAGAGGGGAACAAGCCTTTTAAATGGACAATCTGGTGTCCTCTATTTTAATTGCATGACATACAGCTCCAGTCACCTCTAGCTAGCTTGGCCAGAGGCAAGGAATTGTGGGAACTGTAGTCCAAATCACATCATATTACCTTTTCTTGCTTTTCAATGTGGTTCGCTTCAGAGAAAGAGAGATCAGAGGATAAGTCAGCAGCAAGGCAGAAAACCAAAATTGACTTGCTTTATTCCTTGTGAAGACCCCTGGAAGAATGAGAGTCATGCTTCTTAAATTTGGTGATATTTTGTATTTACTTACAACACACGAAGACTGTTTGCACACTACACTAAATAATGGTTGGATAAACACATTAAACTGTTAAACATGGTTTATAAAGTATATTGGCTGCATTTCTAACAAAGCTACAAACAAGTAAACTACATTTTAGCTTAACACCTTCTGTGGAAACAGACATACTGTAGGTTGCTTTCCATACAATCAAAGCCCTATATAATCTGTCACAATCATAAAAGTGAGACATAATACAAACACAAAATAATTTATTAGTCACCGAATGCCTTAGCAGCCGGTGCAGTGCCGTACATTACTGCAGTGCAGGCTGAAACATTTATGGATTTTTTTCAGGAATGACAGATTCAGCCAAAGAGGTGTGTGCCTGATTTAAACCGGTATGGTTTGGTGGAACCGGTGATTAACTGTGATTAGCAATTCTGCTTTGAAGAACAAGGACAGACCTTATTTTGACAGTTTGGTGATACCCAATTATGTTGGGGAAAGTACAAGACAGTATGAAGGAAGAGGGAAGGGAAACAATACAACCTTGAGGCTTGATCAAGAAGTACAGTTGCAATTGAAATTATTCAGCCCCCATTGCAAATCAGGTTTATTGTCAAAATGTACAGACTTTCAGCTGTTTGCAATGAACAAATCAAACAAAAGCAATTGAAATAGCTCAACACAATGATTGCTTCAAGTGGTGTCCCCAAAGTCAACTGAAAATACAACTTATGACTTCTCCAGTCTCAAAATTATTCAACCCCTTCATGGCAAGCATCTTCAGTACTTAGTAGAGCACCCTTTTGCTGTTATGACCTGCTGCAAATGGGATGCATAGCCAGACAACAGCTTGTGGCAGCGTTCCTGAGGAATCCTATCACATTCCTCATGAGCAATGGCCTCCAGTTCAGTTATATTCTTGGGTTTGCGTGCTGCAACCGCCTTCTTCAAATCCCACCAGAGATTTTCTATGGGGTTCAAGTCAGGTGACTGTGATGATGTCCTGACTAATAGTGAAGAACCACGCTGAGACGAAGTGTCGAAGCTCTAGTGTTTATTGTTCTACTCTGCTAGACAGAATCCAGCTAAACTGAAATGAATTCGCAAACGCTAAGGGGAAAGGCCCATAAAACTAAGGTGGTGCTTTCTTGAGTCTCTTAGGATGGAACCAAAGAGACTCCGTACTGCGCATGCGTTTGTCCCCCTGGAGAGGGTCCCCTCCTTCTCCACCAGCTATCTCCCTGACAGATGGCCACTGTAGAATCTTCCAGGACTTCTTCTGCATCCAAGCCTTAGTGGAATTTGAGGTATGCTTGGGATCATTGTCTTGTTGGAAGGTCCAATGGTGCCCAAGCTTCAGCTTCCTTACAGACGGCATGACATTTTCTCCTAGGATTTCCTGATACTTCAATGAATCCATCTTGCCTTCCACATGCTGCAGATTTCCAGTGCCAGAGGATGCAAAGCAGCCCCAGAGCATCACCGAGCCACCACCATGCTTAACTGTAGGCAGAGTGTTCCTTTCAGCGTATGCTTCATTCTTCTTCCTCCTGACATACCGCTGATCCATCGGGCCAAAAAGATCCAGTTTTGTTTCATCGCTCCACAGAACAGAACCCCAAAATTTCTGTGGCTTATGTATATGATTGTGAGCATATTGGAGCCAACTTTTCTTGTGCTTTTGGGTCAGTAGTGGTGTACGTCTTGGAGTTCTGGCATGGAAACCTTCTGTGTTTAGTACGCGCCTTACTGTGCTCACTGAAACCTCAGTGCCTGTTGCCACCAAGTCTTGCTGCAGGTCTTTTGCAGTCACTCAAGGGTTTCTCTCAACCTGCCTTCTCAGAAATCTGGTTGCAGCCATTGACAGCTTCCTTTTTCTGTCCCGTCCAGGTAGTGTAACCACTGTTCGTTTAAGTTTGAACTTGCAAACTATGCTTCCAACGGTGTCTCTAGGTACATTCAGTGCCTTTGCTATCTTTTTGTATCCTGTTCCTGACGGGTGATGATCTCTTCTCTTACCTTTTTGGACCATTCTTTTGACTTAGCCATATTTCTAACATGCAGTCAAATGTGACACTCAACAAACCCCTAGCCAGTTCAGGTATTTCATGTGTTCCAGCTCAAGCACACCTGGTGCAACTAATGAAGCCCTTGATTAGTTGCATCAGGTGTGCTTGAGACAACACCTGTTTTGCATACTGTATGTGTTGTGACGGATTCTATTCAGGGGGTTGAATAATTTTGAGACTGGAGAAGTCATTATAAGTTGCATTTTCAGTTGAATTTGGGGGCACCACTTGAAGCATTCGTTGTGTTGAGCTATTTCAATTGCTTTTGTTTGATTTGTTCATTGCAAACAGCTGAAAGTCTGTACATTTTGACAATAAACCTGATTTGCAATGGGGGTTGAATAATTTCGATTGCAACTGTATCACATCATGTTTGGTGTTGGACTGAAAAATCATGAACAACTGTTAAAAGAACGGCTATACATTTGTAGGAGAAAAAGAGAAATAATATCTACAAGCTTATCTTGCAGAAGATGAAACGAAGCAGCACTAAAATCAAAATACCAGATCTTGGTGAAATATTAGAAGAAAGTTCCTATCGACTTGAGCTTTTCACCAGTGAAATAGGCTTTTATCGGAGGTAGTCACTTTCCTTTACAGGAGATTTATTTATTTATTTATTAAACTTATATACCGCCTATCTCACTATAAAAGCGACTCTGGGTGGCTTACATGTAAGCAGAAAATAGACATCTGTCAAAAATATGCATAACAGATCCTGCACTGAGGAGCGGGTTGGACTAGTTGACTTCCAACTTCTTGTCTAACATTATAATTCTACAATTACATATAAGCTGAGCTACAGGGATCACACTGATTATATGTTTGTGAACCAGCCATCATAGTTTATAAATCATGTTTTATGACATACTGTGCTGTATAAATCCAACGGTGGTGGTTCATAAACCATACTTACAGCTTAGCACATCGTATGAATCTAGCTATTTGTGGTTTATTTAATAAGCCATGGGAAATAAAATAGCACAGCATGCGAATGTTAATGTGAATCTAAGAAAGCCTCCACTGTTGGGTGGAGGATGATACATTCCAACACATCTGGAAGACACCAGGATTAGAGAGTTTGGGCAGGGAGTTTAGTAGGGCACAAATGCTGGAAAAAGGTACAGGAAATGGGCTAAATAAGAAGTGAGTTGCAATGTGAGGGAGAGAAGAAAAGAGCTTAAAGAAACAGAAGCAGTTGAAGAATCCTGGAGAAAAAAAAAGAAAATACAGGGTTGAGGCAGTATCCTTCGGCTATATATAAAGGCTCTCTTGGTTTGCTGTGGGGTTTTGCCTCTGCTTGGTCTTTCTTTGCAAACCAAAAAGAGTACATTTGCATCTCTTTCAACCTGTGAGTCAGAGCTCTCAAGATGCTTCCATAATATTAGAGCCAAGATCTTGATCATTTGTCAGAAGCAAATGCTGAATGAAAAATACTATGGGAAAACAAACACCCACAGTTCTCTCAGGTAAAAGAATGATTTGTTTTTTGGAAGCAAAAACTGGAGTGGATAGAACTTGGAATGGAATGAACAGATCTCAGCACATTCAGGAGACTCATTCCATATAGAGAATGAAGTAATCTCAAAGATTTTTCCTCATGGAGGGAGCATAATGAGACATAACTGGGTAATTTATGTTGCATCGTAGTCAATGAAGCTTGCATTCTTTAAGCCAGAGCTTTCCAAACTGTGTGTTGCGACACGTTAGTGTGTTGGCTGCAGTGTGTAGGTGTGTCACGCGAATGTAACGAGAAACCTCTGAGTCGGACGCTCAGAGCCTCAAGCGCCTCGCTGCTGCTGCCTCCGAGCCCTGCCAGGATTCCACGCAGGTCCTAGTGCCTGCCTTGTGCCTTGCTGCCTCCAAACCTGCTGTGATTCCACACAGGTCCTAGTGCCTGCCTTGTGTAAGAGGGGAGCTCTGTCCAAGCCTTGCCCTGCTGTAAAGGGGAACTCTGTTTTCATGAGATATGTTGTGTCCCCATACATTTTGCTATTACAATTTATGTATGTGTCCATATCTCTTATAAGTTAGTTTAACCTCCGGTTTGCTAGTAAAACTGAATTACTGTGTTGCGAAATGATGCATGTCTAAAAAGTGTGTCACCAATATGAAAAGTTTGGAAAGCTCTGCTTTAAGCATAGTTTCCATGGTTTGGATTGTGATAGTGAGTCAAACTCCTTGGCCCCCTTTCAGACTTCCTAAGTTAAGTCTTTTCTCCCCAGGGATACTATCTCCTGTGGAGGATAGAATATATCAGTACTTTCTCACTCAAGCAAAAGTGGCATGAAATAATAAAAAGGAAATATTTGATTAAATGATTAATTATTCAAATAATAATTAATATTGCAGATATAAGCAATATTGGTCTTTACCACATGCTTAAAACTTCTGGATATGCATGAATCTAAGCAGCAACAGCTTGAAGAAAATGGGATGATGAAAGGCCATATTTCAGAGGGTTGTAATTGCCCACTCTCATTAATTGTTTTAGTAACTTAATACAAAGAAAAGCAAATTACAAAGTTCCTGTCTTAAAGAGTTTACAGCAAAATGGGATAGTGACAATTATGAGAAGAGATTAACACAAAGAAAGAGTTGTAGAAGCTAATTATTTTCCCTTCTGCCTCAAAAGGTCTATCCAAGTCATATTTTTGCAGATTGGATATGAAATATATTAGTGGGGGTAAACATTGGTGGAAGCATTATAAGTTCTAAAATTCTTTTTCTTTTCTTTTTTGCTACTAGGGCTGGAGAAAAATATTGAGCAAATATTTGCAAAGCAAATTTGCAAAACATGTGTCAGCCTTCCTTTGCAAAGCATGTGTCAGCCTTCCCAGATAGACCAGACAGGAAACACGATAAGATGAACTAATTCTACTTTATTGTAAGGCTACATTAACAGAATCTTGCAAAACTGAAAGTACAAATCTTCCGTCATCTCTTTTTCCACCTGATAAGTTAGGGCAGATCCTTTCTAAGTTTCTTTCTCTGCCTGTTACTCAGTTGTGGGCTCCTCCCCCTTTTATCTGATCATTCCCTAGGCAGCATCTCCCCCCATCTTCCAAGGTCATTCTCACATTCCATTACAGCATGCTAGCATGAGCAAAGCACCCCTCCTTAAAGCATTGAGGCAGACATATCCTTCAAATCAAATCAAATCTTTATTAGGTCATAGACCAGCATAAACATATCCTTTGGAAGGCTCACATGCAGCTTCAAAGGCTGTCCTCTGCTGTCTGTGCATGTGTGTGCATGCCCAGCTACTTCAGTTTGCTGGTAGTCCCCATGGAATTATTGTCTGGGGTATTCTGAGAATATAAAAATAATAGGGGACTGTAACCTAGTGCTTGGTTTGAAAGTGTGTTCTTCTGCTCCAAAAAGCAAGCAAGCAAACAAACAAACAAACAGTAAGCTAAGAAGGCAGAGAGTATCCTGAATGTTCTCCTAGAAAAACTAAATGCACAACTACAAGATAGAAGGTACTTGGCTTGGCAGTAGTACTTATGAGAAGGATCTGGGTATCCTGGTGGATCATAGATTAAGCATGAGCCAACAATATATAATAAAAATCCAATCAATCAATAAATAAATAAATAGTGCAGCTGCCAAAAGAGCCAATATAATCTTTGTTGTTATTTATTCGTTCAGTCACTTCAGACTCTTCGTGACTTCATGGACCAGCCCACGCCAGAGCTTCCTGTCGGCCGTCACCATCCCCAGCTCCCCCACGGTTGAGTCCGTCACCTCCAGAATATCATCCATCCATCTTGCCCTTGGTCGGACCCTCTTCCTTTTGCCTTCCACTTTCCCTAGCATCAGCTTCTTCTCCAGGGTATCCTGTCTTCTCATTATGTGGCCAAAGTACTTCAGTTTTGCCTTTAATATCATTCCCTCAAGTGAGCAGTCTGGCTTTATTTCCTGGAGTATGGACTGGTTTGATCTTCTTGCAGTCCAAGGCACTCTCAGAATTTTCCTCCAACACCACAGTTCAAAAGCATCTATCTTCCTTCGCTCAGCCTTCCTTATGGTCCAGCTCTCACAGCCATAGGTTACTACAGGGAATACCATTGCTTTAACTATGCGGACCTTTGTTGTCAGTGTGATGTCTCTGCTCTTAACTATTTTATCAAGATTTGCCATTGCTCTCCTCCCAAGAAGTAGACATCTTCTGATTTCCTGGCTGCAGTCAGCATCTGCAGTAATCTTGGGTTGTAATATAATAATATAATAATAGTAATATAATCTTGGGTTGTAATATAATAATAGTAATATAATCTTGGGTTGCATCAATAGAGGTATAATGTTGAGATGACAGGAACTGATAGTTCAGCTCTGGTCAAACCTAGAATACAGTGTCCAGTTTTGTTGCCACAGTACAAAAATGATGCCGAGGAACTGGAAAGAGTGCAGAGAAGAGTAACCAAGATGGTGAGGGGCTTGGAGGCTAAATCAAATGAAGAATGGTTAAAGAACTGGATGTTTTTAACTCAAGAAGAGAAGACTAAGGGGAGACTTGAGAGCAGTCTTCAAGTACTTGAAAGGCTGTCACAGGAAAAAGAGCAGGACAAGAACCAGTGGGTGGAAGCTTCACACACAGAGAGATCCAAACTTGAAATTAGGAGGAATTTCCTGACCTTGAAAGTTATTAATCATTGGAAGAGCCTGGAGTATAGGTGCTCCATCACTGGGGATTTTCAATCAAAGGCTGGGATCATCTGAGGGGGTTGGATTAAAGACTTCCAATGATCCTTCCAACCCAATGGAGAAAAGAAAAAAACCCACAAGAGTTTGCCTTGTTTTGTGGCTGGCCACACTCATTATAGCAGCCAATTTGTGAGGGTTCCCTTCATATGCTTTGAAAGTTCGAGTTCCATTGTTAATAGTGTGCTTAAAATAGCATATTTAGGACTGATTACATCACTCTTAACCAAAAAGAACTCAGCCCCACACAGTTTCCAAACAGAAATTTCCCTCAGAGACTTCCTTTTTTCCTTTGAAAGTCTTATTTGCAGACTTTGGGGGCAAGAAGTTTTCAATGAGAAAAAAAGTGTGGGGAGGAGGCTTAATGGTCACTACTGCCACTCTATTTGCTGCAAGAGAACAATTATCACCAGCGTATGGCTACTCTTTATTAAGAAAGTAGAATGGCCAGATATTATTAGTCTAACATGCAGAATATTTATCTACATTTTTATAGCATGCCTTTTAGTCTGAAAGCACCTATAGTGGCATATTCAACACAATGCAGATGGAAATTGCTCCATTGTAAAATCTATCACGTCTAAATATGGGATGTATAAGTCTGTATTTAAAGTAAGATGACCCCTCCTTGCTGTTCTCCAGATCCAGTGGGACTCAATCGGAGTAGCTGTATGATTGTTCTGGTTCCCCCATACAAAGGGGAGGTAGCTAGAATGAATACAAAAACTGCAGGACACTTAATTGGTTAACGCCTGGAAGATGTTTGGCAGAATTCTTGTTAAAATACTATGAGAAGTGACAGTGAGCAAGATTTGGGAAGCATAATGTATCTTTATGCTGGGCAGAGGGTATGCAGACAGTTATTTTGCTCTTTAGCAGGTCACTGTGAAAGGTATAAACATGAGAAAGAAACTTTATCACACATTTGTTGACTTAAAGCTTATGATAAAGTGAATAGGCTCGAATTATGAAATACTTTGCATGAATATTTTATTATTTATTTATTTAATTATTATTTGAATTTATCACCACCCATCTCCACGACAGTAGACTCTGGAATATGGAGTTGATAGTTGGATAATAAATAAAGTAAGAGAGATATATGATGGAAATAAAGCATGCAAGAGAATAAATGGAATACTTAGTGGAAAGGTTCAACATTGTCAACGTAAGACAAGAATGTATTATATTCTCTTGCTTATTTAATATGTTTATGAATAAATGTGTAAGAAATGCTTGTGGTGATGTTGGAGACATACAGTAAATGTGGGATTTTTTTTGTATGTTGAAAACCCAAATGATTTATCATGAATGTTAGACTGTATGATGCAACAAGAAGTATGGATCTAAAACTTGATACTGTATATCAAACACCAAAGTCATTATGTTTAAGAAAAATGAAATAAATGATTACAGGTTATACATAAATGGCAGGCAAAAAGAAAAAAATAGAACAATTATAAGAATTTGTGTACTTTGGTAGGACTTTTATTGAAGGTGAGAAAATGGATGGATGAATTTCAAGATATGTAAATGCTGGCAGAAAAGCAGTGGATGGTCAATAGTCTGTTGTGAGGAGGGAATGTTTTCTATAAGAAGCAAAAAAAATGGCTGTTTATAAGAGTGTGTTTCTTCCCACTTTGTTATACGGAAGCAAGGGATAGGACTGTCAGGAATGTAAAAATAAACTGAATGCAGTGGGGACTGGGAATTCTATATGATAAAATAAGAAGGGATTGGATCAAGAATGGATGGGGGATGAATGAATAGGGATGGAATTAAAAAATGAGTAACCAATACAAAAGAAATATGTTCAAGGTGTTTGAATGATTATTCATTCATAAAGAGAATGAATGGGAATCGCTTTACAAAACAAATATGTGAAGAGTGGGTTGAGTGGAAGACCAAGAAAGCCATGATTGGATGGAGTTGATGAGATCCTCAGAAACAGAATGGTGAGAAGTTTAAAGAAAAAAGGCAAAGTATGAATTGTTGTATGGACATGATACAAGTAAGGATAGTTTATAAGAATAGATAGCTATGGAGAACTATAGTGAATGGTGTTGGTACAAGCCAGATTGAGTTAGGTTTCCTTTTCTTGTCTTTTTCATCTTCTGCCTTAACTTTCTATGGCTTACTACTTCTTACACTTTTCTGAGCTTTGTATGCTGCTGCTCACCCTGAAAGGGAATAGTGTGAGGGTATGCATGCATGTATGTATATAATTATATTATACTAGATTATAATAGGATAACTTTCTCTAAAAACAATAGTCTCTCAGTGGGCTGAAGATGAAATCTTGATTTTTGCTAAGTGTTAAGTTAAGCCCCATAATCATGACAGATTCATTAGAATTGATGCTCAGGTTTCTGCAGGGAGCATTAGAAGCCATGGGGACCAATTATAATTGATTCTGTTCTTCTTTCCTTCAGAAGACTGTTGTCAGCCATGACAAAATAAAATCTGATCAACCAATTGTTTTTCAGATACAGATGGGAGATATGAAGCTTGCTTGGAAGCACAAACATATTAAGTGAGAGGTACATCAAAGTAGCTTATGGTATATGAAGGACAGAGATTGGCAATTTTGTCATCTATGGTGTAAATTCCTGTATCAACTGTAGATTTGATTGCATGATTTTAGGAACTAATGCATTTTGTTCCATCCATTTTCTCATAATTATGGCAAGCTCCTGGCATATAAGATACTGAAAATTCTTCACCTGGCAGTGATTAAAAATATAATATTGACTATTCATTATGCTCCCATTCATGGATTATTTTGTGATCTGATTTACGTCAAAATTACTATTGTCCTAGAGTAAGGAAGACACATTCAGTATGATTGTAGGGATTATGCTAGTAATTGGGTGCTTTGGATTCAGGCTGCTGGTGGTACATGTCAGGCCTGTGTGCAATAAGACTATTTCCATCCATGATCTACTGATGGAAGATGAGACATGGTATAAATATGGAAGATGTTGACATCTGTCATCTGTTGTGGTCAGATCACAGATCCAGTCACACTGCAGATCACGAGCAGCCTGGAACTCTCTGAGGGTGTGAAACTTATTAAAATGGTCTGCTCCAGATGTTTAATGGATCCAAATATTTTTGAGGATGTTTGAAGGTTCCTGATAATTTGGCAGGCAGTTCCATTTTGTTGATTGTTGGTTCAAGGAAATAACCAGGTGCTTAATGAGTTGAGTTTGCTGGCTATGACTCTACCCAGACCAGGAAGCTTTGGTGATAGCAACAGATACCCTTACCACTATGACTCAACTACTGCAACTTCTCCTTGTAGGGCTGCCTTTGAAAATGACTCAAAACCTTCAGCTGCTACAGAATGTGGCAGCCAGACTGCTAGTGGATGAAATATTCTATTGCATAATGATACTTATTTTCCAGTTATAGTGCTGGTAAAAGTCCTATTGTAAGGACTCCAACTTCAATGCCCCAATAAACACTTCTCGATGCAATGAATTATGATTCTGCCCATTCTGTATGGAAAAGTAGAGAGGGTCTGCTCAAGTTCCTACCCATGCAAAAGGTAAAAGGGGTACATACCAGAAGAGTGGGGACAATGTAATGGTATGTGGGAAAGACCTTGGGAGACTAGGCAAAGAGGCACTGCCAAGGAAATGGTCAGATAAAAGACAGCATAGCCCACAGCTGGATAGTAGGCAGGGCAAGAGGCTCAGAAGCGACCCTCCCTAGTTTCTCAGGCTGTAAAGGAGATGGGGGGAGAAATGTACTTTCAGATTTGCAAGATTCTGTCAATGTAGCTTTACAGTAAGGTAGAATTAGCTCATCTGGTCGTGTTTCCTATCTGGTTTGCCCCATGAAGCCGACAGACTCTGATCTTGATCTACCCAGTCCAATCTGACACTTTTACCACTAACTACATTGCACTGACTACCTTGGATTGCCCAATTGAAAGAAAGATGTTTCAGCAATGTATCTTCATAGAATCTGTCTCTAATGTTCTTTAATGCCATGAGTTCTCTTGTACGGAGGAAGCAAAGAAATATTCTATGGTATTACCATCACAACATGTTTATTCACCTGGGACTGTTGCAATGGCACTCATCCCCTGTGTGACCTACTGCCATGGAGACAGCAATGCCATGGAGAGAAACATAATACTGGCATGCTTTAAAAAAGACTATATCAGCAGCATTACTTTTCTTCAAAGGTAGCAGAAACATCAATATTACTTTATTGTATTATTTATTCCAATTTTCATACAAAATGACATGCAATTTAAAATCAGAGGAATTACTGGGGGTCTTTGAATTTATATGATGACAATATTTTTGCATTGGAAGAAAATGATTATTGGAGTTGCCTTCAAATTGTTTACCACAAACATGAATATTAGAACCTGTCTTCCTGCCTTTATTAACTCATGGAGAATACATATGCAGAAGCCTTTTGTGGCTACTGGTACTGTAGGATGAGGCCTCAAAGCAACCAAAGCAACTTGACAAGACAAATTGGGTCATTTCTGCAGTACAGAGTCTCATCAGGCCTTTCATACCCCTAGAGGAAGACCAGTTGTATGAAAAATGGCTGAAAGAACTAGATATGCTTGGCTGGAGAAAAGAAAACTATGTTGAAATATCTGAGAGGCTATTATGCACAAGACGTTTTTAGAATTGTTCCAGAATGTAGGACTAGATTCAGTGGGTAAAAATTGCAGGGAAGCAAAAACAGCCAGATAGTGAGACTGATGGGCAACTCAGGAAGCGATAAGCTCTTCTTGGATAGAAGCTTATAAGAAGGAAATCCATCAGCTGAGAATACTGAAGCAAAATCTTGCCTTGCCAGTCCTGCAGTGAGCTGGGAAATGAAATGGATTTCCATAGACCCCTTCAACTGTTATTATCTGCATTGGTGCTCACTAGCTTTATCTCTAGGACTATTGCTTTGAGAGACTTGAGACTAAATAACCCTATATATGTAGGGTCAGATCTAGAGAAGGAGAATCAGTGCCTTGGTTCAGGGCATCATGTGCTAGATGTACATGTACTGTATATTAGCCACCCTTGCTATCTTCTAGCATCTTTCATTCCATTATTTCCTCCCTACAAAGAGTCAGCTAGTATTCCATGGTGACTGAACATTCATGGTCTCTCCATTGCACACTGTTATATCTTCCCTGTTAAGGTTTTTTTGTTTTCAGTTTTCAGTTTTATAAAGCTTGGGGCTCCCTGTAGCCTGCTATTACATCTACAGGTAGTCCTCACTTACTGGCAGCAATTGGGACCAGGAACTCCATTGCTAAGCAACACAGTCGTAAAGCGCAATGTCACGTGACCGCACCAACTTATGACAGCAGTTCTGGCAGTCCCAGTTGCCATTATTAGGTGAATCCTGTGTGGTCGTAGCATCCTGTGGTCACGTGATCGCCACTTGCAACCTCCTGACGGCTTCCGCACATTCAGCTAACGCATTTAGAAACCTCCTCTAAACCAGGAAGATTGATATCATCAAATTCAAATATCTTTATTACAGTCTTTGTCCAGACTTTACAGCAGAAGACGAAAAATAGTTTAGTCCCACAATTCATTATCAGGAAAAAAAGGAAAACAATGGCATCAAATTTGCAGTAGGGGGCATGTAGAGATGTTGGCACATGTACTTCTGTCCCCAGATTCAGTTTGTGCCTTGACATCTTTGCTTAAATACTTGAATAGAGTATTTGTGCTTCTCCCATGGGTTAGGATGGAAATGTAATAAAGGTAATTAAAACTGAATTGCCAGAAAGGCTTTTAAGCCATCATTCCAGCTCTCCAAGGGAGATGGATAGTCATTTGTAGGGGTAGCCCTCCCATTAATTTATGCTTTGTAAGAGGGCAAATCTTGATAAAATAGTTAAGAGCAGAGACATCACACTGACAACAAAGGTCCGCATAGATAAAGCAATGGTATTCCCTGTAGTAACCTATGGCTGCGAGAGCTGGACCATAAGGAAGGCTGAGTGAAGGAAGATAGATGCTTTTGAACTGTGGTGTTGGAGGAAAATTCTGAGAGTGCCTTGGACTGCAAGAAGATCAAACCAGTCCATACTCCAGGAAATAAAGCCAGACTGCTCACTTGAGGGAATGATATTAAAGGCAAAACTGAAGTACTTTGGCCACTTAATGAGAAGACAGGATACCCTGGAGAAGAAGCTGATGCTAGGGAAAGTGGAAGGCAAAAGGAAGAGGGGCCGACCAAGGGCAAGATGGATGGATGATATTCTGGAGGTGACGGATTCAACCGTGGGGGAGCTGCGGATGGTGACGGCCGACAGGAAGCTCTGGCGTGGGCTGGTCCATGAAGTCACGAAGAGTCTGAAGCGACTGAACGAATAAACAACAACAACAAAGAGGGCAGTACTATTGTATTCTTACTCCAAGGCAAAACCTTTATGGTATTTTCTGCCTCAAGTGCCAAAACAACTTGGCCAACTTCAGATACTAGAATTGACTTAGGGGATGGGGATCAGCTGCATCATTTGCTGGTCTGCCTCAGGAAGTGGCATATTGTGGAGATGTTCTAGCCCTTGGTTCTTCAATGAATCAGGAGGTTGAGCTAAACGACCTTCCTCCCAGCTCTGTGATTCATATAATATGAGGCATTGGCATAGCAAAGGTTGAATATACTAATGCTGGGTTGAATTGGAAAACAGGTGCTTAAAACAGATTTTATTCCCTTTTTTTTCAAGGCAGGATTCTTTATACCTGTTTTGCAAGGAGAGAATTATTTCCACAAAGGTTTTTTTTTTTTTGGAGGGGGCTGGTTAAGGAAACTTCACCTTCCCTTCCCAGTAGCTTGTCTTCCCCCCCCCCCCCAAAAAACAACAACACAACCCTTCAACTTCTACCCTCCACCTTCATTTCTATCATTGGAAATGAACAGGACTATTCTCCATAGCACTTGAGGCCAGGACAAGCATCAATGGCCGCTTTACAGAGGGAGATCCAAATTTGAAATAAGGAGGAATTTCCTGGCCCTGAGAGCGGTTAAGCGGTGGAACTGCCTGCCTCCTGCAGTTGTGGCTGTTCCATCGCTGGAGGTTTTCAAGAAAAAATTGGGCAGCTATTTGTCTGGGGTGGTATGAAGATTCCTGCACTGTGCAGGGTGCTAGATTAGAAGATCTCTAATCTTCAAGGTCTTCTAATGATCCTGTGAGCTCATAAGAGAAAAAAAATGGAACCTTTTTCTTTTTCTTCCTTTACCCAGAATTTCAGTTGGAATTCCAGCCCTAAGGCATTGAAGATACTCTGCTTTTGTTCAGCCTTTTTCCATCATGAACGGGGGCAAAGTTAATTGGAGCAATTTCTGGCACATTACTAGGACATATAAATCGTTATGTCAAATATAGCATCACAATTTCTACTATTGTGGCTTTCAAACGTTGGATTAGTAGGGCTGTAAAAGGTTGTCTTGTGACCTCACAAAAAGTCACATCCAGAGGTGCTGCTTGGCGCTACAGTTCAAAGCCATTTCATAGCACAGAAATGGGCAGCGATTAAGGCGGAGCTGGGCTTCTTCTCTGCTGAGAGCTACAGTATACTTGCTTTCAGAAATCTGGAGGGCATCAATTAATTGCAAAAAATACAGATAAGATCAGGAACCTGGCAGAAGCTGGATAGCGAGGTTGATGGTTAGAACTGAATCACTATTGGAAGAAGGATTAACATCTTCAGCAATGCTATCATCTTACTATTGCCCAGAGAAAAGCAGTAGGAAATGGTCAAACTGGAAATGGTGCTTGCTGTCTTTTAACATTAAACAGGAAAGCAATATACTTTGCTGTGAAATGAAGCAAAGGCATAAAAGAACCCTACAGGTGCTGTGGATGCTGCAGAATGCACTTTCTAAGGTAGGAGGAAAGATGGGTTGACTTCCATACTTGCCCCCTTTTTTAAACCATGGGCTTTAAACAAATGATCGTTGGAAAGCATAATTTCCTATGGCACTTAGATTACTTTGGCAGCATGAAGCTACAGTTGATATTTATCAAACTCAGAATCAAATATCAAGCTGATGCTTAAGGATGTACAGTGGGATATAATTTTAATGTGAGAATCTACTCTGATATCATTATGCTCAATGAAGATATTAAAATACATTTGTATCTAAAGAAGAGCCAGTTTGGTCTAGTGCATAGCTTTCCAAACTGTGTGTCGCAACACATTACTGTGTCACCTGCGGGGCTCAGGTGTGTCGCGTGAAAACCCGGAAGCGCTGATGGCGCGCCGCCGGGCCATCAACGCTTCCAGGTTTTTGTGCGACACACCAGGCCGCCACCACCGCAGTGCGTGAAAACCCGGAAGCCCCACGGCAGCACTTCCAGGTTTTCACGCACCACCGTTGGTGTGTCACCAACGTGAAAAGTTTGGAAAGCCCTGGTCTAGTGGTTAAGGCACTGGGCTAGAAGCCAGGAGTCTGTGAGTTCTAGTCCCGCCTTAGGCATGAAAGCCAGCTGGGTGACCTTGGGCCAGTCACTCTCTCTGAGCCCAACTCACCTCACAGGGTTGTTGTTGTGCGGAAAATAGGAGGAGGAAGTAGTATTAGGTATGTTCACCACCTTGAGTTACTTATAAAAATAATAAAGGTGGGATAGAAAATAAATAAATAAATAAAATAAAACATGCTGAATATTTCTTCTGTAATTCTTCCTTACCATTTCCATTCTATTTGATGAAGTTGCTTTTGATGCCCGAGCAGAGGCTCCAATTGCTGCTGCTAGGGATAGAAGCATGACTTTTTCTGATTGTGGAACATCTGAACTTACTGTTTTGAGCTTGGAACAGTTGATGCTGAAATCATCTTGAATACCTCTGTCACAGTAGATGGCAGTGCAGATCATGGCTGACATCAGAAAGCTAAACATAATGGGACCTGGTTAGTACTTGGATGAGAACCCATCAGGTAATCCTGGGGCTGTAGGCTAGATAGGGAAAAAATACCCCAACAGAAGGATAATATAATGTTTTATTATTGCCAAGAAAAATGTATGTTCACATCCATGTAGTCATCAGTCACTTAGCCTGATTTAAAGGATTCCATTCTTACCAATTATAGGTGAAATCTTTCTAAAGCAGTTTACCTAGCAAAATAAACAATAGTTTTGAATGATTTAAAAATCCAATTAGTTCAACAACAACAACAAACCTTTTGGTTGTTTCTTATGATGAATCAGGTCCTTGCAGGGAAATTAAGGTTTAAGGATGTTAATACGCTGTTAAATTATATTCTGAAAGTTTGGGACTTGTCTACTTATGAAGAGTTTTGGATGTATTGAGCCTGGACTTTTGCAAACAAAAAGGAATTCTGAATTCCTGGAAGGAAATGTGTGCCAAATATGTGCTAAAGATTAGCTCAGTGACATTGGTCATCTCTCAGACTTTGAATTGGCTTTGTATTGAGAGAGAGAGGCTTGTTGAAGGCAGATCCACTGCATTCATGATCATGATCGCAACAGTCTGATATGAGTATTGCCATAGCATGAATGACCGAGGCAAGAGTTGCTTATTTCATCGTAACTCATCTATGATTCTGTTTAAGCCACACAATCTAAGACAAAACAGATACAAGTGACTTTATGGGAAAACTGATGACAACAGGCTTTTGAGGTCTCAAATCACAGCTTCCCAGAAGACCCTTTTATTGCCTCTAAATGCTTGACATGATGGCACTGAGCAAATGCAATAATGTTACTGAACTCTTCACCATTAATATCCCTACTACCAACACTGAAAAATAATGTGAAAAGCATTTGTATCATTGGTCACTGCTTAACGATAATGATAATATCAGTCCCTGGTCAACCATGGTATCCTTTTGGGGCGGCTCAGGGAGTTGGGGGTGGGCAGCGTAGTTTTGCGCTGGTTCACCTCCTTCCTCCAGGGCTGTTCCCAATTGGTGGTGATAGGAGAGGAGAGATCTGACCCACGACCCCTACGGTGTGGGGTGCCACAGGGCTCGGTACTCTCTCTTCTCCTATTTAACATCTATATGAAGCTGCTGGGTGAGATCATCCATCACCACGGGATGAGGTATCATCAATATGCTGATGATACTCAATTGTATATCACCATCCCGGGTGAAGTAAGTGATGCGGTCGCCACCCTATCTCAGTGTCTGGGGGCTGTGGGGGTCTGGATGGGGAACAATGATGGGTTCAGCTGAACCCTGGTTAGATGGAGTGGCTATGGATTGATGGCCTCTCGGGATCCAAGAAGTTGTCATCTTTGGTCCTGGATGGGGTGGCACTGCCCCATTCAGAACCGGTGCACAACTTGGGGGTCCTCCTGGACTCATGACTCCTGCTCAAAGAGCAGGTGGCAGTCATGGCCAGGAGGGCCTTTGCTCAACTTCGGGTTGTGCGTCAGTTGCGCCCATTCTTGAACCAAGATGCCCTCCAAACAGTCACTCATGCCCTTGTCATCTCCCATATAGACTATTGCAACGCGCTCTACATGGGGATATCCCTGAAGAGTATCCGGACGCTTCAGCTGGTCCAGAATGCGGCTGCGCGGACAGTTATTGGTGCTGTAAAATTGGCTCATGTGACACCTCTGCTGTGTGAGCTGCATTGGATTCCAGTTTGTTTCCGGGTTCAATTCAAGGTGTTGGTTATCACCTTTAAAGCCTTACATGGCATGGGACCAGGTTACCTGAGGAACTGTCTCACCCCCAGATCATCGACCCGCCCCACCTGATCATGCAGAGAGGGCATGCTACCGACCCCATTGACAAAAGAATTCCATCTAGCGGGGTCCAGGAGGTGGGCCTTCTCTGCAGTAGCGCCCGCCCTTTGGAATATCTTGCCCCTGGAACTGAGGTGGGTTTCCTCACTCCCGAAGGGCTTGAAGACCTGGTTCTGCCGCCTTGCTTGGGATGGGAATGCTATTAGTTCCTCCTTGGGGTGGCTGGTGCCATGAAGCCCACCCTATTATTAACATCTATTCCACTTGGATTTTATATTTATTTTATTGACGTTGTAATTTTATATTTATGTTCTTAATTTGTTTTATTGTGAACCGCCCAGAGTCCCCTGGTTGGGGGAGATGGGCAGTAATACAAATTTAAATAATAAATAATAAATAAATAAACTAGAGTGGTGGCATTGTAGTGCAGCAGAGAGACCAGACCATACTCCTTTTTCTATAATGATGCAAAGTTAGGCACTGCTGTTATATGCCTCTTCTCCACTCATGACGTATAACATCTAACAGCATCCATAGTCAGCCATTCTTGTGTCAAACTACAAGTAATGAAGACAGACTGTATACCATGTCAATAATGGCTGGATGATGCTCTTTCATTCATTCATTGGCGATCACTCGTAGCCGAGTAAGATTGTCTTCCAAGGGTAAAAATTTAACAGTGGATCCGTAAGTGGCTGTAAAGGCCAATTCTGGATCCGCACAACCTCCCACAATGAGGGCATAGGTTTCCGGCTGGGAGACAGTCATGATGAGGGTTTGCTTGACGTGCCTTCCTTTTAGCTCTTTTTTCCCTTTTGCCCTGTACTTGTGCTTCTTCAAAGTCCATAGCGCCTTTAATAAAGGATGACCTCCAATTGAAACACTCATGAGTTAGGGCTTCCCAGTTCTCAATGCTGATATTACATTTTTTTAAATTAGCTTTGAGAGTGTCTTTGAATCTCTTTTGTTGTCCACCAATATTCCGTTTTCCATTCTTAAGTTGGGAGTAAAGTAGCTGCTTTGGAAGACGATGGTCAGGCATTCGAACAACATGGCCGGTCCAGCGAAGTTGATGTTGGATGATCATTGTTTCAATGCTAGTGGTTTTCGCTTCTTCTAATATGCTAACATTAGTCCGCCTATCTTCCCAAGTAATTTACAGAATTTTTCGGAGGCAGTGTTGATGGAATCTTTCAAGAAGTTGGAGGTGGCGTTTGTAGAGGGTCCATGTTTCACAGGCGTACAGAAGGGTTGGTAGTACAATGGCTTTGTAAACAAGCATTTTGGTCTCCCTGCGAATGTCCCGATCCTCAAACACTCTACGCTTCATATGGGAGAAAGCTACACTCGCAGAGCTCAGGCGATGCTGAATTTCAGTGTCGATGTTGGATTTTGTAGATAGATGGCTGCCGAGATAAGAAAAGTGGTTGACATTTTCTAGTGACACACCTTTAAGCTAGATTGATGGCGCTGCGGAGGGATTGGTTCGAACTTGCTGGTAAAGCACTTTGGTTTTTTTAATGTTAATCGAGAGGCCGAGCTTTTCATATGCTTCTGAAAAGATGTTTAGGATAGTTTGAAGATCCTCCTCGGAGTGTGCACAGACTACGTTATCATCAGCATATTGAAGTTCTATAACAGAAATTGTAATTACCTTATTTTTTGCTTTCAGCCTACTAAGATTAAAAAGCTTTCCATTTGTTCGATATATAATTTCTACACCAGTAGGAAGTTTCTCTTCAACAAGGTGTATAATCATAGCGATGAAGATAGCGAATAAGGTTGGAGCAATAACACATCCCTGTTTAACGCCGGATTCCGGCATTAAACAGGGTGATGCTCTAAGACTCTATAAATCATTAGGGGAAAATAGCCATAGTCTCCAGTAATGCAGTGTGAAAACTATTGCCAAAATGATTTCACTCTACATACAGGGTTGTTTTTAGGAATTACAACATAATACATACAAAGTAATTTAATCTTTCAGTGTTAGTGATTATTATTATGTCAGCTAGATAGGGAAAGTTCTGATACCCTACTTTGAAAATTCAATATATCGTGTGGCTGTATTTGAACCAATGATTTGTTCAGTTCTGGTTATTCTATCTGAAAAAATTATTTTGCAGAGTAAAAAAAAAAGTACACCTTACAACTCACATATTAGAGGATATGATAGAAGCTGTAGTTGAAAATACCTAGAGAACCCTACGTTGCGAAGGTTAGGCTGAAGGCTGGGGGTTGTTATGATTAGGAAAAATATTATTTAGCAAGGTGGGCATGATAGAGGTTTAAAGAATTACATGGCTTACAGAGAACACATACAGACTTGACCTTAATCTCCTCTGATAATACAGCTTCAGATCAATGTAACTGATTAGCAATTAGCAATACTTGAACGAGTTAGACCTGATTGCTTAGGACAGAGCTTTCCAAGCTTTTCATGTTGGTGACACACTTTTTAGACATGCATCATTTCAGGACACACTCTTACAGCAGGGCACAAGGCAGGCACCAGGACCTGCGCGGAATCACAGCAGGTTTGGAGGCAGCAGGGCACAAGGCAGGCACTAGGACCTGCGTGGAATCCTGGCAGGGCAGGTTTGGAGGCAGCAAGGCACAAGGCAGGCACTAGGACCTGCGCGGAATCCTGGCAGGGCTCGGAGGCAGCAGCAGCCACGACACACCCAGACACTGCAGCCGACACACTAACATGTCCCGACACACAGTTTGGAAAGCTCTAGCTTAGGAAAACCAATAAAAGCACAACTCCTCTTTCTCCTCCTTGTCTCCTTCCACTTTTATACACTCTGTAATTCATACTTTACTTCCACCAGATCCAAACAGGCCAGGTAAAGTGTGTAGGAAACCTAGTAGCAACAATGCCTATGAGAATAGACTTTAGTGATCGCCTCTAATGCAGCAATTGCTTGTTTTTAAAAGCTGTTGTGCAGCTCACATTATAGCTTTGTAAAGAACTTTGAACTGCATGGTTGTTTGCATGTTATCGGACTTGTTTAATGTATATTGCTGTACAATACGCTGTTGGGAAGTGATAATACTCTTTAATAACTTTGCATTATTCCAGAGTTCTTTTTCTTTTGGCTTGCTGTCATGTTCACAATAGCTTACTTATCAAAATAACCTTAGGCCTGCAGTTCTTACTGCTTGCTTCCTTTGACTGCTGTGTTTTTTCCTATTTTCCATAGCATCTTTTTTTAAAAAAAGTATTGTTTTCTGTTATTAACTAATCCTGTCATGGAAAAGCATGGGAGGAGGGCTGAATTCCTATTAGAAGGCATTAGGTAAAAGCTAGAAAGAAGGAAATATAATCTATGGGAACAGAAAATGCTATTCCGATACCCTGTTGTTTTTAAAAAGGGGGTTTCCACCAAACTTCTTGAAAATCTACTTGACTGCCGGTAGTGGACTATAACTCAGTGAAACTTGCACTTTTTTGTATGCAAGAGATTCAGGCTTCAGCTTCTATTACCTCCAGTTAAAACGACAAACGTGAGACCCCATAGGCAAGCGTTGCTGGGTATCTGCTTCCTATGACCTTGCGATGGACGGGATCCTTCTCACTAGTTCTTCTGAGCACTTACTATGAGTGGAAAGGAAAAGTCATGCAACCTATTGTGAACATATAACCTCAGTATAGAGGCTTCCTACCTGTACTTAAGTTATGGGAGGAGGAATTGGGGGGGGGGAGGCTAATAATTTCCACCCACCCCATGACTAACACATTCCAATTTTAGAAATATTTGTCTATTCTAATATTCTGGAATAATTGTTGGGGAGGGCTCAATACAAAAGACTTTCCCTGCTCTGGCAAGTAATGCTTAAGAAGAACCCAGTGAGTGCTATACTATAACTGCTATTTCCATTCCATCCCAGGATCATTATAGTGATCCCATTGTCTGCAGCCAACCATTTTGCTCTTTATGTATTTTATGTATTTATTTATTTTTCAAATTTAGCCACCGCCCATCTCCCTCAGAAAAGGGGGACTCTGGGCGGTTAATGTAACCTTAATTTCCAGGCCATAAACACCATTTTTTGCTCGTTCTTCCCTTGGTTAGTTATCCCTCTCACGTTCCTCCTTCGGTATGCCTCCTCCTACGTTTCCTTCTAAAGACTCATATTAACTAACGCCAGTCATGTGCCTTCATACCTACTTGTATCCTTGACTTCGAGTTCTCCTACAGCTCTGCTTCATTTATCTCCCTTTCCTTCCGGGCAGCTTTGGCAACATTTAGCCTGGTTTTAACAGCCCTTGTTATTTGGATCAGAGATCTTGCAAGATCATCTTATTCCTCCATTCTGATGAAGAAAAAAGAGAAAGGGTAGCAGGTACCATTTAGTTACTGCTGCCAAAGATGTGCAAAGCACACTACACCACTGAATTTCCTTTATAGAATATCACTGCAGTATAGATTGTACAGCTATCCTTTCAAGAGATGCTCAGATTCAGATGCTAGGCTATTACCTTATGTAGATTATCTGTCTGCAGGCATTTACTGTAGGTTGCATATGCAAGAGGTAAGTGTATTCTGAATGAGTCCATAAGCACAGTTTTGGTAATGTTTCCATGTACCTGGTACCAATATAGAACTTTTTGCATTGAGCATGAAGGTGCACACACAGATTGTAAGCACATAATCTGAAAGTCTGATGAGCTAGGATTCTCAAGAAGAAGCAGCCTGAAAACAATCCACTGCTATCTGAATTAATAGTTTGGATCATGTCAGACATTTGAGCATTAACTGTATTCACAAGCAAAGTATAGATGTGCAAACTCCTAAATATCAGTTTCTTTCCCTTCCTTGGAATGCAAATGCACTTCATTTATTGAATTATTGAATCTTGATCTGGCT
This sequence comes from Charina bottae, assembly GCA_023362775.1. Classification (NCBI taxonomy): domain Eukaryota; kingdom Metazoa; phylum Chordata; class Lepidosauria; order Squamata; family Charinaidae; genus Charina; species Charina bottae. Next base: position 8,043,981 of record JALMGJ010000012.1, read on the forward strand.
AGAAAGATTGATCTCCAAGTAGATGGCATGGGTCGCATGTGCAGGCATTTTGCTGATTGATTGATTGATTAGCTTTCTTGCTGCATCTTCGGGCTATGCTGAATTTCTAATAAATCTTATCTTTCTTCAAGTGGAAAGTGCTCTGATGATAACTGCTATGAACTAGAGGTGGTATATGAGGCAGCTGTGGCGGAACCTGGCTTACTTCAGATGGGTTAGGCTACTACCCCATCTACCTCCAGCCGACATTAAAGCTACAGTCCAAGCATGTCTAGAAAGCATTAGAGAAGCTTGATCTAGACTAGTGTTCTAATGTTCTTAGAACATCTTCCTAGTAACACACATTAAAGAACTGGGTTGTCTCTCAAGGGTCTTGTTGCTAACATTGGGAATATTCTTACTGGATTCCTTTCCTTCTTTTTCCAAGTCTGGATTATTATACACTCCTACCATACTTTTCTAGCATAGAACAACCTCTCCCCTAATTCATGTATAAAGCAACTCTGAGTTATGTCACTGGTTTACCTAGAGTTGCTTTGGAAGTCTCACATGCCTTGTATGCATATATGAAACCTATATTTTGCAGTGATTCAGAATTTGTATCTTTTGATTTAGATGAGTTCTCTCTTAAATGTTGTTAACAATGTACATAATGTCTAAATGGGCCAGACTTTCCACTCTTACTTGGTTTATATTTTGAACTTGTTGATAAACATATTTTAAAATTAATTCCATATTTTTTTTCCTTGATTACAAACTCTTACTGAAAATCAGCCCTGTCATGTTCTTCACTTCTAAACCTCCAGTTGTCTTACACCTCCCCCTGCTGTTGGAACAGGAGAGAGAAACACAGAGAGATCAAGCTAACCGAACCTTCAGCCAATCACATTCTAAAACTTGACAGTTTTGAATGTTTTGCAGGAAGCAGGAAAATGTTGGCAGCAGTTATGACATACTGTAGATATAATTGTCAAAAGAGAAGAAAGGTAGGACTATCATATCTGGGTGAAAAAATCCAGGGAACTAGGTGCCGTCTAGTGGTTGTCTAGACTTTTCCAGCCCATACCTGGTAGCCCTTGCATCAGAAGTCAAAAGAGGAGAGGAAAGTAAAAAGAAGGATGTGATGGATAGAGAAAGTAGACTGATAGAGTGTTAGTCAGAAGATGATTGTTCTCAGAATTTCAAACAATCTGGTTAGTGAATGGAAACACAACGTTGACAAGGTGAGGAAGACCAAAGACCAGAAGTGGAGGCACTAAGAAACCTTAGCTCGTACCCTCAAGAAATGTGAATGTGAAGGGAGTGAATAAAGTAATATAAGAAAAAGAATAGACTGTTCATTTTTGGTACAGACACATTTTCAAATATTCACCAGTATGCACTTGAAATGTGAATTCAGTACCTTGATTAAGACTTGGTGCAGGGATCTAGAATGCTCTTTACCTCTGTGACCTCTTTGCCCCAATAAGAGCTTCCAGGAATTGTTCTAGAAGTAGGTCAGGGCAAACCAAAATGCCCACAGCCAGGAAGTAGATAGAACAAAGCCATTGTAGCCACTTATTCACATACCAGTCATATAGGCAAACCCTGATCAGCTGAGCAGTGCTGAGGAAATTTAAACCTGCGTCACTGTTCCCCTCAAGTACTCAGCTGTTCCCCAATCAGAAAATGAAGCGATCTGATTATCCTGGAAGAGGCTGATCTTTTTCTCCACTGTAAAGGAGTTGTGCTTTCTCTCTCTCTCAGCACTAAAAAAGGAGGACAATTTTCTGCACAGAAAGAAGTCCAAGTGATCTTGGCAATTCTGGAAGATATCATCTGGACTGAGAAAGAACTCGGCTATAAGGAGCCAGCATTGCTTTAGGGCCATCCCAGCCTCTTGAGACGGAGAGTTAGCTGAGCAAGTTTGCCTCCTCTTTTCACTTTCCCCATCAGGAAATACTAGGAAAGCCTTTAAAAACATTTCAGCTGCCTCAGAGCTGTCTCTTTTTCAAACTCAGAGTAATCCTCAGTGGAGTTTTTTCTTTGGATTGTGTAAAAAGGGGCTTCTGCTACAAACAGTATTGGTCTCTGTGCATGCCTACATCATAAAGCATACTTTAAGCAACTAATCAGGCAAAGGTTGTTGTTGTTGTTGTTCAGTCGTTTAGTTGTGTCCGACTCTTCGTGACCTCATGGACCATATCATGCCAGGCCATCCTGTCCTCCACTGTCTCTCGGAGTTTACTCAAATTCATGTTCATTACATCGGTGATGCTATCTAACCATCTCATCCTCTGCCGTCCCCTTCTCCTTTTGCCTTCAGTCTTTCCCAGCATCAGGGTCCTTTCCAGGGAGTCCTCTCTTCGCATTAGGTGGCCAAAGTATTTGAGCTTCAGCTTCAGTATCTGTCCTTCCAATGAGCAGTCAGGGTTGATTTCCTTTAGGATTGACTGGTTTGACCTCCTTGCAGTCCAAGGGACTCTCAAGAGTCTTCTCCAGCACCACAGTTCGAAAGCTTCAATTCTTCGGTGCTCAGCCTTCCTTATGGTCCAACTCTCACAGCTATACATTACTACTGGGAAAACCATAGCTTTAACTATACGGACCTTTGTCGGCAAGGTGATGTCTCTGCTTTTTAATATGCTGTCTAGGTTTGCCATAGCTTTCCTCCCCAGGAGCAAGCGTCTTTTAATTTCATGGCTGCAGTCACCGTCTGTGGTGATCTTGGAGCCCAAGAAAATAAAATCTGTCGCTGCTTCCATTTCTTCCCCTTCTATTTGCCAGGAAGTGATGGGACCAGATGCCAAGATCTGGGTTTTTTTAATGTTGAGTTTCAAGCCAGCTTTTGCACTCTCCTCTTTCACCCTCATCAAGAGGCTCTTTAGTTCCTCTTCACTTTCTGCCATTAGGGTGGTATCGTCTGCATATCTGAGGTTGTTGATATTTCTCCCGGCAATCTTAACTCCGGCTTGTGATTCATCCAGCCCGGCATTTCTCATGATGTACTCTGCATATAAGTTAAATAAGCAGGGTGATAATATACAGCCTTGTCGTACTCCTTTCCCAATTTTGAACCAGTCGGTTGTTCCATGTCCAGTTCCAACTGTTGCTTCTTGACCCGCATACAGGTTTCTCAGGAGACAGGTAAGGTGGTCTGGTACTCCCATCTCTTTAAGACTTTGCCACAGTTTGTTGTGATCCACACAATCAAAGGCTTTAGCGTAGTCAATGAAGCAAAAGTAGATGTTTTTCTGGAACTCTCTTGCTTTTTCCATGACCCAGCGAATGTTGGCAATCTGATCTCTAGTTCCTCTGCCTCTTCGAAACCCAGTTTGCACTTCTGGTAGTTCTCGGTTCACATACTGCTGAAGCCTAGCTTGTAGGATTTTGATTCAGGCAAAGGTAGGGGTTAAGAAAAGCAATTTCCTGTTCTCTCAGCAACTTTGGTACTGCCTGGAAGAAAGTTGTTACCAAAGCAAATCCAAGGTTAGGCTGGGTGGACATTTTTGGGTACTGTGTAATGGTTGCAGAACCTAAGTTGCAATTAAATCCGATTCACAAGCTTTTACTTGGAAAATCTATTTAATGCTAGGTTACTACAGTACAGAGAAAGTTGTGAATGGAAAATCCCGCAGTTTTCTCCCAGGTTATACGTTTGAGCAGTTTAAAATTCCCTCCCTCTCAAAGTTCTGAAATCCCCCCTGGAAAGCATGCAACCCCCCCCCCCCCTCTTGTGCCAGGCAGTTCTTTCTCAGCCTTCCATAGCATAGCAGATGTTTCTAGGGGCTCCAGTGTCCTTGGCTACTGATAACCCAAACAAGGTGGTTTCACATTCAGCTCTGGAATGCAACTCACATCTCTAAACCCGGGTTAATACATTCGTGCATGCGAGTTGATCTGATGCTTTGAAAACGTTGGATCAGAGGAGCGTGACATACTGTTACTGTAATATCACTTAAGAAACCTGAAAAGCCTTGCTTCTGATTTTGGATAGCTTGTTCTCTCTGATGTTTGGTTCATCTAAATCTTATACAAGCCCTTGCCAGACTCTGAGGGAACTGGAAAGAAGCCAAGAACAGAACAGATACACAAAAACTGAGCTGTGGATGAAGCTGAAGTCATTGGACTGCCTGATTGAAATAGGGTTCAACAACTTGCTCTAGCATGTTGGGCTTCAAGGAAGCTTTTGCCATTCATTTGTGGGTACAATCTAGACAGGCTACAAATGGAGCAGTTTTGAGTAGGCTAAGGGAGAGAAAAAGTAAAAAGTGGGGGAAGCAGAGAGTTGAAGAAAATGCGACCTAAGGAAAAATCAAGTGTGCCTGAAGAATTTAATTTGGGGCAAGCAACAGGAGAAACTATGAATTTCTATATGTTTGTTTGATAGAAAGGATATAGACAGGCAAAGGCTCTTAGAAGATGGTGCCAGTGTAGTGTAGAAGGTAAGATGTTGTCCAGATCTTCCTCTCAGCCCAAGCCAACTTGTGAAGCTATTGTTATGGTCACAGCATAAACAGAGGAGCTTCCTCCATCTGCCACTTTGAGATTGAGGAAAGGTGGAATATAAATGTAATCATAAATAAATCACACAAAAGCACATAGAACTGATAGCAAAAAGTGACATGGAAGGAATCTTCATCCAATTTAGTTCCCATAAACAAAGAAACCTTTTGGGGGCAAAACCTGATGTGGAAAGCATAGTTCAAGAGTAAGGAACCCCTCTGTATTAGATCAAGTTCTACATGAAGGTGCCATTTACATAATTTGACCACTAAAAGGGGAGTGGGGAAAAGAACAATGACAAGACATGTGATAGAGTGTTTTGAATCTTCCCAAGGACCTGGTGGAGAGGGAAAGCATTGCCAATAAAAGAAGACCAAAGCGGACATGGTTGTGCATAAAAGTTGTATATGCCTTGGTGCACTTTTAGAGGCAATTATTATGATTCCGACAAAAATCCATCTCATGATCTGCATGATGAATCAGTCTACTGCCCTGTATGCTAATTCCTGATGGAGGACTTAAAGGCATAGAGTTGTTTTGATTAGGCAGCATAAAATTATTGTGTGTGTGTTTCTTCAAATAGAGAAACTCCTCCAGTAGAAGCCTTTCTTTTGGCAGTCTCTCAAATAATACCCATAATTAAACCACATAGTTCTCTCAAGGAAAGCAGCTTTGGTGGTTCTACTAACCTGCTATCTCAGAAATGGCTCTTTAGTGACTACATGTATATTATTATTAGAATTCTAATAAGCCTAAGCAGGAGGAAGGACCTTGCTGGTGTGTACACTTGGAAACTGAGCAGGATCACACTTCGTTAGCACTTGGCTTGGCCGTCGTCTTCTTTCGTATCCAGATCAAACCTTAAGCTGCCAATATGACGCCACCTTCTTAGCTTTATCATTGGCCAGAAACAAATCATTTTCAGTGCATGCTATTGGTAATAATCGACAGGTCAGCAGGTGGGCCTAATTCTGTATCTCTTCACACTCACACTGCGTATTATTATCCGTCAACAATCCCCATTTGAACTTATTAGTTCTGCACTTAGGCACTCCAACCCTCAACCTATTCAAAGTCCTCCAAATGACATAAGGGAAATCGGATCCCTCAGCCATATTCTCCTCTGGAACTATTCCTTGGTCAGCGATTTCTCTCCTCCATCTTCCAATTTGGTTTTGTTCTTGCGTACCCTCAAGGGTGTTTGTTCTTACCATAAAACTCTTCCTAGATTTTAATTGATGGGTTTGAGGCTCATACCCATACAGAGGGTGCCGGGGATCATTCTCTTGTTTTGTTCTCTCAACATCTGCTGCTACTTCTCTCCTGATCTTAGGTGGTGCAATACCAACAAACGGGTACATTTTCTCAATTGGTGTAGGTTTAAGACATCCTGTAACTATTCGTACTGCTTCATTTACGGCGATATCAACTTGTTTTGCATGTGCAGATGCGTAACTTGGCTTGGTGTTAACAGATAATTTTATTGTAAACCGCCCAGAGTCTACTTTGTAGAGATGGGCGGTGATAAATTTGATACATACATACATACCAGTGCTACAGGCTAGCCTGGGAAGTAAAAAATTTCAAAAGAGAGCAGATTGTCACTGAGAAAAAAAAATGCACACCTGTTCATAAAATAACTTAATTTCAACTTGAAGGAGACTTTATCTTCCTATTTACTCCAATACCCCATTCTTTATCCAGCAGCCACAAAGGATGTGCATTTACCCAGGAATATGCTCCATTGAACAAACTGGGATCTACTTCTGATTAAACATGCTTAGGATGTTGGTTGGGCTTTGTTCCTAAATTCCGTATTAGACTTAGATGTGCAATAGGATTTTATGTTGAATTTAGCTGAGATATGAATGAGAGGACATAAACGGTAGTTAGGCAATTGTTAAGGGGAAAAATGACAGGAGAGAGAACAACTGATTTAAAAATGGAGAGAAGGAAGCTGTTCCTGTCATAGAAAAGCTCAGGAAAAAGATACAAACGAGTAAAAATAGCAACATGCATTTCCAAATTGTGTTGCAGGATGCTGAATGACCCCTTGAATTTCATATGAATAATAGTTTTAAAAATGTGGTGTTTCAGTAGTTTTTATTTATCAGTAAAAGTTGAAGAAAACAGAAAAAAGTGTGTGTGTATATGTATAATTAAACCAGGGGGTTGCACTCTGAGTCATTTGTGCTTCCACTTTAGCTATCTTCTCTGCCTTGTAATCCACACTTTTTTATTATTATCCAGTATTTCTGGTTCTAATATTTCTACATCAGGCAAAGTTTGTTTTGCATCTGTCATTCCTTTGTTAACAACTTTTGGAAATAGTCTATCCATAGAAGCAGACATCATTGCTTACACCAGAGCTTTCCAAACTGTGTGTCACAACACAAAAGTGTGATCGCACCATCAGTGCTTCCGGGTTTTCCCGCGGCGACACACCAACGGCGGTGCGCAAAAATCGAAAGCGGCAGCAGCGCTTCTGGGTTTTTGCGCGCTGCCGCAACGGCGGCACTTCCGGGTTTTCCCGCAGCGACATACGAACGGCGGTTGGTGAGTTGCTGCGGGAAAACTTTGGAAAGCCCTGGCTTACACTGTAATTCACATCCTCTTTCTACCAGTCTTTGCAGACTTCCATAGTTTTGCTTCTCATTTTTCTGGATCCCAGCCAATGTCAGCCTTTACTGACTTTACTTGCAAATTTGTAACCAGCTTCCCTTCTCCTTCTCCTTCTCCTTCTCCTTCTCCTTCTCCTTCTCCTTCTCCTTCTCCTTCTCCTTCTCCTTCTCCTTCTCCTTCTCCTTCTCCTTCTCCTTCTCCTTCTGGCATCCTTACAGTTAAAGCATTATGTATTTCTTCCTATTCCTCTGCATATATTTCCATTACCCCTCCAGCCAAAACACACACTTCACATGTTGCCTGCAGCTCTCACTCCGCCTGCCCCAGCTCCTTGTTCAGAGCAGTGTTTTTCAAACTTGGCAACTTTAAGATGTGGACTTCAACTTCCAGAATTCTCCAGCAGCCATTTGAAAAACACTGGTTTAGAGCCAGGACCTGGTCACTTACGGTGCAGAGCTCAGTCAAAAGGAGCCATCCCAACTCCTCAGCCACCACAAGCCCCTCCCACTCTCTTTTTCTCAGCTGAAGTTCCCTCAAATCTTTACTCACCTCTTCAGGAGTAATCTCCTTCAACCGCAGCCTACAATCAGGAACAACCAGCTGAACGACCTGCTCAGCCACAAATGACTATTTTTCAGTTTCTGGCCACCTAAGGATGCCTCTGAGCCTTCCCCATTGTGCCTTCTTTATCCCTAATAAAAGCACACTTCAGTGCTTGGAATCCTTCTCACAGCACCAATGTTAAAAGCCAGGGAAAGGAAACTATCTTAGACAGCCTCACAGTCAATGGGCAAAAGGTGTTAATGGTGTAGATTGTGGCTCTTTCACTCTCTGTTGTGCACTTAACAAAGAGGAAAGAGTTTAAAATGAGCTGTGCTGCAAAAGACAATTTCACAGTTCGCAGGGGGTTGTGGTCCATTCTTTCTATTAGTTCCATATAATCTAGCATTTGTTCCCCATGGTTAGATAGTACCTGCTGCATTGGGGAACTGTGGAGGTAAAGACCTGAGCTTCTCTGTTCCATTTTTGAAAGGCTGTGGTCCTCTTATTCACTCCTTCATCTCTTTGCAGTCTGGTGAGACATTCACATACACGCTCAGTGAAGTCACAAAGACAAATAAATGCCACCCTTTGTGTTCTAGTTTAAACATACACTTCCCTGTCCAACAATAGGCTTCCTGGAGCATAGCACCACTTTGCAGAAACCACAAGGCTCCATTCTTTTTCTTCCCAGCCAGAACCTTATAGGTTGTTAGATTTGCACTAAAAGCATGTCAGACCCAGTTCACACTTTGCATACTCTGCAGTAAAAACTCCCCAAACTCACCTAAACTACCTCAGCCTGGGGAACTGCACACATCCACCTATTCTATTTACTACTCCAGATGTCTCCAACTGGATCCTAGATAGGAGAATCCTAAGTCGAAGGGAAGCCCCATGGACCTGCCCCCAGGGAAAACCCTCCCAATACCGGAATTGTCTATCCTGTTGACTGTGCCAAACTGTGGTGGAAAAACTCGCCTAAGAACACACCATCAATTGGAGAGGATCCAACAATTGTTTTATTAAAGCTACAGTGAGCCACTGGTCTCCAGCAAAGAGCACCAGAAACTTGTCAACAAAGTTCTTATATATGATCACAGAGATCGAAGATGAACATATGTATACATCTGACCAATGACAAAGACTTGCTTTAGAACCGAGGTGTACAAAGGGATCAGGCTGTCCCTGTTTCTGGAAAGAGAACAGTTTGTAATGCAGGGCATTTAGCCTTTGAGAATGGTGAATGCCATTTGAGTTGATGGTTATTCTAACAGTTTGACCCTGTATCACATTTTGAACAGGGAGAGTTGTAAACATACACATTATCAACATCCTTGAGAATGTTTCAGTTTATGGAGATATAGAGTTGGTGAAGCAAAGGTCATTCATTGATGTAAGAAAGGTACAAAAGGTACAAGTGGTAGTAGTATGTATACATTTAGCAATTAAGGCTACTGTGGTTGAATACATTGACATAACATTATATAGGCAAGCAAAGGCAAAGATATTCAGGAACCATTGATGACCTAGGTATGAACATGTAGAAGACATACAGAAGAATAAGAATTCCTTCCACAGAAGTTTATTTAATTCATTACATAACAAGACTCTCTTTTAAGCTTGGAAGGTTGTTTCTCATCAATCTTGCTCTGATTTTTCTTCATCATGTGTATGTAACCAGAAGGCAGAAAAGGTCTAATCAGCAAGTTTCATTATGATGCAGAAAAGTGATGTCCCTTCATCATGATACTGGGGGGGGGGGGATGGGGGATTAGGGGTCTTATTTACTATTTTCAAAGGAGACTTTGTTGCCAGTCTGATTGATAAAGGCTATCCCAGATCATGGCATCTGGTCCCATCACTTCCTGGCAAATAGAAGGGGAAGAAATGGAAGCAGTGACAGATTTTATTTTCTTGGGCTCCAAGATCACCGCAGACGGTGACTGCAGCCATGAAATTAAAAGACGCTTGCTCCTGGGGAGTAAAGCTATGGCAAACCTAGACAGCATATTAAAAAGCAGAGACATCACCTTGCCGACAAAGGTCCGTATAGTTATAGCTATGGTTTTTCCAGTAGTAATGTATGGCTGTGAGAGTTGGACCATAAGGAAGGCTGAGTGCTGAAGAATTGATGCTTTCGAACTGTGGTGCTGAAATACTTTGGCCACCTAATGCAAAGAGAGGACTCCCTGGAAAAGACCCTGATGCTGGGAAAGACTGAAGGCAAAAGGAGAAGGGGACGGCAGAGGATGAGATGGTTAGATAGCATCACCGATGTAATGAACATGAATTTGAGTAAACTCCGAGAGACAGTGGAGGACAGGAAGGCCTGGCGTGCTATGGTCCATGAGGTCACGAAAAGTCGGACACGACTAAACGACTGAACAACAACAAAATAGCAAAATGGAAATGGAACCTGTCTATCTTTTCAAAACATGTCCTTCCTAATAAATATGATTCTATTCTGTGTTTACTTTCACTTCAGGATGTATTATATGGTTACCCTGCAGTGCTACTCTCTGGTGAACTTTAGAATTATTTATGAAAATGTGCATGTTGGTTTTCTCAGTAAGAGGCCTATTCTGCCGAAAGCAGAATAAAACCAAGAATATACATACTGGACGGGGAAGCTACCTTAAAGTGTGTTGGATATTAGCTGCAAATACCCAATACACTCTAAGTATTATTGTGTTTAGAGCAGTGTTTCTCAACCTTAGCAACTTTAAGATGTGTGGACTTCAACTCCCAGAATTCCCTAGCTAGCATGCTGGCTGGGGAATTCTGGGAGTTAAAGTCCACACATCTTAAAGTTGCCAAGGTTGAGAAACACTGGTTTAGAGCAAAAGTATGCAGCTTTTGTCTGGTTAAGGGCTACCATTAAATCCTTGACTGCATGCCATGGGCATATTTAAAAAATAGACATAGCCAGGAGTAAAAGTGAACTTGATTTAATTTGATTTAATTTGCATTTACATTTCATGAAAATTATATTTATTAAATGCATGATTACTTCCCATGTATTTTCTCCTTCTGTCACATTAAAAATTACAGTTTGGTGCCAACTGTTGAAGAGGCTGGGGGGGCACACCCAAGACTTTGGGGGCTGCATGTGGCCCTACGGTTTAAATGCAATGGAAAAGCTGTTCAAACTGCAAGTGGAAACAAGGTGGATGAAATGATTTTATTTATGAATGCCTACATTATAAATGGGTTTGCTCTTGCCATGTTTGAATAACATTAGATAATGTTACCAACTATACCTTGCATTGGTACCTAATAAAAAAGATACAGGTTCTGATCTTTAAAAAACCCGTTTGGGATAAGATGAAGTCAGCACTGCAGGCTTCCATAGTCTACATTAAATAGCTCAGTATCAGCTAAAAATGCATAGGGATGGGGCAACAGAGAGAAAGAGATAGTTACGTTAGAACTTCAAGCTCAGCATTATGTATCCTTTTGCCCTGCGGTGTGTTGAATCTCACATTCCAGAATGGCTTTCTAGCATGGCTGTGTGGCCAATGATTTATAGGAAATATAGTCCAAGGGTTCTGGAGCTTGATAGATTGGTGAAAACTACCCAGAATAATATGGGCCCTCTTAATTTGTTAATATCACCTCTAAGATTATTTACTTATGAGCTGCATGTCCATCAACAACTTCTAATATCTCAAGTTAGAAAAATAAACTGGCTTGTGTAATCATCACTTTGTTATTGGTGGTAACACCTGGCATGATTGATGAATGAGAGTGTCAAAGGGAAAGGATTTGGCTTTCAGATGTGTTTCATTTAATTAATTTAGGAAAATATGGAAACTTGGGCCAAGTGCACCATGGCTTTTCTATGCTTGTTCTGAACTCCTAGAAATGAAAAGAAGGGAATGAACAGAAAAACAACTGGATGATCAAACTGTATATAAGCGTACTAAGCAACTATTTCCATGGTCAGTTTTATATACTTTTGGAAAGTACTGTAATCACTGAAATTGCTGCTGAATGTTTCCATGTAGTGCAAGTTCATCAATCACATACTGTATACTCAAAAGATCGTCAGGATAAAAAAGAACTGGGGATAAACTGTTCCTTAATAAATTGGTGCTGCTGTGTTCTAAAGAGAAATGAAGGGAAAGCCTTCAAAAGAAGGATGTTGAGTAGAATTTGGCTGAAGTTCTATTTCAGAAGGCTTGTCTTTAATTCTAGTGAATCCATTTAGCAACATTTTAATTTTTCTGTTTAGACATCACTGTCTGCAGCATAGGTGCCCTGACTACGATTTAAGCCCTGTTGGTTATGATGAATCACTGATTTTGTTGATGCCATCATGATGCTATGCCTTTAATAATATGATGGGTTCATCGACAAAATTTGATTAAATGATAGTGAAGGACAATGAAGACAAGGTCAGTAAGGGTCTTCACAGCAGCAGTTGCAAGCTGTTGAGCAAAAATATTATCAAAACAATACAAGGTAAATATATCTTCAGCAATTTGGTTACATTATGTTATGTGAATGTTTATTTTTGTCCACTTCTTTGCCAAAGAGAGCTCCTAATGTAACATCACCATGAATAGTGGTGGCTATTACTAGAATGGCTCCCTTACTGTGGATAACATCATCCTCTCTCATTCTTGTGCTTTTAATAGTTTTTTATAATGAATATTTTATATATTTATTGGTTTTTTAATTAAGTATTGTACGCCACCCAGAGTCACTTATTTTGTGAGATGGGCGGCCATACAAATCCGCTAAATAAATAAATAAATAAATAAAATAGTCATTATTTTTAAAGTTTTGTTCTTGATAGATTGATTGATTATGTGTCATCAAGTCATTGTCAACTCTTAGCAACCACATAGATCTTCTCCATATCAATCTGTGCCTAACCTGGTCCTTCAGGTCTTCCAACGGCGCACTCATTGTCACTGTAACTTGAGTCCATCCACCTTGCTGCTGGTCATCCTCTTCTTCTCCTCTTTCCTTCTACCTTTATTATTCAGAGAGAAAAATGAGCTTTCTGCCTGGAGGTTCTTAAACTTCGTTAATAAAACAAAAGAAGTGTGGATTTTTCTACTTTTTGAATATAAACTTTCAAGTGCTTTCTACTTCTTCCTGTTGGGTGGCCAGAATCTAAAGAATGTTACTGCTGGTTTCATGTGCCCAAGGCACGGTTGAGCTTTTAGATCTTTCTGTGCAATGCAATACTTGCTTCTTAAATTTAGGAAAAATTTAAAAGCAGATCATAATATAATATAAGAACATGATGTTCAGCGAGGGCAGAGCTTTCCAAACTTTTCATGTTGGCGACACACACCAATGGTGGTGTGCGGCGGTGCAGCGGCGCTGATTGGCGGGGGTGCCGCTTCTTCTGGTTCCCCCCATCAGCGCTTCCGGGTTTTTGCGCGACACACCAGGACACCGCAGGTGACACAGTAGTGTGTCGCGACACACACTTTGGAAAGCTATGAGCTAGGGGAAGAGTACGGATGAATATTTTTTTATTTAACATGTTTTTTAATAACATTTACATATTTATTCATAAATGCGACAGTAAAAACTTGAGGCCTTAAACACTTGAACATGTAAGAAATAAAAGCTGATAGATTTCATTTCTGTCAGTGAGATGAACCCTGTGTATTCTGTGTTTTTGCAGGACTGAATTAAAGTTGCCACCTCTTTTTTGTTGACCAGCAGCTAAACTTCAGCAGCTACATGACAGATAGGAACAACATAGTTATTTCAGTGCTGGGAATAGCTGTGTGTTTTGAGATTGGGTTGGTGCAGATGAATGAGAATTTTGTTTACTTGGGTTTTTATAAGAACATAGCATCATTCACAATTTTTCAGCATATGCTTTAAATACAAAAGGTTCCATGAGGAGAAGGGGATTTTTGTCTGAAATCTTAGAAATCCTACCACATGAATCAGTATCAGGCAGCTTCATAGACAGGATGGGAAGAGTAAGAACATCAGCAGTGCCCTGCTGGATCGGACCTCTGACCCATCTAGTCCAGCAGCCTGTTCTCACAGCGGCCGACCAACTGCACAAGGAAGCCCACTAGCCTCCAGCAGATGGCCTTCAGAGCAGTCTCACTGCCATCAAGGTTAATAGCTATTGATCCTCATATGACATTTAAAAAATCAAACATAAGAAAAAACAAAAATGAGAGATGTATAGAACACAATAAAAGAATAATTCTAAAAAATCTTCGTGGATGTAACTCTCTGGTTCCATTTATCTGCTTGCTTGCTTGCTTGCTTACCAGCGAGATTTATATCCTGTCTTTCCTTTAGAGCTTACTACATAGCACTTACACCCAGAGCCATTTCCCCCCACCAATCGATGTCTGGTAGGTAGGGCTGATAATAGCAGACCCAAAGACATCCAGGGAGCTTCCATGGCTAAGGTGGACTTGAACCTTGTTTCCTTTATATTAGTTCAATGCCTTAACCAGTATGTGAGGGTGTCATCGGGCATGGTTAGAAGCAAAGTCCTGAAGTCAAACTTGCCCACTGGCTGTCTCTCAGCAGTGCAGATGGAAGCAGGTATTAAGCACACAAAGCTTCTAATAAGAAGGTTTATTGTAGAAAGCTAATTAAACCTTTATGATACAATTCCAGCATCCACTATATATTAAATGTTCTGTTTATAGTGAAATCAGAGTTTTTTTTTTTGAAAAATAAACTTTATTTACATTTAACATTTAACACAAACATTTACACTTTACATAAAACATATCCCATTTACACTTAAGCATCCCATCAATTGCATATTTTCATAGTATCATAATTTCATAATATAAATTTTTATTTCTAGTCCTTTATATAATTCAATCTTTTAATTCTATTTTATTTTATTCATAGTATCCTCGATTTTACCTAACAAATAGATTTCTGGTTTCATTTGTATATCCTTACCTAACATTTCACTTATATATTTATTTATTTTAGTCCAATATTTTTTTGCTTTCTCACATAGCCACCATATGTGGTAGAAAGATCTTCTTTTTTTTTCATTTCCAACAGATATTCGTATTCCTAATTTTTGATTTAAGTAACACCTCAGGTGATAGGTACCATCTATAGATTATTTTGTACATATTTTCCCTTAAACTATTACTTAAAGTAAATTTTATATTTTTTGACCATATTTTTTGCCACTGCTCATATGTAATTTCTATACCTAAGTTTTCTTCCCATTTCTTCATATAATTTTTAATTTTTATATCTTTAGTTTTCATTTCCAATAATATTTTGTATATTTTTGATATCAAGTGGTCATTGTCTCTTTCTAATATATTATCCCAATTATTTTGATCTTTTATGAATTGATAGTTTTTATTGTCTATTTTATATTGTTCTTTTAGTTGAAAGTACGTAAACCAATGGCACGTTATATTTTCGTTTTCTAGTTCCTCCCGTGTTTTTAATCTATAGTTATTTCCTTCCATTTTTAACAAATTTTGATATTTTATAAAATCTTTATCTGTTTGATTCCCCATTCTGGCGCCTGCCTCCTGTGGCGATACCCACAGTGGCAAGCCAGGTAATAGCATTTTTTTATATTTGTTCCAGATTTTTAATAGTGACTTCCTTATTATATGATTGTTGAATAACTTATGTACTTTGCATCTATTATGCCACATATAGCCATGCCAACCATACCTATTATCATGTCCTTTCCAACTCTGAAATCAGAGTTTAAGTCAGGGCTTTCCAAAGTTTTCCCGCGGCGACACACCAACCGCTGTTGGTGTATCGCCGTGGGAAAACCCAGAAGTGCCGCCGTCGCAGTAACGCGCAAAAACCCGGAAGCGCTGCTGCCGCTTTCGGGTTTTTGCGTGCCGCCGTTGGTGTGTCGCCGTTGGTGTGTCGCTTCCGGAAAACCCGGAAGCGCTGATGATGATCAGCGCTTCCGGGTTGTGTGGCGACACACCAGACTCTGTGTGGTGACACACTTTTGTGTCGCGACACACAGTTTGGAAAGCTCTGGTTTAATTTCTTCTCCCATCTGCACAATGTAACTAGCTTGAATTCACTCTCTTTTGGATGGGAGGGACCCTTGTCAGCTATCACAGACAATAATAGTCTTGTCTGGTTTCAGGCTCTTTGTCTCCCACAATAATTTTGCACAGGTGTCATTTGCCCCTTCTGCTGAAAACAGAGTAGCTTGCAGCACATTACGACTTGTAAGCAGAAGAAAGAGACCTCATATTTGAACCCTGGTTCAGTATTGAGTCTTACTGATTGCATTTGCTGGCTTTCTTTGTATTAGCAGATTTTCTAGTATTTTTCTAGGAAACATTTTCTTATCAACAGCTGTGTCCCTGAATCTCTACCTGCAAGCCTTCTAATTTCACTATTGAGCTGGGTGAAACACTACACTACACAGGCTCTCCAACTATATTATTAGATTACTAACTGATAAATTATGAATAAAATGTACTACATTGCATATCTGGAAATGTTAAAATATGGTCAGTGTTGGGCCATCAAATTAGGGTAATGTTGGTAATTTT
The DNA here is from genome assembly GCA_023362775.1 of Charina bottae. NCBI lineage: Eukaryota > Metazoa > Chordata > Lepidosauria > Squamata > Charinaidae > Charina > Charina bottae. Next base: position 8,060,144 of record JALMGJ010000012.1, read on the forward strand.
TTTAAGGCTTTGGCCTTGCATCTCCCCACCTCAAAACAAAAAAGTCCTCTGTGTGATAGCACCAGTGTTCCTGAAATGCAGCCTTCTTGGCAAAATGGAAAACAAGAGAAGAGAGTTCCCAGAATGCCCTTGAATAGCGTGGTCCTGACCACGCCACTATGATTAATGCATTAAACACAGTGGCGTGGTCAGGACCAAGCTATTCAAGGGTATTATCTAGCTATGCTTCACAGACTTGTGCCGTATTAGCCAATCCATCACAAGTGAAGAAGCATAAAGCATGTTTCTGGGTGGTAATGAGACCAATGATATACTGGGGACCCACAGATTATTTTAAGATTTATCCAGCTTACATTGCTAATAATGATCTGAGCATGCTAAAAGATTTAGAACCAGGTTATTTTGGGGACAGCAAGGACTCACGTAAACTTACATGAGCGTTGAGATCCTGGCTTGCATGGAAACTGGATTTTGGTTGGACTTGTGGCATAAGAGCCAAAATGTGCTCAGAGTGACCCAACAAGTCAAAAGATGTTGTGATTTTTTTTTCAGGATCAGCAAATGTGACAACTACATACGGGATAGGACTAAAGCTTATACTAAAGTTTCTGTTTCATGGAAACAGAAAAAAATCTCACCAAAATAATTTGTAAAGAAAAGGGAACTTTGAATATGTTTGTGAGAAACCCTGCTAGAGAATTGTATGGCATCTTTAGTGTGCTACCCTGGCTTTTGATCAGATGTGTGCTTCTGATATGGAATATTCATTAAAGTGTATTAAGCAGGCATAGTGGGAACAGGGCAAAAGAAAACAGGGAAACTGCCAGCTTCTTGTTTGAAACAAGTAAAACAATGTAATACTTTAATCAAAAATCCACAGGTACAATGCATAGCAGTTTAAGAGCAATTAATTATGCATTTTTGGGGTTTTACATCCTTTCAAACCGGGAGACATCTGTCAAACAATTTAAAAAGCTTTCAATTACTTGACAGATGTCACCACATTTGAACTGTTGAAAGGGTGTAAAAATCCAAAAATTCTTCCAAAAATCTAAGCATTCATAATAAAATAAATTTTCCAAGGATTTCTCAAGCCCATTCAAAGGATTTAGCTGCAGTTTTAATGTTGCAGGAAATATTAAATACAACTGAACCTATGAAAACCAGGAAGGTCCCTGGGCCAGTTGATTAGATTATTGGTGATGGATATGCTAAATTGGAGAATCTTGAAATTTCTGTTGTTATGGTATGGATAGACTCCAAAGCTCTCTTTTTCAAAGTTGCAACTCCCATATGGATATTTCAATTTTCCTGATTTCCAGAGGTATCATTGAGTATATTTATTAACCTCTGTTTATAATACAATGAAAATGGGTTTGAACATGTGCGGTCATGGGTCAATTGGAAGGTTATTATATCTGAAATCTTGGCAAATACTTGGTGTTAAGTATATTAGGAATTTTATTATATTTCCCACATTGAAGGCTATTAGACATATTAGGTATTATTGGACAAAAAATAAAATAATCTCGTTTTCATCAAAAACTGAAAAAATGATTAGCAAAGGGCAAAACTTTTTTTTAAAAGTTTGGGCTGAATATGGGATTGTTACACTAAATCACATCATTATGTGAGGCACTTTAAAAACCTCTGAAAGGTTATAAAAAGAACATACCCTGCCTAAAACTGCTGAATGGTAATACATTTAAATAAAATATTTGCTATACTCTTATTCTGGTCTGATACAATAGCATTCTTGGAAATTCCTATGATTTTGAGTGTATTAGATACAGATCTTTTAGAAACTAAGCCAAGAAATCAGTTTTATAACAACTGAAGAATTTTACCAACATATATATGAATAATTTACCAAAAAGTGGAATACAGAATTAGAACTCTTTATTTTAATTGAATTGAAATGAATGCTGTCAATGTTCAAGTATTCAAGAAAAAAATGGAATCTTTATTTTTACTTCTTTTTTGCCAGTTTACTATTGTCAGTTACTTTAAGTCTTTTTGTTTTGAGAAAAAGCTAAATGCAATTGAAATATTAAAATCAGTTAAAGTGAGATATTAATGCTCCTTTTGCTTTGTGTTGTAGGCTCAAAAAGACATATAATTAAAATTAATAATATGACTTACTTCAATCTATATTACCTTTTTACAACTATACAGAAAAGGAAGACAACAGCTTATGTTACAATGTGCATTAGTTTTTAAGGTGTACCAAGTCTGGTAGTTGCATTGGCACCAAGGTGGTGTCTCTTGTTATATATTAATGTTGATATTTAAGAGATAGATGAAAATGGCTGACAACACTGTCAAATTGGCCAGTTTGATAACAGAAAGGTAAAGGTAAAGGTTTTCCCCTGCACAGTCGTGTCCGACTCTAGGGGGCGGTGCTCATCTCCGTTTCTTAGCTGAAGAGCCAGCACTGTCCAAAGACGCTTCCACGGTCATGTGGCTGGCATGACGCGCGCGGAACGCTGTTACCATCCCACGGAAGTGGTACCTATTTATCTACTTGCATTTGCATGCTTTCAAATTGCTAAGTTGGCAAGAGCTGGGGCGAGTACTGGAGCTCACTCCGTCACGAGGCACTCGGCACTCGAGTCTCAAACCGCCGACCTTCTGATTGACAAGCCTGGCGTCTTAACCACTGAGCCATCGTGCCCCCTTATTATTAATAATGATAACAGAAACATAGGTGAATTCTGTGTGGTTGCAGCTGCTCCATTTGGCTTGAGGGCTGCACCAGATTTAGTGTGACATGATCAGACTCCACTACAAAAGTGGGCAGAACAACATCCTATTTTCTGGAAAGTTTGGGGAGGAGGGGTTTAAGGGATGAAATAAGTACTTTAAGTACCTGAAAGACTGATGACACCATTGTCGCCATTTACCCCGTCCTTGAAATAACACAAAAATGGGCTGAAAATGTTGACCACAGTTATTTTGGGGTTCATAAATGATGGGCTGGTAGACTGTATGTGGCTGATAAAAGTGCACATTTTGCATTTCTGCATTTGTTATTTTTATTCATTTTACAAGGCTTATAAGCCATTTAAACTGAAACTAACTCTGAGCAGTATACAATTCCTAGCTTCATTACACAACTGAAAACAAACAAGCAATAAAAATGCTAATAATCCAATAATCCATTAAAAAAAACCCAACATATAAATAAGGAAGAGAGAAATCAGTGGCCTCAAATTAAAATCCCATTCATTACTAGAGGGAGCAGTCATAACCTTCTGGTTCCTGCTGCAGCCTCATAAAACAGCCATATTTTTAGGGGCTTTCAGAACCAGGAGGGGAGGGGACATTCACATGTCTGGGGCAAGCTGTTTCAGAGGCAGGGGGGCACAACTGAAAACTGTAGCTTGCTAAACCATAATGATTTGAATGAACTACAAATACAGGTAGTCCTTGCTTAACAATGGTAATTGGGACCAGCAACTCCATCATTAAGCAGTGCGGTCATAGAGCGTGATGTCACGTGGCCACACCCTTATGATGGCAGTTGCAGCAGTTCCAGTTGCTGTCATTAGGCGAATCACACACAGTCACAGCATCATGTGATCACCATTTGTGACCAGCTTTGACTTTGCTTGTTGGAAGATGCCAGTGAAGGTCGCAAATGGCAATCACTTGACTGTGGGATGCTCCAATGTCATAATTGTGAGCCAGTTGCCAAGTGCCCAAATTGCAATCACATGACCCCATGGACGCTGGGATGGCTGCAACTACAAGGAACAGTCAAGTCCCCTCGTTCAGCACAGCCGTAACTTTGAACAATTGCTGAACGAGTGGTCGCTGAACGAGGACTACCTGTAATAGGGTTCTCACACTGCAATAAGCCATAAGGAAGCAAACTCCTCTATCTGTGAGCCCAGTCACTGTCTGAATCACATTCAGTCCATGTCCTGCAGTGTTGTCCATTTCTCTATAATTAGTAGTTTCTGTTTTTCGTATCTTAATTTTTTTAAAGTTTCATTTTATTTTTATGCTGAAAAACAAAAATTGAAGACTAATTGCTCACTTGCACTATCCTGCAATACAGTCCTTGTCCCATTACTTTTCAGCAACTAGTATTTGTCTATTTCACAATCAATAAAGCTGCATGATTTTTAAAAACTTGTTCAATTATTATATTTACAGCCCCACTTTGGTACCACCTAGTGTTCTCTGTATTTTTGTAGCACAGTTCCGGTAGCTCTAATAAGTTTAGCTAAATAAATACACACTCATATAAACATTGAAACATAAATATAGTTTTTTACAAGCCAGAACATTTTTCCTTCTGCTTCTCTTCTGATTTGTAGTTTGGTTGTTATTTGGAATTTTATATAACCATAGAAGAGAATATCTGTAGCTCAGGGTTGAACTGTGGAGTCCTTGGTGCTCTCTGAGCCTGGCTGTTTTCTTGCAGACGTTTCATTGTCCGACTAGGCACTCCCTTCTCACAGTGAAGATGTTGCCTAGTCGGGCAATGAAATGTCTGCAAGAAAAAAACCAGGCTCAGAGAGCACCAAGGACTCCACATTTTATCTAACAATTCAGAATGCTTGCGTTGTATTCTATGTTAGGTTTGCTGTGATTATTGTTGTTAAATAAGCAAGTATTTTGACTTATGAGTTGATTTCATTCATGCTGCATCTCCTGACACACCAAATTATTTCCTGACCACATGTCTATGAAGGTTCTCAGTCATCCAGGTGGAATTGTCTGTAGCTTGAATCATGTCAACTGGATTTCTATTTTCTCAGTGGAAACGTTTCGCTCCTTATCCAAGGAGCTTCTTCAGTCTGAGCAAAGTTAGTAAGGGAATCCTAAATATGTTTCTAGGTAGCTGTGTGACCTTACACCTGGGGCTAGGTCATGGTTATATTGAGATGTTATTTTAAGTCCTTTTATCATCTAAAGGAGGATCGTTAAGATCACCATGCTGCTGTTGAGCTTGTGAAATGGTCTTAATCTTCCTAGGCACAGAAGACAAAGCAGGGAGGAAGATGGGGGAAAGATTATGCCTGAGGCCCCCACCTCTATTCAAGGAAGGATTTTCCAAGTTGGCATAAATCTTGCCAACTTGGAAAATCCTTCCTTGAATAGAGGTGGGGGCCTCAGGCATAATCTTTCCCCCATCTTCCTCCCTGCTTTGTCTTCTGTGCCTAGGAAGATTAAGACCATTTCACAAGCTCAACAGCAGCATGGTGATCTTAACGATCCTCCTTTAGATGATAAAAGGACTTAAAATAACATCTCAATATAACCATGACCTAGCCCCAGGTGTAAGGTCACACAGCTACCTAGAAACATATTTAGGATTCCCTTACTAACTTTGCTCAGACTGAAGAAGCTCCTTGGATAAGGAGCGAAACGTTTCCACTGAGAAAATAGAAATCCAGTTGACATTCTTCCTGACCACACATTTTTAAAAATATACTGTAAGTTGCTACAGAGTACCATCATGACTCTTATTCCATTTTAACCTTGATAGAAGTTAGTTTCAATTAGTACCATATCATGTTCTTAATCATTTGCTTTTCAAATTCTGAATATACCTACAGTATATAGCTGTTTTCAGTTCTCAGTAATATTGGAACAGCTGGAACCATTTTGAGTTTGGTCTGGCAACAGTTCCTAATCTGACCTCTCAGTCTAGAAATAGAAGGTTTGTGCATTTAGCTGTGGTTAGTCCTTGTTCTTTCAGGCATTGAGTTGTTCATGCATGCAATCTTATTTTTGTGATATTGAACTACAGGATAGAATGTGCTGCAATCAGTATGGATTAAAAGAGTTTATTTTTAGTGCATTTTAATTGGGAAACTTTGGATTGTGATGAATTTTACTGACACAGTAACCAGTTATGATGCTTAGTTTAAGATTTCACTCAGTTAAGAGGATCATCTGTAAACAAACAGCCTTACTCGGAAGCAATGTCCACTGAGCTCAGTGGAAGTTACTTCTGAGTAAAATGCATAGGATTATAGTGTAAAGAATCCAGAATTCTTCATGCTTTCTTCCAGAAATAGAAGGCTTGTTGGATATATATTTTCAAACTGTCCTAATTTACCAAGGACAGTGTCTGTTAAATCTTTGAAAACCCAAATTAGACAGGATGTTTACCACATAAATACTCATTCAAATTTATCAAGATGGTCTTGATTCTTAGCAACCACAGAGATCAATTTTCTCCATGACAGTCTGTCCCTAACCTGATCCTTTAGGTCTTCCAACGGTCACCCATTGCCACTGTAACTGAGTACATCCACCTTGCTGCTGGTTACCCTCTTCTTCTCTTTCCTTCCACCTAGCGTTAGAGCCTTCTCCAGAGAGCTAGGTCTTTGCATAATATGTCCAAAGTAGGATAATTTGAGCCTGGTCATTTGTGACTCAAGTTGATTTCTTTGATGATCCATTTGTTTGTTTTCTTGGCTGTCCACAGTATTCTCAGGAGTTTTCTCCAACACCAAATTTCTTTCTATCATGCTTCTTCAAAGTCCACTTTGAAGTTCACTTCCATTGAGTGTCACAAGAAATACCATTGTCTACACTATTCTGATCTTTGTATAGACACATCAGAGCATATAAATATCTTTTCCAAGGCCTTCATGGATATTTTACCAAGTGCTAGTCTGTGGTGTATTTCTTGATTGCTTGTTCCTTTACTGTTGATAATTGATCTTAAAAGCTAGAAGCTATCTACCACTTCATTACCTTCATTATCAGATCTAATGCTAGTTGTTCTACCTGTTGTCATTAGTTTGGTCTTCTTTATATTTAATCATAGTCCCATTTTTGCTCTTTGTTTACTAGAAGTTGTAGATCCTTTGCATTTTTAGCCATCAGAGTAATGTCATCAGCATAGCACAGGTTATTGATGTTTCTTCCTCCAATGTTAAAACCATGCTAATTTTCTTCTAACCCAGTTTCCCTTAATATATATTTAACATACAGGTTGAATAAATAAGAGGAGAGTATACAGCCTTGTCTCACTTCTTTGTTAACCTGAAATTTTGCTGACATCAGGACTGAAATGAGGCTTTAAGGATTTGTTTATAGAGAAGACATGGGATATGGGAAGAAGAGAATATTTGTTTTATTTTAAGAGAAGGTGATAAGTTACTAAAATTGTTTATACTTGTTCTTTTTTTCTTTACTATATTCTTATTTCATCTTTCATTTCTATTTTTCTTTTCTGCACCTTCTATTTTTTATTTTCTTTTTTTAGTTTGTATTATTTTTATTGTTGTATTTGTAATTTCTATATTACTAAATTAGTATAAAAAAGTGCTTAACTTGGAATTTCATATGAGCAGTTCATGATCTGTTCCACAGTCAGCACCTGACCATGTCTTTGATGCTATTATTGAGCCCTTCCAGCTTCTTTTAGCAATAATGTAGTCAATTTGATTTCTATATACTCCATCCAGTGATGTCCACATATACAGTACAGGTACCATTTTGGTTGTTTGAAGACAGTGTTAGCAATGAAGAAATCGTAGGAGTGGCTGAAATCGATAAGTCATTTTCATGCTTCATTTTGGTTTCCTAAATGATCCAACTACAATCCAGCTACATTTTCCTCCTTAATGTTACCAAGTTTGGCATTCCAGCTTCCAATCACAAGCACTACATCTTGCATGTTTTGTCGATTTCAAATTGAACTTGATCATAAAACTCATCAACCTCCTCTTATTCTGTATCAGTGGTTCAAGCATAAACTTGGATAATCATCATATGAAAGGGTGGTCCATGAAGTAATTATATTATTCAGTCATTGATTGCATTGTATTCAAGTATTATTGTTGCTATGCCCTTCCTATCTATAAAAGCAATGCTGTTCCTTCTTTGTTTTTCATGTCCTGATTAGTAAACAGTGTGATCTTCTGACTGAAAGTGTCCAATCCTGGTCCATCTCAATTCACTGATGCCTAAAATGTCAATTTGTAGTTGTATCATTTCATCATTCACAGTGTTGAGCTTTCCCATGTTCATGCTTCTTATGTTCCATGTTCCCTTTGTAATTCTGTCTTTGCAGCTTTGGATTTTCTTTTCCTGTATGGTAACATCAGCAACTAGACATCCCAAAGGCTTTAATCTAGCCACATCATAAACACTATTAGTACTCTGAAGGACCCACAGCTCTTCCTCAGTAGCATGTTGAGTGCCATCTGACCTGATCATCTGGCACTATATCATCTATCACTTTAAGTTTTCTTTCCATGTGGTTGTCTTGGTAAAAATACAGGAGTGGTTTGCCGTTGCCTTCTCCCACGCAGTATGAATTTATGCCTTTGCCATTATCACTAAAGTAATCATCTGCCTCCATCTTCCTATTTTGCTACTGCCCAATAAAAGTGCCTACTTGCTTTAGCTGGGTAGATGGGATGACCTTCGTGCCTTGGTGACACTGCTGGGAATTTATGCTCTTGGCATACATTCCCGACGTTCTTCACTCATCCCTCCCAGGAACACATACCCCCGCCATGATGAGGCAGTGCAGCGGAACTTGGGTGGGTCATACAAATTAGATTGGCACAAACAGTTGGGAAAAGGGGTTGAACTCACTCCAGAAAATAGAAACTTTACCATTGGGCAAATAGCTGTTATATGGGAAGGCCTAGTTTGGATCGTAAACCCTGCATCCATGGTCCTGATCTAGTTTACTTTCCATGGCTGTAATACATTTTCAGAACATGCATAAGAAACAGCACCGTTAGTAATATCACATTTATATTGAGTGAAAGGTCGTGAATCTTGACTTTATAGCATTCCTCAGCTGGGGGTAGTGCCTGGCTGGCCGTGCCTGGCCAAAAAAGCTAAGCATTGGGTGTGGCTTGGATTGGAGACTAGTCTATGGGCTAGGCCATAGCTTTCCAAAGTGTGTGTTGCGACACACTACTGTGTGCGCCTGCGGCGTCCTGGTGTGTCGTGCAAAAACCCGGAAGCGCTGATGGGGGAACGGAAAGAAGCAGCACCCCCGCCAATCAGTGCCGCCACCGCCATTGGTGTGTGTCGCCAACGTGAAAAGTTTGGAAAGCTCTGGGCTAGGCTGTAGGCTAGGCTGTAAATTAGTCTGTAGGCTAGAGTTGGAAGTCAAAAAACGCTACAGAAGAAGACAGTGGCAAACCATTTCTGAAAACATTGCCAAGAAAGCTGCATGGACATGTCTATGAAATCACCAAAACTTGAGGTTGACTTGAAGGAGACTTTAGGGTACATGCAAACAAATAACAAGTTTGTTCGTTTTTAATGCCAGTGAACTACTTGCCCTTTTCTTAAAAGCCTTTACTTGTGTTCAGTATATTTGAGCCTTTTTTTCTTTTGTACCTTCAGATCAGTCTTGATTCCTAGCAATTACGTGAACAAGTCCCTGCAGTTTTCTTGGCAACATTTTCAAGAGTGGTTTGCCCTTGCCTTCTTCCTAGAACTGAGAGAGAATGAATAGCTCACAGTCACTCAGCTGGCTTTCATGCTCAGGGCAGGATTAGAACTCAGGTTTCCCTGCTCCTAAGTCCAGCACCATAACCACTAGACCAATAGCCAAAGCCATTATATAATAAAGATAACCATTGGTTAAACATTTTTCAAGAACCTTTACTAGTAATAGCCACTAATTTGGATGGTTTTAAAAAGGGATTGGATAAATTCAGGGAGGACAAGTTTGTCAAGGGCTATTAGTCTTGAAGACTCAGTGTCAACTACAGGCTGGAGGATGCAAATCTTTAAGTACCACTTGCAGGGAAAGAGGTAGAGAGGGCTGGGTCTCCATCTCCTGCTTGTGAGCATTCCAAAGAGATGCATTTGGCTGCTATAAGGAACAAAAATCTGGAATCAGATTGACCTTGACCAGCAAGGCTATTTTTGTGTTCAGTATGAGTGTATGTAGGGGGCGTGGTGGCTCAGCAGGTAAGATGCCAGGCTTGTTGATCAGAAGATCGCAAGTTCTGAGGTTCGAATCCCTAGCCCTGCGTGCGGAGTGAGCTCCCGCACTAGCTCCAGCTCTTGCCAACCTAGCAATTCGAAAGCATGCAAATGCAAGTAGATGAATAGGTACCACTTCGGTGGGTAGGTAACAGCGTTCCGTGTGCGTCATGCCGGCCACATGACTGTGGAAGCGTCTTCGAACAACGCTGGCTCTTTGGCTAACAAACGGAGATGAGCACCGGTCCCTAGAGTCGGACACGACTGCACAAATGTGTGGGGGGAACCTTTACCTTTTTACGAGTGTATGGGTGTCTGTCTTCAGTCATTTGACTAGAAGTACCTTACAAGCAGCAACATACCTATAATTTTAAAAAATATATTCCTATATCAAACAATAAAATACAATCTACAGTTACAATACTGTAGTCATAAAACTATAATGCTGTATGTCATCAAACAACAAAAATTCATCATATACTGAAGTATCTCTGACCATGCTTGTCCTAGTCCCCAAATGTACATGTTCTTAAAGTCTTCCTGAATACAGGTAGTTCTCGCTGAATGACTGCCCTGTTTAGCGACTGTTTGAAATTACGACAGTGCTGAAAAGTAACTTGACAACCAGTCCTCACATTTATGACCGTTGTAGTGTCCCTGCAATCACATGATTGAGATTCGGGCACGTTGTAACTGGTGGGCATCCTTGCAGCATCCCGCTGTCACGTAATCACCATTTGCGTGCTTCACAGCCAGCTTCTGATAAGCAGGGTCAATGGAGAAGCTGGCAGTAAAATCGCAAATCGTGGTCACATGATGTCTCGCTTAATGACCTATGAAGACTCACTTCACCACCGTGGCGGAAGTGAAGTTGTAAGCCAGTCACAGTTGCGTGATGTCTTGCTTAACAACCGTGTCACTTAGCGGCGGAGTTGCCAGTCCCAATTTTGGTTGTTAAGCAAGGACTACCTGTATTAAAAGAGAGAGTGCAGCTCTTCTATCTGGTGAGAGGGCATGCCACAGGAAGAGAGATTTTGGAGAGAAGGTTTACCTCTGAGTCCTCTCTCATCACACATTGCAAGGAGTGGGGACTCTCTGCAAGCATGCTGTGTCTACACAATATTTAAAAATGCATAGACCTACAATAATGACACGAAGTTTTTGGTCCAGACCAGAGGCTGGGAACTCTTTGTGGCCTGGTCTATACAATTTTAAATAGTTTTTTTATTTGTTTTTAGTTCTAAGGGATGCAGAACTCCTAGTCGTGGCGTGCTGACATACTAGAGGAAGCAGAGTTGGAATTTCTTTTTTTCCTTTTTTTTGCAATATGTTTGGCAGCTTTTTAAAAATAAAATGGTTGTATAAAAAATGCTTGAAATTTAACACATGTTCTTTAGTCCTTAGTTTTTAAAAAATCAAACGGAAATCATATCATTAACACTGAACAAAGTGCTCTGTGTTTGGATGGCACCATCTTAGGGAGCTTTTGGGGTCTCCCCCCCCACACACACACAAGATACATGCAGCCTGAAGGCCATAGGCTATCTATCCCTGGTTTAGTGGATTGATTTTAAGTTCATGGAACTAGTCTTCCATATGCAAGCCAAAATGCTGCTCCACTGTAACAAATCAAAAGAACCATTTCAGCAAATGTTTCAGCAAGAAATTTGCAGGGGAGGAGATGTGCAAGAGTCATAATCCAACATAAGGCCACTCTCCCAACTCTGACTTTTTTTTTTAGTCAATACTTTGTGGGAATCAAACATGTCACTTGGCCCAAGGGAGAGATAGGAATAAAATAAATAACTGAAAATAATTGAACGCCCAAGAATAACGTTCAGATTTCGTTTACACATTAAATTTGGAGGATTTGTTCATAGTGGCCATAATGCCTTGCTAGGACCTGTGGCTTGATGGGTTGCCACATCATGTTAAAGGGTTGTCATGGCCACTGGAGAGGCCTCCCTGTGTTGTCGGAACATGTGCATGGATGACACTTTCCACTGGGATTTCTGCCAAAGTTTCAGGATTACCTGAAGCACGTCTGGCAGAAATGTCATATCTACAGGCACACACATGCTCAGAGAATGGGAGGAAGGCCTTAGAGTGACTACCTTCACCCTTTGATAGGTTCGCTGCAATGTGGTGCTATGCATAGGCCTGGTTTGATAGGCTCCTTTAAAAAATGGTGAATTATTCCATCTAATCCCATTATCCCAATTTCTTTTTCATGCCTCTTGGAGAGCCTGGATGGGGTAGAGGAGAACCAGGTTCAAGTCCCTCCTCAGCCATGGATGCTCATGGGATGATGTTGGGCCACTCATTCTCTTTCAGCCCAACCTACCTCAAAAGGTTGTTGTTGTGGAGAAGAAGAAATAATAATAATAATAATAATAATAATAATAATAATAATATAAACTTATATGCCACCAGACTCTCAACAACTCCAAGAAAACTTTGAGGAGGGAGTATATGCGTCCCTCCTTCAAATCCTGGAGAAAACACAGGATATAACACTATCAAACGAAATATATAAATTGATATCCCTACAGAAGCAGTTATTATTCCATTCTCTGAAATTCTTAACTCTTCAGTAATCCGTGATCTCCTGTTGAGGTTTCAGGGTGCCTTATTCGGCACACAATGCAATTGAAAGAGACAAATTGCTATTTGTAAGCTCCCTGGTGACACGTCTGTAAAATTTGTTACATTATTGGAGTGTTCTGATATTTATTGCATGCATTTGAAGGCATCGGGTTTTTTTGCTGTCTGTCAGCAACCATGGAAATCTTTCTCTTTATTAATTCCTGTTTTCCCTAAGCTGAAAAGGATGCTGAGATAGTGAAAAGTAAATCAGGAAGGCCAAGGAAGAGAAAAGGAAAACACGGTTTCCTTGGCAACAGTTGCCGTGAAGCAGTCAGAGGTGGCATCTGTCTCGTCATTTATTAAACCAAATTGTGGTTTCACAATCTGAAACAAATCTCAGAAGGGTATTAGGTGCTACTTTATGCACATCCTGTTCTTCTGCAAAGGAAATATGGTAGTATTATCATAAATTGCTTTCTAGTTTTTTAAAAAAAATTGATTGTTTTTTAAGTATAAAGCAACAGTCTAAATATTTTTACTAGGAAATAAATCTGACCATCTGAATCTTACTTGTAAATTAACATGCACAGGAATTGCACTATGAAAACAGAAGATATTAGTTGAGAGAAAAATACCAAAAAAACCCACAAACCTAATAAGTAATCTTGAGAATACTAATAATGGGCATTACTAGTAATTAACATAAGATAAACCACAGAAAAGGAAGTATGGAAGCTTAGACTGAGAGTGAAGTGCCATTGTTTTAAAAAATATTTAAATAAATTTTAAATTTTATTTTAAAAGAACACATGTAGCGTAATGGGGGAATCTTCAATGGGATTTATACCAATATAAGAATAGAACTGAAGTCTCAAGGCAATCTTCACCAACCTGGTGCCTTCCAGATGTTCTGCAACCTCAACTCTCTGGATTCCGAGACCACACATCTGGAAAGCATCTGGTTGGGGAAGGCTGCCTTTCAATTTTCTGCCTTGTCCTTTTTGGTCAGGCAGCCTCAGCTAAAGCATCAACTTTTCCATATCTGTTCTGGATAATAAAGTGTTAAAAAGGACATTACGAAAGAATGTTTGCGCAGTCCTGTGGAAGATAGAGGACCTTAGATTAAGATGTGTATTTAATATCCAGTCTTGTCAGTATTTTGAAGTTCCTCTTGTGGAATTTAGGGCAAGGCTATTCTTTAAAGAAAAATATTCTTTCCAGAGCGCAAGAGAATCAAACAGCTGACATCCTCTTTTATCAACATCTGATATAAATTGACGTCAGAGCTCTGGGAACGCTGGAGGCAACTCTGGAGCCTGTTTCCTTTTTGCATTCTTCTGACAATGAGGATACATTTTTAATTGGTTAGTATCAGGGCAAATTTATAGTCACATGTAAACCTGGCTGCCTTTTCTTCTGCCCAAAGATGTACTTGCTTCATTGTTAATTTCACTTAATGATGCTGCAGACCATGCAAAGTCATCCTGTAAAAAGACTGAATGTTATGAATATTGTTTCATAACAATACTGCAAATTTCAGTACAAATTGCTGATTTTGCTTTGTTTTCTGTGTTGAAATTAATAGTTATGATAATGATAAGCCTGACAATAACCACTGAGAGTCCTTCAGGATTGAGCAGGATACAAATATAATAAGTAAAAATATAATGAAAATAATAGAGAAAATTAACTATTTATGCAAAGAGTTCCAAAATATATCTTGTGTTATAATTTGGCCAAAATTAAAATTATGCATTTGCTTACAAAATAGCCCAGCTCAGCAATGATCTCAGGAATGACTTATTTATTTATTTTTATTTATTAATCACATTTATATAGCCGCCCAACTCACAGTAAAGTGACTCATCATATTTTGCTGTCTAAGGTAATAGTAAATGGCCCCCTTTCCCCAGAAAAGCTGCATAAATCTAGAATCAATTGTTATTTTGATAACAAGCCACTGGCTTTCTCCTGGCTGCTTGCAAAAATAGATAGATGATAGATAGATAGATAGATAGATAGATAGATAGATAGATAGATAGATAGATAGATAGATAGATAGATGATAGATAGAGGCCTCTGGTGTGCTTTATGGGAGTAAAGCAAATCAGGATTAAACCATGGCTTATATAGAGGGTTGTCGGTGCTATCCCTACAATGAGGTAAACTGAGAAAACTGCCTGATGCAAGGGGGACAAAGTGTTTGTTATTTAATATGTTATAATTATAGGATTACACTATAAGAAATGCATCTGAGCTTTCCTGCCTGATATACCAAAATTGTTTGACTGACTTTATGTACTATGTACCCAGTCTTGGATGGATGGTGGAGGGCTCAACTTCAGGCAGCAAAATTTCTTGGATCAAGCCTGATATTTCTTAATTAATCACAATTAAAAATCACACAATTTTCCTGTTAATATAATGGGAATCGTGGTTATTTAAAAATAGAAGCTTTCTATCACATTCTCTTTATACACAGAAGAAGTCAAGAGAACAGAGAGAGAGGACATAAGTCTGAATTCCCTAAAGCCTCTTTCTCATAATGGGAAGTGATGGGTTGGTACTACATCTGAACCAGAATGATATGTCACATGCAGATAACACATTATGGCTACAGTCCTGTGCGGAAGCTCTTAAAAGTCTAGTATGTGTTGTGGTGAAAAGCTTGTCAATATTTGAGATAAATTAGCTTTACAAGGAAAGAGTTGGTAAAAGAGTAAAACATTATTTTTCTCCAAACCAATTTTCCTTTAAAAAAAAAATCTTAATACTGGTTAAATCCTCAAACCCTGTAGAGGGAAGATAAGAAAGGGATTGTATGCAACATTTCTAAAGCTGATGTTTCAAGCATTCTCCAAAATTACAAGCAATTTTCAAGGCCACAATTAATCTCTCTCACAAGAGGTGCTTTCTAGGGAAAAGCCTTCTATATTCTTCAGACTATTCAGGACATAACTAAAGCTTATTAGTATGTAATGTTGAATTCGTAGCCCTCATCATGTACTCATTTTGTGCAGAAAAAGCAAAGCAGACCTTAGCTTCAGTTTTCGGTGGCACTTTTTAATGTCTAAAGCAGTTTTACAATCACAATACTCCCTGAGAGCAATATAGTGGCTTTTTGTTGCTCCATTGTGTGTTTCATAATGTCATTTCTTTCTCTTGCGTTTCCATCAGCAGATTTGCCAATTCTTCACTTTCTCTTTTTGCGTTGTAGAGCCTATCTGTGTCTGTACAGGTCTCTATCCTTTCTCCTCCTGATTGTAACATAATTGACATGTGGCAGTTAGCTTACAGATGCCAGCATGTCCCTGGCAAAGCTGTTCTTTTTTTTTTTTTTGAATGACCACTATCAATAATATAATTGTAACTATTTTTACTTTCTGCATTTCGTTATGTTTACTTTTCTTCCCCAATGATGTATCTATATTTAAGAATGTATAAGTGTGCACAGTTTCACTTGAGGCACAAATGACTGGGCTCAAATTATCCTACTTTGGACACATTGTGCAAAGGCCCAGTTCTCTGGAGAAGTCTATAATGCTGGGAAAGATGGCGGGAAAAAGAAGAAGATGACAACCAGCAGCAAGGTGGATGGACCCAGTTACGCAAGGGGTGCACTATTAGAAGACCCGAAGTCTCTAGTCTCTTAAATTCCACACCATATTCGGCCAACAACTGGTTCCTTTGCTTGCTTGATTGCATCTCAACCTTCTCCAGGTGTCTTCAAACCGGTCCCTCAAGTCTTTCATAAACTCGTCGAAATCTGTTAGTTCTGGGGCCTCAGCATCGTGGATTTCAATCAGCCAGTCTGTCGCTTCCCCTTCCAGATAGGCTGAGATGTATATCACCTTCACTTCCTCATCTACGAATGAGTCTTCAAATTTATCCATGAACCCCTTAACATGAGTCATGAAGCATGCTAAGCACTTCGGGTCTCCATTGAACCTCACCCATATTTTGCGTGCTCCCGCAGGCCTGTTTGGGTGTCTCGGCACCCTAGGCATCTCTTCTCGTGCCGCCCTTTTCCTTGTCAGAGGTGATGCTGGCAGGCTCTCCTCATCCGTGCTGGACTCGTCTTTGGACCCCTCATCATCATCCTAACATTTTTAGTAGTGCCACTCTTAAGCATCCCTCCAATCTTTTCGGACCAGCGCTTCTTCGGTTTCAGCTTGCCTTTCATCGTGACCAATTTCTCATGTTCTTCGTCATTTCTCATCTTTCTCAACCTCTTGTTCGGTTTCGAAGTACCCTCTTGGGGATCGCCTTCACCCCCTGGTACTTTTGACGCAATGGCCTTGACTTGTTCGAGCCCTTCGCCTTTCGTCTCACTGGATCCCACAGTTGAAGTACCGGCACCTTCCATCATCTGTCCTAATGACACGTACAGGTGTACAACCTGGCTTGTTGGTGTAGGAATCTCCTCAGGTAAAGGAGTATCCTCAGGCAAAGCGGTCATGTAACAATTGTGTGAGTATCAGCTTAAT
Organism: Charina bottae; assembly: GCA_023362775.1. Lineage (NCBI taxonomy): Eukaryota > Metazoa > Chordata > Lepidosauria > Squamata > Charinaidae > Charina > Charina bottae. Next base: position 8,077,147 of record JALMGJ010000012.1, read on the forward strand.
ATAATGCAGAGCTTTCCAAACTTTTCATGTTGGTGACATACTTTTTAGACATGCATCATTTCGCGACACACTCTTACAGCAGGGCATCATTTTGCGACACACTCTTACAGCAGGGCACAAGGCAGGCACTAGGACCTGCGCGGAATCAAAGCAGGTTTGGAGGCAGCAAGGCACAAGGCAGGCACTAGGACCTGTGTGGAAACCTGGCAGGGCAGGTTTGGAGGCAGCAAGGCACAAGGCAGGCACTAGGACCTGCGCGGAATTCTGGCAGGGCTCGGAGGCAGCAGCAGCCGCGACACACCCAGACACTGCAGCCGACACACTAACGTGTCCCGACACACAGTTTGGAAAGCTCTGATGTAATGGTTGCTAGGCTCAAACTTCAAAGAAAACAACTTCAATCAGTTCAAAGTAGAAAAGGAAAGTTATTTAATTGAAGAAATCTACAAGAATCCAAAGAAAGCTGAAACTGACAAAAAGGCACGAAGCCTCTAATTTAAACAGTCTCTTGGTGAGCTAACATTCCCCCTCCCTACACCTGGCTCAGGCAGTTGCGTTTGACCTTTGTTCCCAGAGTCTGCTGCTTGCTGTCTGGCTTCCATCCCCCCTTCCATCCTGTAAACAAGCTTGACACCCGTCGGTTGACACCCGTCGGCCCTCTCTCAGCTAGCTGGCTCTGTTGGCAAGAAGCGGCAAGCAAATCTTATCTAGCTGGCTCTGCTGGTGGGAAGTGGCAAGCGAATGTACTATGTTCATTTGGTTGCGTGGACCTGACAGATTTGCTCTAGCACAGTGTTTCTCAACCTTGGGAACTTTAAGAAGTTGGACTTCAACTCCCAGAATTCTCCAGCCAGCATGCGTGAAGTCCACACATCTTAAACTTGCCAAGTTTGGGAAACACTGCTATAGCATATTTGTTGTTCTCTTCTTGACATTGGTGATTTTCTCCAGAATCTCTTTCCTGAATAAGAAAAGATCCCTTCCCTTGCTAAACAGAATTTGTAGATTCATAGATGAAAGGTTATCCAGAGAGGAGAAATTGAGTTCTTAGAGTATGGTTTCTACAATTTTCCACATAGTTTTCACTGACTGATGTTTATTAAAACTTGAAAGCAGAAACTGCTCCTGGGTCCCAAACAAATACATTTTCTGTAAATGTGGCAACACAGTGATTTTGCAGCAGTTCTATTCAGGGCAGGATCTTTCAGACATTTCAAGAACCAGTGGGCCTTTTAATTTAGCTAAAATATACAATGCATTTGGATTCTACAATGCCCGTTTTAAAGGGCAGAGCAATCCTGTTTGACCTGTCAGTTGGGAGTGTTGAAGGATGACACACTGAATCAAAAACCTGCCAGCTTCTTATCTTCAGGTCATTTGCTTCTCTCTTTCTCCTTCCTGGCTTGTTAAATGGAAATTCTATATGCTACCTCCAGGCTTAGCGTAGATTAGAAAGTGAAATAAGGGTATACATTGGGGGTTCATTGGGGGTTTTGTATGTTAAGAATTTGCTGTTTATCTCAGAATGCAACCTAATCTGCCTGGCATATCTTCTTTTGCCTGTTTTCACACTGGAGTTCTGTTACTGGGATGTGGTTACTTTTTCTCTCTAAAAATCCTCTTAGATAAGGCTACCAGATCTGTGCTACAAAATCTAGACCATTATTGGAGTTAGAGTTTTATTTATCTTTTTGTTTCACTGTAGTGTTTGTCCAGATTTTCCCAGCACAGATCTCCTGAGCATCCTTCCTGGGAACAGAAGATGCAACCTAAGTGCTGTGCATAAATCAAAGTATAACACAAACTCTGTGGTCTATGAAGATAATTCCAAAGTAAAAATATCCATTTTAATTGAGATGTGTCTGAGTTTTGGTTTAGAAAAAATAGTTGTCCTGTGTTATTAAATCATACAAAGGAAGCTATAACTTGAGTTAGGAAAACTATGAGAAATTTCTGGTAAATTTCTTACTTATCATGATTTAGGAATAAAAATAAGAGAACCCTTTCCTTAAAAAATACATCAAAATATCTTGGGTTTAAACGAATAAGGCAATTTTTTTCTGTTATACGTAAGAACGTTACATTTGCTTTATACTTGATACTGAAATTCTGAAATTCACTCTTATATCTTGCTAACTATCCAGAATCAAAAACATATGGAAGACCACACACCCTCATCTTTGCCCAGAATTATATACAGCTGCTCTGATCTATTCTGATAGCCCCATTCCACTGAATCTGGAGAGTAACCATTTCTATCTTGCTTTTGTTTAATTCCCATGCACAGGTTCCATTCCTTGGAATTTTTTCCATCTTGATTCCTGTATTCTTAAAACGTTACTTCACTGACAGTGCTCATTTCATCAACCAAGTATGTTACTTAATAACACAAAAACCAACATCTTTAACAAAACAGCATTAAACCTAGATCTGTTTGTGGGCTGACTTAGGTTTGAAAAGTCCCTGGGCAAAGCATCCTCTGATGGGTCTCTTCAGTGGGCCCCCTACTTTCCAAGTAGCACTGAGCATCTGAGGCTAAGCATGGTGTTCACAACAGTAGTATGACTGGATATTAAAGTAAGTCCCACAGCCTATTTCTCTGTGTTATTTAGCTAACAGAGGCAGAGCTGTATTAGCTGGTTACAGCAAGAAGGGGTGCGGATACAGCCATCAAGGGGACTCACTTAGCTTTTTAGAATATCAGCCCATCTTTTTGAGGTTTCTCATCACCCTCTCTAGGCTATACGCCTTGGAATTGTTATGATCCAGAGAGACACAGAAAATTATTACAAATTGAGTGGTCTGCATTATTTCTGAAAGCCCAACATTTTTATCTTAATTTTCCTTGAGTAGTCCTACTCTGTGATCTTTTGATGTATGCACAGAGTGTCTTAACAATTGTTTGTGCTAACTGAGGCAGAAGGATAATGATTATCATAGGTGTAGGAAGGAAAGAGGGAGGTGGGGAGCAAGCAGTTCCGTCTTGCATGCCTTCCAGAATGAGCTACTTGATTTAGCCCAGGCAGGCCTGTCTGTCTGTCTGTCTCACAGCAGGTGGCAGTAAACCACTGGATGATCTCTCCAATGCTTGGCAGAGAGAAGGCAGCAGCCAGTAAAAGAGGAAACACTCAGGCCTGTGAAAAGGTGGCTGGTGACAGAAACCTTGGTTGCTAAGTACAAACCCAGGCAGCATCAGGCCCATTAAAAGCAGATTTCAAACAATTCAAGGCAAAGAAATTAGGGGCATTAGCTATTGAACAGGCCATGATGGAGCTTCAACAGTTCCTTTCATGCCTTCTGGCCCTTTGAAGTCTTGGGACAGAATGTTCATTTGACATGCATCACACGTGTGCACACGCACACACACCCTTCTCACTGCATCCTATGGCAATGTGATTTCCCCCCACCACCATTTTGTTGTTTGTTCACTGAACTCAATGGCCCAGTAAATGGGAGCAAAGTGTTGAAATTATTTATGGTGTTATATTTTAACTACTTAGGTTTATTGTCTTTAATGAAAAGAATTGATCCATCTCCTAATTTGAAACATGAAACATATTTAGGAGGCTGCCTTCTCTGTTTCAGGCTCAGGACATTTATTTCAATGCCCCCTCCATAAAAAAAACAAAAAAAACCTGCATGCCTTTAAACATACATTTGTTTTATCCAAGGTAATATTATTAGTCTAACAGGGTAACTGTTAGACTAATAATATTACAGGGTAAGTCAAAGCAATGGTATTCCCCGTAGTAACCTATGGCTGCGAGAGCTGGACCATAAGGAAGGCGGAGCGAAGGAAGATAGATGCTTTTGAACTGTGGTGTTGGAGGAAAATTCTGAGAGTGCCTTGGACTGCAAGAAGATCAAACCAGTCCATACTCCAGGAAATAAAGCCAGACTGCTCACTTGAAGGAATGATATTAAAGGCAAAACTGAAGTACTTTGGCCACATAATGAGAAGACAGGATACCCTGGAGAAGATGCTGATGCTAGGGAAAGCGGAAGGCAAAAGGAAGAGGGGCCAACCAAGGGCAAGATGGATGGATGACGACGGAGGCGACGGACTTGACTGTGGGGGAGCTGGGGATGGCGACGGCTGACAGGAAGCTCTGGCGTGGGCCGGTCCATGAAGTCACGAAGAGTCGGAAGCGACTGAACAAATAAAAAAACAAACAGGGTAACAGGAAAAAAATGACATTTTAGATTGCCTGAGTTGAACTGGGCCTTGGCCATTTTGGTTACATAGGATTTAGCCAATTTGCTGCCATCCTGTACATTGACCTCAATTTGTCATGTTAGAATTAATATATTTAAACTTAGAAATAATAAAAAGCCAGAGAAAGAAAAGGGGGGGAGGGGAAAAAAACCTCAGCAAACAAGAAAGGTCTACCTTATATATTAAACTTAGAGATAGTCACTTGTTTACTAAAAATACCAGATAATACTATAGTATAATCAGATATAAAATATTACTGTAAAATATCATAAAATCTGTGCCATATTGCTTCATCCTTTGATTAGTGGAAATATTTTCTTATTTGTCTTTTTTCCCCTCTCTCTCGCTCTTTTCTTTTTCTGTTTTTTAAATAATTTTTAAGTTTAAGGATTGTTTAGTTTCACTTTGTTATTATAGTATATCTTGGTATTTTGCCCATATTTTGTACTCTTGTAAAAGAAAGAATTTATTTAAAAGGAAGAGGAGAACTCTAGAAACCCCAGTCATTGGCCATGCTGGGAAATTCTAGTCTCAACACTATCTGAAATACGTGTAGCTACTTTCCCCTCATTGAACTCAGTGGGTTGTGCTAATGCAATTCATAGGATTGCACTGTTACTTCGATGTGCATATTTATAGCTTCTTTCTTTCCAAGTTGTTTCTCCTGTTTCTTTTTGTTATTCAAGCCTTTCCTTATATGAATAATCATAGGAGAAAATTAAGTTTAATCTACCCTGCTAGAATGCTTCCTAATAGATTCCAGATAGCATCTATCACTATAGTGGTATGAATTTTCTGTGTTTTAATTATGAATCAAGTAATCATGAAATCAATGTCAATGTATTCATGCATGTGATGAATATGTGACTGATCTTGGAGAATGCATAATTCTAAGATAATTAATCAAGTGTGTATACAAGGCAAAAGTTTCTGATGAAATTTGCTACTTTTGAAAAGTTATCATGCTCATATTTCTTTTTCTTGCTGATAATCAGCGATGAAAGATTATGTAAAAAATTAAACAAACCAAAATATTGCACTTCACTGCTTCTAGAGATTAGCTTAAGCTAACCAATAAGATATTTAGACTATAGTGCCCATCATCTTCAGGCACCATCAGTTCTGTAGCAGCTGGGTTGATCTAATATTATGCTATAGCTTCCAGGTTGTCTAATACATGAAATGTTCTTCTTGATTCTTAGAGAGATAACACTATATGCACACATGGATACATTAAAGCTACATTCCTTTGTTAGCTCTATTGTTTATTATACTAGAATGATGTTTGAGGCTCTGGAAAGAGTTATGCCATTCATGGCAAAGATGATGTGGCAAACAGTGCTGTTTCATGCTGCTTTCAACCTGCCGAGGGAATGCAATTTGAACTAGTGATACTAGGCTGAAAGAAAACAAAATTCAAAGAAAGATGTTGAATAAAATTAACTAGAAATATTAGAAATTTTTATTTTGTTGATTTTCATGTTAATGAAGATACTGTCTGGGTTCATACAGCTACCTAACCATTACGTATTATTTTTAATTTTGGCTGAGCATGATGTGTAAATCTAACAATTATGATTTGAAAACCGTAACATAGTTTAGCATTATGTGTGAACGCAGCCAATTGTGGCTTATTTGCTAAGCAAACCATGACTTAGTGTGATATTATTAAACTGGCAGTTCCAGTGCTAGGGAAAACGTATTATATTTGGTTACAATTGACTGCACAAATGTGCAGGGGGAACCTTTACCTTTTATTGTAAAGTATTCTTGTTTTGGATCTGTATCAGTTAAAAATACTCTCCAGTTTTGCACAAGAGAAAACTTGTCATATTTTCCATTCTACTGGCTACTCACAAGGAACCCATGTAGGGAGGGTCAAGCCCTCTCCAAGTCATCCCCAAAATTGGTTGTACATATTTAAGGATTTAAAGAAACACTTCCTCAGATTTGGAAAATTATTTAATTGCATTATAGTCCCAATATGTATATTCCCCCACCCCACCCCATCTGTCTCTTTATTTTATTTATTATTTATTATTTAAATTTATATGACCGCCCATCTCCCCCAACTCTATGAAAGGACTCTATGAAAGTGTGTAAACCAGGCCCTCTCTGTTAGCCCTGCTGTCTGGATATTCCAGGAGTGGTGCTGCCATGTATGGAAAGCATCTGATTGGAGAGGGCTGAAGTACGTGCTAGTCCACAAACATTGTGCCACAATAAATGTTAAAACAGCTGCCCAAACTGTCATTTTATGTTGCAGCATAAAACTGCCTCCTTTGGTATTTATTTTGTTTCTGAAACCAATATGACTGGGCCCTGCCAGTAACAGAACAGGATGTTGCAGTTGAATCTGATGCTTTCTAAACTGTTTGGAAGAACATATGGTTATTCATGTGGGACAGAGAGAGGGGGAAAAACATAAAAGATACATTTAGAATCTAATGTTTCCAATACTGAAACATTTTCTCTTTTTTTATTTATAGGTAAGTACTTCACATCTCCTTGAAATGACAGAAAATGTATTTCTTGCATGAATTGTAGCAAATGTTGTAAAAGTAAGGCAGTGAAAGCAAAGATGGCATTGTTCATCAACTTGGGTAAGGATTTCGAAACAGCTTCATTATGTCCTTATTTTGTTCTGAGGTTGGTAACAGAAAGTAAGCTCTACTTTGGCAAGAGTTCTTGTGTAGAAATATAAAAGTGAGATGACTTTCGTGCTCTTTGGTTGCAGCGTATGGAAACCAGGAGTTTATTTTTATTTATTTTTATTTATTTTATCCCGCCTTTATTATTTTTATAAATAACTCAAGGCGGCAAACATAAATGTCACCAATACATTTATAGGAAAAAAATTTATTTCATTTCCTGTGCTTCCCCACTAATATGTTATTTCACTGTCACTATACATTGATTTGACTTCCTCAATCAATTGATGGATCTTTCTCCAGGGGAGTCAGTTCAGGCTCTAAAAAATACTAGTGGTTAAGGTGCTGGGCTAGAAACCAGGAGACTGAGAGTTCTAGTCCCGCTTTAGGCACGAAAGCCGGCTGGGTGACCTTGGGCCAGTCACTCTCTCTGAGCCCAACTCACCTCACAGGGTTGTTGTTGTGGGGAAAATAGGAGGAGGAAGGAGTATTTGGTATGTTAAAAAAATAAAGGCAGGATAAAAATTAATTAATTAAATAAATAAATAAATAAATAAAGTACTTGTTCTGGCTGATATCTGTTGCTGTGTAATTTTAACAGGCAAAGATTATTTTATTTCTTTGTTCATTAAAAGACTTGATTGCAAGTGTTGTATGACTAAGGGTTGTGAGCCTGCTGAGGAAAAGATTAAGAAGCTGTTTGCCACTGATCAAAACAGAAATTGGTCTTAAGAAAAGAACTACAAGGAAATTCTATAAAAAGTGGAGAGGTACAAGATGATAAATTCTGTGAACAGTTCATTTATGAGAATTCTGAATCACTGTCAGAAAACTGAGACTAGGGTTAGATGTTAATGGAGGGGAAGGTGCAAGGTTGCCACTAAAAATAGCAATCCCACTCCCCATGTCACTCTTATCATCACTTATTGTAGGACCAAACTCAAAAGGTAGATGGCATCAGCTCTGTAGTCCAAACAGGCAACCGAGAACCATACTGACTCATATTTTGGAGAGTCTATGAGCAAGGAGTGGATTCACTAATTATACCTGGACCCAGCCAAGACTACTATCCCAGCAAAGAACAGAAGATAAGCAAAGGAAAGCGCTTCATCTACTCTTTCTTACAGCTGTATTCATATTCAGAAGGAGCAGGTGAATGGGCAGTGTCAACAAAAGACAGAGCCAAGAAACGATTGGCAGTGGCAATGGCACCCCCATAGGGATATAGTTTTTTAACAGGTGCCCTCAAATTCCTACCCCTAGTGTCTTATGTAACTAGGAGCAAGATGGTTGTACCCAACAACCCAACATATTTGATGGAACCAGACAAGAAGATGTTAAAAGAAGGAAACCTAGGAAACCTAAGGGGGCAAAGCAAAACTCAAAAAAGGCCAATGAGGACTGAGTATGTATAAAAGATATAGAGTGACAAATCAAATCAAATCAAATCTTTATTATAGTCATAGACCAGCATAAATGTAGAGTGACAAGTGGAAAAGAATGGGGGAAAGTAAAATCCCTTTTTGGAAGAAATGGCTGGCTGGAGCCTTGGATAGGGGCACTTATTTTAAATGGAGAAATGCAACATTTTGCATTGATTAAAATTGTTGTTGTTGTTATTTTATCCCATCTTTTTAATATATAAATCAAGGTGGCAAACATACCTAATACTCCTGCCTGTCTATTTTCCCCACAACAATAACCTTGTGAGGTGAGTTGGGCTGAGAGAGAGAGTGACTGGCCCAAGGTCACCCAGTCGGCTTCCATGCCTAAGGCAGGACTAGAACTCTCGGTCTCTTGGTTTCTAGCCCAGTACCTTCACCACTACACCAAACTGGCTCTCCAGAATATCAAATACAAAATTTCTGTTCATTAAAATAAAGCAATGGGGCAATATTTGAGTTAGTCCAGAACCAGATATGACACATTCATCCTGGAAGAGTACTAGATTGTCATCGCTCTTGGATTTTGCCATTCGCAGCATACTTAGACATCATATAATTAATGAACTTTGGAAATGGAAGGCAGGATGCCCATCCACTGAAAACCTAGCACCACTGTTGTGTTAGGAAACCCTCTGCCGGCTCCCAGGTTGTTGCTTTCCCAGGAACATAACTGGGAAGCCAAGAATGCCCACAACTTTTCCAGGATGTGATACGTTCTCTTTAAGTTATTTGTGTGTAAGTGTGTGAATGTATCCATGGGGGAAGGTCTGCATATAAACCCAAGTTAGAGGATTTAAATTAGTAAATAGAGACACTTGGCATTAAAATATTTTATTATTGTTATTTATTTATTTATTTATTTATTTAGTGACCCTGTTATCACTCCCCTCTCTGGGTGCTGCTTGTGGTAACAGGCACTCTGAACACAGCATAATGATACACAAAATTTATTACTAAATGCAAGAACAAGGTTGGGAAATACAATTCTGCCAAAGGTCTAAAGTGGTTCTATGCAAGTGGGTTAGGGATTAAGTGCCACCAATGGTGGAGACATCCATTGTGCTTTCTTAGAACCACACGTGTGTGATTTTCATGACCTCCCCTTCCAATCAGCACTACATTCATATCTACTCACACATTCATAAATATGTGACAATGAGATTTTTTTAAAAAAAAATCTTTATTAGAATAAGTTGAGAATTTTTAAAAACCTAATGTTCAGAACTGATTTTTTTTAGGATAGAACAACGACAGCATTCAGGGATTAGAAACTCCAGTGGTGGTTATGGAGCCTTTCAACTATGTAATTACAACATGCACTGAAGATAATCAACTACTGTTTTCAGACTTAGCACAGGCATAGCCAGGGAAACAACCCCTGTATCCCAGGCAATATTTAGGTTTTCCCATATTTGCTCCAGAAGAAGAGCAAGAAATAAGAGCATAGGAATTGGTTTGAGAATTATATATGATTACTTTATCCATATGTTGATGAGAAAACCTAATGATATAATCAATGCATCTCTCTCTTGTGGTATTTGAAGAAATAAATTATAATATTTTTCTAACTTAAACATCCTAGCTCTGGATTCCAATGAACAGGAACAGTTGTGGAAAAAAAGCTTGGTTCTTGGATGTAATGGGTAGGATCAGACAACAGAGGGCATTGTCAAGTTTCAATTGTTGTGTAAGCCAGCCTTGTACAGTTAAGTGGATAATTCATTGTATTTTTCCATGTGCTTTACTTCCATGTGCTTCACCATAGCTTCCCTTGCTAAGTCTTGATATTATGTATAGGCAAGGAAAATGCACATTAGATATCAGAAGCATATACAAATTGGCTTTGTTTTATAAGGAAAAGAAGACTGCAGATCCATATCTTGTTTTCTGATAAAAACAACAGAGCATTTTCACTTCTAGAAAATCTTTTTAATATAGAACATATCTGCTTCCAGGTTCTTATTTCACGGAGCTGGGGGGTCAATTTGCCATCAAAAACTGTATTGATAACACTGCACCAAGGCAAAAACAGTGAAAATATATTTGAATGTATAAGGTAAAGGTTCCCCCCGCACATTTGTGCAGTCGTGTCCGACTCTAGGGGCCGGTGCTCATCTCCGTTTGTTAGCCAAAGAGCCAGCGTTGTCTGAAGATGCTTCCATGGTCATGTGGCCACATGACATGCGTGGAATGCTGTTACCTACCCACCGAAGTGGTACCTATTAATCTACTTGCATTTGCATGCATTCAAATTGCTAGGTTGGCAAGAGCTGGAGCTAGTGCGGGAGCTCACTCCGCTCGCAGGGCTAGGGATTCGAACCTCCCAACTTGCGATCTTCCGATCAACAAGCTTGGCATCTTACCCACTGAGCCACCACGCCCTTGTATTTGAATGTATAGCATATAAATATTTATATTTATATTTATATATTATATTTATATAAATATTTGAGCCAGTTTGGTCTAGTGGTTAAGGCACCAGGCTAGAAACCAGGAGACTGAGAGTTCTAGTCCCACCTTAGGCATGAAAGCCGGCTGGGTGACCTCGGACCAGTCACTCTCTCTCAGCCCAACTCACCTCACAGGGTTGCTGTTGTGGGGAAAATAGGAGGAGGAAGGAGTATTTGGTATGTTAGTTTTAGGTAGTTTCAACCAATGTGCTATAATGCAAGTCCATGCACCTGTTTCAACTTTAGACAACCCTGCTTCCCTTCTTAATACTACATTTGGGATACAAGGGGCTACCTGAAATATGGCCCTTAAGAATTTGGATTGAACCCTTTCCAGAGGTGTAAAATAAGGATATCCTAACTGGGCACCAAAGAGTAATTGTATGCGAGCTTTGGCTGAATATAACTTCAGTGCTGCTGGAATAAACTGTGCTCCCCTGGAAAAATTGAAAGATTGGATTGCAGCCACTGTTTTTTTAGTGTTTTGTATAATGTAGCTTTGGTGCGCACTGCGTTTAGTGGAGCTATGGAAAACCATACCCAAATATTTAAAGGATTTAACTTGTTCAATTTCTTGGCCGCTTATCAATTTAGGTCTCTTTGCAAAGACCAAATTTTTTGTCTTGCTATAATTGATTTTGAGAGCTTCATCAGAGCAGTAGCTGGCCAGAGCACTCATAGCTCGTTTTAGTCCAATTTGAGATTGTGATAGAAGTACTATGTCGTCTGCATACATCAAACTTGCGATATGCCTATTTGCCAGTTTTGGATATCTTAATTGATTTATTTTGGCCACGAGTGGATTTATATACAGATTAAACAGCAGAGGAGCTAAAATACAACCCTGCCTCATTCCTTTGTGGGTTGGAATCTCTCTTGTGTAATGGCCTTGCATACTACAATGAACTTTGACTCTAGAATTCTTATAAAGATTATGTATGAGCAACAATAGTCTTCAATCAATAGTAGTGTTTATAAGCCTAGACCAAAGCCTTACTCTAGAGACCAGATCGAATGCAGACCTAAAATCAATAAAAGCAGTATAGAGTGTTGAACCTGTTTTAGATGTGTATTTTTTGGCCAGATGTTGAAGTATTAGGGCGTGTCCGTAGATAGAATATCCGAACCTAAAGCCTGCTGTTCCAGAGTTTTGCCCACTATCAATGTCAAACTGACTGGTCTGTAGTTACATGGATCATATTTTTCCCCTTTTTGATGATAGAATTCACTGTTCTCCAGTCATCTGGTGCTATGCTGGTCCTCCATGATTTTTCAAAGATCACAGAAATGGGCTCTGAAAAAAGCCCATCCACAAAGTCCTTCAAGTCTCTCAGATATAATGGGTTTGGCCTTGGAGACTTAAACTCATTCATGGTAGCCAGGTGCTACCTCTCAGACAAGCTTATCTTCTATTCACTCCATGTCTATGTCCATGCAGGTATATCCATGCAACATGTTTACATGTTGTAATTTTGTAGTGTTTGTTTTATATTTTGCATTAAGTACAGTGATATATTTTCCATTCAAGTGGATTATCATGTAATAGTATAAAGTATTTTAATTCTAACCTTATATGTTTTGGAACACATATTTTGGATCAACAAGATGCATGCCTTGACCTATGCCATCTTGACTTAAAAATGGCATCCTAGAGAGTTTGAGATCATAGAGAGTTACTCACTGTCAACATATCAAATAATGTGGGATAGGCAACCTAGTATTTTCCAGATATTTTTGATGACATCTCCCATTATATTTAACTAGAGTATACAAGAATTTGAAGAGTTTAGGAAATTGTTTTATAGTGAAAAGTACCAGGTTGCCTATTCTTGTAATAGTGGAGCAAATTGACCAAAAGTCTCTCAGAATGATAATTGCAAGCCATCCACTGATACAACAATAAAGGCAGAAGTTCTTGGAAAGGTCAGTGTGAGCTCAAAAGCAGCTGGATCACAGATCAGATGATAATTTCTGTGCTTAGAAATAAAAAAAAGTTTCTTTAGCTCATTTTTCATAACACTTCCAAATATTTGCATGGCTAGATAAAATGCAAATGTTTGTATAGCATTAGGCAAGAATTAGACAATAGCAATCTCACATCTATATAACTTTTATTTCAGAACAATATAAAAGCATAATAGACAAGCATTATCAACAGGTTTTTTCATGAAATCATCTTTCTCAATTTTATATATATATATATATATATATATATATATATATATATATATATATAATTTTTCATGAATACAAAAATTTATCGGGAAGTAGAAAAATAGACTCAGTTAAGCAAAAAATATGTTGAGGGTACATTGTAAGATTTCATGTTAGTAATTTAAGACTTAATCAAGTCAGAAGGAAGTATCTGAGTTGGCTATTTATTCTAATAACAGAAGTCTGTAGGAAAGTGGTACTGTCAATTTCACCAATACAGGATGAAAACAGATAATATTCAGATACAGTGCCAAATGAAATGGAAATATTCCAATTTTAACTACTAATCCACCAGACTTCTGTTGTTAAAATTGGAATATTAACCAGAAATGGGTAGAAAGGAGATTGGTTCTATTGATAATTTCCTGATTTGCAGCTTTCTGATTCAAAGCCAGGTGCACAATCCCTGTCCCTTTCTAAATTGGATTTCCTGATCTGTACTTACTTCAATATAGATTTGAAAGTTTAAATATTCTCCTTCCATGTGTGGTTCATGGGATTTTGTAGGTAATTCAGTCCTCCCCCAGAGGCTAGTATTTTAGATCTGCCATATCCCATTTCAGCCACAATTTTAGCATCCTCTTACTCTAACCACTATTTTTTATTGGCTTTGGTTGGTGGACCTTAGAATATTTCAAAATGCAGTCATTTGTTTCAACTTCCAAGTCTGTCCTGCCAGATATAGACAGCAAAGATGTTTGACTTAAACTGGGAAATCCAATTAAATCTGTACTTGAACATGAAGCTCAATGGATAACTTTGAACCAGTCATTCTCTTTTCTAGCTCAACCTGTCTCACAGATTTGCTGTTATGGGGATTAATTTAGGGGAGACTCCCATGAAAGCTGCCAGAGAAAAGGTGGGAAATAAATTCAACAAACAAGGCTCAAACTTTCTTCTGCAGGGAGAAAAATGTGGATGGTCTGTTGCTGATTGACTGTTTTCAGGGCTCGGATAGCGTGAAACAATCAGACACTCTATTTCAGAAGAAAAATATGGTCCAAGGTCCAATTGGCCCTTCTTTCTTTCTTTCTTTCTTTCTTTCTTTCTTTCTTTCTTTCTTTCTTTATTTATTTATTTATTTATTTATTTATTTATTTATTTATTTATTTATTTAATATAACCGCCCATCTCCCCCAACGGGGAACTCTGGGAGGTTTACAATAAAATAGTTAAAATAGAATATAAAATATAAAACATCATTTTATATTGGGAAGTCTTAGGGAGGGGGGATTTTTTCATGCAAATTGACAAAATCCTCTGAAATGGTGAAAAAATGCATAGATAGATAGATAGACAGACAGACAGACAGACAGACAGACAGACAGACAGACAGACAGACAAAGATATTCAAGTAGATGATGGTATCTCCCCACTCCAGAAATTCTTGTTTGAAACCAAAGATCCCGTTGTGGAATCTGAATTGTCTCCCATGTTTCTGTAGATCTACTACAGTATAGATCCACAAGTGCATAATCTAGTTATGTCCACCCAGATATCAGGTAAGTTCATATAGTAGTTGTCTCCAGAGTGGTCTAGCTTCATTCAAAGTACAGCTAGCAGAATCCCCTGGTCCAGTGTTTCTCAACTTTGGCAACTTTAAGATGGGTGGACTTAACTCCAAGAATTCCCCAGTCAGACAGTTGAAGTCCACCCATCTTAAAGTTGCGAAACACTGCCCTAGTCAATAAATCCCAAGGATTCCAAGTTGGGGAAAAGAGCTGCTGTTGGACTCTGTGGGACTTATGTCTATGTAGACATGCATAGGATTGCACTTTTAAATAGCTACCTTGAAATTATCTATTTTCTTCAATGTTAAATATCTGAGATATATATTTAAAAATAAATAGGGTGGACATCCTTTTCTTCTATAATTAATCTTCCTGGAAACTGGGTAGTAGAAACAGGATTAGTAACAAGAGATAAGGGTTTCTAGCCATAAATTGTTAGTTGTGAACTCAGACCAGATGAATAATGTGCAAAAAGATGCATACATATTTTGTTCCCATACATATCCATGCTCTCCTAAATTAGGAAGTAATTCCATGGAAGGTGATATTGCGTTTTTTTTTTAAAAAAAGGGGGATAGCATGCATATTTAAAAATGAGATAGCCAGTCTCCACAGAGAATGCAAATTTAATTTTCAGTAGTTGATACACCATGTGCCACAAGTTAGGTATACATTAATAATAAATGCCGCTGACCTAACATTTCTAAAATGTCTTTATTTTGCCTATGCAATAAGCAACATTTGTGCAACAACCTTAGTATTCTAAACTTAGCAACAACAGCTGATATGTACACATGATATTCACCTAGAAAAAAATGAATAAACACAATTGTTCTGCCACAGAGCTGCAGCAATATGCTTCACATGTGTTTTAATGAGTAATTTTATACACAGTGGCCGGAATTGTGCAAAAACTGATTTCTTGATCATTTTTTTTCTGAAACAGTTACAGTATCTTGTTAACTGCCTTGTGGCGGGACTCTTCCCCCCCCCCCCCCGCACACAAGCTCCCTTTTTACTTATATTTATATGTATGCATAAAATTTAAGAAAGAATCAAGGCTATATATTAGATAATCTATATACAGTCATTAAGGTGATTTCTTTGTGGAAGAAAAAAACCCAGTAACTTTATTATGTGTAACTACTATTAAATTCAAGCTGTAATATCCACAAAAAAAATCCTATTCAGATTACCTAATGGAAACCATACCCTTCATGAAATTTCTCACATTAAAA
This sequence comes from Charina bottae, assembly GCA_023362775.1. Taxonomy (NCBI): domain Eukaryota; kingdom Metazoa; phylum Chordata; class Lepidosauria; order Squamata; family Charinaidae; genus Charina; species Charina bottae. The sequence goes on from JALMGJ010000012.1 coordinate 8,092,872, forward strand.
TTTTCCTGTTGGTAAGCTTAGCAGATAGTGAAAGGTTTATGAGGAACTTTAATGGAACAGCTGTGATCTGTATGAAAAATATTGCACTTGTCCAATGTGTTTATCAGTTTCTTTGTCAAAATAGGTCACACCCTATTAAGCATATTTATTGCTCCACCAAGACTAGACCGACACTTTTTGCTATGTAAAACATGCAAGCCATTGGTCAGCTAGGTCAGCAAGCATGTGTGATTTAGTTTTGCATGGGCAGCATTTGAATCTATTTTGGCACAAGTAATCAGTGAGGAAAGACTGAAGGCAAAAGGAGAAGGGGACGGCAGAGGATGAGATGGTTAGATAGCATCACCGATGTAATGAACATGAATTTGAGTAAACTCCGGGAGACAGTGGAGGACAGGAAGGCCTGGCGTGCTATGGTCCATGAGGTCACGAAGAGTCGGACACGACTAAACGACTGAACAACAAAAAATCAGTGAGGAGAGCAGAACTTTAGATTGACAGGGCCGTTCTTGTTAGTCTTAAATTATTTTCAAGCAAAGGCTGGATGCAAAAATAAATTGAAGAGCGTAACGCTTAAAACCACTGATAAAGACATTTTTAGAACTCATCAGAAGTAGGAAGCCAGCTAGGGGGACAGTTGGTTTGTTGGATGATAAATGAATCATGATTAGATATGTCAATGGCAGAGACAGAAATAAAGACTAAAAGACATTTTTGCCCGTCACCACCAATCTTCTGCCCAATTGATAACTATAAAATGGATGTATTCAAATGTGCACCATTAATTCACACAGAGTGGAAATGAGATCCAAAAAGTCTTCCCAGTGTCCCAGATGAAATGACTGTGCTCCAAACATTCAAATGCCACGAAGTTACTGTAATTGAATCCTTCCATCAGCCTTCATTGCAGAATATGCTTGTGCCGAATTCAAAAGAACTTGGCCAAAAACACCACATCCTGAACATCTTGGCCAAAAACACCACATCAGATAGCCTTCTGATATCCTTGGCTACAGGAGTAATCTAATAGAATATTAAATTCTTAGATTTTCAAAAGGCTATTGATAAAGTCTCTTATTAAAGATTAATTCTGGAATAAGTTCATGGTTTCTCTTATGGATCAAACACTGCCTAAACAACAGGAAGCAGAGAATATAGACATATCACAATGAAGGCATATGAGAAATTGGGCACCCCCTAGCATCCCTATTAGGTCTGGTGCTTTTAAACTTTTGTTTGGATTCAAAATTAATGGTACTTGAAGCAGACTCACTGGAATGAAAGGAATTTTTGTTAGTCATGATTAACTATTGATGTTAGCCTTACCAGGTAGACCAGACAGGAAATACGACCAGATAAGCTAATTCTACTTTATTGTAAAGCTACATTAACAGAATCTTGCAAGTCTGAAAGTATAATTCTTCCACCGACTTCTTTACAGCCCAAGAAACCGGGGGGGGTGTCCTTTCTGAGCCTCTTGCCCCACCCACTATCCAACTGCGGGCTGGGCTGTCTCTTATCTGACCGTTCCCTAGGCATCATCTCTTTGCCCCGTTTCCCAAGGTGTTTCCCACATACCATTACAATTGATTACAGTGGGACTTCTCGAAGCATGATTATATCTGGATCCAAATGGAGTGAGGTGTGAATAATGGTTATGCTTAGAGTAACATCACATCAAGAGTCGTAGAAACACAATGGGATTGTGGAAAGCTGTAGAAGGATCTTTCAAACTGGGAAAATGTCAATTGTGAGTCTGTGTCATTATGTATAAATGATGAATTGATTATGTTGAAAGCAAAAAAAAAACTATAATGGTCTATAAGAATAACCTTGGGAGACAGGAGGAGGAGGAGCTGCAGCCTAGGCATCAGTCAGACAAGAGATATCTCAGCCCACAGAAGGAATGGGGACGTTGGAAGTGTCTCAGAAGGGACCCTCCCTAGTTCTCTGGAAAGTAAAGGGGAGGAAGGGGAGAAGTGCTTTCAGACTTGCAAGATTCTGTTACTGTAACCTTACAATTAAGGTAGTGTTAGTACTCATGATTTTGATTTCTTGTCTGGACTACTTCAAAGGACTGACATCAATCTTGTATGTCCCCTTTAATATACATTAATGGAGTCTGGAGGTTCATCACTCATCAGGAAAGGTGGGGTTGAGGTCATAGTGGATAGCTCAGTGAAAAGTCTTTTTAAACTTAAAACTTTAAAAATAGAAGTGACAATAGCTGAATACAGGAATGGATAAATTGCAGGACCCAGAATTACAATAGGTCCAAAATCCTTTTCTTACAGTCCTCAATGATGGAGTTTTGAAAATTAATAAAAGAACTCCAAGCAGCTAACAACAATCTTGCAAAGTAGAAGCGTGAACCAGAAGGGACTTGCACATTACGCTTAATTACGTTCAGAAATAAATTCAGTCTTCACATAGTAGTTAGATGAAGAAAAATAGAGATAGCTTACATTTATTCAGTAGATGTGGATACAAGTAGATTCATAGTAGATCTGTGTGCAAGCGAGATGAAAAGGACGAGAGCTGCATTTTGCAGTACCTCCTGCTTGCAGGTGTGCCCAAGGAGTAATGGAGATTGTTAATCCCCCAAACTCAAGAGGAAGGAAGTGGAAATCAGGTGACCCATGTGACATCCCACAAGCACAGTACAGATGCGTTTACTAGAAAGGACCCCCCTTATGCTTATGAGATAATGCTGAGTTGACCCCTGATAATTCCAACACTCAAAGCCCCTTCTGATCACAGATGTAGAAAATTGGTAGCATGATTTCTGCCACTCTCAGTCAGGGTATCCACAAAAACAAAAATTTGAAAGGAATATTCCCTTCTTTTCTCATGTTTCTGGAATCCAGGTTCAGCTAGTAAAGCAGAATGATGGGAAAAGATTCTGAACAGATAAGAAGTTGATCTTTACACACTGCACAGTCAAATTATGGAATTTCCTTTCACAAGATTTAATGCTGGGTGCTAAATTTGGAGAACTTTAAAGAGGAATTAGACCAAGTCATGCTAAGGTTAAATATTGATTTCCTATTACCTGGAGGAGAAGTGGAAGATAGAGATGTGAGGCTCAGAAAAAGACCCATAAAATGAGGGGGAAGGAAAATCCTTTTTTCCCATTTTTTTTCTTGAGGCCTACTTTTTTTCCTGAACAATTAAGAAAATTACGGGGGGGGGGGGGAATCCTAATATTTTCATTTTCAGTAATAAATGGTTAACTTATGAAATAAATCCACCTGCATTGGAAAATACTGAGAGTAAATCAGTCAATACAGGAACAAATGAAAAGAAGAGTTTATATATAGACAAACAAACCTTCAGTTTTCAGAAATCAGAAAATGATAAAACAATATAAAAAAAAGACATAGAAACTGCTGATCACACTATTCTTTAGATCCAATTAACAAAAGTGATTTGAAACAAAGAACAAAGAAAATCTTTTTCCTAAGAAGGATATTTATATGATAATGGGCACTGTGTTATTATATTTTAGAGAGCCAGTTTGGTGTAGTAGTTAAGCCTTAAGGCATCAGGCTAGAAACCCAGAGACCATGAGTTCTAGTCCTGCCTTAGGGACTGCCTTTGTCCTGCCTTAGGGACAAAGCCAGCTGGGTGACCTTGGGCCAGTCACTCTCTCTCAGCCCAACTCACCTCACAGGGTGGTGGTTGTGGGAAAATAGGAGGAGGAAGGAGTATTTGGTATGTTCGCCACCTTGAGTTTTTACAAATAATAATAAAGGCAAGAAAATAAATAGATAGATGATAGATAGATGATAGATAGATTTGTTTGTTGTTTATTCGTTCAGTCGTTTCCGACTCTTCGTGACTTCATGGACCAGTCCACGCCAGAGCTTTCTGTCGGCCGTCACCATCCCCAGCTCCCCAATGGTTGAGTCCGTCACCTCCAGAATACCATCCATCCATCTTGCCCTTGGTCGGCCCCTCTTCCTTTTGCCTTCCACTTTCCCTAGCATCAGCTTCTTCTCCAGGGTATCCTGTCTTCTCATTATGTGGCCAAAGTACTTCAGTTTTGCCTTTAATATCATTCCCTCAAGTGAGCAGTCTGGCTTGATTTCCTGGAGTATGGACTGGTTTGATCTTCTTGCAGTCCAAGGCACTCTCAGAATTTTCCTCCAACACCACAGTTCAAAAGCATCTATCTTCCTTCGCTCAGCCTTCCTTATGGTCCAGCTCTCGCAGCCATAGGTTACTACGGGGAATACCATTGCTTTAACTATGCGGACCTTTGTTGTCAGTGTGATGTCTCTGCTCTTAACTATTTTATCAAGATTTGCCATTGCTCTCCTCCCAAGAAGTAGACGTCTTCTGATTTCCTGGCTGCAGTCAGCATCTGCAGTAATCTTTGCGCCTAGAAATACAAAGTCTGTCACTGCCTCCACTTTTTCTCCCTCTATTTGCCAGTCATCAATCAAGCTCGTTGCCATAATCTTGGTTTTTTTGAGGTTTAGCTGCAACCCAGCTTTTGCACTTTCTTCTTTCACCTTCGTCATAAGGCTCCTCAACTCCTCCTCGCTTTCAGCCATCAAAGTGGTATCATCTGCGTATCTGAGATTGTTAATGTTTCTTCCAGCGATTTTAACTCCAGCCTTGGATTCCTCAAGCCCAGCATGTCGCATGATGTGTTCTGCGTACAGGTTGAATAGGTAGGGTGAGAGTATACAACCCTGCCGTACTCCTTTCCCAATTTTAAACCAGTCTGTTGTTCCGTGCTCTGTTCTTACCGTTGCTACTTGGTCGTTATACAGATTCCTCAGGAGGCAGACAAGATGACTTGGTATCCCCATACCACCAAGAACTTGCCACAATTTGTTATGATCCACACAGTCAAAGGCTTTAGAATAGTCAATAAAACAGAAATAGATGTTTTTCTGAAATTCCCTGGCTTTCTCCATTATCCAGCGGATATTGGCAATTTGGTCTCTAGTTCCTCTGCCTTTTCTAAACCCAGCTTGTACATCTGGCAATTCTTGCTCCATGAATTGCTGGAGTCTACCTTGCAAGATCTTGAGCATTACCTTACTGGCATGTGAAACAAGTGCCACTGTTCGATAATTTGAACATTCTTTAGTGCTTCCCTTTTTTGGTATGGGGATATAAGTTGATTTTTTCCAATCTGATGGCCATTCTTGTGTTTTCCAAATTTGCTGGCATATGGCATGCATCACCTTGACAGCATCATCTTGCAAGATTTTAAACAGTTCAGCTGGGATACCATCGTCTCCTGCTGCCTTGTTATTAGCAATGCTTCTTAAGGCCCATTCAACCTCACTCTTCAGGATGTCTGGCTCTAACTCACTGACCACACCGTCAAAGCTATCTCCAATATTATTATCCTTCCTATACAGATCTTCCGTATATTCTTGCCACCTTTTCTTGATCTCTTCAGCTTCTGTTAGGTCCTTACCATCTTTGTTTTTGATCATACCCATTTTTGCCTGGAATTTACCTCCGATGTTTCTAATTTTCTGGAAGAGGTCTCTTGTCCTTCCTATTCTATTGTCTTCTTCCACTTCCGCACATTGCTTGTTTAAAAATAATTCCTTATCTCTTCTGGCTAACCTCTGGAATTTTGCATTTAATTGGGCATATCTCCCCCTATCACTGTTGCCTTTTGCTTTCCTTCTTTCTTGGGCTACTTCCAGTGTTTCAGCAGACAGCCATCTTGCCTTCTTTGTTTTCTTTTTCTTTGGGACGTTTTTTGTTGCCGCCTCCTGAACAATGTTGCGAACTTCTGTCCATAGTTCTTCTGGGACCCTATCTACTAAATCTAGTCCCTTAAATCTATTCTTCACCTCCACTGCATATTCCTTAGGAATATTAGTGAGCTCATATCTAACTGATCTGTGGGTCTTCCCTATTCTCTTTAGTCTGATTCTAAATTTTGCAATAAGAAGTTCGTGATCTGAACTACAGTCAGCTCCAGGTCTTGTTTTTACCGACTGTATAGATGTCCGCCACCTTTGGCTGCAAAGGATGTAGTCAATCTGATTTCGGTGTCGACCATCTGGTGAAGTCCATGTATAAAGTCGTCTTTTAGGTTGTTGGAAGAGAGTGTTTGTTATGCACAGTGAGTTGTCTTGGCAAAATTCTATCAGCCTATGTCCTGCTTCATTTTGTTCTCCCAGACCATGCTTGCCTGTAATTCCAGGTGTCGTCTGACTACCCACCTTAGCATTCCAGTCTCCTGTAATGAAAATAACATCTCTTTTTGGTGTATTATCTAGTAGGTGCTGCAGATCCTCATAGAACTGATCTACTTCTGCTTCTTCAGCATCTGTGGTTGGGGCGTATATTTGGATCACTGTGATGTTAAATGGCTTACCCTGAATTCGAATTGAGATCATTCTATCGTTTTTTGGATTGTATCCAAGCACTGCTTTAGCCACTTTATTATTAATTATGAAGGCTACTCCATTTCTTCTGTGGTCCTCTTGTCCACAGTAGTAGATCTGGTGGTCATCTGATGTGAAGTGGCCCATCCCAGTCCATTTCAGTTCACTGACACCTAAAATGTCTATATTTAATCTTGACATCTCACCAATAACCACATCCAATTTGCCCTGGCTCATAGATCTTACATTCCAGGTTCCTATGGTGTGTTGATCTTTAGAACATCGGATTCGTCGTTCACCACCAGCACCGTCGGCCACTAGCCGTCCTTTCGGCTTTGAGCTAGCTGCGTCATCACATCTGGGGCTAGTTGAACGTATCCTCTGTTCCTCCCCAGTAGCATTTTGACCATCTTCCGACCTGGGAGTCCCATCTTCCGATGGTATACCGACATATCTTTGGTTGTACTGATCCATTTAGTTTTCATGGCAAGAATACTGGGGTGGGTTGCCATTACCTTCCCCAGGGATCGTATTTAGTCTGACCTCTCTGCCACGACCTTCCCGTCTTGGGTGTCCCTTCACGGTTTAGCTCATGGTTTCATTGAGGTGCTCAAGCTCCAGCACCACGACAAGGTAACGATCTCCTTTGCTGGAGGATAGATAGATAGATAGATAGATAGATAGATAGATAGATAGATAGATAGATGGCAATGGCAAACCACTTCTGAAAACTGCAGGGATTTTTCCAGGCAGTCGCCAGGAGTCAACACTGACGTGAAGGCACCAAAATATAAAAAAATATATTTATCAGTTGTTAGGTTAGGAATTTTTAAAAATTGCATTAATTTTTATTACTTTAAGACAACTGAACTAAGTAAAAAGTAAAAGGTAAAAAGGTAAAGGTTCCCCCACACATTTGTGCAGTCGTGTCTGACTCTAGGGGCTGGTGCTCATCTCCGTTTGTTAGCCGAAGAGCCAGTGTTGTCCGAACACGCTTCCGTGGTCATGTGGCCGGCATGATGCGTGCGGAACGCTGTTACCTACCCACCGAAGTGGTACCTATTCATCTACTTGCATTTGCATGCTTTCGAATTGCTAGGTTGGCAAGAGCTGGGCTAGTGCGGGAGCTCACTCCGCACGCAGGGCTAGGGATTCGAACCTCCGAACTTGCGATCTTCCGAGCGACAAGCCTGGCGTCTTACCCGCTGAGCCACCATGTTCTGTTTATAAATGTACTGTTTATCATTTGTTGTTTTGCAATTTAAACAATCAAAGCTATTACAATTTTTTATTCCCTTAAGCCCAGTCCTCCCCCACCCAAAAAAATGAAAAAATGAAAAAAGGGCAACTAGATGAAAACATTTACCTTGCTTTTGTTTGTCTTCGCTTAGTTTAGCTTAGCTTAGCTTAGTCTTAGGTCCAAACCTTTTGGAGGCTGTTCCAGTCCTGGACTGCAGGTGGCGTATTGGTGAGATGCTTCCTTTTTATTTCCTCAGTCCACTCTACTGGAGACTGACTGCTCTGCTCTGCTCTGCTTCCTTCCTTCCTCTCATCTCTTGCTTGTGGGTTCTCCACAATTTGATGAGCGGAATTGTGTCCTACACAGTACAACATTGGATTAGACAAAGTTTCATTGTGATAAAATGTGTTTTCTGAGCCTCAGTTCACATCCCTCCATCCCTTTTCTTAACCTTTTTTTAATTAGTACCGGTACTTTTTGTACCTGTTTGATAAAGAAGACAACATGTAGAATACATGACCTGCTTTGTTTTACTACAGAGTTGATGATTTCTTCCATTTTACCCTCCTGTTACCTTTCTGCAGGCTTAAGATACTGATAGGCTGTATTCCTTAGAGTTTAGCAGTTTGTAGCTCCATTTGTGACAAACATTTTAAAGTAAATTCAGTCAATAAAGTCATAATTATTGTCTGAATGAACTATACTTTTCTATTTTGTACACAAAACATATTTTATAAGCCTCCAAAGTTGTAAAAAAATACATTTTATGTGTTATGTTGTACTACAACAGTAAAAGTTCTTAAAGGATTGTGAGATCAGTTTTTTCCCATTTTTTCCATCCTTTCTTTTAAAAAAATGGGTCAGGGACCTTTTTTCCCCAAGTGTTTCAAAATTTCAAGAATTTTTACATCTCCAGTAGGATGTAGAGGTTGTGTCAACTTCTGTTCATTTAGGGATTCATTGAATCATAGTTTCCCCAGGGGTGCCTAAATTCTGAGAAGCCTTGTGATTTTTTCCCTGTTTGGATCTGAGTGTCACAGACATCTGTTAACTCAGACTTCTCTCTCCATATGTATTTTGTGAGGAGATGGGTGAGTGGAGTGCGTACAACGTGCAGATTAGCAGGAAAGGCCTGTCTAGGAGCCATGAGAAGGTGTCAGTTGGGTCTAATTCAGATTAAAGTAACCTTTTTCAAGCAAGGGGAATTCACATTTCAAGATCCCTATTAGAAATCTCATTAACTCTGCTTTCTTTACTTGAGAGCTTGTATATCAGAGATGGGAGATGTGCAGCTCCAAAGCCTTGAGTGCATCCACTAAAGCCTCTTCAAGTTATCAATATAGAAAAATGATATTATTAAATTAAGATAATCATTAATTATGTAAGAAATTAAGCTGTTACGGTAATAATCAATGATTCCCAGGTTAGAAAGAACCATTTTCAGATGCCTAGCAAGGCTACCAAGAGAATGATCAAGTATCCATTGACTCAGAAAGTTGGGAAGAAAAACCTAGAATTTAAACTTGGGAGCAAAAAGGGGGCTTTGATTCTCAGTACCACAGTGGACAAATCTTCTGTGTGTCTACAGCCTTATGCTTGTTTGCAATAATGTGATTACTCTTGCAGAGACATGTCTGTTAGCCTTCAGATGAGTAAACCAATTCCTGAATAAGGAGTTCAGCAGCATCCACAGGATTCTGCTGCTTTTATCAGAATGATAAAAGTGGCATTGCACTAAAGCTACATCCCTTTGGGATGTGCATGTGATGTTACATTGGACCTAGAAAATAGGTGTAAAATAATGCTTGAGTTATGATGCCATGACATTGCCTACATCAGTCTGCTCCCCCATACCCACGCTCTTTTTGCCCCCGTGGAAGCCACTGAAGAGTTTAAATGTTTGGAGGGCTGAGATATATGGCCATCTCACATGAAATCTGACAAACGATATTTAATTAATTCAATATAATTTAAGGGGAAATTAAATAAAGTTTAGTTTTTGTTCTAGCCCACCCAATTCTTTGTTTACTTCCTACATACTTTTCCATATATCATAAAACAGCCACAGATACCCCTTGGCCAGGAAGAAAATAAGGCTTCCCTGATACAGGACTGATTGAACAGTTCTGCCTATATGGGACCCAATATGTAAAATCCATTTGCAAAAGAAGTAGTAAAGGAAATAACAGGTAAATTTATTAATATTAAGTAGCTTTAAACGGCTTCCTTTTTGAGGAAGTCCAAAAAGTAACTTCAGAGCTATAGCCATTCTTCCCATTTGGTTTAGGGCTGTTGGAAGATGCGGACTTTAAAATCTCTGTTCAGATTTTCCATCACAAAGAGCCCAGTATCCTATTGCTTATCAGGCTTAACAGTACTTTGCTAACTGAATCGGAACATCAGCTCATGAACCTGCTAAGCAGGAATAGGGAATCTCACTTTGTCTGTTTTTTATAGCAGAGATTTTAAATTAGCATATACACTTATGAAGAAATACACATTGCAAGTAAAATTCATGTTGGTTTTTATTTTCTTCCAGTTTTGGAACTGATTTACAGTATCTTTAAAAGTTAAACTCAGTTTAATGTTTGGGGTTTCATTGTTCTTATTTTCATTGTTGTTGTGATAATTGTAATTAAGTTTCCTTAAGTAAAAATGATTTAACTTATCCAGCCTATATTTCTTCAAGATGAAGATCACACTTGAACAATGGCATGATATTTAGTCTCTCTCGTTTGTTCCTTTTGCAAGTTAACTAAGTAATTGGTATGATCTCAGAAGCACAGCTGACCATTCATTTGGACCCAGATAGCAGGACTGACTATAGTTCTTACAATTCAGGATGGGCAGCTTGCTATCTTATCTATATTTTGGGCAAGGCAGTTGGGACTTACTGAGTTTTATTGTACAACATCCGAAGGCAACCAAGTTTTAATTATCCTGTTCTCAAAAAGAGAGACATGTGAATAATGTCTCAGAAAAGATAGAGCAGTGTAAAATGTACAGTATGCCATGATAAGTAGGAACTGGTGAACTGTAATGAATTTGCTAAATTTTTCACATTCAGAAAAAAGATGGCACTTTCGAACTTTAAAGTCACCACACCCTACCTCAGAGCTTTCCAAACTGTGTGTCACGACACGTTAGTGTGTCGGCTGCAGTGTCTGGGTGTGTCGCAGCTGCTGCTGCCTCCGAGTCCTGCCAGGATTCCACGCAGGTCCTAGTGCCTGCCTTGTGCCCTGCTGTAAGAGTGTGTCGCGAAATGATGCCCTGCTGTAAGAGTGTGTCGCGAAATGATGCATGTCTAAAAAGTGTGTCACCAACATGAAAAGTTTGGAAAGCTCTGCCCTACCTTTTTACACTGGAGAATGTAAGTCAAACATAGGCAAAGATTTGAATCATTAACTTATGTGACTATGGTTTGAGATAAACCATAGGTCCTGAGGGACCGTCTCGTCCCGATAACATCGGCCCGCCCCACCCGTGCATGCAGAGAGGGCATGCTTCGGACCCCCTCAACAAGAGAATTCCATCTAGCGGGGTCCAGGAGGCGTGCCTTCTCTGCGATAGCGCCCGCCTTATGGAATATCTTGCCCCCAGAGGTGAGACTGGCCCCCTCCCTCCTGGCCTTTCGGAAGGCCCTTAAGACCTGGCTCTGCCACCTGGCCTGGGACGACGGAGGTGGTAGTGCCTCCTGAGGGTGGCTGGCCCTGTAGCTCCATGATCTATCTGCGGGTCCTAATCCATCTTGGATTTTATTTTATTTATTCTCTGCTTGTGTTTTTAGATATTTTTGTATAGTTTTTTAAATTGTATTTGTTGTAACCCGCCCAGAGTCCCTTGCATGGGAGATGGGCGGGGAATAAATTTGAAAAATAAATAAAATAAAATAAATAAAGTAGCAAACTGAAATTTACAATGAGACTCCTGCTGACTATAAGAATACCAGCAGCTGCTACAGGCACCTACAGTTAATAACTACAACTCTTTCCAAATGCTATCACTGCTTTCCCCATTGGCCTATTGAAGCAAATATCTGCTACAATAATGTAGCTATTAACCATTACAGCCACCCAGAGGCTTCTTATCATGTAAAGCAGGGATGGGCCACACCTTAGTTGTTGAGGACACTCTTAATGAATTTGGAAGGGATGTAGCCAGGAGTTTTATCTGCCTGTTAGATTCAGTTCACCTGAACCAATGGTTACATTTTTTGAAGTTTCATATTTTTCATATTTTGTCATTCTGTCCTATATTGTGTGTGTTGTTGTTGTTTTTGGGTGCCTTTGAGTCAGTGTCAACTCCTGGAGACTTCATGGACAAGTCCCTGCAGTTTTCTGGGCAACCTTTTTGGAAGTACAGTGGTTTTCCCTTTCCTTCTTCCTAGGGCTGAGAGAGGGACTGGCACAAAGTCACCCAGCTGGCTTCGTGCCTAAGGCGGGACTAGAACTCACGGTCTCCTGGGTTCTTGTCTGGTGCCTTAACCGCTACACCAAACTGGCTCTCTTACTGAATGTAGCATTCAATTTTTTCAAAACAGTTGAAATTGGGTGGGTGGGTGGGTGGGTGGGCAGGAATATTGGCAGCAATGCTGAGTAGACATGGGGGAGATGGGTGGACCATTGGGAAAATGTGATAGCAGTGAGAAGATGCTAGGAAAATGGGGGAGGGGTATATCCGAAGGGATTGTTGCCTAATTTAGGATGTAAAAATGGGATGGTGACATTAAATTGATAGTTACACACATGAGCAGGAGTGAGTTTTTGCTTATATAGAGGATGGGGTATTGTGTGATGGATTATTTTGTTAAGTCTAGGTTCACAATACAGTAATGTGTATCTTGACTTAAAAATTGGAGGGGGTTGCAGAGAAACTGTGAAAAAGGGAATCATGGACCTATGTAACCCTATGATCATAGGACACCCACCACCAATGCAGAAGTCCAATGTAAACCAGAGGGTTTGTTGTTTTTATTTAACTTCCTAACTAGGCACTTTGTTCTTAATTTGCTAGCAAATAACTTTAAATAATAAGTCTTGTCTGTTTTGACATTATAAAGGCAATGCTAGCCTTCTCAGAGTTCCTCTACATTTTACAGTCAAAGCAGTCATGTTTTGTTCAAACCTTGTAATTTTACAATTGAACTGAAACTGCTTTTCTAATTTATTTTCAAGGTGCTTGCAAATTTCTTTCCCATTTCTGTTTTTGAGCTTTGGATATGGGTGGAGGGTATGACTGCTGGTGTTGTTGTTTTTTGTTCCACAACTTTCTGTCGTTTTGAAGCCCCTTAGCTGTTCATATTCCCAGTCAGCAAAAGCCCTGCAGGAGGAATTCGCTCCTGAGTTTTCCTAGCTTGCAAGGGTAGGAAGACCAAAGAGTATGGAGAGATGGTGGTAAAATAAAAGTCAGGAAATTCTCTCTCTCTCTCTCTCTCTCTCTCTCTCACACACACACACACACACACACACACACAGAGAGAGAGAGAGAGAGAGAGAGAGAGACTTTTGCCACCTCTTAGTGAAATAAATAATCCCCTCCCATCCCCCCCATCCCAGTTCTCTGTTGAAATAAATGTTAAAAAGAAATTCTCTTACACTAAACGGAATTAGACCAGGTAGGAAAAATACAGATGTTTTTGTCTGCACAGCACTGGAAGCAGTGCATGTTAAAAGCTTTGATGAACCACTTCTACCCTAAATCACATGAGTTAGCTATGGAACTTGTTTTGCTCATGTATATATTGCATGCATGTTACAGGGAGCCACAGTTATCTGGTCCTAGTTTTTGACAGCTTCCCACAGTGTATATGTGGGAAAGAAAAGATATACAGTATAGACTCCACATGTTAGATTTTTGACATGTAACTGCATCTATAGAGATATATAAAGCAGCTCCAAGAATGCACATGTCTAATTTTTAACGTTAGCCATTATTTTCACATGCACGTGAAACTAGTCTGAGTTTGCAAATGCTTTTGTGAAGGGACTTGCACAGGAAAAAAAATACCCAGGAATATGAATAAGCAAGCTCCCTTTCACTAGGACAAGCGTCATCTGCGTATAAATAGTCCGTCTCAGCCACCAATTGCTGCACTGTAATTGCAGGGAGTGAGTTTTTAGAGACTGAATTTGCAGCTGATCAAACTGTGCTCAGTGACTGTTGGGGGGGGGGGAGTGGAGCTAAACAACTCCAAGGCTTTCCATTTTATCTGTTCCACTATTTGACTGCAAATCTGACTCTGAATGGCTGTAAGTGGCTGTTGCTCCTTCAGGGTGAACAGAGCAGCTAAAGGGATCAGGACTTTTTTTTAAAAAACTTCTTTGGAGTAGCAGAGTGCAGAAGTATACCTGAGCTTTACCTTGGAGCTGAACCTCTTTGCCCAGCATTTTTTTTACAGCTGTCCTAGGAATGTTCCCTTTCATCTGTTAGCTTTCTGAATATATATAATAGCTGCTACCTGGATAAAATGAGTTTGCCATCCAGCTGTGAACATCTAACTCTGGAGAAGGTGGCTAGGTTTCGAAGTGCCTTCATTCATGGATCACCCTATGCTATTAACAAGCCTATTGATATTAAGCAGCAAAGGAAACGGTAACTTTGGATTTCTTTTCTTGTTAATTGGAACAATAATTTAAAAATGGTTGTTGGTAAGCTAACAAAGGTTTGTCCCTTTTTCTAAGGTGCTTACAGCAAGTAACTGTTTTAAGTGCCTTTTAATAGAACAGTGGGATGATAATATTTTAAATATGATATGAAGTCTACTATTCAAAATGGGAGGAAACGTATCCCCAAAATTCTCAGAAATCTACCCGTAAATATAAAAACCACATTCCACTATAATCAGTTATGAAAGTTCAGAGCGTTCCTTAATTTAGAAAGATCTGACTTTATTTTCAATATATTTTCTGCAGTGCTTTTGATCTGAGTCCCCAAAATCCCACATGTCTGTAGAACAACAACATCATTTTTATTTCATGCCATCTGAATGGATGCTTGTTTTCTGAGCTCAGGGTCTCCACAGTTATATTTCACACCTCTATCTTTTCTTTTTATGGTTTCTGTTTTGTTTTCCTTTTTCCCCAAACATAAAGTTTCATAGAAAGCCTATCATTTCAACAGTTTGAAATTGTTTATTTTTATAATACCTGGGAGTTTTAAAATTGTAAATTTACTTGCAGGTGTAAAATTTTATGGGTGTAAAATGTTGACTACTTTTTTAAAAAAACACTCTCCCCCCCCCCCCAATCAAGGGCTTTTTAATACTAGATTTTGGACCAAAGGAAAATAAATAATGCTTATTATTTAAATAAGTTGTAATGCTTATTATTTAAATATGAATCTCTACAAAGTTGACTATTTTTATTGTCAGAAGAAAAGGTGAACCCTTCCACCTGGACAATTTTATGAACTGTTTCTATCATAATGTTCGTTTAGGTGGCTAAGAGGAGTTCTGGGTATCCATACTCATTACTAACTCTTTGTTGCAACCTGTTGTGGCCATTTTGCTGCAAACTGTGTACTGTCACTTGCTCTTCTGTAGCAAGGTTTGAGTATCATAACTGGCGTATAGGACATGTGTCCTTTCTTCTTTCCTTATTACCAAGTTCACTTATTTGTATAATTGTGTGATTGCTATTGCTTAGGAAGCAAAACAACATGAGCCACACCCTACTAAAGAGAGGTGTCTGCTGATTTGGAAGACCCCAAGCTTTACAATAATTTTAAAAATTATTTTTAATCCCCTCCAGAACCAGCAAAGCAGCCGAGTACAGGCAAAGCATTTTTAGAGGTCATATTATGCTGACTGAATATTTTAGGGGAATGGAAAGTAGGGAAGGGGGATGTGGTGCCATGGAGCCCTCTAGAAGAGAGGATGGTTAACATGGATCTTCATTCTGTAGGAGCGCTGGACACTGCCATAGTGTTGGGGGTCTCTAGGGCTGAGGCATGCAAATCTATCTTCCAAAAGAATTAAGTTCCATGCAGAAAAACATCTGTGTTTTTTCTGCCTGTCATTTCTCTCTCAATTTGGTGAGAGGGAACTGCTTTCAAAGAATCTTGTTTAAGGGGATAATTTCAATTACCTTCTCATTGTGTTCTTGCACTTCATTAATTATTTGGTGACCAAGAGATGTGTTTTTCAATGCATAAACCTCTCTCTATGGGTCTGTGGTTTCCTGGCTTTCCATACTTCAGTTATATCCCAAGATAAGTCATAATGAAAGAACTCTTCCCATTGAAATTTTTCAGAATAATGGGAAGATGTCTTTTAGAAAACCACAACAGTATCACCCTGTGCTACCTCCAATAATGAAAACACCACCCAGAAAAAAAATTGAAATAAATGTTCGAACACATTGAGAGTAAGGTAGAAAAAGAGAAACCTATTTTGTGATGGAAGAAAATTATTGAGATTTTGGCATAACACGAAGAAATATAACATAAAGAAACAGCTTTGCAAAGTTGGCCCTATGAGATATTTCATTATTGGGTTTCTGCTGCACCAGAAAAAGAAAAAAACAATATTAAGAAAGTCTGCCTTGATCAGACCAGGGATCTATCTAGTTCAACATCCTTCCTAAAGTGGCCACCAATTAAGATGCTTCCAGGAAGTATACAGACAGCAAGAACCCTTCTCAATTGTAGGTGTTCCTATCACTTAACTTTGAGATTCCAGTTATCTCTCATGCCCAAAATTCATAGATCTGTTGGCTATAGGTTGGTTCGGTCCAGGGGTCTCCAAACTCTTCAGCTCATTGACCCCTTCATGAAATTTCAGATTGTTCATCGACCCCCAAACATTTATTATATGAAAATAATTTAATAAATACTACTTTAACTGATAGTACTATGAATCATCATCATCATCATCATCAACCCCTTGGATATTCCCATCAACCCTTGGGGGTCAATATTGACCACTTTGGGGAACCCTGGTCTAGTCTTTTTGAAAGCCATATCTGTAATGAATCTCCTAAATTGAATTGGCTTTTCTTTGTTAAATTATGCATCATTTGAAATAAACCATTTTGTTTATTTATTTAAAAGTTCATATAACATATTCTCTTAGTCTTAGTACTAAAATACAGTACAAACAGAAAACTGAACTGCAATCAAGCCACCGTAAAGATAAAATAAAAATAAAACTCAACCAGCATTAAAAAAAATAGCTAAAATGGTTTAGCTTAAATCTCAACTGATACCAACTCCAGATATCATGTGCCGGAAATAAATGCTTTTTGGAAGTGTCCTGTCAACTAAATGCCAAAAAAGTGATAGAACTACATCCAGCTGTACTTCACTTAGCAAAATTCCTCCATGTCATAGGTCACCAAGTCCTTATAGTGATCACTTTAATAGATAGAACAGTGCACCATTCTGAGCCTACTCTTGATCAGTTTCATTGAATTCTAGTTTTATCTCAATGGAAGAAAACCTTTCTATCACAAAATCCTATTTCTGTTAATAATTTAGTAATTTTTTCTCCGTATTAAAAACTTCATCTCCATATCAGTGCTCTGCCTGTTTGTTCTTAATCGTGTTCTTCTCTGTATGTTTTATTTAATAATTATTAATATATTTAATAAGAAACCTTATGAAGTGTTTTAAATGCAACCACACCAAAGATCTCTATAATCACATTATATTTAAAGTTGCTCAGAGTTCTTTTAGAGAGCCAGGTTGGTGTAGTGGTAATGGCACCAGACTAAAAACTGGGAAACTGTGAGTTCTGGTCCTGCCCTAGGCACAAAGCCAGCTGGGTGAACAAAGGCCCATCACTCTCGCTCAGCCCTAGGAAGAAGGCAAGGGCAAACCAGTTACGAAAAAGTTGCTAAGATTTGGATGGACTTGTCCAGGCAATCACCAAAGTCAAGACTGACTTGAAGGCACACACAGACACAAAAAGAGTTCCTTTAAAAATAGCAATTTTATCACTAATCCTTTTTCTGATGACTCCTACCATCAGATTTGCCTATAGAAGAGATGTGAGGAACTCTAATGTAACAGCGTAGTTTAACATTAAAGAGAATGAGCCTGAGTGGGCCTTGGGTTTAGATCTCCCTGTTGACTATTACTAGCCCAGTTTATTTTCATAAAGAGATCATAGGCTTCTGCTTCCATTTTCAACCAAATGAAGTTACTTGTTTTATCTGAATTGAGATCTGTGATAGATAAACTGCTCTGATGTTAGTATGTTTCTCTAAAGCAGGGATGTCATGGTAAACAAGTGGTTTTTACAGAAGTTGTGGGTCTTCGGCTTCCATCATCCCCAATGTTGGCCATACTGGCTGGATTGAGGAGAGTTGGAGATCAAAAAAATTCTGTAGCAGCACTACAATTTCTTCATTCCCCATGCTAATCCATAATCACATGGTTCATCCATGTTATAACCAAGCAAGCAGCCGCAGAAGTAAAGTTGGAAGGGAAGGAAACCAAAGCTAAGGCTATGGTCAGAACTACTTGCAACTCTGGTCACTGAGGTACTGCTTTCTATCTGACCCCCAGGCCTTTCTTCTGGGTATCCACAGCCAATGCAGGCCTCAATAACAGCAGATAATTCCTTTGATAAAGGCTGAGGGAAAACAAAGTCTGTGAATGAATCAGATCTGATTTATTTATTTTGTTGAAGAGCAAAAGCCCTTATGAAGGTGACAGAGGGTTGGGAAATTACCTGGGATAAAATTAGGTGGTTGAATGCATGGCAGTTATAATTAAAAATGGTAGGGGAGGCCAGTTCTAAGGGAGTAGAGGATTTGAGGAATGGCCAAAGTGAACCAGAAGCTTGAACAAATTAGAGCTTCTTAAAACAATAGATCATCCCTCAAAGCAGTAAAGATGGAATTGCACATTTGGTGTGTATTTTCTGGTTTGGCTTCTATCAGTTTCTGCTTGAGCACCAGGCTCTCTGATTGCCAGTGAAGTAGGAACTGGCTGCTTGCCTTGCAAATCCATCATTTCAGGATTATTTGTTTTGTAGCAATACTCATGTTAAGCTGTAATGAAATGCAGTTGAGAAAGGCTTTGACTCTATTCAAAGTTCTATTCAAAGTTCTATTCAAATTGCTCATTTGGGTATGTTGTATTATTGCTGCAGCTACTACTTCTACTACTACAAATTGTTATAAATTACTATTTTATTTAGCATATGACTACTACTATTTATTTATTTGTTTTCTTTGTACCCTACCTTTCCTCCATGAGCTCAAGAGGTCGTACTGAACACTCCTTCTTTCAGTTTTATCTTCACAACTGCAACCCTGTAAAGAGGATTTTGTGGAGAGATCCTGATTGGCTCTGAGTCACTTGGTGAGCTTCTATGGCCAAGGCTAGACCTGGATGAGTCTCTCCCTGGTCCTAAGTTCAACATCTGTTTTTTTTTTCCTATACCAAAGCTTTATAGAAAGGTCTTGGTATATTATTCCACAACTTATTATCGTTGTTCCATATGTCCAGGTTATGTTATTTCATGAGGTGTTCTGATATAGTGTGTGTGTGTCTGTTTTCTGTATAATTTATATCCCCCTTCAAAAATGGTACATTGGAGCCTTCCACTTTTAGAACTTGGTCTTTAATTTTCCTCCATGACCTCCATGTTCTATTGACCTGGAGCCCACTCAGACTTCTACTGGAAGTTACTTACTTTTCTTCTATTGTGCTAGAGCATCTCAGGGACATTGTCAGGGATCATAGAGAACTTTGGAAAGAAAGGTAGCAAGCCAAACTGTGTTGGAGAAACTTTAAATGTTTATATAATTGAGGGGGTAGCCATGGCTGCCTTTACACAGCCATGTGCACTAATTACGCCTATTCCTAGATTGGGAGGCCCTGATCATGATCACTTACACCTTGGTGACCCTCTTCTTGATTACTGCAATGTACTTTATATGGGGCTGCCCTTGAACATCACTTGGAGGCTACAACTGGTCCAGAATTCAGCAATGTGGGTAGTTATGGGCACACCTGATTCTGCTATCCTTTAGAAAGATCCTGAAAATCTGGCTCTTCCATTGAGTGCTTGGCCAGGATGCTATGTGAGCCATTAGTACATGTTAATATGTATTATGTGAGTTATTGATCCTGGTGCTATATTTGTTTAGGTTTTTTTTAATGGTGGATGCATTTATTGATATTTTTACCCAGCTATTTATATGGGCCATGTAAATCGCATTGGGATGCCACATAATGATGCCAACTTTGATATTTGTGAAATAGCAATTAAGAAGTTTGAACAGCATTTTTTTCCTTTTCATTAGGAAGTACTACCAGAGCTGTGCACACTTTGAAAATGAATCAAAGTGCTTCAAAAGTTGTGGAAGCACCTCTCTGCTATTCATTAAAAGCAGCCCCACATTTTTCAGGCTTCCACATGAACTTGGGGGGAAAAAGTGCAGTTACTTTAAGGGTTCCATTAACTTTAGTTGGCTCCTTAAAGCAACATCATCTTTTTCAGACTGATGCAGAGACAGACAGACAGATGAGAGCTGATGTCCTCATACTCACTGAAGTCTAAAGCACTTCTTTCAAATCATATGCAGATAGCTCTAATGCCTAATAACTCCAGACCTTTGGCAAAAAGACCTTGGATACAGTCGGAATAATTTCATGCCTCTGGTAAGCTCATCGTCATGTTCAGTTGGTATCTATGGAAATGAATAAAGAGTAATAGTCTATTGGCGGGAATTGGGATCCAGACTATGGTGCAGTTATTTGCTGTGCTTTTAGTGTCACTATAAATAGAAGGAAATAATAAATGGGGACCAACATATGTCTGGCAACTATTAGGATATGTTTTGAAGAGCACATCTTGTTCTGTGAAATAAAAATTTTAAAAATGGCAACTCTAAAATGCATTAATTGTTGTTTAGAAACTGATCAGGAAAAAACAGTGTGCCTCCAACTTCTTATACTTTATCAATAACAAATGAAGAAAGCTGCTGCATGTTGGGGGAGGAAAGATAGACTAGTCTTCTGTCTTTCCTTAAGGAAAGTGTACTCAAAATGATGCAGTACTGTGACACACACCCACACCATGATAAAATAAATTTGTGCAACTCTCCACCCATGTATGAAACAAATGATTTCATAAGGATTAGAGTTGGGGAAGAAGTAAATATAACACTTATTTTTTTAAAAAAATAATCTGCATAATAAGTAAGCAATTATGGAACCAAACAATTGTATAACATAAACCAGTTTCATTAGAATTAAACAAAACATATTTTAATGGGAAGGATGGACTTCCTTACTTTTACATAATTCCTGAAATCTGGGTTCCTTTTTAAAGGTAGCCACTCTCATCCCCCCAAACTGCAAGGAGGTGTAGGGAGAATAGTGTTTCCTTGCTTAAATCTGTTTCTTTTCAATTCCTCTTAAAACCCTGCAGCTTGCAAAACACTGGCAGGCTCTAAAATGCTTTGGGCATTCTCTCTTCCAGCAAGTTGCAGCCAATTTGCTCTTTCCTTTTCAACCCTCTGCTTATAAATCCTTCTCTCTGCTTCCTCACAGTCTTTCCTCCCTTCTCCTCTTCGGAGATGCCTAGCTCCCTCCAGACGTGATTACTCATTACTCCTCCTTTGAAATGCAAATATGGTGTGTGTGTGTGTTTTAATAAAAAGAAAACACAGGCTTCATACAGGGTTCTAGAGATTGCTTTGCATCCAACACATTTTTGCTCCAAACTGGTAAGCCTGCGTGGAAAGAACTTGAGGGGAAGGAACTTTCTATTGACCCTCCACCCCTTTTCTTATAACCCCCAACCCAGGACATGACCTGCACTTAAGCTTAATAACAAGAACACAGAAAACTAACTTTTATTGAATCATTGGGACATTTGATGGTTGTTGTGGGTCTTCCGGGCTGTGTGGCTGTGTTCTGGAAGTTGTGGTTCCTAACGTTTCGCCAGCATCTGTGGCCAGCATCTTCAGAGGGCATTTGCCTCTTCAAGATTTCACCCTTCAGAGGGCGAAACGTTAGGAACCACAACTTCCAGAACACGGCCACACAGCCTGGAAGACCCACAACAACCATTGAACTCCAGCGGTGAAAGCCTTCGACAATACATCGGGACATTTGCCTATCTAGCTCAGCACTGTTTGTGCTATGCTGAAAAAAATCCTGCCATTTCCTCAACCATTCTCAGGCACCTTAAGGGAGAAAAATATTTCTTTTGGTGTGTTTTTTTTTAATTTCACTAATAGTCCACTTTTCAAACTGTCCCCAGGTGAGCTGTGAACCTCTTTTGTTTGCTGTCCAAGTTCTTACAGACATGCTTTTCTTTCTTATGGCTCTTTATCTTTAGAGCAGAATTAAATTGGACAGAAGAGATGTTCAAATAATGTGCTGTTCTCTGAAAAGAAAGAGAAATAGCCAAGCTAACTGCTGGATCTATTAGTTTTGCATGCCAACCATTCTCCCCCTATAGCTGTTGTTACTGCAGGGTCTTCTGCGTACAGAATGAGGCACAGAAGATGAAATAACTTTAAGATGAAATGCCCTAGTTTGTCTCAAATATGAAATATAGAATGTCCATAAGCCATGCCAGGTGAGATCTCTGGGGCTTGGGGACGCAATTCTTCCTGAGCGATAAGACACTGATGGTTATTTTGGCTGGGCGGTGGGTAGGTTGGAAACACATATAAAACTCTGTTTGCATTCATATTTTGTCAGTAGAAATAGATTCTGTTACAGTGATGTTTCCCCTTTTCTTTCCATAGGATCAGTGAAAAAAGCTTAAATCTGTTCCATACATAACATGTTTACAGATTATTGCACTCTGTTTAAGTGGTTATTTTCTTTCAGTAGCAAACATTTCACTGAAAATCATTTCTTTTGGTATAATGAGAATATACTATTGAGAATTTATTTGTTCTTTTTTACTGTACATTCAGCAATTTAATATGTGGCATGGGACCATTTCTTAGATGAATGATGCTATAGCTATAGAAAGAGATGTTAGGTTATTACTAAATGTACTTTGTCATTTCTCAGCTGGCTTGTAAAAAAATTGCTTTATTCCTATCCCACACTATTGTTCTTAGAAATTGTTAATAGGATATTATTAAACTGTCAGAAGACAAGTAAACTGTTCCTTAAAATTCGGTGGAAAAATATTTTTAATATTTTAATCTAATATGTAGAACCTAATTTGATATCAGGGCATCTTAGTGATTAGAAAGTGTAATTACATACCAATTTTACAACCATGACATACTGTATCTACACTATTTAAGTTACATAATAGTTTAACAGTTATTGGTAGTTTGGACAGTGTTTCTCTCTTTTCTTTTATAAGAATTTTATTAAGTTTCAAGCAAAGATAAAAGCTACAGGAAAAAACTACAAAGAAAAAAAGAAAAAACTAAAAATGTGTAGAAACACAAGATATTTTTTTTTTTCAAAATTACAAAAAGAGGTGACTTCTGACTTTTAATAGCAAGGATATACAACAATTTTCCATAATCAATCCCTTACTCTATATTAAACCAAAACCACATTATTTCTAGAAATCATTCCATTGACACATTATAAAAATCACTAAATACAGTTACTCCCTCCCCTTATATTAAAAGAAAAAAATTATATAAACCTCCTAATCAACTTCCCTCCCCCCAAAGATAACATTTATTTAATTATTTCCTTCCTACTACTATTCTATACATTCCTGTCTACTATAATAAAGATCAAACTTAAAAACATATAAGTTGTCTGCCATTGTACTTGATAATACAACAATTTTAATAATCTTAATCATATTAAACCCAAAACCATCCAGATAGACATTTATTTTTTATTATGCCTTAATAATCTTAATCCAAATTGTTAAAGATAAATGAAATCAGCCAAACCCTAAAAGCAATCCAGATAAATATTCTTAAACCCTTATCCCACTTCAAAATAAACCAGAGCATTTATATATCCCCACAATGAGCACAGAGCTTTTTTCTTTAAAAAATCGAACAGCCCAAGTGCCCCCCTCAAAAACTCCGACTTCTCTTCAGGATACCTCCCATACATAATAACCCCTTCTTTTCCATGGCGTTCCATCAGAAGATCAATTTCACTTATGGCTTGCAACTCGATCTCTCCCTTTAATTTCTTCAACTCGAATATCCAATCTTCATCCAGCATTTCAACAGAAGTCCTGATCTCACTCTTAGAAGAGACATTTCTGTTGCTGTTAAATTCCTCAGTTTCATCCACGACATCCCCAACCAGATGACACATTTTAGACCTCATATTTTCTACAATGTCCTGAATGCCTTGCATAAAAACTTGGTAGGAATCAGAAAGAATCTGTTTAAAATCTTGGTGGAAGTGAGAGAAAGTCTGTTTAAAATCCTCCATGTATCACACAGTAGATTATGGTGCCCCCTAGGAGCTTAACCAGCAAAAGTCAAAGATATGAAAGAATTCTAGAATGTGTTTACATAAGCGAAAGTGAGATATGCAGACAGTTCCCCAGGGAAAGTAGGAGCAGAAAACTGAAAGTTCAAAACAGCCGATTCAACGTGTAGGAAAATGCTAATATCTTCAAATTTAGTAATAAATTAATAACAGGGAGACAATTGGCTATTGTGGGTCTTCCGGGCTGTGTGGCCGTGTTCTGGAAGTTGTGGTTCCTAACGTTTCGCCAGCATCTGTGGCCAGCATCTTCAGAGGGCAGGAGCACAGATAGAAGCAAAATCTCTGTGCCCAGGTAGAGTGGCAATGTTCTATTTATAGAGCTAAATTATAGGAGATTAGGTGGGGTTTTTTGTTGTGTTGAAATGTTAACGAGTGGCTGATGAGCGTGATTAGCATGTTCATTGTGAGAAGTATTCCCATGTCCTAGTGGTTGGACTGAGTTCGTTGACCTTTTGCAGGCTGTGTTTTTCAGGACTGGTAGCCAGGTTTTGCTAATTTTTAAACTTTCTTCTTTTTTATTGTAACTGTGCTGGTGTTTGTGAATTTCAATGGCTTCTCTGTATAATCTGGTGTAGTGGCTTTTGGTGTTGTCCAGTATTTCTGTGTTTTCAAATAGGATTTTGTGTCCCGTTTGCTTGAGAGCATGTTCAGCTACTGAAGATTTTTCCGGTTGCTGTAGTCTGCAGTGTCTTTCATGTTCTTTTATCCTGGTGTGAATGCTTCGTTTTGTGGTTCCGATGTATACTTGTCCACAGCTGCATGGTATGCAGTATACTCCTGCAGCGGTGCGGGGGTCCCTTTTGTCTTTTGCTGATTTTAGCATTTGTTGTATTTTTCTGGTGGGTCTGAAGACTGTTTGAAAGTTGTGTTTTTCCATCAGTTTTCCCATGCGGTCAGTGACTCCTTTGATGTAGGGCAGGAATACTTTGTTTGTGGGGGGCTGTTTTTCTTCAGTTGGATGTTGTTTTCTTGGTTTGATGGCTCTTTTTATTTCATTCTTGGAATAGCCATTTGCCTGTAGGACCCAATTCAGATGGTTAAGTTCATTGTTGAGAAATTGGGTTTCATAGTTTCGATTAGCACGATCCACCAAGGTTTTGATCATGCCTCTCTTTTGTCGTGGGTGGTGATTGGAATTTTTGTGTAGATATCGGTCCATATGGGTGGGTTTTCTGTATACTTTGTGTCCTAGTTTGAGGTCCGGATTGCGTATGACCAGCGTATCTAAAAATGGAAGTTTGCCATCAGTTTCTTTTTCCATGGTGAATTGTATATTGGGGTGGATGCCGTTTAGGTGGTCCAGAAATTTCTCCAGTTCTTCTTCAGTATGACTCCAAATTGCGAAGGTGTCATCCACGAACTGGAACCAGACTGTTGGTGTAATGGGTGCCGATTCCAAAGCCTGTTTTTCAAAGTGTTCCATGTAAAAGTTTGCTATGACTGTCTGAGCCCAAAAAAACTGCCGCGTTATCAGTTCTGCCTGCTGAGCCCGCGGGCACAGCTGTTCAGTCCGCCATGTCCCCACCGGAAGTCATGAAAAAAGCGGTAGTTTGGACAGTGTTTCTCAACCTCAACAACTTTAAGCCAGCATGTTGGTTGGGGAATTCTGGGAGTTGCAGTCTATACACCTTAAAGTTGCCAAGGTTGAGAAACATATGCAATTGCTTTTCAGTGAGAATAATTGGGTTGCATCCAACAGGTAGGGCTGGAACCAGCTGGAAACCTTGAACCCAAGAGGTTCTGATAGGTAATCTGTATGGGAAAAAGGTTAGGAAGCCATAATGAAAAAAATTCTAGTGTCTGCTGTGTTTCAAAAGCAAGCCCTATATATACAAACAGTATTCAAAAACTTTTGCACCTCGTTCTCTTTCCTGTCCTATGTTAGGGGCTACCCAGCCTCCTCATTTGAGCAGAAAGGCTGGTTGCCTTCTATCCTTGTTTTTGCAATGGTCAGATTTGCTCTCATGTTGTTTTTCACTGATTGTGTGAGAGCTAACTCTAAAAAGAAAGCTAAATCTCTCAGAATTATCATTATCCGTTTTCAAAACTAGAATTTCCTAGTTCATTTCTGGGAGTGAAAGAACATTAAACTAAGTATTCAATCCTTTCTAGACTCACTGCATACAGTGGAACTGACATCAGAATAAACATGCATACTACTGTGCTATGTATCTGTGAGGCAGGCATGGTGTTTGCAGTATTTGAAGAATGTGTAGGGGTGGGGAAAGAACTACATGTGCTCTGCTGTTCCCAATATCCTAATTTTGGCTGGCTCCACCTCCCTCCTTCCTGCATTTAGTTGGAACGTCTAAAATCGGAATATAAAGTAATTGCACCATAGAGTTTGCTGGAAGTATTTTAATTCCCAGCAGATCCATTGCAAGATAATAGCAGGGCTCCCATGCCTGAGCTGCAAAAATCAAGATGACCACTGAATGGCAGCAAAGGCATACAAAGAAATCAGAGTAGCTTTCTTTGCCATGGCGCCTGCCTTGTGGAACCTTCTCCCCCGGAAGTGAGGCTAGCCCCATCCTTCTTAACATTCCGCAAGTCCCTCAAGACCTGGCTATGTGATCAGCTCTGGGGATCCCAGGGCACCGGGGAGATTTTGCAATGGCTTCCTTACTACGGTTAACATCATACTCTCTTATTTTGTATGTTTATAATAATTTTTTATAGCTTTAATTATGATTGTTTTATATGTACAGTATTTATTGGGGTTTTTTTCATTGAGTGTTGTACGCCGCCCAGAGTCACTTTTTGTGAGATGGGCGGCTATACAAATACGATGAATGAATAAATAAATCTGGATCTTTGCAGCCCAGATATGGTAGCCCCAGATGACACTAGCAGGAGCAAAGTGTAGAAAGCAGTTGCCCTCTTCCCTCTTCCCAAATCAGCCTCACTGGAAAATGGACAGGATGGTCCATTTTCTCTGTCTTTCATAGCAGAAGTAAGCTCTGCATTCACAGTCATGAAGCTTTTTTCATAGACTGACTTTCCTTTGCAACACTTCATGAAATGAAGTGATGATGACGGTCACAGGACGATTCCAGGAAGGACTGCAAAGAAGAAATTACTTCTGATGAAAGTGCCACGCTATTGTAAGCCTTGGATATTTTTTTGTCATGAAACCAAGAAAAAAAGCGAAGCGCCCCAGCCACTTTCTACAATTTAAGAGTAGCTTCCTATGTCCCTGAGCTTATGTCTCAGCAGAAATCTGCTGGAGTGGAAATCTGCCCTGCAAAATGAAAAGTAAAAAAGATCAGATTTACACAAATTTGTTCATCCTTAGTCCGAAATGGCATTTTTATGCATACAGGTGAATGTACTCAGAATCCTCTCAGTTAGGAATGCTGTGAGAGGATTCTAATTTTCTTCAGCTGAATAAACAAAGATCCTCTTTCATGATCCTGTTCAGTGTGAGAAGATCAAAACTAACATTGGGGAAAAGAGAGATTGAAGATGGAGCAATCCTCTTAGTTTCTTTGAATGCATTTCTGGATAATTCGCTCATGTTCTTTGAATGCATGAAAGAAAATTGCCTGAGCAGGGCAAGTTACTTTCTAACGTCCCTGAATTAGCCACATAAAATCATACCTATGAGAGTGCTCAAAGGATGTCGGATAGAAAGAGGGTGTGCAGCGATAAAAATAAACTTGGGCAAAGTCTGTCTTATCAGATTTAGCTATTGAGGATATTCTTCAACATAGAGACATTTATATTAGGTTTCTGTTTGTAGTTCTGAGCAAACAACAGTACAATAACAGGCATTAAAAATAATAAAAAAAATCATTCTAGCATGCAATGTTATTCACTTTACAAACATCCCCTCACTGAAAGTAATGTTCTAGAACCAAACTGTATTTCAAACAACTCTCCTTTAGGCTAATCCATTCTTCAAATGCATTCAGGTACATACTGTACATGCTTGTTGATCGGAAGATCGCAAGTTCGGAGGTTCGAATCCCTAGCCCTGCGTGCGGAGTGAGCTCCTGCACTGGCTCCAGCTCTTGCCAACCTAGCAATTCGAAAGCATGCAAATGCAAGTAGATTAATAGGTACCACTTCGGTAGGATGGTAACAGTGTTCCGCGCGCGTCATGCGGCCACATGACCATGGAAGCGTCTTCGGACAACGCTGGCTCTTCGGCTAACAAACGGAGATGACCACCGGCCCCTAGAGTTGGACACGACTGCACAAATGTGCGGGGGGAACCTTTACCTTACCTTTACCTTACATACTGTAGGACAGCTTTTTGCAGTATGAATGAGAATAGGCAAGTTAAATCTGTCAGTGCAATTTTTATTTTATTTTTTGCAATACACACACGCACACATAGAGAGAGAGGTTTCACTTAAGGCAAATCCACTATATATCAAAATTTTTTATAGCAAAACTTTGTTTTAAATGGTTAACTTGGGATGAATGTAGAAACATTCCTCTTGATGGCAAAAAATCAGGAGGCATATGATAGCACCAGCTAACTCCATCAGATGCATAGAATGGCTAATCTGATGTAGGATTTAAATTAGGATGAACTGGGGGGGGGGGGTAGAAGGAGAGAAAGACAAGTTGGTTATGCAGATGCAGGTT
Organism: Charina bottae; assembly: GCA_023362775.1. NCBI lineage: Eukaryota > Metazoa > Chordata > Lepidosauria > Squamata > Charinaidae > Charina > Charina bottae. Next base: position 8,121,480 of record JALMGJ010000012.1, read on the forward strand.
ACATGTGAGACAGATTACATTACCTTATCAGTTAATTACCAATTAGTTACATGTAATTAATTAAATAATTACATGTACCTTATCAAGTAAACCCATTGTGTTTGTTGAGACCTTCTGAGATTATGTGAAACTTTGATGTATGTGAGTTCAGCAATCTCTCATTTTTTGAAAACAGTCACTTTGAGGTTGGCCATAGAGTGTCCTGGGAAGTTGAAATGCTCTGATATTACTTTGTCCTTATTTTGAGTTCAGATGACAAGCTTGTGACCATTAGTTCTTTTGCACAAAGTTTGTCCTGTTTATCCTATATGAATCAAGAGGGGGATTGCTTCCCTTTTGATGAATGTCTTGTCTTGTCTATATTTCTTAGCCTGAATAGGTGAAAAGGGGCTAACAGGAAGGGGTATTTTTTTTATAATAATATGCACAAACTTCTAATAATTGGCACATATTTGAATATATTCTCTCTTTGAGGACATATGAGAGCCTTGTTAGAGATCTGGAATAGTTCCTGGAATGATCTATATTTTCACATGATTTCTAAATCTATGGCTTTTAGAAAACAATAGAAAGGAAGTACAGATAAATAATGAGACCATGATTCTCTTTTATGGTGCTTTGTATGCAAGATCAAATTACATCCAGTCTTAAGAAATTTTATACACACACACACACACACACACACACACACACACACATTCTGAATACACACAATATACCTAGCCTTTAGATATCAATTGTGGGCAATGTTAATAAATTACTATAAAGAAACCAACCATTTCAAGCAACCTGTGCTCTGACTTCGTGAAATTGACCAGTTCTTGATAAATTACAAGATAAATGAATTGTAAGTAGAGAATAGGATTGTGTGTTTCCTTAACGTCTCATTAATTCTCAATAGAAGCTAAGACAAATAGTCATTAGCAAAGGTTATTGGATCTTAAGATTTAACCAACTAATGTCTTGCAAAATGTAAATATTAAGAACCAGCCACAGAGCAACAGATGTTGGGCACTAGATAAGCATTGCAATTGTGTGCTTATTACATTGCCATTATTAAATACAAAACCTCCAGTGTTTAAATAGCATTACAGTTATGAGACAAATCAACAAAAGTCAGGAAATTCAAACCTGAAAGTGATGTTTTGGGGAACTGACTCTTGCTTGATCATGAATATATATTTTCATTTGCACGAGAGACTGGAAGAAATGCTTTTAACATCTTCCATGCACAAGCCAAGAAGACAAATCTAAACTCAGGTTAAAGAAACTGGAGAATTATACTTTTGATTTATTCTTATTTTGCCAGCTGAAACATATTTGGAGGTGGAACACACATCTACTTGATAGCTGCTTCAGATTAGATGTGAGAATACTTCAGTAGAACTGGGTACAAATGGTCTTTTGAAATTCTTCATCAAATTTTTGGGCCAAATAATTGGAATAATCTCTCTAAGAAAGGGGAAAGTCTCTCTGAGCCTTGTTGTTTTCTTGCAGACGTTTCATTGCCAGGCTAGGCAACATCTTCAGTGCCTTTCAACATCTTCAGAATTACTCTGCCTGGCAATCAATTTGTAGAATCTTTTTGCATCCAATTGTCATTAAATTACATTGACAAACTAGGGTGCGTCTAGAGGAGAATACCCAAGATGATAAGGGGTCAGGAAGGAGAAATCTTATGAGGTAGGTTTCGGGTATAATTAGCCCAGGGAGTAGAAGACTGTCTGGAGACATGGATAGCCATCTTCAAGTACGTGAAGGGTTGTCCTGTAAAAGATGAAGCAAAGCTGTTCAGAGTTGCTACAAAAGAGAGGACAAGAAATAATGGTTTTAAATTACGAGAACTAGAGTTCAGATGAACATTGGAAAAAAATTCTAATGGTAATCAATCAGTATTTTATTACGGTCACAGACCAGAATTACAAATAAAATACAAATTTATACAAATACAGATAAAAACGCATTAAAATAAACCAAAACAAAGCATGATAATATTAATGGTGGGATCATCAGTGGGCAATCAAAGTCTGCCTAATTTTACAGACAGTATAACAAAATTTAGGGGCGTGGTGGCTCAGCGGGTAAGACGCCAGGCTTGTCGATCAGAAGATCGCAAGTTCGGAGGCTCGAATCCCTAGCCCTGCGTGCAGAGTGAGCTCCCGCACTAGCTCCAGCTCTTGCCAACCTAGCAATTCGAAAGCATGCAAATGCAAGTAGATTAATAGGTACCACTTCAGTGGGTAGGTAACAGCGTTCCGTGCGCGTCATGCGGCCACATGACCGTGGAAGCGTCTTCGGACAACGCTGGCTCTTTGGCTAACAAACTGAGATGAGCACCGGCCCCTAGAGTCGGACACGACTGCACAAATGTGCAGGGGGAACCTTTACCTTTATAACAAAATTTAGCTACGTTCAAAGAAACAATCATACTGATCAGATAGCAACAACTGTACATAAAATAGATCAGAATTTCCCAGGTATTTTATCAAATAGGGAGTTATAAAATGGGTCCATGAGTCCTTATAGAAGGTACAGTATAGGAGGACATGAGCTGTAGTTTCAATAGCCCCTTGTCCACAGGGGCACAATCTCAGCTCATATGGAACTTTTTTTGTATCGACCCTCCAAAACTGCTGTGGGAAGAGCATTGCAACGTGCTAGAGTTAATGCCCTTCGGAATTTGGAGACAGTTATATAATGTAAATACCTTACCGGTTTATGAAAATGGGCTTGACTGCTCAGGAAAACATTCTTAGGTAGAGCAGACAGCTCCTGTTGGACTTCCAGATCTTTGATACATTGTTTAAATGCACTAAGTGCATGCTCATAGCAAATTCTAATGGTATGAGTTGTTCAATGGAGTTGTCTGGAGGTGATGGGCTCTCCTTCACTGGCAAAATGTGAACAGAGGCTGGGTGGCTATCTGTGATGCTACAGCAATGGATTCCTTTACTGAGCAGGGGGTTGGATTAAATGATCCACAAGATACTTTCCAACACTTACAGTCTCTGATTCTATGATTATTTCTTACATTCTGGAATAGATATCTATAGCTGGCTGGAATCAGCTGGTTAGCTGCCATATGTACAAACTGTTCCTTGGCCATTACCACTATTATCAACCTTCACTTCCATAATTTGTAGCCAATAGGAGCATAGATGTATGCAGCAAACCAAGAATATGTTAAAATTAACAACAGGAGTGCAATGACATCATGACACAAATCTGTTCATTGACATATGTTCATCTTGATATCTCTCGCAAGTATGTAAGTCATGGGCTTTGCATAATGATATTATGATATACGTTTTGTCACTTGCCTCCCCTCTTTACCCCAACCTCCAATGCCTGTGAATAGTTGTAACTGAATATATCAGGAGGTCATCCAACTGGGGAAGGTTTATGTGAATGGGAACTCTGTTATTACTTTAATTAGATCGCTGTTGCATACCTAAGGAAATAAGTACTATAACTCTCCCCCGACTGGGAGCCTCCAGATGTGTGGACTTCATCTCCCATGACAGAACTCTTAGAGATGAAGTTGCTCTAATTGGAAGTTGCTCAGGTTGAGAAAGCTATACTAGTATCTTCTTTATTTACACTGCTAAGCATGCATTTTGTACCAGTATTATTCTAGACTTTGTCACAGAACATAGTGCTAACATAATCTTTGACCAGATAATTTTTCTTCAGAAAGAACCTAGGTTGGTTGTTCCAGTAGCGTGGTGTGGTGTGGTGTGGTGTGGTGTGATGTGATGTGGTGTGGTGTGGTGTGATGTGGTGTAGTGTAGTGTAGTGTGGTGTAGTGTATCTCTTCATATTTTAACCTATCCTATGACTATCAAATATTCTATAGGCATTGGTTCAAATACCAGAAATATTAGCTAGAAGAACATACATTAGCTGTGAATAGATGTGGGTTAATGGCAAAGAATATGTTTTACATGTCAAAATCATAAATTCAGTATCTGACTTCTGAAGTTAAAGGCTATCCTAGGTAGACCTTTTGCTTGGTATTTTGAGCATTTTTAACCCTGTGTGTTAGAGTAGAAAATACAAGGCTAAATAATGGATGATTTTAAAAGATTGTTGTAAGATTCTGTCCAATCCATATTTCTGGCTCTATTTCTCTTCAGCATAAAGATGCATGCATCCCAACATGAGTTGTTTGAACGTTTTTATTGTTAAAAAATTGCCAGTACACATACTAGGCTATGCCTTTCCTATCATGTTCCTTTCATAAAAGTTAATCATTACTGTAAATGATGTGATGGTTGAATAAGAGTATCTAGTACTTATTAGGCATAATGTAATGAACCCAGATGCAGGTAACCTTAAGATAAATTTGTATCAAAAATTATTCTTATCTCCATTTATATAATTATACAAGCTTGCTTCTATATTGCTTAGACCACACATATACATACCCACACATTTTTCTACAAAGAGACCTACATTTTTAGAAGGTAACTTTTGATTCGTCTTAGTCTTTCCTTAGAGCATAGATCCTGTCAACCACCCCTCCTTATATTTGCATTCTGATGTCACACTCAGATATAAAATGAGCAGAGCTTGTATCACAACATCACAACACTGCTGTCATCATGTTGATGAAATCCTTTGATCCTGCAGATGCTTGTTCTGTAACAGATATAAGTTGGATGGGTTCATACATTCTGTGAATTGTTTGGTTTTTGCCTAGTGTGCTGTGCAATAAATCCACCTGTGACTTATCTACTTAGCTATGCCTTCCCATGATATGTGAACCCATTCTCTGTGATACATACTTTCACAAAATATGTTGATGAAACTGAAAAATAACTATTATATTTAATGTTTTAATTTCTATTGTTTTCCTTAATCCAATTAAAATAATGGCTATGTTTGCCTAGCAAAGTTGCTCCTGTCAGCTTCTCCCTTATGTTAAGCCATTTAGCCCATGTTCTGACAGAGCACAGTCACAGATGTCAGGTTTCACAACAGCACTTGGCTGGAAATCTTAGCTCTTATTTCATCTTCAGAAATTGTCTTACTTTGCAGTATGTTCTCAGACATGACTTGGCTAGATTAGTTTCTAGTTGCAAAGAAAAAAGAACAGGCCCACCGTCATACACAGAAGTCAATTCCTTTATGTAGATTCATGCCCCAGGGTTTAAACTCTAGGCTTTTTCTTCCTGTCTTCTTAATTAACAGATATTTAATTAATACGTATTACTTTCTTAATTAACAGATAGCTTTGGGAGGTACCTGATTTATGTTAACCTAATGCAGAGCTTTCCAAACTTTTCATGTTGGCGACACGCACCAATGGCGGTGGCGGTGCGGCCTGTGGTGTCCTGGGGTGTCGTGCAAAAACCCGAAAGCGCTGATGGGGGAACCGAAAGAAGCGGCACCCACGCCAATCGGCGGCGGCGCTGATTGGCGGGGATGCCGCTTCTTTCGGTTCCCCCATCAGCGCTTCCGGGTTTTTGCGCGACACCCCAGGACACCCCAGGTGACACAGTAGTGTCTTGCAACACACACTTTGGAAAGCTATGCCCTAATGGTTCTCTCTAGCCTGGGAACTGTTGCTTCCTGTCTCACCAGCTTCATTCTTTACAACAGGAATGGCACCAGGAACAGATAGATGCTTGGGGAGAAGTTATTTAATTCCAGACCGCTCTGAGGCTGTTTCAGGATAAACCTGGCCTCTCCCAACCACCAATCCACCCACCCACACTATGCTTGACTGGGCCATGGTGTCTGCATAGCACACTAGTCTCGCTTCTGACTCATTTAAGCCTGTCCTGATAATGGGGCATAAAAACTGATCTCAAGATGGTAATAATTAGGTAGGACTGGATGAAACCTTTGAAATTGCTAAGTAGTCTTTGGTCTATGTTAGGCTGCTACTAGATAATGTAAACTAACTGGAATTCACTTATGGAATCATACCACCAATCCTCAAGGAGCTGCCTTGGTTGCCATTTAATCTCTATGATTTAGTCAAAGTGCTGGCCTTGGCCTTAAAGGTTTAGAATCAAAAGTATTTGAAGGAATATTACCTATTGCCTTAAGAACTGCTAAGAAGGAAGAGCTGCTTAGGAAGACTCTGGGTTACCACATCTGGGCTATACAAATCTGGATGACCACTAGATGCCAGCAAAGGGATAAAGCAAACACATTTTTGCCATCTAGCAGTTGTGCAGATTTTTGGCAGCCCGGAAGGATTGGGTCAAAAGTGGGTGTGTGTTTAAAGAATATTTTGCTTTAGACTGTTTTTTGAATAGTTTCCTCAAGGTACCAGGGTGACAGAGGATTAAAATGCTCACCAACAGACACAGAGAAATAGGAACAATTGGCAGCTGATTTTCAGCTGTGTTTCTACCTATATCTGTTTCGAAGTGTTGTGCAGCAGAAGCACCAAGAAGCAGTGGAAGAGCCAGGGAGCTGAAGAGACAAATATTCCAGAAACACACTGCCTCACCCTTCCTTCCCAATTAATGGGAAAAATATCTTTCCTTGCCTGCTTAAAGGTGAAACGTTTACTCCATATTAGGTGTGATTATTTATGTGAATAGAAACCATTACCTCCAGTACCTTTCCATTATGATTGTCTAAATGCTATTATTGCAACTATGATATCCTGGATTAGCTAGTATTATTAATACCTGACTAATTTCTGATCATTCAAGGAAGGAGAATTCAGAATTCATGCCAAAGCAGCAGCAACACAGTAGGGAAATATTGGCTGAAATAATTATGCTGGGAATGGTGGGGAGGGGAGTTTTAAAGACTTCTTTTTTTTTCATGTGGCCACTTGGGCCTACTCAAAAACGCAACACCATCCCCTGGAATGTTTGTCAACCATTTTTATTTTGCCAACTGAATTTGTTAAAGTCTTTCTTGTTGATGTAGTCACTATGGAGTTCTTTCTTTTGCCCAATTTCCTTTTGCTCTTCTGGATGGAGGACTTTTAATATTTGAATCGCTCAGCTGGACTTAGATGTACTGACGAGACGTGGATCCCTGAGGGTTCTTGCTACAATTGATGCTTTTAGTGTTAATTTGTTTTTATTTGAAATGGCAATTGGATTTTAGTTTTAATATAAGCTGCTAAGAGAATACTTCTGGCTAGTCAGCAAAGTACTTGATTTTCGGAATCAATGAATTGTCAAAAATAAGAGAGCTACAGAATCTGCAAAAGACATGCTGATTTCAGCCCTTCCTTGGAGAGCTGTTAAGTTATAAGCTATAAGGAAAGAGAACTTGCTTATTTATTGAATTTTTCTTTACTTTCTACATCTAAGCAAGAACAGATTGCATAAAAGAGAGACATCTAGTGGATATTTTACTGCCTACCTTGCAGAAAACTTGCCTGGATCAGTCCTATAACTGTGTGTAATACAATTTTCTAGATATTGGAATTTAACTACAGTTTCCATCTAGACTGATTTGAAACCCATGACATTAATTGTAAAATTATTAAGACCTAATTCAGATATAGAAATGTGAAATAAAGCTTCTCATAAAATTAATGTGGGAGGTGCTACAATAAATAGTGCAATATTTGGATTTCAGATAGTTTCTTGTAATAAGGTTTATACAGAAGGGTTTTGGTTTATATACAAATATTCTAATGCAATCTGTGTGTCTATATCTCATCTTTTGTAATTTCAGACAGTCTTCTCTGCCTTTGTGTTTTCTTATCCTCATGATCCCATCTGACATAAATTAAGGGAAATGACTGATTCAAGGCCATCTAATAAACTTCATTAGATGTTTTTATTAAATATTGCCATGTTTATAGTATTTTAAATTCATTCTACTTTAATAATTTATCATTGATTTCGTTCATAGTTACGTTCTTTTATTTATAACTGATCTACAGTTTTACAGAAAGGTGGGATAACAACAACAACAACAATACAAAGAGAGTCTGCAATAAAATAGTGCAGTGCAGTGCTTATATTCAGGATTTTTTTTTTATTTATTTATTTGTCTTATTTATACCCCGCCTATCCCCTCCCTACTGGAGGACTCTAGGCGGCTTACAGTGTTATATATATCAAATCCAATTATACAGTTATACATCATCATTTATTACATTTTACAATTTGTTACCGTGCGAGGATTCCAATCAGCCCGCAATGTCCATCGAGGGTACTGTCCGCTGCTTCTTTTCTTGCTTCCTTTTCCCACAGTCAGCATTTGTAGCAGCTGAACATTTTGATTCCTAAGACTGCAGAGTTGTTAGTGGCTCCACTACAAGTTAATTCCTCTTTCCTCAATAATTGTTGCAGTTCTGCAACTCTTGGGTTCCTCCAGCCTTGCTGATACCAATCAGCTGTGCACAAATAGTTCTTATTTTTGGCTACATATAGACCTGCATCCATGCTTTTAGCAAATATAAATACTGATACCAGCTGGAGTGTGTATTAACTTGGGGCTAGGCTGGAGATTATAACGGGCCTCATTCCTGTGGCAACTTTCCACTCATTCTTCTTTCCTTCTAATATCCATGTATCCTTGCAATTACAGAACTTGAAACTGTAGTTCTGGAACAAAAGAGCAAGTAAATTCTTACATTTCCTTAAAGCACATAGTGTTTCCTTAAAACACTGACAAATTTAAAGAATTGTTGATTCAGCTAATAAGGCAGAGCATAACAATAAATATGTCATTGCATTACAATGTTAAAAATATTTTATTTTATTTATCAAATTTTGTCACTGCCCATCTCCCTCAAAAGAGGGACTCTGGGCGGTTTACAACAAAAAATATGGTGCTAGAACTGCAGTCCTGCTATATTAAGGATGGCATTGTGAATGAGCAGGATTGTATAAACTTGCTGATCAAGAAGAGAGACTGCCATATTTATTTCAATATTGTTCTATTTAAAGTACAACAGGGCTACTTGATCAAGAATGCAAGAACTGGGGCAACCACTAGATGGCAGCAAAGAATCTGACTTTTATGGCTGTTGTGGGTCTTCCGGGCTGTGTGGCCGTGTTCTGGAAGTTGTGGTTCCTAACATTTCGCCAGCATCTGTGGCTAGCATCTTCACAGACCTGTCTGTGCTCCTGCCCTCTGAAGATGCTGGCCACAGATGCTGGCGAAACATTAGGAAACACAACTTCCAGAACACGGCCACACAGCCCGGAAGACCCACAACAGCCATAGAACTCCGGCCGTGAAAGCCTTTGACAATACAAATCTGACTTTTCTGGATTTCTTAGTTGTCATCTGGTGTTTGATTTTTGCAGCCCAGATGTGATAGCATGTATGTATGTATGTATTTATTTATACATACATATATACATACAATTTATAGGCTGCCTCCAGTGTTGCTGTGAAGAAATTGAATTGGCAAGATTTGAATTAATTTTTAGATACTTACAATTTATACAGCAATCATATTTAACAGTTATCAGGATTTTATGTTTTTGGGTGCGGGTATGTGAGAGAAATAAAGCTTTGCACAGTTTCGTGTTGTGCGCCAGTTACGCCCTTTCCTGGATCAGGATGCCCTCTGTACAGTCACTCATGCCCTGGTCATCTCCCACATAGACCATTGCAATGCACTCTCCATGGGGCTACCCTTGAAGAGTATCCGGAAGCTGCAACTGGTCCAAAATGCAGCTGCGCGTGCAGTTATTGGTGCCCCAAGATTGGCACATGTGACACCTCTGCTGCGCCGGCTGCACTGGGTGCCAGTGTGCTTCTGGGTCCAATTCAAGGTGTTGGTTATCACCTTTAAAGCCCTACATGGCATGGGACCAGGCTACCTGAAGGACCATCTCATCCCCATAACATCAAATTGTCCCACTCGGTCATGCAGAGAGGGCATGCTGTGGACCCCATCAGTAAGGGAGTTTCACTTGGCGGGGTCCAGAAGGCGGGCCTTCTCCGCGGCGGCGCCCGCCCTTTGGAACATTCTACCCCCAGAGGTGAGGCAGGCCCCATCGCTCCCGGCCTTCTGGAAGAACTTAAAAGACCTGGTTCTGCTGCCTCGCCTGGGATGAGAAGGATAACAGCTCCTCCTGGGGATGGCTGGTCCCATAGAGCCCTTTTAAAAACAATTGTGTTGCCTCTTGGATTTTATCTTTAATTTATTTATATTTATATATATGTATAGGTATTATATTTTTATTCATTTTAATTATTGACTTTGTAAACCACCTAATAATAATAATAATAATAATAATAATAATAATAATAATGGGCGTGGTGGCTCAGTGGGTAAGACACCAGGCTTGTCTATTGGAAGATCGCAAGTTTGGAGGTTCGAATCCCTAGCCCCACGTGACGGAGTGAGTTCCCGCACTCGGCCCAGCTCTTGCCAACCTAGCAATTCGAAAGCATGCAAATGCAAGTAGATTGTACCACTTCGATGGGTAGGTAACAGTGTTCCGCGTGCATGCCGGCCACATGACTGCGGAAGCATCTTCGGACAACACTGGCTCTTCGGCTAACAAACCGAGATGAGCACCGGTCCCTAGAGTTGGACACTACTGCACAAACGTGCGGGGGGAACCTTTATCTTTACCTAAACCGCCCAGAGTCCCCTTTGGGGGAGATGGGGCGGTGATATAAATTGATAAATAAATAAATAAATAAATAAATAAATAAATACATACATACATACATACATACATACATACATACAAAACATAAATGCTTTATCCCTAGCTTGTGTAAATGTTAGGCAGTCAATCATAGACTCAGCAGTTCACAACACCTGGTTGACAGTGTCTGTGCTTATGTTCCTTCTACAAAAAAGTCCATTCCTGATTACCAAGCTGTCTTCATTCATCAGCATGGGGAGTCATTTTGGTGTTGCAACTGGAAGCCAGAAGTCCCTGCAAATACCAGGAATTTACTTTTAGGTTGTGATTTCTGTTGTCCTACTGTTCTAGAAAATATGAGAAACTGATCATGGAGTGGCTGTAACTATATATCCAATGAAGGTCATCTACAGGAGGTTTAAAAAGTCAAGATTGTGATCATGACCACCAGTTGAAGCTCCTCCCTGCACATTAAGAAGGGAAGGGCTTTCATTGAGTGTTTGAAGCTGCCATCTTGACTTTTGACCCCCATCCCACACAGACACCTAGGTTCCTATGAACAATATCACAAAAGAAAGTTCTTTTCCCTCTCTGTATTTAGCTGGTGGTGATTTTCCAAGGACAAGTGACATTTGAAAAATCGCAGCCTAATTTTAGCTCAGTGCAACTGAAGAACGTGAGCAAATGACTAGCAGGCACCTTGATGTATTTCCGGATAAAATGTTGAAAGTGGACTTAATTCAAGAGGAAAAGCTGACTTCCTGTACTATTATCTGCTATTTTGAGAAGATACTAAATGCAAGCTAAATATTGCCTTGGTGGCATGAAAGCTATAACCAAAGAGAATAATTCTTATATAAAGTTGGTATTATTTTTGCCAGACAGCAGCAAGACAGGTGAAATCCTTGAGAATATGGAAGTGAACACCTTCATTTGACTTCCCCTTTTTTGAGGGGGTGTTGGAGTTTCGTTTTTTGGGTTTTTTTTGTTTTTGTTTTTTTGGTGCCTTTGAGCCAGTCTTGACTCCTGGTAACTACATGGACAAGTCCCTACAGTTTTCTTGGCAACATTTTTCAGAAGTGGTTTGCCATTGCTGCCTTCTTCCTAGGGCTGAGAGAGAATGGCTGGCCCAAAGTCACCCAGCTGGCTTCAGGCCTCTCAAAAACTCCACAATGATTGAACTGTATGAACCAATGTTTTAATTCACTATATGGTAACTTTTCATATCCCTGTTCTGTACATATCGAGCAGAGAATTCTGGAAGTTGCAGTCCCAACCCATCTTGAAAATGCCAGGCTGGGTTTAACTGAGGAAACAGTTGAATGCTTATTTATTAGCATTAGGTATGCATGCTGAAGATACAATATGGTTTACTGCTGTTATCATTTTTGAAAAGGAATGTCCAAGCATTTTAGAGCAGCCTTGGTTAGTCTCTAGATGTGTTTGGCTGGCTGGCATTCTGGTAGTTGCAATTAAATGCATCTGGACTACACATCTGGATAAACACTAGAGTAGGTATTCTGACCTCATGCAGAATAGTATGCCATTAAAGTTAGCTGTGAATCATCTGGCTTACCAGAATGAGAAATAGCAGCCTTTGTGTATGGAAATGTTAACATCTTTTATTCTTACACTAATGTTCTGAGACCAGAGTACTTCAGCCCTGCTTAGATTGTGATAGAGCATTGATTTGAGGTCAGGCAACATCTCTACATCTGTCACATTGACCACAGAATATTTTCTAGCAATAAATGGCATCCATTAAGCAACTTAAAAATCTATATTATTTAGTAGGGTTTTAACAGCACAAGCACTTTCAGAACTGAAAAAGAAAAACATTTCTGTGGAGGAGTTTTTACTTTTATTCTTCTTAAGTCTGATGTTATTAAATATGCTAATGGTGAATTCATTCTTTCAGTGGAGACCCCTATATAGCCATAGCCATAACAGAAATCTCAGCAGGTTTGCAGAACTCCAAAAGGGATTTTTTTTAATGGCAATAAAACAAACCAAGCAAGCAAATGTTATGACAATATATCCTGGAGGCAATTCACACCAACCCTACGTGTATAAGAATGACATACATATCTCTTATTACCAGTGACCTGGGGATGCTGCTTTAATTGGCAAGCTAATGGTGTGGATTTTACTGCATCAAGCAAAAGCTCTGTTATCAGTTGAGGCCCCTGATAAAGACAATTTACTATCTAAAGAAAGGCAATGCCTCTGAACAGCAATGAAATTACCCTTGCTTTTGTGATAAATCTGAGGTGTCTTTAGAACTTTTCTAGGCTGAGTTCCAGTCAGAAACAATGTGGTATATAGCAGTTTTAGTGTTGCAGTAGAAGAACTATTGATTAGGTGTGCTTCAATCCTAAAATAGTGATTTACTTGAAATAATGTATTATTCGTTTTGATGGGATTTATGCCCAAATGAGAATGCATGGGAATATTTCCTTAGCTCCAATTAAAAAAAAAAAACGGGGAACATATTTTAATTTTCTTTACAAGATTTCATGATGTTTAAAGCCAGAACCCAGGAGCTTTATTAATTATAACATTTGGTAAAAGAGCTGAGTTGAACAAGTGTGTATGTATGTGTCTGTGAAACCAGTATTCTTCAGTATTTTTTGCGGGACAATCTTTCTAGTGTTGTCTCTGCCCATGTGCTTAGAATAGACATGCTTCAGATCCTTGAAGAAATGTCATCTGATGGGATCTAGGAGGCGTGTCTTTTGCATTACAGAGCCTACCCTTCACTGCTAGTTGTAGGAGTGAAGGAGTGGGAGAACAAAGCCCAAAGTCCATATCTTTAAAAAATACTGAGTGATATCAGTAAAATTAGAGGTGTTTTACCACCTCATTTAAAAAAGTTGTAGCATTTGCAAGAATAAAATAACATTGGAAAATGGGTTGTAGGTACACCTGCTAGGCTTTAATGCAACCCCAGAGCCCACTTTTATTGGCACCAAAAATTGGTGGCAATACAATTTGTTGCTGTTTGTGATAAATCACTTGTTTCAGAATTCCAGCGATAACATATTTAGAAACTTTTTTTTCTAAGTTAGGACTAAAAAAGAAAGGATTATTTATTTATTTATTTATTTATTTATTTATTTATCACATTTCTTCACCGCCCATCTCGACAAATGACTCTGGGCGGATATTTTTTAATGGATTTTTTTTTCAAATGCCCCACTGAATGAAAAAAGTTTGCATTTTCTAAAATAAATATATAGCCAATAGTAAATCATTTATCTTCAGTTTCAAGAAAAAATACTGGGCAGTGGTGGCAAAAGTATTTATGAACTTGTACTGTTCTCTCAAGCATGATTAAGCCTTGGAATTCTAATTAATTTCAGTAGGAATTAATTTCACATGAATGTTTTTATAATTCTAGTTTATAGTTTAAATATTCTGAAATATTTATTGCATAATAATATTAATTGTAATAAGCTTCTTTCTTTGATTTCATTGAGACCGGTTGTGTTAATTAGTTTAAATACAAATTGTACCCAGATGAGTAAACTGTTGCCATTCTATGAGAATTAAATTAATGCTATTAAGATTAGCGTTGTTTAGATAACCTTGGGATATTCATGTTGAAAGCAAATAACAGTTTGCCATATAGTGTTACTAAACGACAATTGTATAACTACTGCAGTTTGAGTAGAAAATCTTCCATTCACAGTTGGATTATTATTATTCCATTATGCTTTGTGATAGTGTGTAAATCAATGAAATTAACACGATGTTCGAGACTAAATAATATCTCTAGAGTACAAAAGGATTGTTCTGCAATTGGAAACACTATTGTTTAGAGGTTTTGTAGCAATGAAATATGAAATAAGGCCATACAATCTTTTTTAACACAAACACAGAATCAACATTTCCCCCCTGCACATTACAGGTGCATAACCTGAGCTAAGAAAACAAATGGTTTCAAGTTAAAGAAACCTCATTACTATTGCTAGAACATTATTTATTATATAGTGAATATGAATGTAGTGTAAACCCCATGCATTAAGAGATTTCAGACATTCCATGTATTTTTTGGTTTGGTTTGACTCAGAGTTCAGTAAAGTAGGGTATGTCTTGGTACATCTTGGTATGTCATGGCCAGGGATATGTCATACTCAGACTGTAAATGCCACCACTTGCCAATTAGATCCATGCTCCTCCTGGCTGGTGAAGGCAGCTCAGGAGGTGATGTGTGGGTGGGTCCAGGTGATGGTGAATTCATCCTTGAAGGAGGGAGTCTTCCCAGGAACGCTTAAAGAGGCACTGGTGCAACCCCTCATCAAGAAACTCACTGGATCCCACCGTATTGGACAATTTTCATCCAGTCTCCCACCTCCCCTTTTTAGGGAAGGTGGTTGAGAAAATGGTGGTGTTGCAGCTCCAGAGGATCCTGGATGAAATGGATTATCTGGACCCTTTTCAGTCGGGTTTCAGGCCCAGATATGGGATGGAAACAGCTTTGGTCGCACTTTTGGATGATCTCTGCTGGGAGCAGGATGGGGGCACTGCATCCATCCTTGCTCTTCTTGACCTCTCAGTGGCTTTCAATACCATCAACCCTTTTGGGTCGGTTGGGGGTGGGTGGCACAGTTCTGTGCTGGTTTACCTCCTTCCTGCGGGGCCGGTCCCAATCGGTGTTGATAGGGAGTGAGAGATCTGGCCTGCGGCCCCTCCTTTGTGGGGTGCCGCAGGGTTCCGTACTCTCCCCGCTCCTTTTTAACATCTACATGAAACCACTGGGTGAGATCATCCGTCACCATGGGATGAGGTATCATCAATACGCTGATGATACCCAATTATACATCTCCATCCTGGGTGACTTAAGTGATGCTGTGACTACCCTCTCTCGGCCCTGGAGGCTGTAGGGGTCTGGATGGGGAACAACAGGCTTCAGCTGAACCCTGGTAAGATGGAGTGGCTGTGGGTTGGGGGCTCCTCGGTATCCGGGAAATTACCATCTTTGGTTCTGGATGGGGCTGCCCTGCCCCAGACAGACCTGGTGAGGAACCTGGGGGTCCTCCTGGACTCACGACTCCTGCTCAAAGAACAGGTGGCAGCCGTGGCCAGGAGGGCCTTTGCCCAACTTCGTGTTGTGCACCAGTTACGCCCCTTCCTTGATCAAGAAGCCCTCATATCAGTAACTCATGCCCTAGTCATCTCCCGTATAGACTATTGCAATGCGCTCTACATGGGGCTATCCTTGAAGAGTATTCGGAAGCTACAGCTGGTTCAGAATGCAGCCACGTGAGCAGTTTTAGGGCCCCCAAGAATGGTGCATGTAACACCTTTGCTGTGTGAGCTGTATTGGGTGCCAGTTTCTTCCAGGTCCAATTCAAGATGTTGGTCATTACCTTTAAAGCCCTACATGGCATGGGTCCAGGTTACCTGAGGGACCACCTCACCCCCATTACATTGACCAGTCCCACCCAGTCAGGCAAAGAGGGCATGTTACGGACCCCGTCCATTAGAGATTGTCAATTGGCAGGGTCAAGGAAGAGAGCCTTCTCTGCTGTGGCCCCCGCCCTGTGGAATACTTTGCCCCCAGAAGTGAGGCAAGCCCCCACTCTTCTGGCCTTCCGAAAGGGAGTGAAAACCTGGCTCTGCCATCTCGCCTGGGGCGGGAGGGTGGGCAAACAATTGTGGGGGTGGTTAGCGCCTTGAAGAGGCCCCGGGGAATTATATGTATTAAATTAAGATCTTTGTATTTGCCATCTTGGATTTTTCTGTAGCTTGAATCATGTCAACTGGATTTCTATTTTCTCAGTGGAAACGTTTCGCTCCTTATCCAAGGAGCTTCTTCAGTCTGAGCAAAGTTGGTAAGGGAATCCTAAATATGTTTCTAGGTAGCTGTGTGACCTTACACCTGGGGCTAGGTCATTGTTATATTGAGATGTTATTTTAAGTCCTTTTATCAACTAAAGGAGGATCGTTAAGATCACCATGCTGCTGTTGAGCTTGTGAAATGGTCTTAAGATCATTTAATATATAGATATAGATGATATAGATAGATATAGATATAGATATAGATATAGATATAGATATAGATATAGATATAGATATAGATATAGATATAGATGGCAAATAGTTGTTTTGCATGTGAATGTTCTGTTTTAGAACCAGGACTGTTTTCAAGTGCAGGTAAAATTTACTGCTTCTATATAGGCTGAGTTAGATTGAACAGCTATGACCTGAAACCCCCAGGAGTCCTGAGTAACTTAAAAACAGGGTGGTCACATTTTTTTAAACCTTACTAAGTTTGCATTGGCCAAGTTGGAAGACTATCAAAACTTTTTCTGGGCTTTGCCCACCCTTTTGACTGTGGAAACCTGCCATTGTGCAGTTTCTGTACCTCAGAATTTGAAAACCCCATTGATATATAGATTAAAATGTAATTACTACAATTGGTTTATTTATTTATTGTCCAACTCTACCACCAATGAAGTCATTAGGGTTTTTTTATTCCTGGGAGAATACGTGGGTGGGTTCGTGTAAATTCATTTATCATTTTATGGGGTCAAAGTACTGCAAAATTTGAAGACTGCCTTAGAGTGTTTTGCATTCATGGCTTTGTTGTTGTCATTCATGATGAAGCCTGGAGCCAACTCATGGGTCCACTATTAGCCCATCTAGACCAAGGATAAACAACCTGTGGCTCTGGGACCCCTAAATTCCTCCCTGTTTTGTGAAGCTGCCTCTAACCATGTCATTTTGTGGCTAAACACACCCACACCCACTAACACACAGAGACTGAGATGAAGAATCAGTCCTAAAATAGGTTGAACACTTAAACAACAATCACACTCAACCTTCCCCCCCCCCTATGGAAAAACCGGAAAAGTTGGTGCTGCTCTGAAGTGTGATGTAGCTATGCACTATGCATGATAATCCAGCCCATTACTTCTGCCCATTTCCCATATTAAATGTAGCTCCTGGCCATCAAAAATTGCCCATCTCTGATTTAAATCAAAACCCAGCGGCTTTCCAAGTCTTCTGGCAAGAATTCTTTTCTCTCAGCAGCTATCTGACTAATATTGATTTATTTCAGGACTGAATTTGGATCCCTTTCTATTTTGCCACTGAGGTATGGATTTTTCTCCCTGTCAAAACTGAGTTTCTAAATTTGATGGCTGTTGTGGGTCTTCCGGGCTGTGTGGCCGTGTTCTGGAAGTTGTGGTTCCTAACGTTTCGCCAGCATCTGTGGCCGGCATCTTCAGAGGGCAGGAGCACAGGTAGACTGGGCACAGAGATTTCGCTTCTGTCTGTGCTCCTGCCCTCTGAAGATGCTGGCCACAGATGCTGGCAAAACATTAGGAACCACAACTTCCAGAACACGGCCACACAGCCCGGAAGACCCACAACAGACATCGAACTCCGGCTGTGAAAGCCTTTGACAATACATTTCCAAATTTGGTTTGGTTTGTGTGTGTGTGTGTGTTTAACTATGGATGTGATTGCATTTTATTCTTTAAGTCTCTCTTAAAAATTAAAGGTAACAATTATCATAGTAGTTCTTTATTTGTCTCTGGGCTTCCACTTAACATTTGCTTTGGACTGAATAAATGACATTCTGTATGAAGTAACGTATCCATTTCTGGCTTAGTCAGGACATATCTTTGGAAATGTACCTGGACCTTTAAAAATAAGTATAGCTGATATCATTCACCTGTAAACAGGGAATGCCTTTTCTTTGCAGTAAATTGAGTTGAGTTCTCAAAGTCATTCACTGTAATAAGAGTAAGGCACCAAGTTTCTGGATGGAAAAGCTGCCAGAAGGTCTGAAAATAATCTACCCAGTTGAGACATTCTCCTGGACTGGCTGATGCCTATGAACAATTATACCCTATTGAAATGAAAAGCTGATTAAGGCCATCCCTCTCTGAAAAGAGAGGATAAAAGTAAAGGTATGTTACAAGGTAGTTTCCACATATTGAGTAAAACATATGATGAGGGCATTAGGACCATGTGCAAGGCAATATCACCATGTACCTACATGTGCTTAGTTCCCTCCATTCTTCCTAGAATAAAGGTGATGAAGATCAAGCAGTCATTTAACAGTTGTCCTTACGTTTTATAAGCATGGGTGGACTAACTATTCTTTCCCACTGTCCCTTCCAAACATGTTCTGGGTGCTGGTGAATCATAATCCTTGCATGGGAACTTTTAACTGTCTGTCAATATGTGTAATGGTTAGAAACGGGCCCCTACTTTGGCCTGTTACATAATATTTTCAATCTAACATTTTCTCCTAAGTGCTAATTTGTTTTGGATACAATTTAGGCTGAAGTTTAAAAATTGAAGGTGGTTTCTTTCACCTTCTTTAAAGGGGAGAATCAAGCTTGTAGCCTTTGGTTTCTCCAGGACAGAAACAACCAGAGTGTGGTGAAAAGTGCCCTTCCTTCCTGGTTCCAGTCCTAAGAAACTTTCCATAAGAAAGCATTTTCTTTCCAAACAGGTGGAGTGACAAGAAAGGAACCAGGAAGAAGAAGGTGTGCCTATAAGTGAGAGAAAGAAAGGGAACATTTTCCCACTCTGTTAGGCCACAATTTGTGTTACCTATCATTGAAGTGCTAAGCACATAGCTAAGCACATAGCGCTGAACCATCAACCAAGATTCATAAACCACATAGCTGTATAACCCAGTATAAAACATTACCAAAAAACAACATAAACCCCATATAAATTAGCAACCTGTGTAAATCCAGCATGGGTGAGACTGACGGGGAGAATATTTTTGTTTTTCTCTTTTGGTTTGGTCTTCACCCAAATGCACTCAAGACATTATTGAAAGAAAACCCAGGCTCGGCAAAGGCCAAGCAGGCAGTGCACAAGCTTGGCACTTCGCTCTTGAGATCTCTGGACTTTCTTAGCAATACATGTCATTGCTGCCAGTTAATCAGGGCTGTATTTATAAAGAGCTTTGACGTGAGAGTTTCTCACTCAGTAGTAATAAGATAAGGCCTTCTGAACCCTGCCAGCTGCAGGAAATCCATGTTATCCTGTCTCACTTGCCCTCTGTGTCAGCTCCAGTGAGGCAAAGCACAGCCTCAGAAAAGGACATTCCCTTAGACAGCCACAAGTGCTTTTATGATTAGCTTGAGGCAACTCCTGCTCTGTTGCCCTGATTCTCTAAACAACCCCAGATTTCTTCAAGGCTGCAAATGGCTTTTCTCTGGGACCCTTTGGAAATCTCAACTCTTCCTTGTCCCTCTTCAATAAGCAAGAAGAGATTTCGTTTTTTGAAGTCATACAGGTACTTGATCTGTGCCTAGAGCAAGTCAATATTGCTGACATTCACTCTAAGCATAATTTTGTCTGCGGCCTCAAGTGGATGATGGTAGGGCTTGTGCGGGGTGGAAATGTCTTGTTCTACTGCAATTGCTTGCATTTATGCCATACAATTCATGTTTTGCATGTTACCATAATAGGAATCTTCTAAAGAAGCAGCTTAACATAAAATTTAGGAATTAGTTTAACATTAGTGTATCAACCATAAATTAATATTTTAAAAGGGAAAAATGAGTGTATATTTAAAAAGAAGAAATAACCAAATTTAAATTACAGAGGTTTTGGCCAGCTTTGGAAATCCAGTGATTTATCTAATTAACGGTGTAGTAAAAGTATGATGCTATAAACTCTGTGAAACAGTTTTGGAGATTGCTTTCATCATAACAACTTGAGGAGGTAAGGCAATGTGATATTCGGGTTTATCGCATAAACTATCAAGTGCAACAGTAATAACCATTTTCTTATTTGTACTTTAAAAGTTAAATAATATGAAGCAAAATGCATTTCCTCTGGGAGAAGTGAGTACCGCATTTAATAAATGGGCAATGATTAAGAAACTTGCTGTTTTGCTTTGCTTCATTGTCTTTTATTTAGATCATTTAATATAAAAGACATATTTGTAGCTGTTGCTGCTGTTAAGGTTATAATCCTATATTTTCTAATCCAGGAGTAAATCCTTTCTAACTCATTGATGCTCACTTCTAAATAAAATATGATTCCACTCTTATTCATTAATAATTTCTGTTCATGTAATAAGGAAAATTGTTTTTATTCATCCTTGTTTAATATTATGTACATGTATGAATGTCATATCCTTCCTTCTATTGGTATATAGAGAATAGGCCATTAGACAGTACAAAGGTATATTAGGCTGTAATCCTTACTTGGGAGTAATTCTGACTGAATTTAATTAGGTTTACTTCTGACATGTATAGGATTGCACAATATGGCTATAATCCCATGTACATTTACCTTTGGAGTAAGTCCATTTGAATTTAAGAGGAGACATGCATAGAAATGTGCTATTGAGATACTAATATTTTTGCAGTGCCAAAGAATGTTATAAATGATTATATACAGACAGGTCACAAACCAATTACAGTGCTAGTATAGAGAAAAATACATTAATGTATTATTAAACTTACAGCACAATATTAGATGCCATGGGTGCAATAAAATGTTTTATAACATGTAGGAAAGAACAATTTGCTTGCTTTCTGTTGAATCACACATACATTTTTTGTGCTTTCAACTGGATTACTGTCAATTATCTCTTTGAATAAGGGAGGGGAGGGAGGGGAAGCCATTGTGTTCATATCTTTCCCTCTCTCCATGACTCTGTGCTTAAGAGTTTTAGTGTTATGTGTCAACATTCTGAGATGCACTCTGGACTCATATCAAGATTACATATTAATCAGTAATTAGTATTTTTTTGTCACTATAATAATTTTTGGTTACTTTTTCTGCTAAAAATTTAAGATTAGAAGGTATCTTCTGGACCATTAATCCAGTTCTTTGTAGATGTTAGTATTAAATGTCCCTTTGTATTAAAATAAAAATAAGCATGAGCATTTTAAAACTACACAATTTTCTATGTTTTTTTTTTCATAGTTTGTTGACATTTTGGTGCTTGCTACTTGGAGCAAGTTATTGTGGAATACAGATCACATAATGAAATAACAATTAGGTAATTATGAAGATGATTATTCTGTATTAACTGTAATTGAGCCTCTCCTACCTCATATGGGTTTGGGTACCGATGTTAGCTGGAATTGCAGAAGTGGGAAGGATAGGTATTATCCTTCTAGTACTTTGGGGTTGGAAATAAAATAGGGGGATTGGAGTATTAATATAGTGCTGCAATTTCACCAGCTTCATTCTTTCAGATATATTTCAAAAACTGTGATAGATATTCTGTGGTCCCTTGTTTCGCTGTAACTGAAGAATACTGCCTGAATGTCCTGAATTTGAGTGAAGGAAAACACGCTGAGACTTGGTGTACAGGCTCTAGTATTTTATTTTTCTACTCTGCTAGACAGAATCCAGCTAAACTAAATGAACTAGTGATGCTCAGAGAAAAGGCCCAAGAAACTAGGGCGGGGCCTTCTTTAGCCTCTTGGGAGGAAAGCAAAGTGATTCAGTACTGCACATGCGTTTATCCCCCTGGAGGGAGCCCCCTCCTTCTTCACTAGTTATCTCCCTGACACTGAATCAACTAAAAGGTCGTTTCACATCAGTGAAATATTTGGTAACAATTTCAGTGTCCATAATTATTTAAAAAACAGTTCTCACAAACAGTTCTTGGCTATATTCTACATTTTGACCTGTGTTACAGGATTTCTGGCAATGAACTTAGAGACAATGAATAGAAACAAACAGCACGAATGTTTGATCGACAGTGCAATACTTTTAATTAGATTCAGAAGAGGTGCTTTGGAACATACAGGAGCATGAATGGAACACCTGTCTACAACTCATTAAACAATACAACTCACGTCTTTTCTAGGATAGTATGGCTACAGTGGAAGCTTCCCTGCAGGAGCCACGTGATGCTAGAAACTGATAGAATCTGTGGGAAGGAAATAATGTATGAGGTACAGCACTGAATGGGGGAAGGTCTCATAATGTCTCCCTTTCTCAACAAAGACAACATATGCATTTCATTTTTAGTTGACCAGATATATGTGTATAATGTTTCCTCTCTACTTTCTATCTAGCTAATAGCAAGAAACTGCTATGCATTGAGGATTTTTAAACAAACGAAGAACCTTTGATCGCCAGCCATTGGCATCAATTGGGATAACAGCTATGTGGAGATATTTTTTTTTTGTTCAAGTTTTTATCTCACTTCATACAGAATATAATTGCTGTATATTATTATGAGAGCGAAAAATTAACTCTGCTCTAGTATGGAGTAGAATTGATACAGAATCAAAGCATACCTGCTCTGTGATTTCCAACCATAGCAGCTTCTAGATGAGTGACTTCAGCTCCCAGGATTTCCAGCAATGGCCATGCTGGCTGGGGAATTCTGAGAATTGAAGCCTACACATCTGGAAGTTGCCAAGGTTGGGAATCCCTATCAGCTTTTTTCCTCAACCTGTAACATAATTGCATGGCATCACTTTTCCAACATTTACCAGCTGCATGCTTAAGAAGTCTGTGTCTTTAAAGGAATACAGCAATTACACATTTATAGAGAACAACAATTCTGGCTCAAATCCTTGAGGGACCAATATATAGTGTTTATTTCCTTCCACTGTGAGAAAAAATGGCACTAGGCTTTATTAACAGTTTCTTTAAAAAAATATTCTAATTTTTAGTGTGATTCAGAAAATTGGAAAGCTTTTTAAGACTGAGTGGTAGGAAGGGCCACAGAGGAACAGGAGTTTTTCAGTTGTGATGCCTATATACCTCATCAGCTATGCAAGGTCAAAATAACTCTGCCTAGTTTAGTAGTTGGAGGCTAAATATTTTTTGCATTTTATTCCTTAGCTTCCTGTTTCATAGAAGCATTCATTTAAAGTATTTGTATACTAGTTTTAGCAGACAGGTTTAATAAATTATTATTATTTTAAAATGTTCAAATATTTTATAAAAAGCATAAGATTAAAACAGAAGAATTGGATAAAGAATAAAAAAACAGAATAAAAGCAATCCATAAAATAAATAGTATTAGGGGCAATTGATTGGTTAAAAAAACAATACAAATATGTGTTTTCAACAGCTGCTTAAAACACACACACTTTGTTGCTTGGCCTATTTCAAAGGGAGGTCACCTCATATGAGTGCCATAATAGGAAATGCCCATTTTATTTATTTATTTATTTATATCCCACCTTAATTATGTTTTATAAATAACTCAAGGTGGCGAACATACCAAATACTCCTTCCTCCTCCTATTTTCCCCACAACAACAACCTTGTGAGGTGGGTTGGGCTGAGAGAGAGGGACTGGCCCAAGGTCACCCAGCCGGCTTTCTTGCCTAAGGTGGGACTAGAACTCACAGACTCTTGGTTTCTAGCCCGTTGCCTTAACTACTAGACCAAACTGGCTCTCCTTTTTCTCATCTTTATAAAACAGCTGAGATGCAGAGAGAGGGACTGGCCCACAAAGGTCATGGGTATCTGAGAGGCTGATATAATTGAAGATCCTCTTTTAGATCATCATCATCAACAACATCATCTTAAAGGAAGGAATGCAGCCATGTACCAGAAGAATGGATAAATCACATGTCTTCATACAGTTAGATTTTCTTTTTCAATGTGACCTGAAAGAACCCCCCAGAAACCATTTGTTATACGATTATTATGAGACTGAATTAATCTGCAAAAATTGGAGCAGATAGTTTAGATAGCAGAATAATGAAGGGTATTTGAAAATATCCAAAATTTAATTATAGGCAAGAAAAAAATCAGTAAACACACAAAGCTCAGAACAGAAAAAAGCACAGTATCATATTTATAAGCAGAAATACTTTATTTATATTGCATGTCCACTGAAGGACACAATTCCAATTCTTAATTCAGATATGATGGCTTTTGATCTGGGAAGAGTCACAGACACATTCTATAGCCATAGACTATATGTTATTCAAACTGGAAAATAATTATTACTGCCATCCAGGATTGCTTCTAAATCATATTATATAAACTACTTTCACATGTAATTTTGGAACAAATTCTGAATAGGTAAGATGTATCTTTTTTCTGTCCAGATACCAAAGTGAGTTAAATGTATGTGAAGTAGAAAAGGCAGTAGTGACTCCATGCATAAGAGGAAATAATGCATACCTATGACATATTTCTGATCCTTTCAAACAAAGACTGGGAAACCAACAAGTCTGTCCTTTTTTTAATGTAAAAAAGGAGATCATTCAGAAAATTTGAGTATGATGTCTTCAGAGCTGCAGTGGAGTGGGAGCAAAACGTAAACAACTTTGGGCAAGCTCCATTTTTTAAGGAGCAAAGAGATTAGAAACTTGGTTCATAAAAATGTTCATCTCAACATTTTAAATGGCAGCATTTTTCTTTGTAAACAAGTTGATTGTTCTGTCTCAGCTCTAACTTAAAAATTGCCACTGGAATTGAAGCATAACCCCCCCCCCCACTGCAATTTATTTCTCAATTCCAGATAAATAAACAAACAAATATTCCATTTGTGAAGAAAGTGAAATCCAATATTTCTTTAAAAACAAAAATTGACATCAAGTAAATTGGGGTCTCCAGTTGCTAGACAGTGCCCTCTTCTAGGGACATATATCCCACTGGTTTAACAGAAATTTGTTTCTTAGTACACATGCTTTCTTGGGAGGTAGAAACAACTGTGTCTCTGAGTCTGTTTTGCATAATACTGTATTCCCATGTGTCCAAGTCCTGGAAAAATAATAATAGTGGCTATTAAAATAATGGACAATTGAGGACTGTTTTGTGTGTTCTTTTGTTTTACTCCCTGCTTTGGTTTCCTCCTTTGGTTTCCACCTAAGATGTTTCTTCTGGCTATGAAGTCTTGTCATGTGGTAATGAGCAGCTGCCAACCATTGACTTTTCTAAGTACATGTGTGGAAGTTTACACTAAAAGAGAGAAAAGACTGTGAGAAACTCAGTCTAATCATTTAATTATTCCACGTAGCACTACAATTTCCCCCGAAGTCTTTATTATTAAGCTTGTCTCACACAAGTTATTTTATTAATGCTGTTGCTAATGAACCTGCGGATATATTAATCACAAATAACTATTTAGACCAGAGCTGACAAAGATACAGCCTGGAAATTTATCAGGACCCTTGAGAAAACCAGTTAATCCTACCACAATATACACAAATTATTGAACTATCTTCAGGATCCAAAAAGCAAAACCAAAGTGGCTGCCCTACTCATGGGACTTATAGTTTACCTCTTCTGCATGCTTTAAATAAGCAGCACATCTCAAGGTATGTAGAGAAAATGGTTGGATTTAAGTATTTAAACCCGCCCAGAGTCCCTTGTATGGGAGATGGGCAGGGAATAAATCTGAAAAATAAATAAATAAATAAATAAATAAATAAATAAATAATATGGTTTGTTTGGTTTGCCTAGGTTTGTTGTGGGAATCCAGCCATTGTGATGTATAACGAATAGTGGATGGCTTTGTGCAAAGTATGAATTCATCTATGGTACTTAAGGATTATATGTGAGCCAGACCATTATTTGTTGTCGTTAAGTCGTGTCCGACTCTTCGTGACCTCATGGACCATAGCACGCCAGGCCTTCCTGTCCTCCACTGTCACCCGGAGTTTACTCAAATTCATGTTCGTTACATCGGTGATGCTATCTAACCATCTCATCCTCTGCCGTCCCCTTCTCCTTTTGCCTTCAGTCTTTCCCAGCATCAGGGTCTTTTCCAGTGAGTCCTCTCTTCGCATTAGGTGGCCAAAGTATTTGAGCTTCAGCTTCAGTATCTGTCCTTCC
Source organism: Charina bottae (assembly GCA_023362775.1). Classification (NCBI taxonomy): domain Eukaryota; kingdom Metazoa; phylum Chordata; class Lepidosauria; order Squamata; family Charinaidae; genus Charina; species Charina bottae. The sequence continues at coordinate 8,147,782 of JALMGJ010000012.1, forward strand.
AATGAGCAGTCAGGGTTGATTTCCTTTAGGATTGACTGATTTGACCTCCTTGCAGTCCAAGGGACTCTTAAGAGTCTTCTCCAGCACCACAGTTTGAAAGCATCAATTCTTTGGCGCTCAGCCTTCCTTATGGTCCAACTCTCACAGCCATACATTACTACTGGGAAAACCATAGCTTTAACTATACGGACCTTTGTTGGCAAGGTGATGTCTCTGCTTTTTAATATGCTGTCTAGGTTTGCCATAGCTTTCCTCCCAAGGAGCAAGCATCTTTTAATTTCATGGCTGCAGTCAGACCATTATGGCATATGTTTATTATGTTGTCCATCCCTGCAAGGATTCTTGGATGTAATAATATGGGTCTGGAATGAAGGTTCAGGGACAGTTTTCCGCCATCTTTCAGAAACACAATGAAAGCACACGCTTCAGTAGTTTTTCTTCCCAAATGAGGTGATTGACAAAGGCCCTTGGCATTATCCTTTTCCATTCTAAAGAATATTTAATTGGAGATCTTCCATAATTATGGGGTACCTCAAAAAGAATGTACTGGATTTGGCTGAACAGGAAAATGCTGTGATTAGCAAAAAGACTAAGGGTTTTTTTTAATTGTTTATTTTAACCTATTACAATCATATTATCCCTAAGCTAGAAGGTTGATTGGAAGTGATATGTGAGCAATCCAATACATTTGAAAGGCATTGGCTTGGAAAGGCAGTTTCAAGTATAAAGATAAAATATCTGCAAAAACAGCATGCAAGACATGGATCAAATTACACCAAATCTTGAATTTGATTAACTGTGTTCTGTTGACTAAACTGTAACTGTCTGGATCCACACATCACACTAGTTTGTAAATCGTGAATTCCAAACCCCACCTGGCTTCTAACTACAAGGAAAGAGAGCTAGTTCAGACAAAAACAGCCTGAATCCAGATTAGTTCATTTCAGTAAAGTGATGGGAGAAGACCCTTCTCTGACCCAGAAGTCTTGAGTCCATTTCATCTTGTAGGCAGGAGAAGAAGGCACAAAGGTTGGGTTTTGTATTCACTGTAAATAAGGCTTGCATGCTAGATTGGGCAGTTGCTGGGCTTCTTTGTTAAATGGCTTTTCTAGTTCTTGAAATAAAGTTATCAGACTACAATCTGTACTCTAGGGTCAAATGTTGAAACCAGAATGTTCTCTTCAAGACATTTTAATGGCTTTCAGAATGGACAGGAAAAATAAAAAACTCTTTAGACTCCACCCATTTCTAGGGAGGTACTAATTGCCTTTTGTTTTATTTTTTTATTCCTTCCTGAAAAGATGTCTTTAAATGTAAGAAATTTGACAATAACATATCAGAAATCGTAAGAGTATTATAAATAGAACAGTCATCAGATCTGATATTAGATACACCAAGCAAACATGTTGACACAAGTACAGCATCTTCTGTGCCAGAACAGAGCTTCTTAGGAACTGCATGTATGAATGAAATGAGTATCAATCTGAATGCTGTATTGTTGTTTGCTTAGCACTAGCCAATTGTGGCAGTGATTTTTTTTTTAAAAAATACTAAAATATATAATTGTTTCTTAGTATTAATTGTTCTTTAATTTTACTTGTAAGTTATTAAAATATTCCAAAAGTATCGAAGCCCATGTAAAAATACCCTAATCAAGACTTAGTCCCTTGTGGATACTGTAATTTTTTTTCCTCTTTGTCCCTTGTAGAGATGTTCCCCCCACTCCCCACATAGTCCTTAACTCTCCATAAGAGACTGGGGGGGGGGGAACTCTTGGCCAGGGACTAAAGGAAATAAATAAATACATTCAAACATGCTCAGCTATCTGCTTCCACATCAATGCTGCTTGGAGCATCTATAGCCATTTTTCTATGGTATAGCAAAAAGGGTGGGACTTGTCAGCTGACATCATACATACATGTTTATTACAGCCCTAAGGCTAGATACAATAAAATTATATAATAGCAACATTCTTACATACATACATACATACATACATACAAAACAAACAAAAACAATTAGTATAATACGATCTAAAATTGATTTAGAATGAAAATACTAAAATAAATTGCAATAAAATAATATGTTAAGAAATTCTAAATCTAAGTGACGGTGTGGCGTATTGTGCAGATGGTAGCGCAGAACTGGACAACCTGGGAGGATATCGGCTGATACCTAGAAATCCCAGCCTTCTTGATCAGGGGTTCCAGGAAATTTTTTAATGAACAGGTTCCATGGCCTGAAAAAGTTTGAAAACCCCTGAACTAGGTGACTGATAGATTGATTGTAACAGAAACAAACTAAAAATAAAATGACTTTTAGATACCAGCAATATAAAGATTGCCTCAAGAGAGCCATATGAGGTTATTAGTCATGTGAAGCCATGTCAGTTGTTTGCAAACATGAACTGCTGCTGTGCAAAACTTTGTAACATTATACTTTATCTAAAATCCTAATTTTATTTGTGATTAACTCATGAGATCATTTTGCATCAGAATTTGCAAAAATTGAAGTCCTCAAGCACCTATTATTAGAATTTCCATCCCTGATATAGCTAGAACCTTAGAATTCCAGTGAGTTAATTAAAAGGTAATCTTTCATTGCTTGAATTTTGCTAGAAAGCACAATTAAAACTTTTTTACTTGAATAAATTATCTTTGAACTTTGATAGAGAGACCAAATGTATACTTGGTTTTCCTGGAGTTTGTGTTCCCATATGGTAATCTGGATTTTCTTTTTCTCTTGATATTTGTCCTTGTTGATTATCTGTGCTGAGAACTTCATGCTTTAATTTTCCCTATTCATCTATGGAATGTGGTGTTTATTACTCTGCGTTTTTCCCAATGTGTAGCTATTTCCAAAATGAAGCCGTGCCGATATGGAGAGGTGAAACTCTCATAAAGGGTGTATAATTTTGGATGAGAGCCACTCTCCATCTTTGAGTGGAATGTCAAGCCAGGCACTCTGACACATTCCCACCACCCAAGAAATTGCTATACTTTAACCACAGTCATCTTAAAATGTTATACAGTCTTCCAAGTTTTGGGTGAAGGTGAGGTTGACTGATTCGCCTTGATAAGTTTAGTACCTATTGTTGTAAAAATGGCAAAATATTGCAAAGTGTTGATACACGGGCACATTATTGAATATGACACAGATGGTACCTTTATTTACACTGTTGCATGAGCCAAATGAATGTGTTGTCATTGGAGTTGTTTCAAAACATATCTATCTGTTCATGTTAATGCCGGCCGTCTATTACTATGTGAAACATCAGAGAGACTAGTTTTGTGTTTCACTTGAAAAACTGGTAACTAAGGCATACCTGAAGGTACATTTGGCTGCAGCCATCTCCTGCATGCCGCCGCTGCTTCCTCCTCCTCCTTCCTAGCATTTTCCCGCAGGCGCACAGTCCGCTTTTCGGATCAACAAATGCCATTTCACATGCTCAAACATAGCAACCGGGTCCAACTGGATTATTTTCACGTCTGGATTAATTGTGTCCTAATCAAAGAGAATTGTGTCCTGTCACCTTTGCTTTGGTCTTCTGCGTGGGCATTTGCCATCGCTGCTAAAGTGGTAGGTGGTGCAGGTGACGATGTGGGGTGCAGCTCGTAGAACGTGGCCATACCAGTGGAGGTGTTTTTCCTGCATTTTCTCTGTTATTGGTGCAATGCCCATCTGCTGCTGGACTGTATCATTGCTGACATAGTCAAGAAGGGAAATGACCAAAGGAGCCTGCATGTAAAGGGGGCTCAGGTCTTTTGGTGGTTGGCCAGCACTCAGCATCATACAGGGCTACTGGGCAGACTATCATTTTATAAACTTTCGATTTTAGGTGAATTGGCATACGCCTATCGCCGAGCACTCCAGTGATCTCCTTCCACTGCAGCCATGTTGCATTCACCCTTACGTGCATTACCTCATTAATGCCGCTGTCACTTTGCAGATGGATACTAAGTAATGGAAGGAGTTTGTCTTCACTAGATCTTTGCCGGTGACCTGGATGGTGGAGGTGCTTGGGCTAGTCTCTAGATACTCAGTCTTCTTGATATTGAGGCGCAAACCGAATTGGATAAGACAGTGGTTCCATGTCTGAACACAGCACTGGACATTAAAGATTTTGTCAAAGTACTGCCACCAGCATTTCAGGATTTTGAGCTTGCCCCATGCTGCCAAAAGTCAAGTATTCTAAAATCAAGAACCAGCATACATCAGTGTTTGCAAATCTCTATGGACAACCATCTCTGTTTCATGGTTAGCTAACCTAGGGTTAATTGGCCTGCAGTTAAAGGCATCTGATGGGTTGTTGTTCGGTTTTCATGGGCCAATTTGTCATGTTTGTCTGTCTGTCTGTAACTGCTTCTGTGAGTTCATATTTCTGGTTATTAGTAATAGTATCTAGCCACCTTGGTCTCCTGTTGGACTCCATTTGATTTCCTTAGATTTTTCCAAGCATCAGGGTCTTCTCCTTTGATTCTTTGTGTCTAAAATATATGTACTCCAGCATATACTGGAGTGGGGCTTCCTGTTCTGCATATAGGTTTTGCATGAGGACAATGAGATGTTCTGGATTTCCCATTTTCCTAAGAACACTTCACAGCTTGATATGGTTGACACAGTCAAAAGTATCTCTAAATCAATGAAGCACATATTGACTTCTTTTTAGTATTCTTTGGCTTTTTCGATTATCCAGTGTGTATTATTATTAATGTCTCTTGTTCCTCAGCCTTTTCTAAAACCATCTTAAACATCTGGCATTTCCCTTTTCATGTAGGGCTGATCTAACTTTATTTTCTAGTATTAGAGGTTCTTGTAAATAGGGAATATTTTCTAAGGTACCTTGGATGTTGACATCTCTATTGTACAGAATTTTAGTGCACTCTTTCCATATTTGCTTGATCTTCTTTGAATAGTTACTATCTATCCACTGGTGTCCTTTACCAAGCCAATTTAAAGTTGGAATCTCCTGAGTTTGGAGGTTTTTTGAAAAACTCTTTTTCTGTGTCTGTTTCCATCTTCATTGTTTTTACAGATGTCATTGTAATACTGCTTCTTTTCTCTTCTAACAGTTCTCTGAATTTTTTAAAGTTCCTTCCTGGGATCTTTGTCTTTCTTGATTTTGGCTTCTCTTTTCTTCTTGGCAACTTCCACCATTTTTGCTGACATCCAATTTAGTTTCTTCTGTTTCTTGGTCTTTGGCAGTCTCTTTTCACGATAATCCTTAACGATTTCTTTGATTTCATTCCACAGTTCCCCTGGTTCCCTATAAATGAGGTTCAAGATTTCAAAGCAGTGCATAATGTTCTCCTTGAAAATGTTGGGTATATGCTCATGATCATTTTGTGGGAGCTAGTTGGCTTTGTTCTTCTGTTTTAGCTTAACTTGGAAGTTGCACATGAGCAGATTGTGTTTTGTTCGCAATCAGGCCTTGCCTCCTGTTATAACTGAGCTCTTCTATTTCCTTGTACTAATAATATAGTACATTTGATTTCTCCATGCTCCATGTGGTGATATCCATGTATATACCATTGTTTGGGTAGTTTAAAGAATGTTAACAATGAATAAATCATTGGATTAGCAGAAACTGATATATCATTCTCCTACTTCATTTCTGTTTTGTAGGCTATACATTTCAACTATGCTTTCCTCCTTAGTATTTCCAATTTTGACATTCCAATCTCCAACCACAAGCAGCACATCTTGCTTGTATGCTCTGTTGATTTCAGACTGAACTTGACCATAAAACTCATCAATCTCCTCCTCTTCATCAGTGGTTGGAGCATAAACATAAACTGTCATATTAAAGGGTAATCCATATGACTTTGAGCCAGTCATTCTCAGCCCAACCCCACTGACAGTGTTGTTGTTGTGAGAAAAATAGGAGGCTGAACCATTATGTATACTGCCTTGAGTTGTACAAAATAAAGGTGGGATGATATCATCGTCGTCATCATCATCATCCATTGAGTATGTTGTCCCCAAGTACTTTATTTCCTATAACCTTCTTGATTATGCAGTGAAGTCCGAGCTTTGCAGAGAAGTCTTCTGCCCTCCAGAGAGGATTATTATTCCTTTGAAATGCAAACTTTTTTTAAAAAAACAAAAGAACAATGATCACTCAGGCTTCATACAGGGTTCAAGAGGCAATACATTGCTTTGCATCCAGCATACTTTTGTTTCAAACTGGTAAACCTGCTTGGAAAGAACTTGAGGGGAAGAAGCTTTTTATTGACCCCCTCCCATCCCTTTCCTTATGACCCCCTCCTCAGGTTCATGACCTACACTTTCGAAAATGTTGCATTAAACCACCATTTTTTTTCATTTGTCTTACCATTCTCTATAGACTGGGCAATGTGGCTTATAAACTGTGGTTAAGGCGTAATGCATTCTGTGGCTATGAACAATTGTGACTTATTCAAAAAAAGCCATGGTAAGCAAATCAGCTCTGTGGTAATGTTTCTCAGCAGTTTGTAAGCATGACATCTAGCTGCACAAAACTCTACATAATTATTCAAAATGTTTTTTTATTTAATAAAAAGAGTGAAACAAACAACAAACCTTTCACTTTAGAAATCCATGAGATGCACATAATAAGTTGCATGTGGTCTAACTCAATTCAAGCAGGCATAACCTTGTGTGGCTCATTAAGTTGGATAGCTGTTGGCTGCTGTCTCTGTCTGGCTTTGTAACCTAGGCAAGGTCATGTTCTCAGGGCCTAATTCAAGAAATACCACTCCTGTTCCTTTTTCCCCCCTTTTTTTCTCCCCCTGCCCCCCACTTTGGCAAAGGATGGAGAATATAAATAATTGAAGAATTTCCCCTGGGCATAAATAGCATACATACCAGCAGTGGTGGGAAATAACCTTGGTTGAATATAGAGTGTCCCTTATTTTACAGGAGGAGGAGGATTGCCACTCATTTAATGAAGTCTGAAATCTATGCTGATACTATAGTTGAAGGAGAAGGGAAGATACCAGCAGCTTCCCACTGTTGATCGTTAAAGTCTATCAGTATGAAGACTGATTGTCTCCAAGATCAGAAATTCTGACTGGTAATATTGTGTACCTCCCATAGGTTGCAAAATTGGAGATGCTATGGGGGCTTGGCAGATGGATCTGAGAGACCATATCCCTGCCATTCTTCCTCTTCTTATCACCAACAGTATCTGGGTTATCAAGCTCTGCAGCAAATTTTAATGATGGCTTGGCTTAGAATTAAGGCAAATTTTGGAACATGAGGAACCTTTACCACCTAATACCAATATGCAAGGAAAAAAAACTGAAATAGCTGAAATTTTCAGCTCATCATTCCCAAATGGAGTTTTTCCACTCCAGCCTGGAATGGAAGACCCATTGGAATACATAGGAGAAGCTTTTGATCTCATGAGGGAGGTGTTTTATGAAATCAGTAATCTATTCACCCCCATCTTGTGAGTCCACATTGTAGCGTCTCTGAGTAGCATCCACACTGTAGCATTCCCAGCATTCCTAAAATAGTATATGGTAAGAATCAGGCCATCATGATTTGTTTTTTTAATGGTTTATTGCCATTAAAAGTGAACCATCCAATTATAATTCAGCAAACCAGGGTTTAATAAATCATAGCTTAGAACAATGTATGAGCCCAATCACTATCTGCAATCCTAAATATATTTACTATGAAATAAGCTCCATTGAATACAGTAGGACATACATCTAAGTATAATTAATAGGATTGTGCTGCACAACAAGATATATAATTCCTGTATGTGTAAATAGAAACTGCTTTTTTTTTTAAATCACACCATACGAATATTTCTTAAAGAGCTAGTTTTGGCAAACCTACCTATAAAAATGCAGAGAAATACACTGATCCTCATAATGGTCATAACAAAACAACATTCATTGTAAAATTGTGAGCTGGCATTTGACTTTCACAACAGTTCTTTATCTGGCAAACAGAAATCATGGCATTTGATTCAGAAAAGAGAAAACTATCAGACACAAAGAAGAATGCAAGTCCCCAGGGAAGGGAGTGACATCACACTCAAGTCATACTCTCAGTATGATGTGACGTGCCAGTAGGCATGTCAGGTCTCATTGCTCTGCATCAGTTATTCAGCTCCTTCAGGGTAACGTAGTCTTTTGGTATATACAGTGGGTATTGCATTGGAATTCTGTGTGCAGTCAGAGCAGGATATCCTATCTGTAAACAGTATCAAAGCAAGACAAAACCCTAAATAAAAGACGTGCAGGCTGTCAGCCACCATTCAGTACTACTATGTTGTCAGCATTCATTGATTCCATGCCAAAAGTCTTCAACAAAATTGTGTAATAAAGGCATTATAATTCATGAATTTTTGATATTGCGTAGATTAGAAACCATTACCCCATCTACACATGGGAGGGGGATAAGAACTGTTGACATCACTGATCTTCAAATACAAAGCTGAAATTGGTGGACAAGTTTTGCGGCAAATTTTGAGTAACTATACAGAGGATGTGATTGCATGAAGGTGCCAATGTTCTTAAGGCCTTATCTCACCTGCCTTGTTTCTCCACAAACAACCAGTGAGGGGACTAAATAGCGACTTCAAACTCTTCTTCTTAAATAGTATAGTAAATAAGACTAATCTTATTTAGTCCCTTGCTAGGGAGATGGGCGGGGAATAAATTGAAATAATAAATAAAATAAATAAATAAATCTTGCATATATATTGAGTCAGTCTTGACTCCTGGAAAGTGCCTGAATAAGGCAGGTTTTTTGGGAAGATTTTCGGAAGTGGTTTGCCTTTATCTTCTTCCTAGGACTGAGAGAGATTGATTGGGCCAAAGTTACACAGCTGGCTTCATGCCCAAGGCAGGACTAGAACTCCCATTTCCCAGTTCCTTACCTAGTGCCCTTAACCACTACACCAAAGTAACACACACATATACATACATTTATTATTTATATGCCGCCCGACTACCAGTGACTCTGAGCAGTTTTTTTGTTGTTTATTCGTTCAGTCGCTTCTGACTCTTCGTGACTTCATGGGCCAGCCCACGCCAGAGCTTCCTGTCGGCCGTCACCATCCCCAGCTCCCCCATGGTTGAGTCTGTCACCTCCAGAATATCATCCATCCATCTTGCCCTTGGTCGGCCCCTCTTCCTTTGGCCTTCCACTTTCCCTAGCATCAGCAGCTTTTCCAGGGTATCCTGTCTTCTCATTATGTGGCCAAAGTACTTCAGTTTTGCCTTTAATATCATTCCCTCAAGTGAGCAGTCTGGCTTTATTTCCTGGAGTATGGACTGGTTTGATCTTCTTGCAGTCCAAGGCACTCTCAGAATTTTCCTCCAACACCACAGTTCAAAAGCATCTATCTTCCTTCGCTCAGCCTTCCTTATGGTCCAGCTCTCACAGCCATAGGTTACTACAGGGAATACCATTGCTTTAACTATGCGGACCTTTGTTGTCAGTGTGATGTCTCTGCTCTTAACTATTTTATCAAGATTTGCCATTGCTCTCCTCCCAAGAAGTAGACGTCTTCTGATTTCCTGGCTGCAGTCAGCATCTGCAGTAATCTTTGCGCCTAGAAATACAAAGTCTGTCACTGCTTCCACTTTTTCTCCCTCTATTTGCCAGTTATCAATCAAGCTGGTTGCCATAATCTTGGTTTTTTTGAGGTTTAACTGCAACCCAGCTTTTGCACTTTCTTCTTTCACCTTCGTCATAAGGCTCCTCAACTCCTCCTCGCTTTCAGCCATCAAAGTGGTATCATCTGCATATCTAAGATTGTTAATGTTTCTTCCAGCGATTTTAACTCCAGCCTTGGATTCCTCAAGCCCAGCACGTCGCATGATGTGTTCTGCGTACAGGTTGAATAGGTAGGGTGAGAGTATACAGCCCTGCCGTACTCCTTTCCCAATCTTAAACCAGTCCGTTGTTCCGTGCTCTGTTCTTACCGTTGCTACTTGGTCGTTATACAGATTCCTCAGGAGGCAGACAAGATGACTTGGTATCCCCATACCACCAAGAACTTGCCACAATTTGTTATGATCCACACAGTCAAAGGCTTTAGAATAGTCAATAAAACAAAAATAGATGTTTTTCTGAAACTCCCTGGTTTTCTCCATTATCCAGCGGATATTGGCAATTTGGTCTCTAGTTCCTCTGCCTTTTCTAAACCCAGCTTGTACATCTGGCAATTCTCGCTCCATGAATTGCTGGAGTCTGCCTTGCAAGATCTTGAGCATTACCTTACTGGCATGTGAAATAAGTGCCACTGTTCGATAGTTTGAACATTCTTTAGTGCTTCCCTTTTTTGGTATGGGGATATAAGTTGATTTTTTCCAATCTGATGGCCATTCTTGTGTTTTCCAAATTTGCTGGCATATGGCATGCATCGCCTTGACAGCATCATCTTGCAAGATTTTAAACAGTTCAGCTGGGATACCGTCATCTCCTGCTGCCTTGTTATTAGCAACTGAGCAGTTTACAAATGATTTAAAACAGGAGAAACAAGACAATAAAAAGTCTGTAGCTTGAATCATGTCAACTGGATTTCTATTTTCTTAATGGAAACGTTTCGCTCCTTATCCAAGGGGCTTCTTCAGTCTGAGCAAAGTTGGTAAGGGAATCCTAAATATGTTCCTAGGTAGCTGTGTGACCTTACACCTGGGGCTAGGTCATGGTTATATTGAGATGTAATTTTTAAGTCCTTTTATCATCTAATGGAGGGTCGTTAAAAACACCATGCTGCTGTTGAGCTTCTGAAATGGTCTTAATCTTCCTAGGCACAGAAGACAACACGGGGAGGAAGATGGGGGAGAGTTTGTGCCTGAGGCCCCCACCTCTATTCAAGGAAGGATTTTCCAAGTTGGCATAAATGGATTCCTTGACCCCTCTCTCAAACCACCTATCTTCTCTGTCTAAAATGTGAACATTAATGTCCTCAAATGAGTGTCCTTTTTCTTTTAGATGAAGATAAACTGCTGACTCTGGTCCTGTGGTGTTATTTCTCCTGTGTTGTGCCATCCTCCTGTACATAGGTTGTTTGGTTTCTCCAATGTAGAGTTCAGAGCACTCCTCACTGCACTGGATTGCATAAACTACATTGCTTTTCTTATGTTTTGGAGTTTGATCTTTGGGGTGTACAAGCCTCTGTCTCAGTGTGTTGGTGGGTTTGAAATATACAGGTATGTGGTGTTTGCCAAATATCCGTTTTATCTTTTCAGACACGCCAGCCATGTAGGGAATGACCAGGTTCTTTCGTTTACTCTGAGTCTCAGCCCTATCTGTCGCTGTTTTAGGTCTGGTAGATTTAGATTTGGTGAAGGCCCAATTTGGATATCCACAGGCCTTCAGGGCTGTTCTCAGGTGCTGATTTTCATTCTTTTTGGAATCCATGGAGGTGGGGATGGTTTCTGCTCTGTGTGACAATGTCCTGATGACTCCTAGTTTGTGCTGCAGTGGATGGTGGGAGTCAAACATCAGATATTGATCTGTGTGTGTGGGTTTCCTGTAGATCCCTATTTCTAGCTTGCCACCGGTCCCAATGAGGACTTCACAGTCTAGGAATGCCAGTCTGTTGTCCTTGGTGTCTTCTCTGGTGAAGCTAATGTTGGCATCTATAGTGTTTATATGGTCCGTGAAGGCCTGTACTTCCTGGGCCTTGATTTTGACCCAGGTGTCATCCACATACCTAAACCAGTGGGTGGGCACCGTTCCCTGGAATGTGTTGAGTGCTTTCTTCTCCACTTCTTCCATGTATAAATTGGCCACAATGGGTGACACAGGAGAACCCATGGCACAGCCGTGTTTTTGTCTGTAAAAGTCACCTCTGTATGTGAAATAAGTGGTGTTAAGACACAGGTCCAGAAGATGGCAGATCTGGTTTGGGTTGAGATGGCTTCTCCTTTCCAGGGTGCTGTCCTCTTCTAGTCTCTTCCTGACAGCGGATAGAGCATGAGTGGTGGGGATGCTGGTGAAAAGGGAGGACACATCAAAGGAGACCATAGTTTCATCTGTACAGATAGTTACAGATGAAACTATGGTCTCCTTTGATGTGTCCTCCCTTTTCACCAGCATCCCCACCACTCATGCTCTATCCGCTGTCAGGAAGAGACTAGAAGAGGACAGCACCCTGGAAAGGAGAAGCCATCTCAACCCAAACCAGATCTGCCATCTTCTGGACCTGTGTCTTAACACCACTTATTTCACATACAGAGGTGACTTTTACAGACAAAAACACGGCTGTGCCATGGGTTCTCCTGTGTCACCCATTGTGGCCAATTTATACATGGAAGAAGTGGAGAAGAAAGCACTCAACACATTCCAGGGAACGGTGCCCACCCACTGGTTTAGGTATGTGGATGACACCTGGGTCAAAATCAAGGCCCAGGAAGTACAGGCCTTCACGGACCATATAAACACTATAGATGCCAACATTAGCTTCACCAGAGAAGACACCAAGGACAACAGACTGGCATTCCTAGACTGTGAAGTCCTCATTGGGACCGGTGGCAAGCTAGAAATAGGGATCTACAGGAAACCCACACACACAGATCAATATCTGATGTTTGACTCCCACCATCCACTGCAGCACAAACTAGGAGTCATCAGGACATTGTCACACAGAGCAGAAACCATCCCCACCTCCATGGATTCCAAAAAGAATGAAAATCAGCACCTGAGAACAGCCCTGAAGGCCTGTGGATATCCAAATTGGGCCTTCACCAAATCTAAATCTACCAGACCTAAAACAGCGACAGATAGGGCTGAGACTCAGAGTAAACGAAAGAACCTGGTCATTCCCTACATGGCTGGCGTGTCTGAAAAGATAAAACGGATATTTGGCAAACACCACATACCTGTATATTTCAAACCCACCAACACACTGAGACAGAGGCTTGTACACCCCAAAGATCAAACTCCAAAACATAAGAAAAGCAATGTAGTTTATGCAATCCAGTGCAGTGAGGAGTGCTCTGAACTCTACATTGGAGAAACCAAACAACCTATGTACAGGAGGATGGCACAACACAGGAGAAATAACACCACAGGACCAGAGTCAGCAGTTTATCTTCATCTAAAAGAAAAAGGACACTCATTTGAGGACATTAATGTTCACATTTTAGACAGAGAAGATAGGTGGTTTGAGAGAGGGGTCAAGGAATCCATTTATGCCAACTTGGAAAATCCTTCCTTGAATAGAGGTGGGGGCCTCAGGCACAAACTCTCCCCCATCTTCCTCCCCGTGTTGTCTTCTGTGCCTAGGAAGATTAAGACCATTTCAGAAGCTCAACAGCAGCATGGTGTTTTTAACGACCCTCCATTAGATGATAAAAGGACTTAAAAATTACATCTCAATATAACCATGACCTAGCCCCAGGTGTAAGGTCACACAGCTACCTAGGAACATATTTAGGATTCCCTTACCAACTTTGCTCAGACTGAAGAAGCCCCTTGGATAAGGAGCGAAACGTTTCCATTAAGAAAATAGAAATCCAGTTGACATGATTCAAGCTACAGACAATTCCACCTGGATGACTGAGAACCTTCATAGACATAAGACAATAAAAACAACAAGGAACAAAGGAAGGGTACAGATGGCTGAATTACAAACCAGGTGGAAACAAAAGAAAACCATGGTATCCTTCTGGACCGGCTGCACGGGTTGGGAGTGGGCGGCACTGTATTGAGCTGGTTCTCTTCCTTCCTCAGTGGCCAGTTTCAGTTGGCGTTGATCAGGCAAGAGGTCCCACCCTTGGCCCCTAAATTGTGAGGTGCTGCAGGGTTCAGTACACTCCTATTTAACATCTACATCAGGGCTTTCCAAAGTGCTGCCGCTGGAGACAGCGCGGGGGGGCGTGCGGTGGCATGCGCGCATGGCGGCGGCGCGGGGGGGGCGTGCGGTGGCGTGCGCGCATGCCGGCGGCGCGGGGGGGTGTGCGGCGGCGTGGGGGGCGTGCAGTGGCGCGTGCGTGCTTGGCAGCCGCCGTGCACGCGCACGCCGCCGCTTCCGGGTGGTGTGGCGACACACCACGCTGTGTGTGGTGACACACTTTTGTGTCGCGACACACAGTTTGGAAAGCTCTGATCTACATGAAGCCTCTGGGTGACCGTAACACTAGCCTTACTTGTGAATAGACATGTACAATCTTTCTAGTTTCAGAGGAGTTTTATTATGGGGAATTTTTCCTTGAGCACCCTGCTTGCTTTTCTATATTCTTGAAGTGTATATATTAGAGTTTTCCTTGGGTGGAGGTTTTGGATGGGAAAGAAATATACTTTTGCATCACTATTGGATTCTTTAGGCTTGTTATGTTTCCTGGGGTAAGACAGACCTTGCAGGTTACCCATTACTATAGCTTATGCATAAGCAATGGTTTACTAAACATTGACATAACTAGTCTTCTGCATTGATTTTTCCCCCCACAAGGGTCTTGTGATACCTTTAAAAGGCAAACTGGTTCCAACAAAAATAGGTTTCTATGGTAATGGCAAGGTGATACTATCTTAGATGTGTGCACATGCTTCCTTTCTAACCCTTGCCACTTTGAAGTCCCTTTTTAACCCATGTTCTGCAGAGAAGTCTTTGCATGTGTTTTAAACTTCTGATCTATAAAACTACTATCAACTATTGAGAGAACCTTAAATGTGACCCCATTTTAATTGTCTGATAAGCTGAAGCCCCTTGGTTGAAAGTCAAGAGATGGAAATTGCAGTTAAAGATTTTGGCATATTTTTATTGACTTTTCAGAGTCAATAGGCGTTCCCTGACTATGTTTCTATTACTCATTCCTTTAACCAACAATTCACAATTGCCTGGTGAAATACATATTCTTTTCTCAGTGAAGACTAAGGCAAACCAAGAGTTGAGTAGTTCTATCTTTTCTTTGTTATTTTATATTCTTTTGCCCTCTTTACTGAGCAGCTGGTATTGTCCTGGTTTTCCACCCAGATCTGGTAGCTCTATATATGAGTAGGATAATGTGGAAGCTCTAATGAACAGAGGAAGAAGGCATATGATGAGACTGGCTTGATAGGTCTTCTGTATATTGTAATTTTACTCAGTATATATGATGGTTAAAAATAAAATACTACTATGTTGGAACCTTGTTTTCTTGACTTTGATTATATGCTTCTTGAATTTGCAAGTCTGTACATACATCATATTTTGCTCAATTGTTTTTCTGGTTTTGTCAGTTTATGCACATTCTACCTTTATTCATCTGTGCTTTGGATTTTTTTAGGACATGCCTTCAGGCTGTTCAGATGGTGGAAGTTTCTACTGTGTTTTGGAATCATCATAAGTATGCGAGGGGTATCAGAGTGAAAGTAAGCAAAGGATTCTCAATTACATGCCAAGATTTGCTTTGTTAGCAGCTGACTAAAGACTGCTGTATCAGCTTTCCCACAAAATAACCAACCTCTTAGATTGTGCTGGTGGTATTTAGCTTTGATGGTCTTGAGAAGAATGGCTACTGATAGTCTTCCCATAGGATTGATGATTCACGTTGTCTGCTCTGCTTTCAACTCACTTGACAGTACATGGAGCTCTACTCTTTATTTGCAGAGAATACAAAAAAGTGACTTACTCCAAATCAGAACATATTAGCCCAATATTATTTATGACTGTCTGGTAGGGTCTCTCAAAGATCTCAGAAGGACTTTCCTTTTATCTGGTGAGACTTTTAAGGAAGAGACTTTGGGTGTGTAAAGCATTGAGCTTGGTCTGTCCCAGAAAAGGGCATGGAGGCTGTTTTGTAAAACAATAATGGGGGAGTGTGGGGAGAGAGAGGGAGAGAGAGGGAGAAGTGAGTAGGGTAGGCTGGTCTGGCTTTCCTTTTCCTGTTGGTGAAAGCAGTTTATGGCCCATGAGGTCACGAAGAGTCAGACACGACTAAATGACTGAACAACAACAAAAAAGAGAGCCAGTTTGGGCTAGTGGTTAAGGCTCTAGGCTAGAAACCAGGGGACCGTGAGTTCTAGACCCGCCTTAGGCACGAAAGCCAGCTGGGTGACTTTGGGCCAGTCACACTCTCTCAGCCCATGACATCAGGCTTGGATGACAAGCTGGTCGGTCAATTCCTATTGCAACCAATGGATCAACATTTGGTTGATCTGAAAAAGCGGACCCTGCACCTGCAGGAAAAACACTGGGAAGAAAAAAAAGTTTGACAGTGAGTGCCGGCCGCTTCCAACTAATGAGGAGTTGGAAGTGGTTCACATATATTTATAAACCTACACAATATATGCAACACAGACATGGGAACAAAGAAACTTTTTCCAGAAACATGGCACACCTACACACAGATTTAGGTATGCATTTTAACAAAGTGGGGAATAAAGCACTAAAGCAGATGAAAATAAAATAATTCAGGTGAATTTTCAATTCCAAGGTTATAGACTTTATTTTTAACACATATACATACATGCACAAGTATCAAAAATAAGAAAAAAATCTTACTTAAAAGATTGCCTGCTATCACATAAACCGTCATACTGTTTTTAATATTGTAATACAAGCATGTATTACAAGATGGAGAGTCTGGAAGTTAATGTTTGTCAGATAAGAACCAGAAGGATGTAGTATAGAACAGTCATATCTACGGACTGGTGTTGGTGCTAAGATGTATAGATTTAAAAAGGTAGGATTAGAAAAATTGACACTATGATGAAGTACTTTCTACTATTCCAGCTCTTTGTTATAATTTCAAAGAAAGCCAGGAGCACATTGGCTCTTGCATTTTACTTGGCAGTCTGGAATTTATTTTACTCATATTTCACATTGCAAACTCTCCAACCTATTCTAATGATGATCTGTCTCTCTATTCTGTAGAATGTTCAGTTCTATTTTTTCTCAATTTTCTGTGAACCCAGACAGAAACCCTTTGGGGCTGAACCAAAACTGTAGATTCTCTGTGTCAGCAAGGTATATGTGAGAGTATTCAATCTGGTCCATGAAATGTAACATCATAATGGTCTGTGGCAACCTTTCTCAACTGGAGCAACCTCCAAATGTATGGACTTCAGTTCTTAGAATTCTACAGCCAACATGATCCTTGCCGAGAATTTTAGGAGTTAAAATCCATACATCTGAAGTGAAAACTGATCTGCGTAGACCTAGAGATAGAGACAATGAGTACACATGTGGCTGGATTTATGTGGGTTCTTTGATGGAGTTACGGTTGTACAATATGGCTGCATTTACACAAAATCAAAGTTTGTTTAATCATGGCTTGTTAAAAAAAACCCCAAATCAGTCATGTAGATGAGCAGCATAACCATGGATTGTTTGCACAGTCCTTCTGGTTAGCTTTTCCTTCTTTTTGAGTTGTTCATGTCTCTTTTGGTTGCTTGGAGGCTTGGGTGGAACACAAAACTAAAACAGGAATAAACCTAAAACCCAGAAACAAATTATGAAACCCATCACATTAAGCTACAGTGGCAGTCAATAAACGAAAACCAGAAAATTTTAAATGGTGATTTACTGCGGTAAAACAAATAATGTTTTATCTAGTGACCCTTTATGCTGAAACTGAAATCACCCACTGTTATCAGTACTACTTCATTTAAAAATCAGGCTTTTCTCAAACAGCTGGCATAGTCTTTAAACTTGGAGCTTGAAGAGCCTGGAAGAAATCTTACTGAGATTTGACACTGGAATTTAAGCTATTTTGCTGCAAAACACAAGTATAGGAAAATGCTATATAACTAGAGTAAGTTCTTACCATTTTTTTAAAAAAATACATTTTAATCCCTTAACTATCCCCAACTTTTGCCAAATTTACAGCTGGCTTTATCTTTCCTTGACCATTCCTAGACTTCCTGTATTGTAAATATGCCAGTGGGGCCAGCACCCAGAATATTATCCACCCAGGGTCCCTCCTTGCAGGGGAGATGGGCGGTGATAAAGAAATTTGATAAATAAATTAACAACAATAAAATTGTACTCCTTATATTGTATACTTACAATGATATAATGGTAAGTATATACTGTACTTATAATGAGTGAAATTCAGTTTCCTTGGGCAGCAACTATTCTTGCCCCAGAAATAATGTTATACTTTTGGTAATTTTTATACAAAAGTAAAACAAAATCTCATTCCTTGACTGAAATATCTGACCTTGTTTTCTTTTTCTTCTCCTCTGCCCTCCCCTGCAGGAGACACTTAGCCTCTCTGTTTAGGCGTTGAGAAACTGTAGAACACTCCTGGGCTGCTAATCATTCAGCTGCTACTATTGCAGCAAGAGAACTCAGATATCATCCCAAAGAACCAATTCAGCAAGTTTATTTTTACCAGTCATCCAGAGTGACACATTGAGAAGCAGTTAGAGTGAAGTGTCCATTGAGCAACTCCTTGCACTCATGCATATTGTCTGTAGCTCACTCTTGGTTTATTCTTGTTGCTTATTTCCAGGAAAATGTACATAAATTGGCAGTCTCTCAGTGCAGTCACGTGCGTGTTCTATTGAATATGCTAGTGTTTCTCAACCTTGGCCACTTTAAGATGTGTGGACTTCAACTCCCAGAATTCCCCAGCCAGCCATGCTGGCTGGGGAATTCTGGGAGTTGAAGTCCACACATCTTAAAGTGGCCAAGGTTGAGAAACACTGGAATAGGCTGACAAGCAGCAGTAACCTCTCTTCTTATTAGAAGGTAGTAAGGTAGTAACTATTAGAAGATAGAAGGTAGTAACTGACTCGTATATCCTGCAAGCTGCTCTTTGGCTAACAAACGGAGATGAGCACCGGCCGCTAGAGTCGGAAACGACTGTGCAGGGGAACCTTTACCTTTTACTTTACCTGCTCTGAGGCAGAAAAAGTAAAATACTTTTTCTGGCTCCTATGTTGCCCTTTCTTTGGGGTCCCTAGCATGCTACACTGCTAGAGTGTATTGCCTCCAATATCCATTCCATGCACCAAGGAACAATTCAGTAACCAACACACTCACATATCTTCAATGGCTAAGGATGATGGGAGTTGTAATCTAAGTGGAAGGCATCAGATTCCTTCTCCATACATAACGTAAATGCCTCAATTAAAAAAAAATCCCAAAGTCTGCAGAAGTATACAAAAACTGTATTTTGGGGGGAGGGAACTTTGAAGAATAGCCCAAGGAAGACTGAACATGCTGGATGTCTACGAAATGCTGGCAGGCAGTTTGGGAACAAAATGGAAAACAAAACTATGCAATTATTCTTGGTTGGTTGAATGCAAGTTTAGAAAACTTGTTAAGATAAAACTTTTCAGTAATAGTATTCTTGCAGATATCATTTTGCAGCTTATCATGGTTAAATGGTTAAATTTGCATTTTAAATTTTCCTTTATTTACTCATTTTTAATGAGGTGTGCCTGTCCTGCCCGTCTTTTGATTCTGAGAAGCCTGGTATAAACAGGAATCTATAAAGCATTGCAACATCACATTGTATCTAAAATGATGTAAACAAGCACAATTCACTAAGGATTGGGCATATTTTAGTTTAAATATGTCTGTATGCAACACTTTTTTATTCTTTCCCTAACAACTTGTAAATCTTAAAATACCACTTTTATGAGACTGAAGGGAAAGATTTCTAAAGCAGTATTTCCCACAATGTTTATTTCATTTTTTAAAAGCTGCTACCTGATCTATCAGATACTTTTAATCAACCAAAATATTTAACCCAATAACGTCACAGATTCAATGACTAATTGTGTAAGCTTACACATATCTAATTGGAAATGAATTATATTCAGTGGTGCTTACTCCCAAATTAGTGCATATAGGATTATATCTTAGATTGCAAGGTTATACACATTTAACTGAGAGCAAATCTCATTAAATCTAAAAGATGATATTTCTGAGTAGTCATGTGCCCTATGCGTTTTGCTCCCATGTCCTTTAACCCAGGGGTCCCCAACCTGTTAGGAACTGGGCTGCGGGGCTCCCGCCAGCAAACCCTGCCCCTTCCACACGATTGGCTCCTGCCCGCAATCCCCGCCCCCCGGTGCTTGTGATTGGCTTCTGCCCGCAAACCCCACCCCCGGTCCGCAGAAATCCTGGAAATCCCGCCCCCCCCGGTCCGCAGAAAAATTGTCTTTTGAAACCGGTCCCTGGCGCCAAAACAGTTGGGGACCCTTGCTTTAACCTGCTATTAATTCTTAGAATGCAGTTCTTGGACTTTGGGACACTGCTTTAGAAACCAAAGGATCAATTGGATTTCCCCTCCAAGATTTGAGGAAAAGCTTTGAACTTGGAAGGGAAATTGAATTCCCTTATCTACCTCTGTGGCTGTTTTTTCTGATGTTGAGAATCTCTAGGGTAGAATGGAATAAAGAGACCAGGTAGAAAGGGACAAATGGTAATAGAAGGATATGGGAAAAGACAGAGATAAGCTCTCCAAGATTCTATCACACCCTTAAATGTGGCAAAAACATTGGTCAGCTCTGAGATGTGCCTAACTGCATTCCTTCCTATTGCTTCCAATGGAAGGGGAAATCTTTGAAAAAGAATTCTTCCAGAAAATTGGCAGAAAGATCCTTGTTTAGAACCTTGTGAGTTTCAGCATTCCAAAATCAGGGAAATCCAATGAAGGTAAGGAATTGCTTACACTCCACTGTGATTCTTAGATAGCCATTTTCTTTTCAAAACTCCCTTTAGGAGGAAAAAAAACCTTACATTGAGACTAGGCTTGCTAGTTTATCATCAAGAGGGAATGGTTACTAACATGTTCCATGACCTTGGGAGAAAAAGAAACAAATGAGTTTTGCTGCTCTTAGAGATGAGGCTTAGACCTCTTTTTGCAGCAATTCTCTCACAGTACCAGAACAGAAACCAAAGACAGGGATGTATTCTTGCCCCCTCCCTTTTTAATCTTTACATTAACTCCTTGATTGATCTTCTTCATAATTTAGATCCCCATCCTCCCAATCTAGCACAACGTAAAGTACCGATACTTCTTTATTTATTTTTATTTATTTAAATTTGTATTACCGCCCATCGCCCCCAACTGGGGAACTGGGCGGTTCACAATAAAACAGATTAAAAACATAAATATAAAATTACAACATCAATAAAATAATTATAAAATCCAAGTGGGATAAATGTTAATAATAGGGCGGGCTTCATGGCACCAGCCACCCCCAGGAGGAACTGTTAGCATTCCCATCCCAAGCAAGGCGGCAGAACCAGGTCTTCAAGTCCTTCCAGAAGGTTGGGAGCGAGGAAACCCGCCTCAGTTCCGGGGGCAAGATATTCCAAAGGGCAGGCGCTACTGCAGAGAAGGCCCACCTCCTGGACCCCACTAGATGGAATACTTTTGTCGATGGGGTCCATAGCATGCCCTCTCTGCATGACCGAGTGGGGCGGGTCGATGTTCTGGGGATGAGACAGTCCCTCAGGTAGCCTGGCCCCATGCCATGTAGGGCTTTAAAGGTGATGACCAACACCTTGAATTGGACCCGGAAGCAAACTGGTACCCAATGCAGCTCACGCAGCAGAGATGTCACATGAGCTGATCTTACGGCACCAATAACTGTCCGCGTGGCCGCATTCTGGACCAGCTGAAGCTTCCGGGTACTCTTCAGGGGTAGACCCATGTAGAGCGCATTGCAGTAATCTATATGGGAGATGACAAGGGCATGAGTGACTGTTCGGAGGGTGATGCTGCTATAATCTCACAAACTCCAATTGGATTAAAAAGAGCCATAGCAGCAACACTAAATTACTGCAGACAAAATAAATTGGTTCTTAATTTCAATAAATCAAAAATCCTGATCTTTGTTAAAAGAGCTACTCAATACTCTTGGAGGATAGAAGGGCATAATCTAGAACAAGTTAATGTATTTAAATACCTTGGAGTGATTTTTCACTTGAAAGGAATTTTTTTAGGATATATATTTTTATATGTATGGTATTTTAAATGGTTATTTTAATGTTTTAATCTTTAATATTCGTAATTTTGATGATTTGTAAACCGCCCAGAGTCCCTTGAGGGAGTTGGGCGGTGAGAAATCGAATAAATAAATAAATAAATAAATAAATAAATAAATAAATATTTTACAACAGGGTCCCCAACCTTTTTGGCACCAGGGACCGGTTGTGGAAGACAATTTTTCCACGGACCGGGGGGGCGGGGTTTGCAGGCGGGAGCCAATCGCGTGGGCCGGGGGGCGGGGTTTGCAGGCGGGAGCCAATCGCGTGGGCCGGGGGGTGGGGTTTGCAGGCGGGAGCCAATCGTGCGGACCACCACTGCTCACCTGCTGTGCAGCCCACTTCCTAACAGGTTGGGAACCCCTGTTTTACAACATACTATTAAAATGATAGATCTATTAATGTTTAGATAAATAAACATGTCATTATTGTAATAGGGTTTTATTGTAATAGGGTTTTATAGATTATATTATAATTGTCTAAATTTATACTTTTATCCCATAGTTACCTATGTATAATTTTATTTAATTGATTAGTTTGATTTTAATTTTAATTTTTATTAATTTTAAGTTGCTGGTCATTGACTGAATAAACAAACATTCATTCTATCACAGTACCATAGAGAGATGTAATCTTACTGAGAAAATCTGCCTTTTCCATCTCTACTACCACTACAGCAAATCCTATTTTTAATGCATACTCTTCCTTTTGGTGTTTATTTAAAACACTATGGATTTTGAAAACTTTGATGAAATGAACCAGGTTTTGCAAGCAGGTGTCCAAAAAACTGTCTTCATCTTCAGAATTGTTTTAAAATTATTTGAAAATAAGCTTTCATGATCTACAGTGAAAGATACCGCAGAGTTTCAAAGGGGGAAAAAACAGGCCTTGAAAAAGTGTTGCTATGCTGTGAAAGATCAACACTGGCATCAGTGTCAGTAACAAAGAAAAAATTGTACTAATTATCCATAATTAACATCACATGTTTATAAATCCTTCAGATATCTGTTTAAATATATTTTTCAACACAAACATTCCAGATAAGATCCAAAATTGCACTTTAGAGCTAGAGAAGGTTTATTGCTCTCCACCCTGTTCCTGCCAAATTTTCCCTTCTAGGGCAAACTGTAATGTTTAGATATTTGAGCCCTCATGCATCTGTATTTGGACTTTTCAGTGATGCATTTCAGGCCCTGATCTTCTGGTCCCAGATTGCTCTAGTTTTTAAGTGTTGAGTTGGTGCAGCATCATGGCTAAGTGATTAATATATGGGTCTATAGTTCAAGTCTCATGTCTCTGGTTCAAGTCTGGTTCAAATCTTGTGTCTGCTATGACTTTAGCACATGACTGTATGCCGAACAGCAAAAGCCTTCAAGCTTGCCAGAACTATTTTGTTTGCCAGTCTGGTCTAGTGGTTAAGGTGCTGGGCTAGAAACGAGGAGTCTGTGAGTTCTAGTCCCACCTGAGGCACGAAAGCCGTCTGGGTGAACTTGGGCCGGCCAGTCTCTCTCAGCCCTAGGAAGGAGCCAATGAGAAACCAGGAGACTCAGAGTTCTAGTCCCGCCTTAGGCACGAAAGCCGGCTGGGTGACCTTGGGCCAGTCCCTGTCTCTCAGCCCAACTCACCTCACAGGGTTGTTGTTGTGGGGAAAAGAGGAGGAAGGAGTATTAGGTATGTTCGCCGCCTTGAGTTATTTATAAAAAATAATAAAGGGATAGAAATAAAATAAAATAAATAAATAAATAATACTTTATTTGGAGCCAGGAGCAAAAGGTAGCCATTTCATTTGGAGGGGGAAAAAAGGACCCCAAATTCTATTTCTGGATATTATCCCAAGCTAATTTAAGTCGGGGCAAGAGAATCATTTTCCTTTTGTTTTTGCTAAAACAATTAGGTATCAGAAATTTGGTAATCTGCTGCAGATCGTCCACAAGCTGACCCAAAACCTCCCTCTGTCTTCTCATTTCTGCAAAAGAACATGAGAACCAACTGGATCAGATAAATGGTCTCTGTAGTTGAATACCCTGTTTCCCATAGTGGCCAATCAGTTGCATCCGGGAGCCTGCAGTCTGATTTTCATCACTGTTTTCCAAACTCTGAAATGAAAGTTGCATACAGTGATTGATAGCCTTAATTCATGTTTGTCCAATTTTATTTTAAAGTAACGCCAGACACTTTATTTATTTATTTAATTTTCATCCCACCTTTATTATTTTTATAAATAACTCAAGGCGGGGAACATACCTAATACTCCTTCCTCCTCCTATTTTTCCCACAACAACCCTATGAGGTGAGTTGGGCTGAGAGAAAGTGACTGGCCCAAGGTCACCCAGCCGGCTTTCATGCCTAAGGTAATTTTTCCTGATGTTCTTGCATATATTTAGGTATGAATTGATTGTAGGCTGTGTGAACGTCTTGCCATTCTGTTTTTGATCCTCTCTGCAGTGGGCCCTGTCTTCCATGTAGTCAATAAATCCCGAGATTAGACACCACGAGGGAGCTGCTCTCATTGGCCTTTTTAGTAGCCATTACTGTAGAGAAGGCCTACCCTTGAGAAAATAAATTCTCCTTCTACTGGATAAATTTAGAAAACTTGTCCATCCAACTTTTCTGCTCACACACACACACACACACACACACACACACACACACTCCTACACCATGCATAATTTTACATACAGTACCTGTCATGCTCACTTTCCTTTTTTTTCCCCTTTCCCATTTGCAGGGAAATAAAAGACATTGTAATCAACGTTGCCTTTGTATTCTAGGTCACATTCCTAGAAGGAATCCTAGTATTCCATACACATATCCTAGTACTAGGTCATGCCTAGTATGGAATATCTAAGCCAATTTCCCTCTGCAGAGTATACACTGGCCCATTCTACAAATACTAAGATAATGCATTGGCTACACAAATGCTATTATTATTTGGCTACACAAATGCTATTATTATTTATTCAATAATGCATAAAATCACTTTTTGATTATACTGGACTCCTGGGATGGGCAATGCACAGCCCTCCACATTTTATTAAAGTCAAACTGCTATCAATCTCATAGCTAACAGTGAGGGATGCTGGGAATTGTATACTAGCATTATTGGGAGAAAATACATTGCTCACTTCCAGTCTACGTAGTTGACACCAATACTGTATGGATCTGAAAAAGAAGATTCTAAAAATGGTTGTGCTACAACATTTGGCACTGCTCATAAACATTCAGCTGCATAATAATCCTGCAGAAAAAAGGTATGTTTAGGGCCAAGATAGGCAATAGATAAACAAGTGATCTTAATTAGTTAGAAAGACAAACTAAAGTACAACAGTTAGTGGCAGAGAATATGACTGGAGTAATACCATTTATCTACTTAAATTGGATTTTCATAGCCTGAATTCAGAAGAAAATATACAGGGAAATGAATGCATTTTCCCCTGAAGCTTGAGAGGTTACTTTTGATCAGGGAAACATCCTGGGATAATAATTTTGATAAAGAAAATGGCTTTTGGGGAAAGGTTTAAGCAATCCTCTTTCAGCATTTAAAAAAAAAAATTAAAAAACAATCTGTTGGCAGATATTAATGCATTTGCTGTGCATTGTATTTTCAAGGCTGTTTGGCTCCCTTGCTCCCTTATAGTTATTGCAATCCCAGTGTTTCTCAAGTGGTGATATGTACACCACCAGTGCTACACAGCAAGACTCTAAGTAAGATGTATCTCCTGTCCCAAATCAACATTTCAAAATCAAAATATTGGGAGGAGAGGCAAGCAACCCCAGGAGAGGGAAGGAACCCAGAGAATCCAGATGCTTGTTGGCGTAGGAGGAAATAAACAACTTGGCAAAGCATTCCCAAGAATGTGGTGGTGGTGGTGAGCTCCATGCTTTCCCTTGCCTAACTTGTAGAGAGTAAGGAAGATGGCCTTGATGGAGATAAGCAGAAACTGTGGCCAGGGCAAAAGTGGCAAAAGCAATTTTTAAGCCGAGAATGGCCAGATAACATTCGGGAGCAGCTCAGAGGGAGACCTCCCTATTTCAGCTGCAAGTTTCCAGACTGTTTTCAAGGGCCATTCCATTGAGGGTGAATTGTGTGGTTATCAGTTCTGAATCAAGGAGACTGTAAGCCTGTAAATGGAGAGCGCACCCCCATCCAGAACAGGTATTTCTCCTGATTCAGTCTCCAGAATCAGCAGTGACTCTATTCTGTCTGAATTAAGCTTTAGCTTGTTA
Organism: Charina bottae; assembly: GCA_023362775.1. Taxonomy (NCBI): domain Eukaryota; kingdom Metazoa; phylum Chordata; class Lepidosauria; order Squamata; family Charinaidae; genus Charina; species Charina bottae. The sequence continues at coordinate 8,173,892 of JALMGJ010000012.1, forward strand.
TCCGCATTCAGTCCTTTTCTGTGCGGGGACAGACGGAGGCTCTTGGATAGCTTATGGGCAAGAAGAAATACAGTTCAGTATCACCAGAATGCAGTTGGCAATTAGCTCCAGACCTCTGAATGACTCTTGCTAACAACGTGACATAGATATTAAATAATGTGGGAGACAGTTAATTTTAATTGGGAGTAAATTTATTAATGGGACTGATTAATTAATTAATTAATTAATTCTACCTATCTTTGCAATTGTACATCCTTAAAACAATTAGGTATTGTAAGTAATATCTCTGAGTAAAGCTCAACTTCTTGTGATGACACGGCAATGTTCTTATTATTTTGTTGGCAACAGTACAGAAATCCTTTGCCACTGCTGTCTCCAGGTTTGTTTGTTTGTTAATCTTCCCCAGCTAGTCTATACTCACGGGATTTCCTGGTGGCCTGTCATTCACGTAATAACCAGGTCCGATCTTGTTTAGCTTTTTCGAGACTGGCCCAAATTAGCCGGGTGCTGCCGCCTTCTATGATCCTTAAAATTTAGCATGGCTGATAAACATATTTGGAGAATGCATGTAGCTGTATAAATGTCTTTGGAAAAAGTGATTCTTTGACAAGTTATAGTTTTTTGATAGAATGATGGTGATATTTAAGGTACAGAAATGGCTGAAAGCCACTGCTTTAACTAGCAAAGAAGGATCCTCTTTAAAATCTCTCAGTATTTGTCAGTGAACATGTTGTGAAGATAATGGAAGAATGATGAAGGGAATGTGTAGCCTGATCCCTCCCTGAAATTCTTTGTGTTGTTATGGAACAATTTGCATACAGATGACTGGTGTAAGCCTGGAGGGCAGACAGGATCATTCCTGTCAATGAATAGCATGCACAAGTCAAGCTGCATGATTCGGAGAACAGCAAGTAACCCTTGGTTGATGCCAGCTAGTTATTAATAGGTGTCTGCCTAGGAAGGGAAGAAAATCTCATTCTCTAAATCTTGTTTTATATTTTCAGATACTCTGAATAATGTAAGAACAAATAAGGTTGCTGGAATTGGTTTCATTTCCAAAGCTGCTCTCTTCTGAATTCTTTGCAATGCGTAATCTACTGTTCTTGAACTATTGCATGAAGGAATAGTTTCTCTGCATGTAATCACTTGTTTGGGGCATAGTTTTCTCCATTTAAAAAGCAAATTACATTAATTACATTATGATTAACTTATCATATAAGTTAAATAAATAAATAAATTACAAAAGCAGATCTGTATCACTGAATTTAAAAATATCTCTGTGTGTAGTTACATAAATCGCTATAAATAATTTCAGTATAGCCAGTAAAATGCTCCAAATGCCTCTTTCACAAACTGAATGTATTTTAAATCAGATCATTTCAGAGGAGCTTCTTATTATTAGGCAAAGAGCTTGTATGATAAAGTTCACTGAACATGATAACTGCTTGGAAACATTAAACTCTAGGCATTGCCTGCAATTCTGTACGCACACTTTCTTGGCTATAAATCACAGTGAATTCAGCTGAATGTACTTCTAAAGGCAAAAGTAACTATATAAATCTGATTAATAAATAAATAAATATAAAGTAACATTCTCTGAAAGAAGTGATACATTAATGTAGTTCCATGGGAATAAGAGAGTAGCAGCAAAACAAAACAGGACCAAAAAAAACCCCCTTCTGTTTATTATTTTGTTTCAACTTCCCTACAGTATTTTAAGGTGTTCTCTCAAGCAGATGTTACTTAGCCCTCAAGCAGTTAGTGTTTGTGTGTGCATATGATTGAACAACTGGATTCCCTTTCCAAAAGCTGTGTGAAAGGTGTGTGAGCGAGCCAACAAGAAGGAAAGAGAGGAATAATTACACTCTCAAGTAATCCTTGTATGGAAACAAGGGGTCGTAAATATCAGGTAATCCTCTTGTCAAAATACATGGTCGGCTCTGTTGGGCCTCCATTTAACTCTTGCGCTTCTGAAAGTGAAGCTTTCCTGCAAACTGGCTGCTACACCCATGTCTCGTCTTCATTTTTTCCCTTTTACCGTCTATCAACAATTTTAGAATGTGGCTGACCTTTAAACCTGTTATTATAGGATTGCCGGGGGGGGGGGGCAGTGGAGGCTCTTTCAGCTGCTTTGCTTCCCATGTGACTTAGATGGAGAATAGACTCAAAGCAGAGTTCCTCCGCCAGCAGCGCAAGGCAGAGGAGAACAGCACTGTCACTTTCAAACCGTCCTGGCATAAATGCAGAGGAGAAAGCAACGAGCTCCAGTCGTTTAGAAGTCATCTCAAAGATCCTGGGCTGTGACGTGGAATATGTTTCCCTGGAAGCTTCTCCTTTCTGTTTCCTTGCCGAATGGAATGTATGGGGTGGAAGAGGTGTGAAGACAAATGAAGTGCCGCTCGGAAGAAGCGCTGGGTTTTTATTTGCACAATGAGTATTATAATGAAGCCGAGATCCCGTTCCACCAGCTCCTTAAGAACCGCCGATGCGACCTGGTAATGTGGTTTTCCTCCCCCCCTTTCCTAATCCCAGCCCTCTATCTACAAATGCCCTGAGTTCTATTTTGTGGTGTGTCCACAAATGATACATACTGATCTCAAAGATTTGGAGGAATAGGTAAGCCAATTGTCCTGCCCTATGCAACATTGTCGAGGGGAGAGGATTACCTACAGTAGCTTTATTTTTTTGACGAATACAAACATTTGCTGCTGCTTGAAAAACTTACTGAGGTGTGATTTTGAAAGGAGGGGCAGGAGGGACGTCGTTTTAAAGGCTGTGCATTTTGCCATCTTTGTTCATACTTTGTCTGCATTTTAATAGATCGAGTGGTGACAGAAATTATGATTTATGAGGGGTGAGATTTTATCTTATATACTCTGCTTAAGGAAAAAAATCCTCCTTTCTGAAGAGCCCTGTATTAACAGAGTTACAAGTGCTGGTGTAACATCGTGCTTAACAGTACAATACTATGCACCTGCAATCAGTACTCCCACTTATTTGGAAGTAAAACTACTGAACTTAGTATAATGTATGACTTGAGCATGCATGCATAGGTTGTTCTATTAGCCCAGAGACCAAATCATGCCTCAGGTAATCTTCAAATTAACCTCAGCTCTGGCATGAACTGACTAGATGGCCATTGGCAAGTCACCCTCTCTTACACCAGTTTTCTACCCCACCTCTGTTATATGGGAACCATTTATGAAACAGGGTCATAAAACACATGTGAGAAACTCTCAACATCTGACAATGCAACACTGTTGTTAAATACAATTTTGTAGTCCTCTTTAAGGTTGCAACTTGATATATGCAAACCATATAACGCAGTAAACCAGAAGGTTCAAACTGGAACTAGGTTTTAAATAAATCCATAGGGTTCTGTTGTCAGCTTACTAATCAGCTGGCAATTTTATATTATGATTCTATACATTATAAGGCTCTTCAGGATGTTGATCCAGGAAGGATAAATTTACTCTTACCTATGCCTTGTAGGTATATCCTGATTTATTTCCAGATGCTTTGACATCCTGTCACTTTTACTCATATCTTCCCTTTTTGTTGCATGCATAGAGAAGCGAACAAAGAAACCGTTCAAGGGCATTATATCATTTTACTTCCTATTGTTTTGATAAAATGAGTGGTTCAAAATGTAGAACACTCATTACAGGTACCCTTGATTTTCAATTTCCTCTTTGAATCAGGATCTTTCTGTATTTTACTTATGGAATTGGCCTCAATTTGATATAGCCTTGATAGCTCCAGCAATGCTACTAATCCATAATGAGATCCATAGTTTTGTTAAAATATTTAATAATAGGTGATCCATGACATAAAAAACATTATTAAAAAGATGTGGTAAAACGCATGCTATTAAGCTTCACTTCACTTTTACAAGTTTCACAAGTTTCATGCCTCTGGCATGACTGGCAGTAGATTTAGTTAAACTACGTCAGCGGCGCAATATGACACAGTTGGAATATTCACAGTAAACTGTTGCCAACTCTCCAGTACAAAAGCACAAAGAGGCATCTCTTGTTTGCCTCTGCAGTCATCAGTCTGTAATGGACAGTCCTTATTCAGGCAAAATCCCAACTGATGTCACACAGAGTTTCACTTTGTTATGCAGAGAAACATTCTATAGCTTGGATTTTTTGTTAGAACCACACAGATGTACATACCATAGCTCTCATCTCCACTTTTATATTATTTTGTGGCTCTTCATTTTTTTTCCAGCAGCCAGATAATATTATATGATTCTTTGTTTTATTTATTTGCATGGTTGTACAATTATTGACTTACTTTCACAGTGTAATAATAATTCCAGAGCAGTGTTAGAGACAGCTTTAAATGTTCTCTGATGTAGGTCACGTTGGTCCAAGACATTTGGAAGCAAAATATTTGGATGTTTGTAAGCAAAAATATTGCCAACTATAGCAAATTATTGTCGGTGTCCCTTGAGCATAATCCTGGTCTTTGTAAATGTAAATAATGCACATGGCAAGGCAAACATTTTAAACATTCCCTTTGTAAGTTAATAAAATAAAGGTTTTTGTTGTTGTTCAGTCGTTTAGTCGTGTCCGACTCTTCGTGACCTCATGTACCACAGCACACCAGGCCTTCCTGTCCTCCACTGTCTCCCGGAGTTTGCTCAAGTTCATGTTCATTGCATCGGTGATGCTATCTAACCATCTCATCCTCTGCTGTCCCCTTCTCCTTTTGCCTTCAGTCTTTCCCAGCATCAGGGTCTTTTCCAGTGAGTCCTCTCTTCTCATTAGATGGCCAAAGTATTTGAGCTTCAGCTTCAGTATCTGTCCTTCCAATGAGCAGTCAGGGTTGATTTCCTTTAGGATTGACTGATTTGACCTCCTTGCAGTCCAGTGTTCTTTTCACAATAAAGTATTCCAGTAAAGTATTTATCAGATACTTATAGATATCTCCTTGAATAACATCTCCTACTGATTGGACAACTAATGTAGAATTTACCAAGAGAGAAGCCTCTCCTACCGGCCACATGCAACAATAGGTGATGGGCAGATAGCCACACATATGTGTATTTGAAAATATATGTCCCTGACATGCTCATATACTTTCCATATAACAGAGATTTGCACACACATTCTCCCTCCTTCCCCCCCATCTCACCAAATGAATGGTAGAGAAGTTTAAAATTTTCTTCCCTATATGCTGCCTTCTACATGCCTCCCTACTCCTCAAAATCATGTTTTCTTTAGTCTACAAAACAGTTATTTTTCGGGATGCCAGAAACACAAACTACATGGGAAAAAGAGTGTGCAAGGAAACCTTAACTGATTGGGACTTTCTAATCAGCAGTGTGCAAGGGCAATTTGGACTGTGGGTTGTCCATATCTTTGGTAGTTCAGTCACTGTGCTGTTCAGGGGGTGTCCCCCTCCATATTCCCATTTTGATATACTCCCTCAGGGTATAGCACCATCCATTTGTCTTATCAGGGTGGCCTTATTCTTGCAGATCTTTAAGATTAATTATCCAGGCTGTTGTCTCTGAATAATTTCATTGTGAACTGGGGAGTGCATGATGCCAGTTGGAAAGGTCTAGTTAATGCACATTGAAATGTCAAGTGTATGGTTAACAGCAGTACTCTATTAAGGACTGTCCTGATGTTTGTTGTTAGAATACTCTTCATAGAATGTGAACTATATAATCAAAACCAGCATGTCGAGAAGAAATTTAGATTAGAAGCTTCATCCTAGCATGCTCAGTTTGTATAATTTGCACACCACTACACAACTGTAATCCAAAATAGCCTTATTCAAAAAGAAGTGAGAAGTCTAGAGATACATTAGGCTAGGGAGTCCTTAAACTTTTCAATCCTCTGGAACATTTTGAATTTGAGCAACTATTACTTGCGCCTCCACAAAATGTCCATGCAGGATCCTGGTTAGCCACAAAGGACCTGTCACTGAGACTGAGTAAGTTTGGGTCCGATTTCTAAAAGTCAGACTTGTCTCCACAAGGAATAAGTGCCAGGGCATTTGTACTACTCGAGTGCAATGCAACCAGATCCCTGCTGTTCACACCATCTCAAGGATGCTTCTTGGTATTTCTCCATTCTTATCTAACAGAGGGTTTTATAGGTTATTATTTGCATGGCCCATGGAAAAGCAAAGCTTCTGTCTTCAACAGTACTGGTCACTGAATGCCTTTGGTCTGTATTAGGACAGTAGGGTTTATAAAAAAAAAGAAAAGCCAAAACCAGTAGAAGGAAGGGTTTTAACCTCTGGCATACTGTACCTGCTGTCCTGGGCAAAAACAGGAGGAGCAAGAAGGGTCACTGAGTGCCAGAGAAGGTGTCTGAGTTTGCTTTAGTGCTTAGGTGTTGTGAGAGGGGGAGGGGGTGCTGGGAAAGGAATGGAAGACAGCACAGACATAAATAATTGAAAGATAGCAGATGAGTTATTTGACAGCTTCTTCCATAAACATTTAGCCCAGCTGGAGAGAAATCTGAGAAGATGTTCAAATTATTTAGAGGTGCTACCAAGAGGTTGGAAAATTCCTCTTACACTTTCCAAGATTTTGTATTTAGCCCCTACTAACATTAAAGGTACCTTCCTGAAATCTCTGCAGCTCTTGCTTCCTTGGCCTTGCCCAGCTGTGTGGGTCTTGACAGGGGCATCGTATTACTAGGCTGACCATATGTCCCGTTTTGAACAGGACAGTCCCGTTTTTTAAACAATTCCCGACCGTCCCGTCGTTTTAATAAAAATGTCCATTTTGTCCCGTTCTCAATGAGAGAGCGCCCACCCGCCCCGTTTGCTGGGGCGCCGCAGGGACCATGCTGCAAGCGAGGCTTTGTTAGACTGAGTGCATGCGTGCGTGTGTGCATACGCACGCATGCCCACTTTGTCTGGCGAGCCGTGGGTAGGTTAGGGTCCCGTTTTTGTCTCAAGGAAATGTGGTCAGCCTACATATTACGGACCACAATACTAGACCTTAATAGGATAATTCTATTTTTTAAAAAGCCTATTGACTAAGCAGAGAGCCAATGCAGCTTGAAAGATGATTTCTTTGATCTGGTGTACTTCCGTGTAGGATGGGTATGAACGAGGTAACATTTGAAAAGACCAAATGATTTTGAAGGAAGAGATTTTTCATCATGTTCTTAACTTTGTACTTGTACTTAAGTCAGTGGACCTTAAAAGCCCTAAATGTTTGAGGATTATTATTTGAATAAGTCTTTGTCATTCCGGAAAAAAAATTGAACTACAAAGTATTTCATAGTTTCACTGTGCTATTGCTTTCAGGTTTGTGATGTTATCTGATTCTTTTTAATTATTTATGTTTTGTACTGTCTGCTATACCTGAAAGCGTTTCAGTATATAGTTGTCAGGAAAAGAGGAAAACTGAACTGGACCAGGATTCATTCATTCATTCCAAAACTGAATTTGGAATTGCCTGTATTCTAATTTGATGGATCTGTTTGGTTATGGCATTGATTGGAAGGCAGGCAGGCACAGTACCAGAAGGCTTGTTTGGTGAAAAAGACAGCATTTCATCAGAACAACCCGATACCAACTGTAAAACATGGTGGTGTTGAAAATGTTATGGCTTGAGGCTGCTTTGCTGCATCAGGGCCTGGGCAGCTCACCATCATGAAATCTACTATGAATTCTTCATTGTAGCAGAGGGTGATTGAGGATAATGTGACACCATCTGTCAGCAGATTGAAGCTCAACAGAAAGTAGACCTCGCAGCATGACGATGACCCTTAACATTTAGTAAATCCACGAAGGAATGGTGGGGGTGGCGGGGAATGGAGGGTTCTGGAATGGCCAAGTCAAAGCCTGGATCTAAATCCCATCAAGATTTTGTAGGGTGATTTGAAACAGTTTGTGCGTGCAAGAAACCGCTCAAATGTTGCACAGCTGAAGAAAATCTGCATGGAGTAGTTGGAAAAAATGCCTCCCAGTCGATGTCAGAGACTGGTAGACAGTTGTAAGAAACACCTACTTAAGGTTGTTTCTTTCCAGCAAAGGAGATCGTTACCTTGTCGTGGTGCTGGAGCTTGAGCACCTCAATGACACCATGAGCTAAACCGTGAAGGGACACCCAAGACGGGAAGGTTGTGGCAGAGAGGTCAGACTAAATACGATCCCTGGGGAAGGTAATGGCAACCCACCCCAGTATTCTTGCCATGAAAACTAAATGGATCAGTACAACCAGAGATATGTCGGTATACCATCGGAAGATGGGACTCCCAGGTCGGAAGATGGTCAAAATGCTACTGGGGAGGAACAGAGGATACGTTCAACTAGCCCCAGATGTGATGACGCAGCTAGCTCAAAGCCGAAAGGACGGCTAGCGGCCGACGGTGCTGGTGGTGAACGACGAATCCGATGTTCTAAAGATCAACACACCATAGGAACCTGGAATGTAAGATCTATGAGCCAGGGCAAATTGGATGTGGTTATTGGTGAGATGTCAAGATTTAATATAGACATTTTAGGTGTCAGTGAACTGAAATGGACTGGGATGGGCCACTTCAAATCAGATGACCACCAGATCTACTACTGTGGACAAGAGGACCACAGAAGAAATGGAGTAGCCTTCATAATTAATAATAAAGTGGCTAAAGCAGTGCTTGGATACAATCCAAAAAACGATAGAATGATCTCAATTCGAATTCAGGGTAAACCATTTAACATCACAGTGATCCAAATATACGCCCCAACCACAGATGCTGAAGAAGCAGAAGTAGATCAGTTCTATGAGGATCTGCAGCACCTACTAGATAATACACCAAAAAGAGATGTTATTTTCATTACAGGAGACTGGAATGCTAAGGTGGGTAGTCAGACGACACCTGGAATTACAGGCAAGCATGGTCTGGGACAAGGGTCGGCAAACTTTTTGAGCCGAGAGCCATTTTGGTATGCTCGTGCACATTTTGAAGTGCTCGAGAGCCAGGGGGCGGGGTTTGCGGGCGGGAGCCAATCGCGTGGAAGGGGGCGCTTTGGCGCACGCTGATTGGTGGAGGCTCAGAAGGAAGGGCGCTGCCACCAATCAGCATCTCCGTTTCTTCTCCAGGGTTCTTCTCCTGTAGAAGAAACAGGGACGCTGATTGGTGGAGGCTCAGAAGGAAGGGCGCTGCCACCAATCAGCGTCTCCGTTTCTTCTCCAGGGTTCTTCTCCTGGAGAAGAAACAGGGACGCTGATTGGTGGGGGCGCCCTTCCTTCTGAGCCTCCACCAATCAGCGTCTCTGTCTCAGCGTCTTCTCCAGGGTTCGCGCCGCTTCCAGAGACCGGCTTTCTGATGTCGGTCGGCAAAGATGGAAAAAGAGCCAGCGTCAGGAGGCCAAAGAGCCAGATCTGGCTCGCGAGCCGCCAATTCCGACCCTTGGTCTGGGAGAACAAAATGAAGCAGGACATAGGCTGATAGAATTTTGCCAAGACAACTCACTGTGCATAACAAACACTCTCTTCCAGCAACCTAAAAGACGACTTTCTACATGGACTTCACCAGATGGTCGACACCGAAATCAGATTGACTACATCCTTTTCAGCCAAAGGTGGCGGACATCTATACAGTCGGTAAAAACAAGACCTGGAGCTGACTGTAGTTCAGATCACGAACTTCTTATTGCAAAATTTAGAATCAGACTAAAGAGAATAAGGAAGACCCACAGATCAGTTAGATATGAGCTCACTAATATTCCTAAGGAATATGCAGTGGAGGTGAAGAATAGATTTAAGGGACTAGATTTAGTAGATAGGGTCCCAGAAGAACTATGGACAGAAGTTCGCAACATTGTTCAGGAGGCGGCAACAAAAAACATCCCAAAGAAAAAGAAAACCAAGAAGGCAAGATGGCTGTCTGCTGAAACACTGGAAGTAGCCCAAGAAAGAAGGAAAGCAAAAGGCAACAGTGATAGGGGGAGATATGCCCAATTAAATGCAAAATTCCAGAGGTTAGCCAGAAGAGATAAGGAATTATTTTTAAACAAGCAATGTGCGGAAGTGGAAGAAGACAATAGAATAGGAAGGACAAGAGACCTCTTCCAGAAAATTAGAAACATCGGAGGTAAATTCCAGGCAAAAATGGGTATGATCAAAAACAAAGATGGTAAGGACCTAACAGAAGCAGAAGAGATCAAGAAAAGGTGGCAAGAATATACGGAAGATCTGTATAGGAAGGATAATAATATTGGAGAAAGCTTTGACGGTGTGGTCAGTGAGTTAGAGCCAGACATCCTGAAGAGTGAGGTTGAATGGGCCTTAAGAAGCATTGCTAATAACAAGGCAGCAGGAGATGACGGTATCCCAGCTGAACTGTTTAAAATCTTGCAAGATGATGCTGTCAAGGTGATGCATGCCATATGCCAGCAAATTTGGAAAACACAAGAATGGCCATCAGATTGGAAAAAATCAACTTATATCCCCATACCAAAAAAGGGAAGCACTAAAGAATGTTCAAACTATTGAACAGTGGCACTTATTTCACATACCAGTAAGGTAATGCTCAAGATCTTGCAAGGTAGACTCCAGCAATTCATGGAGCGAGAATTGCCAGATGTACAAGCTGGGTTTAGAAAAGGCAGAGGAACTAGAGACCAAATTGCCAATATCCGCTGGATAATGGAGAAAGCCAGGGAATTTCAGAAAAACATCTATTTCTGTTTTATTGACTATTCTAAAGCCTTTGACTGTGTGGATCATAACAAATTGTGGCAAGTACTTGGTGGTATGGGGATACCAAGTCATCTTGTCTGCCTCCTGAGGAATCTGTATAACGACCAAGTAGCAACGGTAAGAACAGAGCACGGAACAACGGACTGGTTTAAGATTGGGAAAGGAGTACGGCAGGGTTGTATACTCTCACCCTACCTATTCAACCTGTACGCAGAACACATCATGCGACATGCTGGGCTTGAGGAATCCAAGGCTGGAGTTAAAATCGCTGGAAGAAACATTAACAATCTCAGATATGCAGATGATACCACTTTGATGGCTGAAAGCGAGGAGGAGTTGAGGAGCCTTATGACGAAGGTGAAAGAAGAAAGTGCAAAAGCTGGCTTGCAGTTAAACCTCAAAAAAACCAAGATTATGGCAACCAGCTTGATTGATGACTGGCAAATAGAGGGAGAAAAAGTGGAGGCAGTGACAGACTTTGTATTTCTAGGCGCAAAGATTACTGCAGACGCTGACTGCAGCCAGGAAATCAGAAGACGTCTACTTCTTGGGAGGAGAGCAATGGCAAATCTTGATAAAATAGTTAAGAGCAGAGACATCACACTGACAACAAAGGTCCGCATAGTTAAAGCAATGGTATTCCCTGTAGTAACCTATGGCTGTGAGAGCTGGACCATAAGGAAGGCTGAGCGAAGGAAGATCGATGCTTTTGAACTGTGGTGTTGGAGGAAAATTCTGAGAGTGCCTTGGACTGCAAGAAGATCAAACCAGTCCATACTCCAGGAAATAAAGCCAGACTGCTCACTTGAGGGAATGATATTAAAGGCAAAACTGAAGTACTTTGGCCACATAATGAGAAGACAGGATACCCTGGAGAAGAAGCTGATGCTAGGGAAAGTGGAAGGCAAAAGGAAGAGGGGCCGACCAAGGGCAAGATGGATGGATGGTATTCTGGAGGTGACGGACTCAACCATTGGGGAGCTGGGGATGGTGACGGCCGACAGAAAGCTCTGGCGTGGACTGGTCCATGAAGTCACGAAGAGTCGGAAACGACTGAACGAATAAACAACAAAAAAGGTTGTTTCTGCCAAAGGAGGCAATTCCAGGAATTAGAGCCAAGGGTGTACTTACTTTTTCCCAAGAAGGAAATGACATATCTGTTAATTTTTTGTTGAATAAATGATTGCAAAGTCAATTGTTCATAGGTTTTTTTTTGTTCAAATACATCACCTTTATCTTTATAAACTGTTTGAATGAAGATTTATTTGTTTATTTATTTATTTTTCAGATTTTGCCACCACCCATCTTCCCCAAGAAGAGGGACTCTGTGCGGTTAAGATAAAATAAAATAAGATAAAATATTGATTAAATAAAATAAAATAAGATATGATAAAATATTGATAGTTCACATAGGTTAAAAAAGAAAAAAACTTTACATGGGGTGTATTTACTTTTTCACATGACTGATAGATAACCTCAAGGAGCAACTAGAACAAACCATGACCCCTGCACACACAAAAATGCTGACAACCACCATCAAGACTCCATCTCTAAGACAAGCTGGAAAAAGGAAAACAAAACTCCAAACCAAACTACTCAAGCTAAACCCCAGAAGCAAAGAGGTACCTGACCCTGAATGGGTAGTCAACATGTCCAGCCGCCCACTATCCACCGCAGAACACAATATCCTCCAGAAAGGCCTCAACTATAATATAGACAATGCTAATCCGTTAGAATTCTTTGTAGCCTTAGATGCAGCACTTAAAACCACAGGACGTGCCACAGAGACCCAAGAAAACATAAGGCAGACAATCATATCACAGATCAGAAGAACACAGAAGCAGAACCAACTCAAAGCAGAAGACAGAGGAGCCCTCAAAAACCTAAAGAAGGACCAAACCATCACCATTCTCCCAGCAGACAAATTCCAAACTATGGTTATCATGGACAGAACACAATACATGCAAAAAGCCAAAGAATTACTGGAGGACAAAGAATCTTACATCCCAGTAAACACCAACCCAATACAGAAACTGGACAACCTGATCAAGAGATCCCTCAACAACCTAACCAAGAAAGGTCAAATCACAAAAGAAGAACAGTAGCGGATGAAAAGCAGTGGACCCATCCTGCCACACTTCTATGGACGCCCAAAAATACACAAGCCTTACATACCTCTTTGTCTAATTGTATCATTACCAAGTACCCCAACATACAACATAGCCAAAGAACTTACAAAAAAGCTTGGACATCTCACAGAGGGGAGCGGATATTCTATCAACTCCCCACTACAGTGCCTCTAGAAAATCAAAGACCTAAAAAATGAAGATGAAATTATGGTTTCATTCGATGTGACAGCACCCTTCACGTCCATATTCTGAGTCATGATGATGTCTAACTTGCTTGTTTTTCACTTCTGATAACAGATAAAGATAAGGGAAGAATCTTAAAACAGCTGTAGTACTTCAGGGAGGACCCCAAGATTACTTAAGTTGGTACTTCCTTATCTGTACATTTACCAGACTCTTGGTCTACATCTCAGGTGCTGTCAATTTGCATGATGAACAGATGTACCATATAGCTAAGGTCAGGTCATGCAGTCTTGGTACCATGGAAACAAGGTCATGAGGTTTTGGTACCAGGTGTAGACAATCAACCTCTTGGCACATAGTCTGGTGCAAGATAGGGATAAAAAACCCTGGTATTGCCCCTTGAGCTTGGAACTTCGACACAGACCTGAAACTGGGTGCTGTGTGAATTGGCCATCTTTGGGTCTCTCAATTGTTCCCCTGGGGCTCCCAAGAGCTGAATGGAGATTTGTTATCATCTTGCTTGGTATGTTATGCTTTTGTGTTTCTGTTTAATCTGCCTGCTAAAGTTAACCATAAAGCTAAGAATCTGCTTACTGGCATGTTTATTGTCTCTGGATCCTAAAAAACCTATTGCCTGGCACTTGGCAATACAGACACCTTTGTCATAATAAAAAAGGAACAACTAGAGAAGACACATGAAGCAACATCTTCAAAGGAATAAAATTCATAAGGGAAGAAGAAGACAACAACACACTACCCTTCCTGGATATCCTCATCAGCAGAGGAAACAACAGCAAATTAGAAATGCAGATCTATCGAAAAACAACCCACACTAACCAAGTGCTCCATTATCAAAGTAACAACCCAACTTCCCACAAGAAGATCTGTGTAAGAACATTATTCAGATGAGTACAAACTTACTGCAGCAACCCAGGACACCAGAAAAAGTAAGCAGACCGCCTACACAACTCTTCCAACAAAATGGATACCCATGCAACTTTATCGAAAAGTGTCTGACCACTCAATCCACTGCAGCACAACCAACACAAGCTATGAAAAGGGTAATGCTACCATACATTAAAAGCATCTCAGAAACAACCAACAGACTATTACAACCACACGGCACCACCATAGCACACAAACCAATTAAAACCCTCCAGAACATCTTAAGTAAAACAAAAGACCCAGTAGCCCAAGAAGAAAAAACAGGAGCCATCTACAACATACACTGTAAGGACTGTAACAGCCACTATGTAGAACAGATGGGCAGAAGACTAGCAGACCGCATCCATGAACACCAACTAGCAGTCAGATGACACAATGAAAACTCCTTAATCTCACAACACATGGACAGACTCAACCATACTTTCAACTGGAAAACTGTGAGCATCCTAGACCAAGCTAAATCCAAAACTGTGAGGGAATTTCTGGAAGCTTGGCATTCAGACAAATCAGCCATCAATAGACACATAGAGATAAACCACATTTACACTCCATTCAAAAGACACAATAAAAAGCTAAGAAGGAAACAAAAAGACTCTCCAGCAGCTACACCCAGATAAGCAGGGATTAACACCAGACAAACAATCAAGCAGAAAACAATACCCTAATCAAGGAACTACCAAGGAGAAAACCACGCCCCCACCAACACTGGTATATAAACAGGAAGCAAACCCCATACTCACTAGCACTGATGATGTTACCTAGTCAGTTAATGAAACGTCTGCAAGCAAACAACTAGTCTCAGAGAGCACCAAGGACTCCATAAAGAGATGTTTGTAGAGGGAAAAATGGGACCTTCACACGCATGTTGTCTACCTTGTATAAGGTAGACAACATGTTTCACTCAAGACAATTTCTCTAGTGTTCTCCTCTCCTTTGAAAAAAAATTATGAAACACATTTATTTTATCAAAATGAATAGTACGGGTAGAAAATAATGCTGGATATTTTCTCTGCATGACCTTAGATCAGAGCTTTCCAAACTGTGTGTGGCGACACAAAAGTGTGTCGCCACACACAGTCTGGTGTGTCGCCACACAACCCAGAAGTGCTGATCATCATCAGCGCTTCCGGGTTTTCCCGCGGTGACACACCAACGGCGGCGCGCAAAAACCCGAAAGCAGCAGCAGCGCTTCCGGGTTTTTGCGCGCTGCCGCAACGGCAGCACTTCCGGGTTTTCCCACGGCGACACACCAACAGCGGTTGGTGTGTCGCCGCGGGAAAACTTTGGAAAGCCCTGCCTTAGATTATAGGAGCACTTCTATACAATATTTTAAACTTGGCAACACTGAAAGCAAGCAAACAAAGAAAGAAACAAACAAAAAGCTGCCTAAACCAGCTTTGATTAAAATGGCAAACTACTGGGGAAAAAAGCTGTTGTGAACTTCTTGTTTATTTCAGAGAAGTTTATGCAGAACAACTTTCCACAGCTTTGATTGGGTTCAAAGTGCAAAGGAAGTGCCCAGCCACAGCTTCACCAAAATCCTCCTCCTGTTCCTGGTTTTCACGTTGGCGATATTTACTCATGTTACAAAATGGCATAGGAGTGACTTTCTAGTGGCAGAGGTTGGAAAGCAAAATCAGGCCCTTATGTTTATTTTAGAGAATACAAAGACACTGATGGAATTATTCTCTGTGTGTGTACAGGGCAGAATATGTAATTTGAGACTTAAGAAACAGTGCAGCTTGAGGTGCCTGCCTCCGGGCTCTTCTGGTGTTTGCTCTTTTTAAGGGGGAAGAAAAGGATATTGCTTGCCCTCTGCTTTTATTGAACAATATCTTTTTGTGTAGGTTTACTATATAAACTCTACTTGGGTGCAAAAATACTCAAGCAGTCTTGAAATACAGTTTAACCATCACTGCAGACATTGAGCCTCTCTTGTGTTTGTACATTTATTGAACTTGACACTAGTGGGTCTGCTGCTTTCTGAATTATGCGTGAGAATGAGCAGCAGTATTTTTTACAAATGACCTTCACTTGAATTAAATATAAATGTGGAGAAATCAAAAGGATTGTAGTCACAGTAATCAGGAGAGTAGCTGGGTTTTCAGTAGGCCTGCCATCAACATCTGGCACATGGAACCCAAGGCTGGGACCCATGGGTCCTGCAAGGCCAGCTGAGGATGACACCAACTATTTTATTAATTTATAAAGGTTAAATATTAGGCTGACTTACTGGAGTGGTTACCAAGATCTCCTTTCCCAATATTTCTGACCTCAGATACAGTATAATGTTGCTGTTTGAGAGCCTCCATGAAAACAGACTAGGAGTGGCTTTTGATTTGGAGTGTTGTCCATGAAAATTCTGGTTTAATTAGGAGGGAAGATATAGAAGTGAAAGCAGGGACCCTGCATTTGAGCTAGTGCTAAACTTATTCTGGTTTGGTTCCAGTAAATCTAATAAGTTGCTGTAGTGGGATCAGCACAATTTTGCAACTGTATTGCTCCCAGTTTATGGACTGGGTCAAGCTAATGCATTTCAGTTTTTAGATCTGTGAGCAGTAGCCCTTTAATACTATGAAAGATGGAGGCCTTGGAACTTCTATTGGAACCATGAAAGGTCCATGAAATAAAAATAACTGAAATAGAAGTCTACACATCTAGAGGGCACCTGGTCTGGAGAAGGCTTTTCTAAGGTCAGAAAAGTTTGGAAAGCCCCAACGTTGGTATTGCAATGGCTGAGTAAGCAATACAACATGGAAAGCACTGGTTCTAGAAGAACTCAAGCAGCCCTGGCAATGAAATATTGTATAACTTCTTTCCCCATGTATTCCTTCCCATTGATCACTCATGCTTTTATGACAAAAGGACAAGAGTCTCCACTATATACATACTATATGCAATAGTACCCCTATCTCTGAGCAATCCCATCCAAAAATCTGCATCATATCTGTTTCAAAAATCAAAGATTGGTCATTTTTCCTTATGTGAAATATTGACCAACGGAATCACATATAAGCCAAGGTGGGGAAAAACTTTTTTAATGCCTACTTTCAAATATTAGAAACACCTATTGCTGCTTTCTCATTTGCCCATCAGATGTGTTGGATTTGCAGCTCCCATAATCATCAGGCCCCTGTGAGTCTGATGGTCTTTAACTGCTCCTTTGGGACAGAACCAGCCTTTCCTAATTTAAATCAAACAGAACTTTTTCTTTCTTTCTTTTTTAACTACAAATAGGATTACTGGTCTTTTGGAAAGCCATCAAACAAATGTTAAATGATAGATTAGTGCTTTTTGAGAAGATCAGTATACCAATGTATATAAGAGTTCACTTAATGCCTGAATAGCACTTTATGAAGTGAAGGTTAAGCATTATATGGGCAGATCTCTCTCTGGAAACCAGGAATATGGTTTCTCCTGAAGTCTAAGTCAAAATGGTCATGGAGGTCAATGGCCAGAGAGGAGGAGAAGTGCCTACAGGATCCTCAACCAGCCAAAAGAAGCTTGGCAGGTGACTGAATTGTAACCAAGATCCTAGTGAGGCATTACAGATCGTTCCTGTGCCAAGGCCTATGTTAAGAGTAGAGCGAAAACACTGCTTTAAAATAGAAATAGTGGGATAGGGATTAGATAAATCCTGCATCATGAGGACACATTTTCTAAAACTAGTTCATAAGGCATCTTCATGCTCTCACAGTGATCCCCCATATGATTTGGAGAAGAACAGAATCAGCACATGAACTCCTCTAAAATTGGGTCTGATGGTGCACCTTGCTTCGTACTGTATATTGGAAGGGGAGAGCTTGTGCCCCCTGAGATGCTATCCAAGGGTTCATAGAATTGCAGCCTTAAGTCACTTTATGTTTGGGTTAGTTGTGTTCATCTTCTAATTTGATTAGAAGATGGTTAATCTATTTTAACGTTTTATAATCTAATAACAATTTTTGTTCAGTCATTTAGTCGTGTCCAACTCTTCGTGACCTCATGGACCATAGCATGCCAGGCCTTCCTGTCCTCCACTGTCTCCCGGAGTTTGCTCAAATTCATGTTCATTACATCGGTGATGCTATCTAACCATCTCATCCTCTGCCATCCCCTTCTCCTTTTGCCTTCAGTGTTTCCCAGCATCAGGGTCTTTTCCAGTGAGTCCTCTCTTCGCATTAGGTGGCCAAATGTCAGGGTTCATGTATTTGAGCTTCAGCTTCAGTATCTGTCCTTCCAATGAACACTCAGGGTTGATTTCCTTTAGGACTGACTGATTTGACCTCCTTGCAGTCCAAGGGACTCTTAAGAGTCTTCTCCAGCACCACAGTTCGAAAGCATCAATTATGAATTCTTCGTTGCTCAGCCTTTCTTATGGTCCAACTCTCACAGCCATACATTACTACTGGAAAAATAACAATTTTCAGTTCTAAAATCTAGCATTTTTAGAATGTTGGATCTTCCAAATCAATTGCTTTGTTTTAATAAAGGATTATTATTTATCTTAGGTTTATTGGTAATAATTTTGACTGCTTGACATTTACATGTTTTCAAACGTTTCTTGACATCCCCCCCCCCCCCCCCATACTTGCACAAATAGCCTTGGGATTCGGGTGCAGAGATTTGCCAGTTCAGATGGTCATAGAGTTGACCAAGTTCAAGGATTGATACTGCTACCCATCTTTGGGCAATTTCCTGTAGAACAGAGTTATAATCATATGTCTCCAATAATAGCTGCATACTGTCAAATTCTGGGAAACACATTGTTGTAGAGCTCTGCACGTATGACCTCTTGACATTCTGCACACTTAAGTGAGCAGAGATATTGTAGAGGCTGTTTTATCAACTCTCTCCAAAATGGGGGGGGGGGAGTTCTCAGACAGGTTCTTGGGGTGGGATGCATTGTTGTGGCAATGATTTTTTTTCTTTTCCTAAGATGATACTTGTTATTTGCTTTGTTTCTCTGCCTACTATTTTACATCTCCTACAATTCCCAGACCTCATCATGTTCTAGTGTTTCTGCAGGGTGGGAGGAGTGGGAGTGCTGCTATTTAAAAAAAAAGAAAAGAAGAATATTTGGAGAAAATTGTACAGGTCCATTTTGTTTTGTTTGGGTGGAGTAAGAAAAAAATGAGCTATTATCTTTTTTGGCTTTGGTTAGTTCAGTGATGGCGAACCTTTTGGGCTCGGCGTGTCAAAAATTAGGAAAATGCCTAACTTGACTCTGCTGGCGTGTCACCCCCCCCCAAACAAAACAAAACAAAAAAGCTTTGCACAAAGCCAGCAAAAGCATGCCCCTTCACTCAAAGGCGCCCCTTCGCGCCCAGGTATGCCCCTTCACGCCCCTTTGCACCAATTGCAAGCGGCTTCTGCAGGAACCGGCTTCGCGCAAGAGGGAGCAAGAAGACAGCCAGGTGAGCTGGGGCAGCAAAGGTCTTGGAGGTGGCAAGGGGGACTGGACTGGGGCGGCTGGGGCTTCCGGGGGAGTGGCAGTTGTCGGGTGTTGATGAACACTGGCGTGTCACCCAAAACGTTGTGGCATGTCACCTTTGACACATATGTCATGGGTTCACAATCACTGGTCTAGTTATTAATATTCTGTGATGTAGATGTGGTACTGTGACATTTGTTCAGTTCAAGTGTCTTCTCCTTCCAGGCTGACAATCATGAGTCTCCTTTTTGACTCACGAGGGCCTGATCTTTTCCACCTTCTATGCTGTTGACCAAATCAGGCTGGTTCATCCACCTTTAGGCATGTTTTCTCACTCCCAAGGCAAGAGAGTGCCCTAGACACTCATCGGCAAAAGTTACCGCTGAGCACATTCTTTGCTTCTTCTGCCAAGTTGTCTGTTGGTCACTGTATCATGAGGCACTAAAATGATTCCAGTTATACTTATATGATAGCAATCGAAGAGAATATTTGTAGCTCAGGGTTGAACTGGGGAGTCTTTGGTGCTCTCTGAGCCTTGTTGTTTTCATGCAGACATTTCATTGCCAGGCTAGGCAACATCTTCAGTGCGAAAAGGGAGTGGAACTTGCTGTCTGTTTATATACCCTGGCTTGTCCTGCCTGTGTTGGTGGGGGTCTTGTACTCTCCTTGGTAGTTCCTTGATTGGGCTGTTGTGTGCTGTTTGGGTGATTGACTGAGTTAATAGTTCCTTGATTAAGGTCTATTGTGTTGTTTGATTGCTCCTCTGCTGCTAATGGGCGTGGTGGCTCAGCGGGTAAGACGCCAGGCTTGTTGATCGGAAGATTGCAAGTTCGGAGGTTCGAATCCCTAGCCCTGCGTGCGGAGTGAGCTCCTGCACTAGCTCCAGCTCTTGCCAACCTAGCAATTCGAAAGCATGCAAATGCAAGTAGATTAATAGGTACCACTTCGGTGGGTAGGTAACAGCGTTCCGCGTGTGTCATGCGGCCACATGATCATGGAAGCGTCTTCGGACAACGCTGGCTCTTTGGCTAACAAACGGAGATGAGCACCGGCCCCTAGAGTCGGACACGACTGCACAAATGTGCAGGGGGTACCTTTACCTTTTTACTGCTGCTAATCTTGCTGTTAATCTATGCATATCTTGTTGATTGCTGGCCCAGGGGTGTTCTGGTCTTCTGGCTATTCTATTGTCTCTTATGAATGGTATGTAAATGTTGTTAACCTCTATGTGTCTGTTGATGGCTGCTTTGTCTGAATGCCAAGCTTCCAGGAATTCTCTAGCATTTTTGGATTTGGCCTGGTCTAATATGCTCACAGTTTCCCAGTTGAAAGTATGGTTAAGTCTGTCCATGTGTTGTGAGATTAAGGAGTTTTCATCATGTCTTCTGACTGCTAGTTGGTGTTCGTGGATGCGTTCTGCTAGTCTTCTGCCAGTCTGTCCTACATAGTGGCTGTTACAGTCCTTACACTGTATGTTGTAGATAACTCCTGTTTTTTCTTCTTGGGCTACTGGGTCTTTTGGTTTACTTACAATGTTCTGAAGGGTTTTGGTTGGTTTGTGTGCTACAGTGATGCCGTGTGGATGTAACAGTCTATTAGTAGTTTCTGAGATGTTTCTGATGTATGGCAGTGTAATCCTTTTCATAGCTTCTGTTGGTTTTGCTGTGGTGGGTTGAGTGGTCAGGCACTTTTTGATAAAGTTGTGTGGATATCCATTTTGCTGGAAGATGCTATATAAGTGGTCTGTTTCCTTTTTCTGGTGTTCTGGGTTGCTGCAGTGTGTTTGTGCTCGTCTGAATAGTGTTCTTACACAGCTCCTCTTGTGTGAGGTTGGGTTATTGCTTTGATAGTGGAGCACTTGGTTAGTGTGGGTAGATTTCCGGTAGACTTGTGTTTCTAGGATGCCATCATTTCCTCTACTGATGAGGATGTCCAAGAAGGGTAGTGTGTTGTTGTTTTCTTCTTCCCTTGTGAATTTTATTCCTTTGAAGATGTTGTTGATGGCTTCATGTGTTTCCTCCAGTTGATCCTTTTTTATTATGACGAAGGTGTCATCTACATACCGGATCCATACTTTGGGTTGTATGTGTGGGAGTGCTATCCTTTCTAGACGTTGCATTACTATCTCTGCTATGAGTCCTGAGAGTGGTGATCCCATAGGTGTTCCTTTGATTTGTTGGAATATTTGTCCATCAAACTGAAAGTAGGTGGTGAGGCAGAGGTTGATGAGGTCCATGATTCTGGGTATTTTGATCTTGGTGTATCTTGTTAGGTCGGGTGTGTTACGTAGAACTGCTGCCATGGATTCAATCGCTAGTGCTTGGTCTATGGATGTAAAGAGTGCACTGACATCGAATGACACCATAATTTCATCTTCATCTATTTTTATGTCTTTGATTTTCTGGAGGCACTGTAGTGGGGAATTGATAGAGTATTCACTCTCCTCTGTGAGATGCCCAAGTTTTCTTGTAAGTTCTTTAGCTATGTTGTATGTGGGGGTGCCTGGTAATGATACAACTGGACGGAGTGGTATGTCAGGCTTGTGTATTTTGGGGCATCCGTAGAAGCGTGGGATGATAGGTCCACTGCTTTTCATCCGCCTCTGTTCTTCTTTACTGATTTGACCTTTCTTGGTTAGGTCGTTGAGGATTCTTTTGACCTGGCTGTCAAGTTTCTGTATCGGATTGGAGTTTACTGGGGTGTAGGTTTCTTTGTCCTCCAGTAAATCTTTGGCTTTTTGTATATATTGTGATCTGTCCATAATGACAGTGGTGCGGCCTTTGTCTGCTGGGAGGATGATGATACTTTGGTCCATCTTTAGGTTTTTGAGGGCTACTCTTTCTTCTGCTTTCAGTTGGTTCTGTTTCCATGTCCTTCTGGTTTGTGGTATGATTATTTGTCTTACATTCTCTTGGATTTCTGTAGTAAGTCCTGTAGTTTTCATTGGTGCTTCGAAAGCTGCAAAGAATTCTAATTTATTTGCATCCTCTGTGTTATAATTGAGGCCTCTCTGCAAGATACTGTGTTCTGTAGTGGATAATGGGCGGCTGGACATGTTGACCACCCATTCCTGTTCCTGTACTTCTTTGTTTCTGGGGTTTAATTTAAGTAGTTTAGTTTGAAGTTTAGCTTTCCTTTTTTCTGCTTGTCTCAGAGCTGTATATAAAGCTGTATATGATAGCTTTATACGACTTGCAGCAAGTTTCTCCATCATTAATTATTTGAATAATTTCCTTCAAGAAAAAAAGAAGAATCAAAACAAAAAGATAAGTAGAGGATTACAGGACGTGGAAATTTTGGGTCCGGTGGATTTGCAGTAAATTCCTCTTGTTTCAGACACATTGGTATGTAAATATTTTATTTTTCTTAGACTGGAAGACAGTTTATTGAAAACTTTAACATTATAGTTTCCAGTCAACACAATGTGCAGAGAGTCCATTCATTCTTTTGGCAAGAAATTCCATAATGGATTATAGGCATTTTCTCTTCAATATTGGTTTTTGGAGGTTATGTATCTTTTTACCCCTCCTATTCCTCTCTCCGTAGTTTATTTTTGCAACTTCAAGGGAAGGGGGATGGGGCAATTGTGGACCGTTAGGAGGAATTTGATAATGTGATTCTAGGTATATCGAACACTACCCCAAGATTTACATCCAGCTGTGTGGTAAACAAGTTTCCCTTGCACCACTACTAAACAATGCCAAAATCTACATTATTCAAGTAACAAAATAGTTAAATCAACAAAATAAATGCCATCAGTTGTTCGTCAATTGCAAGAATAATTTTTCATTTGTTTTCTCCATATATTCAGATAAAATATTAGGGGCTCACATATAAGAGTCTGATCTAGTTTTGAGGTCTACTCCATAGTCCTGAAAATAGTTTAATCCAGTCTGGATTATCCTGGAAGTAGTCTGATCTAATTTGATATTCAGATTTGAAAAATAGGGGTCTGTCTTATTTAAAAACAAGTGTGATTATTTTGTGTTTCAGCACAATGAAATGAAATTTCCCAGTAAGCTAGAGTCTTGTGAAGGGATGAAATACATCAAATTTCATAGAAATTGTGCAGTGGTGCTTAAACCATGCTCCTTTACAGTTTTTTTTTAAAGAGTTCACAATTTTTATTTTTTTAGGATGGAATGTGGTGAAATTTAAAGTCATAGTGTTTTCTGTGGTGGAGAACATCCATGCCAAATTTTAGACTGAGGGTCTTTTTGCAAAGGGAAGGATTATTCATAAGGATTATGATGCTATTTTCTGAAATGGTGTAGCTGATAGATGGGAAACGAGATGGATATATATTAACTGGCTTATCTTTCTCTCCATAAAATAAATGAGTTGCTAAATCAAATCAGCTAGCTGATGAAAATACTAAGAAAATGTTCAGGATGAGCGATTGGGTAACAGTAAGATAGAACTAAATATGTAGCAAATGGTGAACTAAGGTACCTAAGGGACCGTCTCCTCCCCATTGCTTCATCCTGTCCCACCCGGGCATGCAGAGAGGGCATGCTACAGACCCCATCGGTTAAGGAGTTCCATCTAACGGGGTCTCGGAAGCGTGCTTTCTCTGCTGTTGCCCCTGCCCTTTGGAACATTCTTCCCCCAGAGATCAGACAGTCCGCCTCACTCCTGGACTTCCGAAAAAAACTCAAAACCTGGCTTTGTCAGTATGCTTGGGGCGGGAAGGAGAGTGTATATACCTGTAGTTGGCTAGCACCTTAGATTAGCCCTGGAGTGCCCTTTTTACAGACTTAAGAAGATTCTGCTATTAGATTTTATTATATTCGTTATATTCTAAACTGTTATTTACTGTGTATTTTAATCTATTTATAATTGTATGTTAATGATTTTAATTTTGTTGTAAACCACCCAGAGTCCCCCTTGGGGGAGTTGGGCAGTGATAAATTTGATAAATAAATAAATAAAACTTATTTCTTGGCACGCACAATCTTTCTGTTGTCCAAAATGCTGACTGGGTCTGACCAATAGTGGCATTATACCTTAGGTCACTCTGACACTTGGAATTGAGTGCATAATATTATATTTCCCTTCCCATCGTCCAGAGCTTTATTTGTGTGTGGGGTCGCACAATGCGTTCTCCAGTATTTCAGGAGTGGAGCTGTATGGAGACACAGAATTTAAACATAACATATTCAGGCCTGTCTGTTTCATCCCAGGGAGATGCAGATAAAAAAAAAGGTAAAGGTTCCCCCCGCACATTTGTGCAGTCGTGTCCGACTCTAGGGGCCGGTGCTCATCTCCGTTTCTTAGCCGAAGAGCCAGCGTTGTCCGAAGACGCTTCCACGGTCATGTGGCCGCATGCCACGCACGGAACGCTGTTACCTACCCACCAAAGTGGTACCTATTCATCTACTTGCATTTGCATGCTTTCGAATTGCTAGGTTGGCAAGAGCTGGGGCGAGTGCGGGAGCTCACTCTGCACGCAGGGCTAGGGATTCGAACCTCCGAACTTGTGATCTTCTGATCAACAAGCCTGGCGTCTTACCCGCTGAGCCACCACGCCCCTTAGGGAGATGCAGATCTGTTCCCAATTCCCCCATTCCACTTGGGATCTGGAGTTTTGCAAAACCTAATACATTCTCTTGAAAAACAATTCAGTCAGGCTAGTTGCTTCTAGAAAATAACTCTTTTGAAATTGGGAACCAGCTTAATTTTGGTGCCTTTTGGTCTTGGGGTGGGGTGGGGACTCCATAGTTTCTCATTTGGGAATTTAGCTGGGTCTCAGGGCTATTTCTAGTCAAACTGGCTGGGTGCCAGCAGTGCTGATCTTGTTGAACTATCTTAGGGACAATTTTTTGTTCTGAGAATAGGGAACTTTTCTGAGTCTGCTCGGGGAATACTGAGATTATTCTTCTCAAGGTTACCTTCTAGGGTTTCACATAAAATGGAGGATTGGGAAACTGCAATATTTTCAATACCAGCTCTGTTAAAATGTTATTCATTTTTTAGAATCCTGTGTGGGGGGAAAATTAGGGAAAAAGTACTGGTTGCACTTCACAAAGAAGAAACAGCGTCCTCAGTTCTGTCACTGAATTGTTAAAATAGAAGTTAATAGGAAAGTTAAGGTGACATTTCCTTCCATTTACATATCTAGAATTTTAATTGGAAAATCCCCTGGAAAAACATTTGAGCCTAGGCTGAGAGTGAGTGGCAGGGCTGTGCAGGGCATCAGATTAAAAGGAAAAAGACATTTGGGGGTTCACGGAAGGCTTGGTCGCTCCTGTTGCTCCTGTTGGCAAATGGTTAGAGCAGCTATGCGTTCTCCCTGGCTTAAATGGCTGCCCTTCACAACTGCAGCACCACCCTAGGAAAAAATGTGTTTGTGTTAAGGCAGAGCTTTCCAAACTTTTCATGTTGGTGACACACTTTTTAGACATGCATCATTTCGCGACACACACACACAGCAAGGCACAAGGCAGGCACTAGGACCTGCGCGGAATCCTGGCAGGGCTCGGAGGCAGCAGCAGCCGCAACACACCCAGACCCTGCAGCCGACACACTAACGTGTCGCAACGCACAGTTTGGAAAGCTCTATGTTAAGGAATTGCCAGCAGTATTCCCTGCACACCTCCATAGTCTCCAAAGCACACTGATTTCAAATCTGAAGCGCTGTGCTGCTCTAGTGTGAGGTTTGGGGAAACTGTGCAAGGCTTATTTAGCCAGTACAAATACTTAAGCTTTCCAGTGAAATAACTTAATCTCTTCTGTGCTCCCAAATGTCTGTGGCTAAGGTTTTAATCTCTGTTGCTGATGATACAACTTCTGTACCTGAGAAAATGGGAATGGTTGTGGATGGGGAATACTACCTTTGGCTACAAAACAAGTTTTATAGCTTGGTGGAAATATTTTCTTCTTCTTAGAAACAAATGGTGATGAATACGAAGGAAATGACGTACTGTGCAGTGAGAATTTTATCCATCTGAAATTCAAGGACAAATATTCTTTCTTAGCTGAAGTAAATCTATAAACAGAACATTATCTTGTGTTGTTACATTGATGACAGGGAACATTCTGGATATTTTGTTGCACTTTGATCTGAGTGCTTGAAGATTGGCACTGACAACTTCATTTTTTTCTTTAGTGGAGACAATGGGAGTCTTTGATTTAAAAAAAACAAAAGAACTAATATTAATCTTTTCTTCTCTGTCATTGTCCTCATCAAAATCACAACCCCAGTTAAAGATGTATTTCCTTTATTGGAAGGAGAAGAAACTTTCTGGCTATGTTCACACATTACGTTCAGCTGTAAGAGGATTTGTTTGATTCTGGCCTTGTCAATAATTTTTGTTTCTTAGTGCTGTAGAAAAACAGCGACAGTTATGGTTTATTCAGTAAATAATAGTTAAATAAACTAAGGTGTATTACAGTATGCAAAACCAGGACCAGGAAGGCATGGGGATTAGGGTTGACTTCAACAGCCCAGCCATTGCATCTGTCCCTTTGCTTTTTAGTATCCTGGCTGATATTTTGAGATATGCCTGTCCTGCAAAAGCAACATTTTAACTGAATGTTAGAGCTGAGAATTGCAACTTGGACTGTTTCCAGAGCTTTAAAAAGATATATAAACATTTCCTGAAGCTTAGTGAGAATGTTAAAAGCATTTATTTTTATTGACACTCTAAGCCTGAGAATCTTGTAAAGCTGGGCCTTCTGCACACAGGAAACCGGCGCAAGCAGAAGAGTAGAGGTTGCCGTGGGGCCAGCCC
The DNA here is from genome assembly GCA_023362775.1 of Charina bottae. NCBI lineage: Eukaryota > Metazoa > Chordata > Lepidosauria > Squamata > Charinaidae > Charina > Charina bottae. The sequence goes on from JALMGJ010000012.1 coordinate 8,200,961, forward strand.
AAGACATTTTGTTGCTTGAGCTGAAAGACCAGATGGGAGCCACCCCACTAGTTGAAGCAATCTACACAACCTTAATGAGGAGTCTGATTTCCAGCCAAACTCCACACAGAACAGAAACAAGATGCTGAGTTTAAATTATCCATTCAACTTCCCCCTCCCGTGCTCGCATGCTGTCGCTGAATTAATTTCAAAGACCATCAAATACATTTGCTTGTAGAGGACCCTGGGAGGGAGACTGGGCCAAGTAACTGTGACAGGCTAGGTTTGAATAAAGAAGAGACATTTATTAAGATTCAGGCCACTCAGGCTCCGAGAATCTTCTTTGGGGTCAACATTATATTTCACGGCGTTGAAGAATTTGCTGCTAATAAAACTGGCATAGAGAGATTTATAATAATTATTATTTAATTCATGGTCTGGAAAGTTTGCACTGTTTGAACCACTCTACCAAATTTGGTAGGCACGCACACACAACTGCCGCCTGGGCTTATTGTCTCCTTTTGGCTCATTTTAAGGCAGGCCCTGTTCTACTTTTTGCTGAGGCAAACAGCCAGAACCTGCAGTATTCCAACTCTATAATACACTTCCACATGTATTGCAAAGCCCCTATTCCTCAGTTTGGGGTTACTGTGTACACAGTACAGTACACATTATTACGTATCTTAGTGTTATTGTGCTTGAAGCTGTAGGTCTTATTGCTGATGTTTGTTGTGTACCACGAAGGGTGAGGAATGAAAAGGAGTCCATAATATTTATTAAGACAGAAAGAAAGATGCAATTGATACTGGCTCTAATCAGCAGTGGGAAGATGTTAACCTTGCATCTGAAACAAGCAAGTTTATTCCAAGCCAAACTACAATCCAGTTAGCCAGAGCTTTCTGGGTGCTCATCATTTGCTATAAAGAAGTAACGTCTCCCTAGGGTTGAGCTTGACTTCTGGTAACTACACATCCATGTAGTTGTCTTCACAATGATATGGAAGTGGCTTGTTCCTACGTTCTTTTGTATTACTGTAGCTCTCGTTTTTTCTGGGGATCTCTCATCCAACTACTAATCAGGGCCAGCTGTGTTTAGTTTTTCAAGATCAGCCAAGGTCAATTAAGTGCTGTACCTGCAGTAGACGTTGTGGTTACAGGGAAGGGAAAGTTAATGGTGCAAGTTCACAGGTGTCCATTGTCCTAAGAAAGGACGATACTTAGTATCCTTCTATGTGTCTGGAGTTCTGATCATGTACCTCTGGCTCACGGTACTAAAAGCGTCTGGAAATCTTTTTCTTTCAGGGAGAGTTCCAGATCCTTTGAATTCTATGAAAACTTCAAAGATGATTTCCTAATTTGTCTTCAGACTTAATTCACTTTTATTAAATGCTAATACAATTACCTTATTTTCAAAGCTAGTCTCATAAAAGCCTGAAGTGAAGAAAACCAGAAGTTGTCAAGTTGTTATTTCTACTGGGACTTTGCCTAAGAAGTGGGGGGTGGGGTATGCATGTTAAAGAGCAGCTCTTGGTTTGAAATCTAGTTATGTTTTAAACACGATGTTCTTTATCTTTGCTTTTGATCAAAACTAAAGTGAATCCAGCACAGGAACATTCAGTGCTAGTTTTTGCATGTACAAATAGACACAAACGTCACATTGAAACATAGTATTTTAAGTTCAATATTTTAAAATGAAAAACCTGAACTGATACCAGCAAATACATGGATTTGACTCAACAAAGTAAAAAATGAATAATTTATTTTCAATTCAAAGTACTGCCTCAGGGAATCTTAATACCTTCCCTAGAAAAAGCAGCACGTCTCAAAGCATATTAACTAACTTTTCAGCTTTAGAATTTTAGTATAAATTTAGCAAACCTGAACTTTGGCTGTTGTGGGTCTTCCGGGCTGTGTGGCCGTGTTCTGGAAGTTGTGGTTCCTAACGTTTCGCCAGCATCTGTGGCCAGCATCTTCAGAGGGCAGGAGCACAGATTCTGCTGTGAAGATGCTGGCCACAGATGCTGGCGAAACGTTAGGAACCACAACTTCCAGAACACGGCCACACAGCCCGGAAGACCCACAACAGCCATTGAACTCTGGCCGTGAAAGCCTTCGACAATACATTAAACCTGAACTTGTTCCTTTTATTTCAGTAACTTAAATGTGTTCTGCTTCATTAAGCTTTTAAACAACATTGTTATTAAAAACGGCTCTGGAATATGTTTGTTTTATTGTTTGATTTTGCTTGGGCACCAATTAAAAAAAACTTCAGCAAAATAAGAAATATTGTAATCTAGTGGGGCAAATTCATATATGCATTTAAAAGAAGTCCCATGTTGTATTCTGTTTTCAATTTGTGTGGGTGTTAACTGCTATTCTTAATTTAAAAATAAAATTTGATGATGATGATGATGATATAGATGACCAGAGTTCCATTTCAAAATCAGCACATAGCGAACAACTGCCAAAGTGAAAATGCTCCAGTATTTTTAAGAGTGTAAAATCTTTTTAAAAAATGATTCCAGGTAGCTGGCAAGTTAAAATATTTCAGTTAGGCATGGATCTACAATTATAGAGATACTGCAGATACTGGCATGAAGGATAGATAAGCAGTGTTGGAGAAGAGAAACTCAAGAAAAGTTTTTCCAATATAGGGAGGAGCAGATTAAGACACTTACCTACTTCATGAGACAGATTTCTGGCCTGGCAATTTTTTTTTGGACATTTTTTTTAAACACTAGAAACATCTGTAGAAAAAATGCTGAACTGTTAAGATGCAAAGGGATTGGGTTGGGTTTTTAAAAGTGCCCAGTGCTGTTTCATCTTGTTTTTTTAAATGGTAAAAATGTCCCACATAATTACAACAGCACAGGTCTTTTTTTGTTGTGAACATGGTTTTACTCAGATTTTTCCCAGAATAAAAATTCATTCTGGAAAGCACAGGACAAGCCACTCTTCAAACCGCGTGGTCCTATGAGTGCATGGGACATTTTTATAGAAGTTGGAGGATCCCTGGCCACCTTGGACCTGTAAAGGCAAATATTAGCCAGACTTCATTCCTGCTAGTGTTTGTCCTACCATGGGTCCACTGGTGGGAAAAGTCCAAATTCATTTCCGGCAGAACACATGGTAAAATTCCTGTTAATCCCAGTATCACTATTTCTGAGTTGGTCCTTCTGCTGTTAAGCTTCCATCCCTGTTTAGAAGTATTAAAAAGAGTGAACATGGACAAAGACATCCTGAACATCCAGTATATGACAGCCTTCCCCAAGTTAGGGATCTAGGAGAATTTAATCTCACCACATCTGGAGGATGCCAAGCAAGGGAACAGTGATCATCATGAGAAATATCATACCTGCTGGTATATCTGGATCTCTTTGGGAAATGTTCCTGTGTGGTCAGCGCTTGGGAAGGCTTCTTAGCACTCAGTAAGCGGCATTTGCAGACATTGATGATTGATCTATACTTAGAAAAGGTTATGCTGCTTGGCAAGAAATATAAGCAGTATCTCCCTGCCAAAGTTTGAACAAAAGCGATAGAGACCAATTAGAAGATAACTAAATACACTGAGGATAATTTCTTACAGAGGAATTCAGAAAAAGAGACCAGATAATTGCCTTGGAGAATAGCAACTCTTAAATTGTCATTATTGTCCTTATATTTTATTAATACTAATAGTAATAGGCCACAGTCTTAAATACACTTAATAGGGATGAGGTCCAAATAAGTTCCATGAGCCTTAGAAATCTGTAGTTTATATATTTATCAAATTTAGAAAGCTGCCCTATAAGAGAGTGTGTGGCATGCAACATTAAAAACAGTAGAAACCACAATGATAAGTATTGTCATTATTATTACCTGAGGGACCGCCTCTGCCCAGTTATATCTACCTGTCCCATCAGGTCTGGCAGAAGAACCATGTTACTGTTAAAGAGTGTCATCTGACAAGACCCAGGAAGAGAGCCTTTTCTGCCTCAGCACCCATCCTTTGGAACATTACCCCCCTGGAAGCTAGATGGCCCCCAATTCTGGCTCTAAAACCATGGTTGTGCCAACGTCCCTGGGGATCCAGTTATGGTTCTGAGCCTGCCAGATGGCTATATTCACGACGTTCACTTGCCTGCTTTTTCTGTTTCTTGATTGTAATTTTACTTACTTACTTACTTACTTACTTACTTATTTATTTTTTAAATTTGTATTACCGCCCATCTCCCCCAACTGGGGAATTTTGGTTTTTAATTGGATTTTTAATTTGGTTTTAAATGGGGTTATTGTGTTTTACTGATTTTTGGATTCTATTGGTTATGTTATTTGGTTGTTTTTAATTAGATGAGTCCCCCAGAGTCACAAACATGAGATGGGCGGCTATACAAGTTGAATGAATGTATTGTATTGTATTGTATTGTATTGTATTGTATTGTATTGTATTGTATTGTATTGTATTGTATTGTATTGTTACTCAATTGTACTGTTAATAAGGGAAGTATGTTACCCTCCTGTAGGGATTTGTTAATTTATATCTAAGTCTTTTCTCTGAGTAATTCAGGATAAATAATGTTGAATTTCCTTAGGATTCCTTCTGCAGTGTTGGCTAGGCCCAAAGGCGCCTACTTTCACAACTGGATTTACATGGGGTGGTAGTGGTGGTAACTATGGAAGCTGCCAAGTATCTTCCATTCATACACTAGTTCTAGTAATACATAATTTATGTACACAGTGGAGAACTGGGACATAGATTTTACAGCTACAACATAGCACAACTTTTTTTTAAAAAAAATGTCTTCTTTCTCCAGCTCCTGCTGCTTATACCATGTTTCATGTTTATGCACTCTGGAGATCTTGAAAGCTTGTCCATTCTTTTATGGCATTCTGGTTCATCCCGATTCTTTTATAAATGTCTATATAACCTATTAGAAACAGGCTGAAATAGAGCAGTGGAATATATATTTTAAAACGTTCTCTCTTTTAACAGCTTCATAAATGTGTTACTCAATATTTCATTTAACTAGATCTTTCCGTTTTCTTTTTAAATTTTGACAATATAGATTTCTGCTACCTTTGCTATCCAACTTACAAAACTTGTGGGCAATATTAAAATATCAGCTTCAGATGTATAGTGCTTCAGGAATACAAAAGCACAATTCTGCATGTAGATTGTTCAGTGGCTATAAACATGTTGTTGTTGTTGTTGTCATATATAAGGTAAGGTTTCCCCTTCCAGTCGTATCCGACTCTAGGGGCCGGCGCTCATCTCCGATTCTCGGCTGAGGGAGCCAGCGTTGTCCATAGACGCTTCCGTGGTCATGTGGCCAGCATGACTAAATGCCGAGGTGCACGGAACGCTGTTACCTTCCCACCGGAGTGGTGCCTATTTATCTACTTGCATTTTTACGTGCTTTCGAACTGCTAGGTTGGCAGGAGCTGGGCGAGAACGGGAGCTCACCCCGTTACGCGGTGCTTCCGGGTCTCGAACTGCTGACCTGCCGTCCTTTTGTTCGACAGTTGGTAGTCAAAGAAAATTGCTGTACTAATTCTGTTTTATCTTATCCTCAATTTACTGGGGACAGAACTCTTAAAATATTGCAACTTGGCTATTAATATATAGTTGAGCAAGTAAAATTTAGTAAATTTGCTTTGACAGCAAGTTTTGTGGTGGCTGTTAATAACTGATATATACTTTTGGTTTGTTTTTCTTTTGTGCCCAACAGCTAATAGCATTGTTGGCTTGTACAAATTGTAGTTTTTTCATTAAGGCTGCAATCGTATAAACACTTAACGGACTTTGAGTCCTGATGAATCTAGTGAATTTTCTTCTGAGTATATATGCACATAATTGAACTATAACATTATGCTTTTTATATAACTTTCAATGGGGAAAAGTGTTTCAATATTTTACTGAAATACAGTATATGCCATGTTATATACATTGTATTCTCTTCGATTGGTACATTGTATTTAACATATAGAGCAAATCAAGGTTGCTTGGTAAAGATAATGAAATGTAATCATGGATGCTTAATTAAAAACCATGTTCCAGTTATTTTTTGCTTGGGCCACTTTTTTAGCATATTAAAAAGAGCCATTAAAAATAAACAAAACACTAGTTAAGGAACAAAATCTGTCCTTGAACTCACAATTGTAGCTTAAAAACGTAGCTTTAGGATGCACCGCAGTAGTAGTGGAGGAAGAAATAGAAGTTCAATGTTATTTGCAAACTTTGTAAAATGATTGCAGAAATCGCCAGCCTTGCTTTCTGTTACTCAGTGCTGAGGGAGTCAAACTGTGCCTGAAACTATTACAGTTTAATTAACTGGAACTTAATTTATACAAAAGCACCAATACCAGTTCAAGAGAAGGGAGGGGGAAATTTTCCATTTCCTTTGACCCCTATGTACAAACTGTGTCGGTCAGATTATTTTTTTCCTCTGCCCTCAATTAATTAAATATGGGTCAGTGTGGAACTTCCAGGATGAGCTGAGGATGACTCATTTTTCGAACAGGAAGGCCATATATGGTTTCAAGCTTTCTAGAGCATTGTAGGCTCCTAAGACACAAGTAGTACTTAATCAAAGTATTGGTCTGTTTTGATTTTTGATCAGCAACACCTGGTAAAAGTGACATCAAAAGTACAAGAATTGGCTTGATGTATCTGAGTCAAATCAGTGAAGTTCCAGCAGTAGCCAGCAAGTTACAGATGTTGTCCTGTTTATTTTGTTCCCTAAATCATTGGGCCAGTTCTGTGCATATGAAAATATCTCTGGGCATTATCCAGTGGTATACTTGATCACAAATACAGAGATTCATAAAGCAGACCTTCTCATTAGTTGTTCTAAGTATAAAAGTATTAAATATAAGTCTGTATCGAGTCGAATTAATTGGATATCCTTAAATTCTACTATTGGGAAGTTGGAGATGAAGAGAGGAAGGATGCTGTTCATAGATGTTGTTAATCAGTGCTAGAATTCAAGGTCACTGAATTGCTTAGTTCATTTGAACAGAAGGTTACTTGGAATATTGAAAAATTACTTCTCTAAGTTAAACACAATTGGCAGAATTCTAGAGGATATGTAGGAAAACTGCATATTGACTTGGAAACACCAAGTGTGATGACAATTGTTAGCTTTACTCTAGCATTAAAAAAGAGACAGAAAATGCCCGGGGGTTAACACCTTTTGCTAGAAAGAAAGCTAAAGAGTTTGAGTTTTTTCAGTTTGTCATGTCCTTATTCCACTATATCTTTCCTCCACAGCATAGCTGTTTTTTCTTAAGTTGGTGTATCAAGCCTTGAAGCTTAGATACAGGTAGTCCTCACTTACTGACCACAATTGGGACCAGCAACTCTGTCATTAAGCGATGCAGTTGTAAAGTGAAATGTCACATGACCGCACCCAACTTATGATGTCAGTTCTGCTGTGATAGTGAAGCAAATCAGCTGCAGTTGTTAAGCGTGATGTCACGTGACCACAACTTGTGACTTCCTGCCAGCTTCCCCATTGACTTTACTTGTCACAAGTCACTGTGAAGGTCACAAATGGCAATCACATGACTGCGGGATCCTGAGACTGTTGTAAATGTGTGCCAGTTGCCAAGCACCCGAATTGCAATCATATGACTGCGGGGATGCTAAGAGAGCTGCAAGTTCGAGGACTGATCATAAATCTCCTTTTTCAGCAATAACTTTGAATGGTCGCTGAACGAGCAGTCGGTAAGCGAGGACCACTTATATTTCTTCCCCTCCCTATGTTGTATGTGAATGCTGACACACATATAGACATATATGCACACATGTACATATACTTCTTTGTATAATACTGTCCACATGAACTCCATTAATACTTTCAGTATGTACTCATTATATAGTGTTAATGAATGGATTTATGCTTATTGTTTGTGCTGTGGGGAAATAAGTACATATACATTTGGATACATAATTCTATGAAATGAGTGAAACTGTATTTTTTGGCTAGTGTACAAACCGGTATAGAATATTATCCTTGGACTGAAATTCATTCCATCCTCTTACTGAGCAAATATGGGGAAAGCAGTGATAAATGCATGCAAATATGGAAAAATATAACTACTTTTTCCAGTTGATATAGTACACATACTTACCTGGCAGGAGAGATACGTTGATCAGTTGATATAGTTATATATGTATTCTGTTTATAAAAGCTGAATTGCAGTTAACGGAGTTTAAAGTTCTTATCTGTATAAAACCTACCATATCCTGTTTAAAAATGGATCAGAGTGATTGGGCTGGTTCCAAACCATTTTTAAGGTTACTGTCTAAACTGCAATGGAATCGACAACAAAAATATATACAGGCTATTCCTTTACCCACATTGAATTAATGCTTTGGCTTCTGGGAAAGACACATCAGAATTTCTGAATGAGCAGGCCCAGCTGTCATTTGGTTCAGAGGTGAACATATAAGCTGCAGGGAAGGTTTCAAATGCCATTTCACCACCTATTTTGAAAATGAAAGCCCCATTTGAAAATGCAAACCGTTTGAAAATGTAAACCCCATAGCTAAGAGTGGATTTTTAAATTATTTTATATAAAAAGATACCAATAAATTCTCCTGTGTATCATTATGAGAGAAGATGTTTAATAGATGTTTCAGTAGGGAAGCTGTTAAAGTTGATAGGTGACATCAAGTGACTTTTATTTGCTAGAAGGGGTGCAAGTTTAAAATAATTAACTTGTGCAATTCATCCATTAAAACTTTGCTAAGTGATTAAAATCCTCCTGCCTAATTATCAGTGAGTAATGCATATTCAGGTTTGTGCCTGGGTACATGTTTTACAGACCTAGTTTTTAAATAAGCCATAGCTCATTGATAGAGTACATGTTTTGCATACAGAAGATCTTGGCATCTCCAGATTGCAAGATCTTTGTATGAAACTCTGGAGAACCTCTGTAAACAGTACTGAACATGATGGGCTGGCTTGGTATTCAACAGTTTTCGGTGTTCCTATTATGTTACGTTTACTTAAGGACATTTTATGCTCTGTGTAGCCAGATTTATATATAGCTAGAAGGCTGGGAATGCAGAATGTCTGTGCATTTTATTACTGCGGCTGCATTAAAGAAAGGAAACGGGTTTAATAGAGCTGATTATTAGTAAGTTCTCTTCGATTGGTATTAGTAAGTTCTCCTGTTTCTTAAATTCTGATCTAATATATTCACAATTTAGAGATTTGCCCTATTAATAAAGGCAACATAAACAAAGTACAAAATGTATTGATACTCATTAAAGCATATCACTATGAAACTATGATAGGTTAGCCCAAGTTTCCATGTTTATCAGTCATTATTGAAGTGAATGACAATTCTCAATAAATCTCTGATCTGCCTTTCAATTTTTTTATTTTGCCGTTCAATCGTGTCCAATCCTCGGCGACTGCCTTGACAAGTTTTCTTGGCAAGTTTTCAGAAGTGGTTTGCCATTGCCTCCTTCCTAGGGCTGAGAGAGAGTGACTGGCCTAAGGCCACCCGGCTGGCTTTCATGCCTAAGGCAGGACTAGAACTCACAGTCTCCTGGTTTCTAGTCCATTGCCTTAACCACTAGACCAAACTGGCTCTCATGCCTTTCAGTACTCATACTATTATAAGACAAGGAACCCTTCCTTAACCTCACTGAAAACCCCTTACAGTTAATTACAACACATTTCTTAAGTTGAACCCTTACACCTGTGAGTGAAAGGCAACTGTTCTAGTGTAATGCCCAGGACTTGATTTTTAAAAAGTTTTTCCTGCATCTAATACAATCATTCATTTATGAGACATCTTATATGGCCTTTTGATTTTGCTTAGCATTGTATAATTTATAGAATAATGTCCCTGCTTCTTTTCTTCACACATGGAAGGGAAAATTGAGCACACCCAAGCTCAGGTTATACAGTATATACGTATCATCTTCTTGGCATTCTTGGCGATCACTCGTAGCCGAGTAAGATTGTCTTCCAAGGGTAAAATCTTAACAGTGGATCCGTAAGTGGCTGTAAAGGCCAATTCTGGATCCGCACAACCTCCCACAATGAGTGCATAGGTTTCCGGGTGGAAGACGGTCATGATGAGGGTTTGCTTGACGTGCCTTCCTCTTAGCTCGTTTCTCCCTTTCGCCCTGTACTTGTGCTTCTTCAAAGTCCATAGCGCCTTTAATAAAGGCTGACCTCCAATTGAAACGCTCATGAGTTAGGGCTTCCCAGTTCTCAATGCTGATATTACATTTTTTTAAATTAGCTTTGAGAGTGTCTTTGAATCTCTTTTGCTGTCCACCAATATTCCGTTTTCCATTCTTAAGTTGGGAGTAAAGGAGCTGCTTTGGAAGACGATGGTCAGGCATTCGAACAACATGGCCGGTCCAGCGAAGTTGATGTTGGATGATCATTGTTTCAGTGCTGGTGGTTTTCGCTTCTTCTAATACACTAACATTAGTCCACCTATCTTCCCAAGTAATTTGCAGAATTTTTCGGAGGCAGCGTTGATGACATCTTTCAAGAAGTTGGAGGTGGCGTTTGTAGAGGGTCCATGTTTCACAGGCATACAAAAGGGTTGGTAGTACAATGGCTTTGTAAACAAGCATTTTGGTCTCCCTGCGAATGTCCCGATCCTCAAACACTCTACGCTTCATTCGGGAGAAAGCTACACTCGCAGAGCTCAGGCAGTGCTGAATTTCAGCGTCGATGTCGACTTTTGTAGATAGATGGCTGCCAAGATAAGAAAAGTGGTCGACATTTTCTAGTAACACACCTTTAAGCTGGATTGATGGCGCTGCAGACAGATTGGTTCGAACTTGCTGGTAAAGCACTTTGGCTTTTTAAATGTTAATCGAGAGGCTGAACTTTTCATATGCTTCTGCAAAGATGTTTAGGATAGTTTGAAGATCTTCCTCTGAGTGTGCACAGACTACGTTATAATCAGCATATTGAAGTTCTATAACAGAAGTTGTAATTACCTTATTTTTTGCTTTCAGCCTACTAAGATTAAAAAGCTTTCCATCTGTTTGATATATAATTTCTACACCAGTAGGAAGTTTCTCTTCAACAAGGTGTATAATCATAGCGATGAAGATAGTGAATAAGGTTGGAGCAATAACACATCCCTGTTTAACGCCGGATTCCACTTTACATGGATCGCTTTGAGAGCCATTGTTATTCAGGATTGTTGCCATCATGTCGTCATGGAGTAGCCACAAGATGTTCACAAATTTATCAGGGCATCCGATTTTCAGAAGGATGGTCCAGAGAGCAGTACGATTTACAGTATCAAAAGCTTTAGTCAGGTCATGTGAGAGAAAGGATGACTTTTGAATTAGCTAAATTTTTGGAGACAAGAGAACAAGATTTAGATTTGGAGATAGACAAGATATTCAGAGTAAACTCACGTTATGCTAAGGAAAGAAAAGTCCCTAGAGATATATTGATATATTTTGTAAGAAAAGTGACAAAAGAGCAAATCTTAAGGAAGCATTATAATACTAGATTAAATATAGAAGGGAAGGAAATAATTGTATTAAAAGAAATTCCCTTGAGAATAATTAGGAAAAGAAAAGACTATTCTTTCCTTACAGACAAATTAAGGCAACATAGTATTTCATTCAGATGGGAAAAATTGGAAGGCGTATCGTTTGAGTTTAAAGGACAGAGATTCAAAATAACTTCCATTTTAAAAGCAAAAGCTTTTTTAGAGAAATACAAGAAAGAAATGGGTTTACCAGAAGGAGAATTGACAAAAGGAGGAGAAACATCGAAAGACAAAGAGAAGACTGAAGATCTATCTGAGAAAGGAGCTACAGGTGTGGACTTAACAAAGGGATTTTAAAGAATAAAACACCAATGGAACTTAAATATCTGACATGGAATATTAATGGAGCCAATGCTCCACAAAAAAGAAGAAAGATATTTCATTTTTTGAAAAAACAGAAATTGGACATAAGTTGTTTACAAGAGACTCATATTTGTAAAAAAGATACTAAATATTTGATTCAAAAACAGCTTGGAGAAGAATTTATTTCGGCTGGATATAAAAAAACTAAAGGGGTAGTCTTATATGTACAACCAAAGTTAAACCCAAAATTGATATTAGCTGATGAAGAGGGTCGATACATTGTAGTAGAAATTAACATACAAGGAACTAAAACACTGATAGTTGGACTTTATGCACCGAATATGGATAAAGGAGTATTTTATAAAAACCTGATGGATAAACTTTTGGACTTAACTTATGACAATTGGTGTTTCATGGGGGATTGGAATGGGGTAATTTACCCCAGATTGGATAGACAGTCACAAAAAGAAGTGAAGCAAACACAGGGAAAATTGCCACAAACATTTTTCGACTTGAAAGAGATGTTGGATTTACAAGACATTTGGAGATGTATGAATGGGACTTCCAGAGAATTTACATATTATTCAGAGAGATTTAAATCACATTCTAGAATAGATATGATTTTGATATCTAAAAATTTGATGATGGATATTAACAAAGTTGATATATTACCTAAGACTATATCAGATCATAATCCAGTAACGTTGACTCTTAAAGGGAAACGGAATGTATTTAGATGGAGATTGAATGAGTCACTACTACGGAATAATGATGTAGTTGATGTATGCAAAAAAAAATTAAGAGAATATTTTCAATTTAATTTGAACAAAGGGACTAATATTCAAACTGTATGGGAAGCCAGTAAAGCATATATGAGGGGTTATTTTATTCAATACAATGCTCAAATGAGGAAGAAAAAACAAAAAAGAATTCAATTGATTTTAGATGAAATTAAAAGTAAAGAGTTAGATTTGAGAGATAAACCAATGGATGACACTTTGCTCACTCAAATTAAATTTCTACAAAAGCAAATATCAATGATATTAACTCAAGAGATAGAGACTCAAATGAAATTTACAAAACAAAAATATTTTGAATATGCAAATAAACCAGGTAGATGGCTGGCTTATAAATTGAGGAAACAAAGACAAAAGAATTTGATTACTAATATTCAACATGAAGGAAAAACTCTGGTGAATAATATGGACATTCAAAAAACCTTTCATGACTATTATTCTAAATTATATAAAAAACAAGATGTCAACTTGGATGAGATTGAAGAATATTTGAATAAACAAAAACTAACTGTTCTTAATGACCAACAAAGATTGATATTAAATAATGTTATAACAAAAGAAGAATTGATAAAAGCTTTTAAGAAAATTAGTAGTGGAAAAGCTCCTGGACCGGATGGATTGTCAGCAGCCTACTATAAATGTTTTGAAGAGGATTTATGTCTACCTTTGCAGAAGACTATGAATTCTATTTTGGAAACAGGAATTATGCCTGAAACTTGGAAAGAAGCACATATAACATTGATACCCAAAGAACAACAGGATTTAACATTAACTAAAAATTACAGACCAATATCTTTATTGAATAATGACTATAAGATATTTACAACGATATTAGCAGAAAGAATGAAGAATATACTTAAGGATTTTATTCATCAAGACCAAACTGGTTTTCTACCCAAAAGACAAATTCATGACAATGTCCGAAACATAGTAGACGTAATTGAATATTTGGATCAACACTATGATAAACAAGCTGCCTTGATATTTATTGATGCTGAAAAAGCCTTTGACAACTTAAATTGGCCTTTTATGTTCAAAGTTTTGGAAAATATGAATTTTGGAGGAAATTTTATAAAATGGATTAAATCAATATATACTCCACAATTTGCCAAAATAATTGTTAACGGAGAATTTAGTAAGCCATGTGAAATACAAAAAGGTACTAGACAAGGTTGTCCATTATCTCCACTTTTGTTTATATTGGTATTAGAGGTTTTACTTAGAGATATTAGACAAGATGATGGTATCCATGGTATTAAAGTTAAAAAAGAAGTTTATAAACTAAGAGCATTTGCTGACGACCTAGTCATTACTTTGGAGAATCCACTAGAAGGAATTGAAATATTAATACAGAAACTAAAAGACTTTGGGTCGCTAGCAGGGTTCAAAGTGAATTTACAGAAGACAAAAGTTTTGACCAAAAATATGGATTACCACCAACAAGAGAAATTGAAAGAAATAACAGGATATTCAATGGAAGAAAAAGTAAAATATTTGGGAGTATATTTAACAACTAAAAATGTTAAGTTGTTTAAGAATAATTATATTCCACTTTGGATGGATATTAAAAAAGATTTGGAACATTGGGAAAAACTGCAATTATCATTATTAGGTAGAATTTCAGCAATTAAAATGAATGTTTTGCCAAGAATTTTATATCTTTTTCAAACACTACCTATATTGGCATCAGAAGAACCTTTTAAACAATGGCAGCGAGATATTTCTAAGTTTATTTGGCAAGGGAAAAAACCAAGAGTAAAATATAAAGTATTGCAAGACTCTAAAGAAAGAGGAGGACTAGGTCTACCGGATTTGAAATTATATTATGCTGCTTGTTGCTTGGTTTGGATTAAAGAATGGATAGTTTTGAAAAATGAAAAATTATTGAATGTGGAAGGACATGAATTAAGATATGGATGGCATGGATATTTGTGGTACGATAAAGTTAAAGTTAATGTGGACTTTAAAAACCATTATATTAGAAGATCCTTGTTAAGAATCTGGAATAAATATAAATTAATCTTATGTTATAAAAGACCCTTATGGATTTCTACACAAGAAGCATTCTACAGAACAGAAGTAAGAAATAAAGATAAATGGTTAACCTACAAAGACTTTTTAAAGAAAGAACAAGGACAATATATAATTAAATCAATAGAAGAATTGGTATCAGAGGGATACAGTTTTCAATGGCTTTCATATATGCAGCTCGTAGAGAAATTTAAATTAGATAAGAAAGACCTTGAATTTGAACAAACCAAATCGGAATTTGAGATACAACTATGTGAAACAGATGATCATCTAATTGCAAAAATGTATAAATTATTGTTAAAAGGTGAAATGGTAGAGGAACAAGTTAAAGACTGTATGATTAAATGGGCTAAAAATATTGGCCATAATATTCAAATGCAACAATTGGAAGATATGTGGACCAAAGGGTTAAAATTTACTTTGTGTTATAATTTAAAAGAAAACTTTTATAAGATGATGTACAGATGGTATATGACCCCACAAAAACTTTCTAAAATGTATGGAAATGTCTCCAACTTATGTTGGAAATGTAAAAAAAAAGAGGGGTCTTTTTACCATATGTGGTGGACATGTGAGACTGCAAAGAAATTTTGGACTCAAATACATGCATTGATGCAAAATATATTACAAATTCGAGTTCCATTTAAACCGGAATTTTTCTTACTGGGAATAATTGATGGACAACCTGGGAAGCAATTTACAAGGATTATGCAATACATGATTACAGCAGCAAGACTTATTTTTGCACAAAATTGGAAAAACCAGATATCGCCTACAATACAAGATTGGATGTTAAAATTGATGGATATGGCAGAGAATGATAAACTGACATGTTTATTAAAAGAAAATCCAAATAATTATTTCCTTAAAGAGTGGAAACCATTAACTGACTATTTACAAGATGCGGGAGGGGCAAAGCTTATATGGGGATTTGAAGATTAAAATATATATATATTGATGTAATAGACAAGAAATATTCTTTAATATTATATATAGACCTAGCATGTAAGATAAAATTTTTAAAATACCATGACCAGATACAAATCGGAAGTTGACCAAATTCTGTTTCAGCTTTATCTTTTTTTCTTTTTTCCTTTACTACACTTTTTTATCTTTTCTTTTTTCTTGATTTGTATTTCCATTTTCTTTTCTGTTTCAAACTTTTATCTATGTAAAATTAAAATCTAATAAAATTTGTTAAAACAAAAGCTTTAGTCAGGTCAATAAACGCCATGTACAGAGGGCGGTTTTGCTCCTTGCATTTTTCTTGAAGCTGTCATGCAGTGAAGATCATATCCACTGTTCCCCTGGAAGGGCGGAAGCCATTTTGCGTTTCAGGGAGGATGTCTTCTGATATAGATAGGAGACCGTTTGCGAGGATCCTTGCGAGGATTTTGCCTGCCGTAGCTAGAAGGGAGATGCCTCGATAGTTTCCACAGTCTGTTCTATCACCCTTTTTAAAGAGAGTGATAATTATGGCATCCCTAAAGTCTGCTGGAACTTCTGACAAGAGCTTCACAAGGTCGTTTTTGATAGCAAAGCCTACCCCATGTATTCGTCGTTCTTGTTCAGGCAGTCCTTTCCAAAAGAAGGTATAACCTCCTTTTTCTTCCTTCAACTGTCCTTCTCCTGCTCTTCCAGTTTCTTGGAGTGCTGCTATATCAATATTAAAACGTCTCAGCTCCCTTGCAATAATGGCAGTCCTACGTTCAGGTCGTTCACTATCCATATTGTCTTGCAGTGTCCGTATATTCCATGTTCCAAAATTCATATGTCTTTTACAACCGCTAGATGGTGACCCCACTGGTCGCGGTAATCCAGTCAGGGAGAAAATTAGGCAGACTATGTTTAGAGCACCTTTTCCAGCCCCCTCCCCATATGGGGTGAGCAGAGTGGATCCTAAATAGGGCTACTCAGTCGTGGATACAGCTGCCAAACTACTCAACTGCCTCGAACCTTGAGTCAGGACGACTGAATCCGTATCCACCGCCCATGTGCTGGTCCATGGCTAGGGGCTTCCGGATTTCACAGTCCTGCCCCCGTTGCCATTCGTCAATCGCCATGGGACTTTTGGTTGTTTTGGGTTTGGTGTGGTTGGAAGACGCCTGTGCGTGAATTTGTTTTATGTGTGGAGGTCGGTGCACAACGATCAGCACACAACCTTCACAGAAAAAGGCTCTAATCCAATGGCATGGATACCATGACGATTGGTGACCTTTTATCTGCTGCAGCTTTCATCCGCCTTTGCAACCGTAGTAACAATACACCTTGTTATCTTCTGCCTGTTCTGCCGTTGAGGACTTTCTTGGATCGTTCTTTGTCTGGTTCCTCCCCCTGGACCTTACCGCCATGGGTGACCCTACCAGGAGTACATGACTCCCGACGGCTTCGCTCACAGGGTTCATTGTGAACACACAAGCCCACTCACCACAACAAGGTGATGATCCAGCGAGTGAGATATGTATCATGTAAATAATGTGACCTTTTTATAAGATCTTTTCTATAAGCAAAGGCTGATGACTGGGACTGAGTAAAAAGCTTTTGGGCCAAGACTACTTGGAAACAAACAAGCCCAACCAATCAGACAAAGTCTGGCTAAACATAAATTATTTTATGAATTCTACATGCTGTTTCAAGGCTTCAAACCAATCTTGCCTGAAGCAGATAAGCCTTAGGAATGAAAAACTCTAGCTACTTTAAAAATACAGTGTTTTTTCAACTGACCTCAACTTTGCTTTTACCTGCTTTCATGTGGAATGCCAGGGGCAGGCGCTTCCTAGTGGTGTGGTCCTAGAAAGGTATTAAAAATCTGACTTTTTTTCTCATTTGTTGGGGCCAGGAGAACTGGAATTCCTGTCTGGAGGCGGGTAATAATTGTGAGTTCCCAATCACCTACCAACAGTTGCTCTGATAAAATATAATATTATATTTTGCTTTTGTTTGTTCTTTTGTTTATTGTAAGCTGCCCAGAGTCACAGTGTTCTAGTTGGGTGGCCTTATAAATTCCACCAGTAAGTAAGTAAGTAAGTAAGTAAGTAAGTAAGTAAGTAAGTAAATAAGCCTCAAATATTTAATTCATTGCCCTTTATCTATAAAACTGAAGGCCAGGAGTAACCAAATGTTTGGAGGTACAGCTGAGTAAAATACTGTACAAAGCAAACAAAAATGTACATCTCTCCATTCTCCATACTACATTTCTCAAGATGTATTCCTTTTTTGCCCACCAAAATTTTTTTGCTTGCCACTAGTGTTAAAATCTCATGTTGAAAATTTGTTTGCCCACTACAGACATAATCGATTGGTGTGATATCCTTGAGAGTATGGGGTAGGTGCAGGGGGTAACTGTCAACCATGAGTCGATAATTTAATGGGAAGAAAAGTGCAAGACAGCCAAAATGAGCAGATGTAATCAACTGGTATGTGAAACTCACTGGTGGGCAAAAACAAGTGAAAAAGGAAGAAGAGCCATAATATGAAACAGGTTCTAGCTTTGGGGCAGAGAAGAAAAGCAAGACAGTTTGTGACCACATAGGGCAGCCCTATGTAGAGCTAATTGCAAGTCAAGCCATGAGCTGACAAGGGCGCGAGTGACTGTCTGGAGGACTGCCCGATCCAGGAAGGGGTGCAACTGGCACATCAGATGGAGCTGAGCAAAGGCCCTCTTGGATTCAAAGCTTCTGCTCAAGGAAATGCAACTCCATCCAGGAGTAAAGAAGGAAAATCCCTGGACCTGGGCAGTCCCAACAACCACGGTCTTGATAGGGTTGAGGTTGGTTTCTCCCCACCCAGACCTGCACAGCCTCCAGGCACTGGGACAGGACCTGAGCAGCCCCACGCATTACGATAGCAAACATTTTAATGCTCTTGTTGACCAAGGGAGTTGGATTTTTTGAAATGATTAGGTGGATCAATACTTTTCCTTTAAAGCAGTTAAATTAACAAGTGGAAATATAATCCCTAGAGTATTTTCAGTATTGTGGGTTTTGCCCCTCACTCCTGCCTATTGGCCATTAGATTTTATTGGGCGAAAAACAATAGGGTAAAATTGTATTGACACAGCAGGCTGTGAGAAGAAGGTTGTTTGTGCCAGTCATGATTATTTTTCCTTAGTCTTTTCAGAGTCTTAAAAATGTTCTGATATCAGCTTCCATTAATGAGAAATAAGTGCAAAGCATGCAAACTAATAAACTTTGGGACGGTTTATTGTTAATCACCCAGGATCTCCCATCCTTAGTTGCTTAGTATTAATTAATAATAACTAATATTAACTAATAACTAATTATTTATTTATTTATTTGTTTATTTATTTATTTATTGGTACACTTCTCAAAGGAAGTTATATTTGAACGTTGGGTAGGGGAGGCTCCGGAAAAGAAAATTTATATAAATGGACTATGAGCTCAGTTCAGATATTGGGCTGGGATACATCACAAGTGTCCTGTTGCTTAATTCTTACTACTTCTTACCTACCACAATTGGCTACAGATTGCAGGTTCAAGCCCACACTTAACCCTGGAGGCTCACAGAACGACTTAGAAGTAGTCACTATCTCTTAGTCTGATCTAACTCACAAGACTGTGAACATAATAAAATATTTTGATTTTGATTGAGAGCCAGTTTGGTCTAGTGGTTAAGGTGCTGGGCTAGAAACCAGGAGTCTGTGAGTTCTAGTCCCGCCTTAGGCATGAAAGCCGGTTGGGTGACCTTGGGCCAGTCACTCTCTCTCAGCCCAACTCACCTGACAGGGTTGCTGTTGTGGGGAAAATAGGAGGAGGAAGGAGTATTTTCGCTGCCTTGAGTTATTTATAAAAATAATAAAGGCGGGATAGAAAATAAATACATACATACATACATACATACATACATACATACATACATACATACATATTATTTGAAAACGGAGATGGAGGGAATGCTTTTTAAATAGCATTGAAGCTAACCAATAGCATAAATAGAACCTGAAACTGCATCACATATGATTACAGTTCATTATTATTTTGTTGTCATTCGTCAGTACTATTTGGTACACCTATGACCTCAGAATTTCATAAAGGAAATACTAATACAGATACGGAATATCATATCCAATCCAAATGCTAACTCATTCACTCATACTAACTCTGTTCCCTTGTTGTTTTCGACTTCCATCTAGTGGAAATTATATTGTATTGCAGCAAATGTTTCTGAATACGTTTTACAAATGTTCCAAATGCAGTTTTTGAATCCCAATGTGTTAATTCAGAACTAACAGCAAGATTGCCCAGGGTTTGAATTAGGAAGATCCAGGAACACATCTTGTCTCTTATTAAGGTTTCAGGATTTTATTTATTATACGATACTATAAGCTGTTTGAATCTTTGCTATGCTACACCGAAATCAAAATATAGTCTGGAACTTGGACATAGTGGCAGAAACACCTAAATATTTTGTCATGTTGATTTGGGCCAGGAAGAAAGTATGTGAAGAGTGGTAGGGCTTTAGCAGCTTGTCAATAACTAGGAAAAGGACCAACCAAGCCAGGCACGGGGACATTCAAAGCTCGGTTGAAGAAGGAAGCAGGGTGGCGGCAGTAGTAGTAAGGGGATGTTTCCATATCAGAATTGGGCTTCTTTTGGTCTGCTGAAGAGTTACTGTCACACCAAGTAGGCAGCTCTGGATATGCAGATAGATTGTCTAACCTAATAGAAAGCAGTTTCTGTGCACAAATACCGCATGCCTTCACTGATTGCATAGAGGACTCCAAATTTGCATTCCTATCTTTTGGGGTTGAAGTGTTTCCAGACAGTTGCCTTCAAGCAGTATCCACCCAAAGATATGCAGCCTTTCTCTGTTTTCCCACTTGAAAGGTTTTCTGTTGGAAGGACAAAATAACACTGGAAGTAGATAATGGGTTACAAACAGTGGACAGTATTGTCATCTGGGCTTCTAATAAAATTCCAGGAATGAAGCAGGACAGTTGTACAATACAACATCACCTAGAAGTGCTCTTAGTGCTCACAAACAGCAGGTAGCATGGTAGACCTTTGTCGTCTCAGTATGAAATAATGGCTCATCGAAAACAGGGCGGAAAGTTTGGAGCCTTTTTAATATTTCTGTGGTGCTAGAAAGAACGGCTGCCATAATGATGAATTATGCTGACGCTCATTGAAAGTTGCAGCTGGCTGAGGCTTTGTGTTATGGAAAACAGCAGGATAAAGTTGTGCAAATCACAGTCAGGAGACATGACAAGGTCAGCATCATGGGGTTAAGGGGTAAGATTGGGATTGCCAGACTGTTCCAGTGATGCTGTAATTAATTAAGAAAGGCGCTTAATCTAGGCTTCTCCCTGACATATAAATATTATATGTGTAGACAGTATTCTTCTTCTTGGGGGAAGGAGACTCTCAATTGAATTTAAAAAAAAATAAGACTGTAGTTTCAAAACTGCAAGGTTTGACACGTTTGTCCAGTACAAAAAGTATAATCATGGCTATAGGAACCTACAACTTACAGAAATGTTGCAATCAGGCCAATGGTATAGCTGTACCATGCTGTTGAAGTCAAACTTACTTCTTTCCAGATTAAAATTCGTGGAGAAGGAAATTATTCTAGCATGTTTTTTCCCTGTATTCTGCTATTTCCTTTTGTTGTTATTTTCCCCCCTGCTTTAACATCTTCTCCCATTTGAAGACTAGCTTCATAGCAGGAAGATGTTTTAAGTAGCCAAAGTATTCCTTGAGAAGGCTTCCCTAACCTTGTGCCCTCTGGATGTATTAGATTTAATCTCTCATCAGTCCTGACCATGGGATGGGAGTCTTGAAGTTGAACTGAATGTCACCAAGCCAATCAAGGTTGCCCTTGGTATTAACTGTGTGTGGGTTGATTAGGTTTTACATTGCATTAAATATATTCTTACTTCCTTGCAGTTTCGACGTCGACAATGGCACCTCATCGGGACGGAGTCCCTTGGATCCCATGACAAGCCCTGGATCAGGGCTAATTCTCCAGGCTAACTTTGTTCACAGTCAACGCAGAGAGTCCTTTCTCTACCGGTCAGATAGCGACTATGATCTCTCGCCAAAGTCTATGTCCAGGAACTCCTCTATTGCCAGTGATATGTAAGTATTTGGAGCCTTTTCAATCAATTTCTTCAAACACGGGAATGGTTAATACGTAAAAAATGGAAGAGATTAAAACCAGTGAATGGAAATTTCACAGAAGCAAATTTAAATTAAATATTAGGAGAATCTTCTTAACAGTAAGAACTGTTTGATTGTGAAACAAGTTTTAAAAGGTCATAGACTGTCCCTAACAGGAGGTAAAGTAAGTGATAAAGCAAGCTTTGTTGTAGGAACTCTGTTGCAACCGCTTCAGGGAGCAAGCATCTTCCTTATTGCATTTTTATTAGATAGTCAGGATTTGACTTTGACAAGATTTTCTGGCTGGGTTACCATGTTATTTTAATTAAAATAATTAGATTTATAATTATAAAATATAAAATGATTTAATTAATAATTTCTGAATCTGCATAAGCTTGCTTATTTTCAACATAGCTAATACAACATTACTGATTATAAAGTGAGAATTTTACCTTGAACAGTGTCAAATCATATTGATGGCCATCTGACCAATTAATAGCAAAAATGGAGCAATTCCTTTTGAAAGGGAAGCTAGAAGTAGACTGCATGAGTTTTCTTTCACTTCTTTTGAGGCAGAATGATACTTTTACTGATTACCTTAGATTTTCACTACAGCAGCTGTTAAATTTCCTTTTTGGGAACTTCTTTGAAGCCTCTTCCCACCTTGCACAGAGACACAAGAGTCCTCTTTCCACTCCCTGTTTAAAACAATGGTTGGTTTTGGATTCCTTGTTGTTAAGGTTTTGTGGAAGACTGATCCTAAGTACTTCTGGTTTGTTTTCTAAACTCCATATTTAATTTTATACACTTGATATTGGATTTCTTTTTCTTAGCTGCCCACAAAATGTCTTTTTACTCTTCCTTCTCCCTCTCTTCATTTTTTGATCCATTTCCTTCTCCTTCCCCTTCTTCTTCTGTTTTAAACACTCAAGCTGACATTGTAGCAATAAAAGTAATGCTTAGCTAGAACAGTGAATTCAAGGGTAGGAAATATAACTCCCACAGATAATTCTGTGGTACCTACCAGACTGCCTGCTCCACCCATACATTATTTGTTTATTTTAGACTATTTTAATTAAATAATCAATCTGAAGTTTGATTATTACTGCATCATGCAAATCTTCATTGAAAATGTGTCCACATGCTCATAAAAAAATTGGTATTGGGAGCAGTAAAAAGCATCCTAGGGCATTAGAGGTGATAGCGTGAACAAGTTTTGTAACTAGCCCAAGGCACTATATGGCCATTTTTTGAATAGGCAAGTTTCCTATGGCGTATACTGAGCTGACCTTGGCTGATCTTTAAAATTAAGCAGAGTCAGATCTGGTTTGTATTTGGAAAGGAACTACAGAGGAATTCTATGGCTGTAGGCTAGAGAGAAGTTGAGAAAATGTTTCCTGGAAGAAGGCAGTGGCAAATGACTTCTGTATCTCTGCCAGAAAACTACATAGACCTGGCTATGAATTCATCAGAGCTGAGTTCAACTGAAGAGACGTTAGCTTTTTACCCCATGGCAGCCATTGGTAAGAGTGCCACAACATGCTGTCTGCATTCCAAAGGTTTCACCAGTCTTCTACCCTGAATTAACCATATATATGAATAAGAATTCTTTTCTCTCGTTTTAAAAATCTTGATTTTGCTTGCCTGATACATTTGCTTTCACACACACACACACTTCTAGAAACAGAAGCTTTTGTAGATATACCAATGGAGAAAAATACTGTATACATTCTTTTGGACTCTTGTTTGCTAATAATGGCTGAATGAGGTTTTTCCTGTCTTCTTCAGCCATAACCTTAAAGCAGGGCTTCTCAACCTTGGCAACTTTAAGATGGGTGGAATTCAACTACTTGTTTTCAACTGCTTTCTTTAAAAAAAAACAACAGACGATTTAAGGGTCTGCTATGTATCTCCAGAATTGTGGTGCTCCTATTGAGGAAGCGCTATACCTTGTCACTGCTTTGTGAGCTGGATCTACCAGTGAGAGCATGAGCAAGGCCTTTTTTAAGTACCTGGGTCTAAGTTGATCATGGCTAAGTTGATTAATGTCCATTGGGCCTGGGGTTGCTTTCAGGACCAGTGTTATGTAATCACCTTTGGCTTCCAATTAAACAGTTAAGCCCTGACCCACATTCCGCATGGAGTGCAGTGTAGTAATCCAATAAAGGTGGGATTTTTTTTTTTAGTGCCTTCAAGCCATTGTTGACTCCTGGCGACTGCCTGAACAACTCCCTGCAGTTTTCTTGGCAAGGTTTTCCATTTTTTAGTTTGCCATTGCCTACTTCCTGGGGCTGAGAGAGCGTGACTGGCCCAAGGTCACCCTGCTGGCTTCATGCCTAAGGCAGGACTAGAACTCACAGTCTCCCGGTTTCTAGCCTGGTTACCTTAAGCGCTACACCAAACTGGCTCTAATAAAGGGCATAGGGCCCACTTTCTAACTGATGCAACACATGCTTGTAGTGGCAATTGAAATCAAGGAGAATCCCAAACTACATGCTTGTCAAGCACTATAGGGGCCAAACAGGCATGGCTATAAAAATGGAACCACTGTAAGACTGTGCCTCCAGTTCCCAACTTACTATGCTACTTTAACAATATTCCATGAGCAAAAGTGTCAAAGGCTGCTGAGAGATACAGGATGGTAGCACTTCCCATGTCTCCCTCTTCTATGACACTTGTTCTGTGTTCCTCCACAGTTCAGTGTAACCAGGAAATAGAACTCAGGATGCTGCTATGCAGAAAAGAACAAGTCTAATCCGTATTGATTGTGAAATCATTAGAAACAGATGACAGGTTTTCCCCATTCTTTCTATATTCCCTGAGTGTGTATACTTTCAATTTCTTCCTCATCGGTAAAGTAAGCGTCAATGTATACAAAATATGGGAAGTTAGAATTCCTGATACATTGTTCTTTATTTAAAGCAGCTGTTGGTAAAAAGGAGAGAGACAAAGACAGAGCAAATGGTGATTTATATGTTTGTCATAGTGCAGGGCTTTCCAAAGTTTTCCCGCGGCGACACACCAACCGCCGTTGGTGTGTCACTGCGGGAAAACCCAGAAGTGCCGCCATTGCGGCAGTGCGCAAAAACCCGGAAGCGCTGCTGCCGCTTTCAGGTTTTTGCGCGCCACCGTTGGTGTGTCGCCGCGGGAAAACCCGGAAGCGCTGATGATGATCAGCGCTTCCGGGTTGTGTGGCGACACACCAGACTGTGTGTGTCGACACACTTTTGTGTCGCGACACAGTTTGGAAAGCTCTGTCATAGTGGGTCAGGTGGGATATTCACATTGAAAAAACCATACAGAAGGAATAGAGTTGAAACAAAACTATCTCATTACAGCAGTTCAAACCAAATTCCCGGCAGTCATTCTGACATACAGCATTTCTTTTGTAAGAGAAAAATTGAAAGATGGTATATCTCCCTTCCAGTTTGATCCTAATATGCACAATAGAGTACACTGCATTGTTATTTAGATAAGGAATTGACAGAAAGTTGCTAAGGATCTACTAAAGGATTGCTTGTGTCTATACCAGGGCTTTCCAAAGTTTTCCCATGGCGACACACCAACCGCCGTTGGTGTGTCGCCGCGGGAAAACCTGGAAGTGCCGCCGTTGCGGCAGCGTGCAAAAACCCGGAAACGCTGCTGCCACTTTCGGGTTTTTGCGCACCGCCGTTGGTGTGTCGCTGCGGGAAAACCCGGAAGCGCTGATGATGATCAGCACTTCCGGGTTGTGTGGCGACACACCAGACTGTGTGTGGCGACACACTTTTGTGTCGCGACACAGTTTGGAAAGCTCTGTCATAGTGGGTCAGGTGGGATATTCACATTGAAAAAACCATACAGAAGGAATAGAGTTGAAACAAAACTATCTCATTACAGCAGTTCAAACCAAATTCCCGGCAGTCATTCTGACATACAGCATTTCTTTTGTAAGAGAAAAATTGAAAGATGGTATATCTCCCTTCCAGTTTGATCCTAATATGCACAATAGAGTACACTGCATTGTTATTTAGATAAGGAATTGACAGAAAGTTGCTAAGGATCTACTAAAGGATTGCTTGTGTCTATACCAGGGCTTTCCAAAGTTTTCCCATGGCGACACACCAACCGCCGTTGGTGTGTCGCCGCGGGAAAACCTGGAAGTGCCGCCGTTGCGGCAGCGTGCAAAAACCCGGAAACGCTGCTGCCACTTTCGGGTTTTTGCGCACCGCCGTTGGTGTGTCGCTGCGGGAAAACCCGGAAGCGCTGATGATGATCAGCACTTCCGGGTTGTGTGGCGACACACCAGACTGTGTGTGGCGACACACTTTTGTGTCGTGACACACAGTTTGGAAAGCTCTGGTCTATACCTACAAAGATCAGAATTGTGCGAGCCATGGTATTCCCTGTGACACTCTATGGAAGTGAAAGTTGAACTCTGAAGAAGCAAGATAGGAAGAGTATTGACACCTTTGAACTTTGGTGTTGGAGAAGACTTCTGAGAATATCGGGACAGCCAAGAAAACAAACCAATGGATCATCGAACAAATCAACCCAGAGTTCTCACTCAAGGCACAAATGACCAGTCTCAAATTATCCTACTTTGGACACATAATACGAAGCCCTAGCTCTCTGAAAAAGGCTCTAATGCTGGGAAAGGTGGAAGGAAAGAGAAGAAGAGGATGACCAGCAGCAAGGTGGATAGACTCAGTTACAGTGGCAATGAGTGCACCATTGGGAGGCTTGAAAGAACAGGTTAGGGATAGATCATCATGGAGAAAATCTATCTATGTGGTCACTAAGAGTCGAAAATGACTTGATGGTACATAATCAAATGATTCCTGGATGAATTGCACTTTGTAAGGGTTTCCCTTTGCCCACTGGACTATTGGAACTGAGCACCTTCAGAGCCAGTTCTCTTCAGTAGGTTGGAATAGGCACATGAATAGGTAGTTGCTGGCCGCACATCTAGGCAGAGCACTTCCTTATTCAGTTGCTCTAAAAAGGCCAATAATCAATAGCCAATAGTTAAAATCCGTGCTAAATGGTCTAAGCTGATTGATCATGTGGATGATAACTAACCCGAGTGCAAGTTTCAGCAAACCCTTAACATATTTGTAGCAAGGAGCAGCTGGCCCTTTAAATAACAAACCAGCCTTAGGTGCTGAGAGGGAGTCACCTGACCCCTGAGAGCCAATAGAGGAAAAGCAGAGGTTCTGTCATGTTTTGGGTGGGAAGAGGGTTGGTGTTTTTTCCAGTTGGCTGGAGTCCCAAATGAGGGAGGTAACCTCAGGCAAGACTGGAAACTGAAGAGCTGTTTTGTTGTAGGCTAGAATCACATTAGGGTTTTTCTGTATTTTGTTTTTTCTCTTTTTAACCGTGCATTGTGTGTGTGGAATCTTATCTTTCTTTTTCATCTTTCATAAGGATGATTTTTTTATTATTATTAGTTTTAGTGAATCCTGGAGTTGGCTGGCTGCCTTCTAGCACCCGCCTCAGGTTGGCTGAGCAAATGACTCCCAAAGTTTTATTGGGTTTCCCTTCCTGTAGTTTAGTCAGACCCAGGGTGGAGTGAGGATTTCCCCTTCAATCCTCTCCTGGTTCCCCAGGGGGCTGGTGGGGAAGGAGAATGAGGTTTATAACGAAGAGGTGGTGGCAGCAAAGGGGCCTACTTTTCCAGTCGCTGTTCACCTCCAAGCGCAGGTTACCTCAGAACCTAAGTACCTCAGAGGAAGGGCTGCTTTGACCCTGAGGGCGTCCTCATTGTTACAGTGTTGTACTGTTTCTTCAATAGTGCTAGATTTCCTCTACCATGTTATGGTGATTCTAGAATTAGGCCAGCTTCTACAACATGTTTCTGCCTGTTTAATGCAAAGAGAGACTGTTCTGGTGATCTCTGTCCTCACGTTTTTAGTTCTAGTTTGATTGATTGTAGTGGGATTTTTTCATCAATCCTTCCAGCTCCAGACATCTTATTCTCATTTCTATTTCTTTATATTACATTTGTGTGTATATATATGTGCCTTCAAGTCAGTCTTGACTCCTGGCAACTGCCTGAACAAGTCCCTGAAGTTTTCTTGGCAAGATTTCAGAAGTGGTTTGCCATTGCCTGCTTCCTAGGGATGAGAGAAAGTGACTGGCCCAATGTCACCCAGCTGGGTGTGTGCCTAAACCAGAACTCATGGTCTCCCATTTTATAGCCTGGTGCCTTAACCACTATACCAAACCGGGTCCACATTTTATTGGGCCATTTTTAATACTGTATATGAAACTATGGTAACAGTTACTTATTTCTCATTAATTTACCTGAGCCTTTTGAAAACAGATTCACAGACACAGGGCTAGAAGCGGGACTTGAGATGTCCCTCCGAATTGTCCTAAACTCTAAGTGGTGTTAGTGTCTGAACAAGACCCAACAACAAAGTAAGGATTAAAATTATCATCATTCATGATTAGCACAGAATTATGGGAGTTGTGAATTAGAGGGTACCAAGTTAGGAAAGGGAATGCTGTCATAAAAGAAGTTTATTGTAAGCTTCAAGAAATGCTTGATTGAATTTCTTTTGGAACAGGGTGCTTTTTTATTTGATTTGTGTTCTTATCTGTATGCCACAGATCAGCAACCTTTGCCTTGAGCATCATTGCATGTTATCATGTGACAGTCAAAAATCCATGTAATATTGACAAGATTTAATCAGATCTCACATAGAAAAAAAACAGAAATAACATATTTCAAGATTTTACTCATTCATCTTAAAAGATTTTGGAAAATCTTGGAAGACTTCTGTGTTTTTGCAGTTTGGTATTCTTGACAAGATATCATGATATTTGATTCAAGATTGCTGAACTTGTAGGATTTTCATTTCTCCAGATCTCATACAAAGTCATCAAAATCTTGTTTGACTATGAGAACTCTTATAATTTCTGCTTTTTGGAGAGCAGTGTTTGTATACTATGAAATTCATGATGGCTGTTATGAAGGCCAATCAATGCAGTTATATACTAGACCAGGAGTTCAGACTTCTTCAGGCTGTGGAACCTGTTTTAAAAATTTCCTGGAACCCCTGATCAAGAGGCAAAGGTTTAGTTGTAGAAAAGTTGCTGCATTCAAGTGAACTTTTTTTTAAACATTAGTCTCTCATGGTACCCCATCAAGTTCATGCAGAATTCTAGGGTTCTATGGACACAGTTTGAAAAACCCTATGCTAGACTGTTGGTGGATTAAGCATTCTCCAATTTGAGACACTGTTCATGCCCACAAGCATCACAAACATGCCAAGAAACAAAGGTTCTAGGACAGAGAAAGGAGGGTTTTAGCAGCTGTCCTTTTACTGTAAATTCTTTGATTCATGTGACTGACTAGATAATTGGAAAAGAAGTGCTGTAAGCAGATTTACAAGCTTTAGGATGGAAGATGACTTCCAGACCATCTATTTGAATCCCTATCATACTCTTTGAAATTGATTTATCTTAAGTTTGGCTTCATGTTCTCTTGTTATCCATAAACTGATTGTATCTTGTTAAATAAAACACTAACTCTCACTTGCAGTTCTCTCTTTAAAGGGGAAATAATGTTAATTTGCAGGCTTGCGGTAAGAAGTAAAAAGATGATAGTTATTATACTTGTGTAGTTTAATACTTTGATTGAAAAAGATACTACAAGAACTTGTTGTTTTGGCTGATAGCCATAGTTATGAACCTTTCAGTGAGCACATGCAGATTCCTGCAGAGTAGAAAAAAATAAACATAAATGCAATCAGTGTATCATAATCAAATACATATTTCATGTAGAAATACAGTAGATCCCAATGACCTGAATGAGTTTTATCCCCAGGAGAAAGAACATAAAATTGCAGCCCAGGCTGCCATAGTATGAAGTAGCCAGTCCTTTCTTTTTAAAAGCATTGTTTTATTATTCAGTATGTTATACCTTTACGTATTGTCTATGGTAAAAACATTTAAATTGCAGCAGTGACTGGAACCATTTGAGCCAATTTGCAAATCCCAATAAATCAGATTGAGCAGTAAGCTAATGCAAGCTGCCAAATTGTTCCTCCTCCCACCAGTACATGCAACAACCAAATTAGGGAATCTTCCTCTGTGATTGTTTCACATTGTGTTCCAACTGGGAAGCCCTGATTGTGTTTTGTTTGGTGTAAATGTCCAAACTGAAAATCCCTGGCTTCTCTTGCTGGTCTCCTAAGAAACCAAAATCTGAAGCACTGAGTTTGGAGTTTTGTAGGAATGTAGTTGTTCTCAGTTATTGGATACCACGTTTGTGAGGCTGCATTACAAAACTTGATTATTTGTTTTCACTCTTTTTGAACATGTCAGTTTAAAAAAAAATAATCAGTAACTTTTTATTATATTACCTCTCTGTTTCTCTTCCATCTCAGCTTATTCAGTGACCCTGGTACATAGTATAAAGTATCATATAAGATAGGCAAAGGTTAACAGCAAGATTAGCAGCAGAGGAGCAATCAAACAACACAATAGACCCTAATCAAGGAATTATTAACTCAGTCAATCAACCAAGCAGCAAACAACAACCCAATCAAGGTACTACCAAGGAGAGTACAACATCCCCACCAACACAGGCAGGACAAGCCAGGGTATATAAACAGAGAGCAAGTTCCACTCCCTTTTCGCACTGAAGATGTTGCCTAGCCTGGCAATGAAACGTCTGCAAGAAAACAACAAGGCTCAAAGAGCACCAAGGACTCCACAGTTCAACCCTGAGCTACAAATATTCTCTTCGATTAGTATCATATAAGTCCATACCTTCATGTGTTAACTTTCACATGGAATTAAATGCATGAAATCATTTGGGCTGCATAGAAGATGTTTTTATTGTACTCGAAGTGGTGATAATATCTTGCTCTTTCCCCTCACCTGCCAAGAATCACCCTGATTCTTTATTCTGATGTCACAGTTTGATGTGGGTATGGTTGCTCTAGCAATGGCATATAATAGGTTGGACATGTAAGTGAGTAGAAAAGTTTTACTGAGATTTTATTAGCCCACAAAATAATTCATTATCATCTACAGTGGTTTGTTTGTCCAATTTTTATAAATTGTTATCGGTTGGCAAGAGTTAATACATTTGCTTTTAGTGTTTAAATGGGCTGGCCTCTCCAATAAAAAGTAGTTGTGGATACCACAGACTTCTGCCTAATTATGCTAGTATAAAAGGTGAGAAAATACAGACTTGGGGATTCATACTGATCTCTTAATGTAGTTCTGGCTTCTTCACAATTGAAGTCACAGTCTTGAAGTGAAGTTGGTGTCAGGGATGCTTAAAAATGACTAGATTACAACTGTTTTATAATTTATAATACTTCAGACAACAGAAGTGGAATGAGTAAAGCAAGAGGAAATGGCTGGTGAAAATAATTTATAAAATATTGATGATTTTGAGCTGTAGCACAGAAGGGGATCCTGAAATATGTCATCTACTGAATTCAGTATTGATTTCTGTTCTGTGTTTTGTTTTCTAGACATGGAGATGACTTGATTGTGACACCGTTTGCTCAGGTAGGTACTACATATTGTGTGGCCAGATAGAAAAGAGGGGAATCTCTGTTTTCAGGTTTAGTTAAACGATAGAGTTGGAAGAGTTATAATCCTAGCCATAATCTTAATTGAACAATTATTTCATTGGCAAAATAAACAGTTTCTATTTTTACCTATGTTGCTTGAAGAAGTCACAATCTGTCATTAGTCAGACACTATATAACATGGTGCACTTTGATGGTGCCAGACACTTCTAAATGATGATTGCAAAGGCACACTGCTTGACATCAGCTCCCAAGACAGATGTTCAGGACTTTCAAAGCCAGCCGAGCAATCTGGTGGCTGTAGATATCCTAAGCACTGTTGCATTTGTGGATCTTTCCCCAAACTGTTGTCAGGCCACTAGAATGGTAACTGTTTCACTGTAAACATGTCAAGATATATTCTCAAACATACATGCCACTGTGATGTCAACAAAGAAGGATTGAATGAATTTATTTGAGAATGGCCTTATTTCATTTGGCTACCAAATGTCGAAAGGTTTTTACTGCACAGAAGTTTTATTCTTGTGATAATTCGGACACAAGTAGCACAAAACATTTATTGTCAAAATTCTGTCATATGAGAGAGAAATGGGTTGCTTTCTAAGAAATTTTGCTTTCCCTAAGACAAGACTACTTTTTGAAAACAAATATAATGAAAGGGAGGGTTAGTGAGCAAGAGGGCACCAAAACTATCATCCTAGTATGGCAGTTGCTCCATTGGGAAATAATGGGCAAACACTTCAGGCACAAAATGAATCCTGAAAACATTAAGCCACCTGTTCAAAAAGCTGTCTGTTTATTGTTGCCAAATAAATCAGGGAAAGAAAAGCAGCATACCTGGGGAACTTGAGAGTAAAATTTTGTCTACTTGCTTTGCTACAGGTGCTTGCCAGTTTACGTACTGTACGGAACAATTTTGCTGCATTAACCAACCTTCAGGATCGAGCACCTAGCAAGTGAGTGTGGGCTTTTTCTGTTTCCTGCCAAGTTTTTTTTTAACTTAAATGCACCCTTTACATTGCATAGGTTCTCCATTACATAAGTTTGCTTAAACACAACATCGTAGAACAAAGGTGGGCTTCATTTAAACCAAAGCCTGCAGGAGCCCTCAAAATTCTATTTGTTTTGGCAGCTCTAAATGCAATTGCTGAAAATCAGCAGCATGGCTTCTCACTGTTTTGAGGTGGGAAATCCAAGACAAATGGCAGTTATTTTAAAAAGAGAAAAGAAAAAAATCACTCCAGTTCCATCTGCTGGAAAGGGGGAAAGTTCCAGCCCTCCTCATGTGCATGTCATATATGAGCACACCTATTTTGAGAGTTAAAGTTTAACATATCTGGAGGGCATCAGGTTGCTGAACATTGTTCTACCAGCCCCAAGGGGGGAAAAGACAGGTATAACCTCAAATCATGTTTTTTCTATGATACATTTAATATGGCTTTTATATTATTAATTATTTCTGTCTTTTTGATTTATTCTAAAAATACCTCAGTCTTTCCCTAGGACAGAGACCTAAGAATATATGAATACAAATTATTTCATGATGATGCCTTTCATTTTTTGTCTCTTTTTCTCCCTCTCTCCCTTTTCATCAGACGGTCACCCATGTGTAACCAACCATCCATCAACAAAGCAACTATAACAGGTAAGACACTTTAAAATGGTTACACTATTTGGATAAGGTGATGTTACTGCTATCTTGTGAATATATCACATTTTGTATAGTCTATTCCAGATATATAAATGCTTTAGAAGCCCTTTTAAAAGACCATACATTCTACTTGTAGCCCATAGTATTTCTGCTTGATACTGAAATCTGTCTTCCAGTTTCCCAAAAGTTTTTTTTACTCTTTCAAACTACTTTATGTAGTTTTTATGAGCTTACTTTATTGTTGTGAGGTGGCTGAGGGAGTTGCTGTTCCTACTGTTTTCCTCTATACATCTGTCCAGCTCTCTGTGGCCCATACTTCTGATCAGTGGAGGAATTCCTTTACAATACACTTTCTGTGGATTTGATACAGACATGAAAATCTCTCCAAATTTTTCTTCTTTTTTGAATAAAGCAAACAAAATCAATATATTTTTTAAAAAATCAAGATCAGTTATATTGGTTGAAAAAATTCAGAACAAATTTGCAGCACTGCATTAATACATGGTGTATTCTTTAATATCCTTATTGTAAATGTTGGCCAGTATGTACATCATCCAGCATCATTGCACTTCCTGGGGCCCGTTTGGTCAGGAATGACCCTCTTACTCCTGGCCTATTGACTTTTTTTGGTAGCAGCACTCAAATTTAAGAGTGGTTTATCCACCATTTAAATTTTCCTTCAGTGTTGTAGAAGGGTGCTGGATAAAAATATTTTGTGTGTGTATTTTTTAAATGAATTGTTGCAATTGTTCCTTTTTTTAAAAAAAAAAGAATGGTTGCAATTGTTCCTTATTAAAAATTGCTGGGTGTCTAATGATACCAGAAATGGGGCACCTGAATATGGAACTGTCCCAGCATCCCTCTCAAAACTTCAGCCAGAGTTGGACAAAATCTAATAAAGGGGATCGATGTATAATCAAGGGCACTGCACATGCAGGTTAAGTTTTCTGCACGTGGTGGTGGTTGTAGTCACTTTTGGCAGAAGCAGCAGATTCATCAATGACCATTTCC
This sequence comes from Charina bottae, assembly GCA_023362775.1. Lineage (NCBI taxonomy): Eukaryota > Metazoa > Chordata > Lepidosauria > Squamata > Charinaidae > Charina > Charina bottae. Next base: position 8,234,915 of record JALMGJ010000012.1, read on the forward strand.
CTAACTGAAGGAGTGAGGAATATTTCAATCAGTTCCCATAGTTTGAAGGGCATTGATGTAGTAACCTGCTATGTTACAGAATGCATAAAAACAACATTGGAAAAAACCATGCTATTTTAGCCATGCAGCGGCCCCCATATAAAGCAGTCACCGTGTTGAAGCTGAGCAATCTGCTACCTAAATTGCAAGCTTCCAGAGAACAGCTACATACCCTGCCCTGAGTTCCTCTGGGGAACAGAGGTGGGATATAAATAGAGCAGGCAAATAAGGCACAGTACCTTGTCTGTTGATGTATGCCCAGGCTTGCTGTTCTAGGGGACTTTCCCATTCTTTTAGGAAAGGGGAAAGCCAGTCTTTACATGCACAGAATTCCAGCTCCAAGGTGAAATGAACAGAAAGGGCTATACTGGGAAGCTTTGTGTGCATATCAGTTACTTTCTCTTCCAGAAGGGATTGTTAAATCATGTATTGGGAAAGTTAGCACTGATTTAAAGCTAAGCATTAAACACCACTGCCACCGCAAAATACAAAGTAAGCTCATTTTCACTTTCTGTGGAATATAATACAAGTATGATGGGTAGACTATAAGCTTTTGTTCTCCCTTTCTCTTGGGGGCACCTTACATTTTATTGATCTAAGAGCAAAACTGGACACTGAGCTGAATACCTGGATTTAAAATCCAGATACAGATACAGGGTGGGGGAAGGAGAGGGGGAGGGAAACAATATGAACTCTGACATGAGGAATAGAGAAATTTTAGCTGTTCTAGATTGATCTAGATTGGATCCCTGAGCCTGTGATTTACTTTTAAGTAATCTTGTAATTCCTAATTCTTGCAGCCCTTGTCATTAGAAAATGAATAGCTACAATGAAGTTGGTGCCAAATCAGTGTTAAGAATGACTTAATACTTACCACAATCAAGAACCTCAGATGTATGGATATGAGTTACTTGAAAGGGTACTTTTCTGTAGTTACTGCTTTATATTATATGATAGGTATGTGTGACTATGAGGACATGCTAATGAAGATGAGGTTTCATTGCAGGTAAACATTCATAAAGTAAAATACAACTTGACTTCGAAAATATGAAATGTTTCTGTATGCAGGTGTTAGTGTTTGTAGACTTGAAATAGCTAGTAGGCTTAAGCCTCACTCTACTGATGCTGCTTTGAGAACAAGGAGACTATTAAATTATCTCCTTTTCTCCACTCTTAATTTTTCATCACTTGCTTGCTTTTGTGAATAGGGATGCTCTTCTTTCCCAACCACTAGCTGGTTCCTCTTTTGCCATTTCCTGCCCTCTTTTCTTAATACTGTGACTATCTGGCCAGAGTATGTTGAATCACTGACATATATGGATTCCTATCAGCACTCTTCACAATAAATATCCAGCAGGTTGAGTGAATCTGAACAGCTGTCATGAAGTTGTGGAGTACTTCAATTCTGACAGCATCGCAGCAGAGAAGTCCCATTAAAACATCATACATGAGCAAAATCAGAGAGTGAAAGATTATATACAGTAAATTTATATCAGAATATATAAGGCAATAATTGATGACAAGGCATGTTGTAAGCCTTCAGGTTGGTAGAAAACCATTTTGTAATTCAGAAATAAGAATATTGATTTTATTTTGGAATGAGGAGAGAGTCTAGTCTTATGACAATGCAGAATTCTTCACTGTTGTATTTGTAGATTGCCAATACTTTAATCTCTTTCTACTATCTAATATCAAGAGAGAAATTTTAGCATAAGTATGTACAAGATTACTTTTGTGCTCATTCAGCACTTTCAAAAGCTCTTCAAATTATGTCCTGCACATTAAATACAGATATATGAAGTTATATAGGGGCGTGTAGGGGCGTGGTGGCTCAGCGGGTATGACGCCAGGCTTGTTGATCGGAAGATTGCAAGTTCGGAGGTTCGAATCCCTAGCCCTGCGTGCAGAGTGAGCTCCTGCACTAGCTCCAGCTCTTGCCAACCTAGCAATTCGAAAGCATGCAAATGCAAGTAGATGAATAGGTACCACTTCAGTGGGTAGGTAACAGCGTTCCGCGTGCGTCATGCCGGCCACATGACCGTGGAAGCGTCTTCGGACAACGCTGGCTCTTCGGCTAACAAACGGAGATGAGCACCGGCCCCTAGAGTCGGACACGACTGCACAAATGTGCGGGGGGAACCTTTACCTTTACTTATATGAAGTTAACTGATGAAGTTATGCTGGGCCACTCCAAGACCACTAAGTGACAGATCAGTGGTGGAACCACACTGGGTCTCCAGTCCCCACTTTATGTTTTCCAGAGCACCCCCAGATTGGACAGCTAAAATTCAACAACAATTAGCAGGTTTAGCACCATGTTTTTACTGCTTTGGGTCATTTAAAGTTTGAAAATAGATTTAGTAACCTTAATACTCGTGTTTTGAAGCATTAATTAATTAATTAATTAATTAATTAATTTTCTTTTATTTATTTTCTATCCCACCTTTATTAATATTTCTATAAATAACTCAAGGCGGCAAACATACCAGTACTCCTTCCTCCTCCTCTTTTCCCCACAACCACCACCCTGTGAGGTGAGTTGGGCTGATTGTCTCAGATTCAAAACAGAGCTGGAATGTTTTGATCCCATTCTCCCGGTAACATCCCCAAATTATCAGATATGCCCCCTATAATCCTCAGAGGCCAATGTAATAAAAATGAAGCCCAAAATGCAGCTTTGAGGTTAAAAAAAATTAAAAATCCCATCCAAAGTATAAGAAAGATCGATACTTTTCTTTCTCTAATAGTAACTAATAAGATGACAGGACCCCACTGACTCTGAGGTTCATTACTATTCCTTAAAACTAGATACCAGCTTAAAGTTTACTGTTTGGTTTAATCCAGCATTCTCCCAACAGTAGCTTCCAAATGTATTCAGACTACAACAATATGATTTCATATTTCATAATAATGATAATCGTTATTGGGAAAGGTTTGCAAACTTAAAAGCTGTTTAATAGTGTAATCTTGTGGAAGCCTACTCCTAAGTAAGTCACATGGTGTTTACTCCGGCTTACACACAGGAAAAGATTAATAAAGCTGAAGATTGAAATGAAAGTTGAAGCAAGGAACTGGGTGAGCCTAAGCATGGAATTTTCTCTGGAAGCAGCATGTGGGACTCTGACCTAACGTTTCTCTTCTTGTAAGAAACTTTCTGTCAACTTTCTCAGGTCTGAGATTTAGACTTCAAATTATAGGGTTTGCTTTTTTCCCTGGATGGTCCAGATCCAACTAGCTGAACAAATATAAAGCCAATTCAAAGATTTAAGAGGTACCAAAGGTACAACTCGGTACTTTGTCTGAACTGGTTTGCCTATCCCTAATCATAATGTTGTATTTGATGTTAGAGTAGTTACCATAACAACAGACTTTACAGCACCAGCACAGAGTCTCTAGGCAGGGTACATAAACCCCTGGTAATGTGGCAATGCAAGGTTTATAAAGACGTGCCAAGACAAAAATAATGTTCCAGACCACCTTGGCTTTTTACATCAGTTTAGAAATTTGGCTCCAGCTTTTCTCTTTGCAGAGTGTTGCCAAAGGTGTTGAAGTGCTTACAGTTTGACTTTTGTTCCTGGTAGAAAGTTTCGTACTTAGTGCTCTGTAGGTGCAGAACAGAGAACCTTCTTTGGTAGCTTTAGGGTAATTTTTTAATGAGGTTTTTTTTAATGAGTCTGCCATGTACTGAATGCTTAGTGGAAGAATCAGCAATCTGAGGTTCAAATCAGTTGTGGCATTCATAGTGGAACTGAAAGCCAAAGTCATGGCCTCAGTATAGTCTGAGGTTCAAGATGTGCAAAGCTCCTTATCAGCAGTCAAGGCTCAGTAGGAAAAAAAGCATTGCTAGGTCTGGATAAAGAACTGAGGTTCCAATAACACAATTTTATCTCATATTGCCTATAGAAACTCAACTTTCCTCATATTTTGGGAAAGGCTGTTAAAGAAGAACTGAGGACCAAACTGCTCAAAATTCAGGATAATCTGTAATTGTAATACTTTGTATGTTTGTGTGTGTGTGGCTTTTTTCAGATGAAAAGAAAATTAATGTAAGAGGTGTGTTTTAAACCTTTCCCTCATACAATTGTCCCGATCTTGTGGACAGATATTATGTAGGAAACAGCCTCATCAATGCTTTTTACTATATTTGCTATATCACACAGGGATAGGGATATTTTATAATTGTTGTAAAAAACTGAATAATGTAACAAAAACAAAACAAAGCCACATAATGCACAATAACCATAACATACATTTTGTTCCTAAATTGGTATCAAATTTGTAAATTTTCATTGCAGCCCCTCCCAATGGCAGGAAATATTTCTATTCTATAGTTCAGCGGTCCCCAACCTTTTTGGCACCAGGGACTGGTTTCATGGAAAACAATTTTTCCACGGACTGGTGGGGGGGATGGTTTCGGGATGAAACCATCGGAAGTGGTAAATAAAATAATGGGCGGGCCACGTGCAGACTAAAATAAGTGTCGGATTCTGATTTCTCATAAGGAGCGCGCAACCTAGATCCCTCGCATGCGCAGTTTACAGTAGGGTTCGCGCTCCTATGAGAATCTAATGCCGCCGCTGATCTGACAGGAGGTGGAGCTCAGGCGGTAATGCGAGCGATGGGGAGTGGCTGTAAATACAGATGAAGCTTCGCTTGCTTGCCCACTGCTCACCTCCTGCTGTGCAGCCCGGTTCCTAACAGGCCACGGACCGGTACCGGTCCGTGGCCCAGGGGTTGGGGACCCCTGCGCTTGAGAATAATGAAAGTATCAGTTGTGGACTTTTAGAACACAGCAAGGATCTATAAATACATCTGTCAAAAACATTGTACTAAGATATGTCCAAAAGAACAGTTTGAATTTCCATGGGACCACCAGCCATACCTGCTGAGAGACTCTGTATGCTGAGTGGTCTGGTTTACATATAAGCCATAATGAAATTTGTTTAACTTGGCCTGATATGTGATCCACCCAACGTGGCAATCATGCAAATCAGGCCAATGTGTGCATGAGACCATAATATAAGGAGAACAGCTTTAGATGCATTAAGCAGTGGGGAATATTTTGGAACAAGCTAGGGCCTGTACAGAAAGGATGGGATCCACATGAACCAGAGCAGACCAGATGTTAGCAGTTAAACATCAATAAGGCAACACTGAATCTGGGAGAAAGCCAACGGGAACAGGATAGCTTATAGTTTGGATTAGATCATATATGGGGATATAATTGTCCAAATGGGGATGGTTGAAAATGACCTAACAAGCATAAAATAGAACAAGGGTTGCACAGCATGGTGTTCCAGATATTGTTGAACTGACATTCACATGTTCCCTGACCATTGCCCATCCAGGCTAAGACTGATGGGAGTTGGAGCTCAATCACTCTTGGAGGATGCAGTATAACATAGAGTTATTAGGTATGTTTGCTAATAATAATAATAATAATAATAATAATAATAATAATAATAAAAAATAATGACATGATAGCCAGTCAAAGACCATGGGGAGGTCCACATGCATGAAATACTTGAAAAAGGTTTTCCGTTTGTATCGGTGAATAGTGGGGAAGTAGAAATACAGATTTATTTATTTATTTATTTATTTATTTATTTATTTATTTATTTATTTATTTATTTATTTGTTATTTGAATTTATATGACCGCTCAATTCCCCCAACAGTTGCCAATAAAGGGAGTGAACTTCATCAGGACTGGAAAGCAAGCATAGGTGAGCAGTAGTCAATAGTGGAGTGGGTCCTCTACCTGGTATACTAGGAGTAAAGAACCTGTGGATTTCCAGATGTTGTTCGGCCTCAATTCCCATCAGCCATAGTCACTGGTAAGGGATATTTGGAGTGGCAGCTCAAAGATACAGAGCTGTAGATTCCTCACCTCAGTGTATTGAGTGACATGATCCCCAGAACATCTTGCTCAAGTTTACACTATCCCACTGGTTTTCTGCATTCACCAGGTTATTGTTATGCCAATATAGCTAATTCTCCTTTATGCTTAAGCATTCTTAATCTTTGATACATATGCATCTTTACATGCTAAAAATACAGAATCCTGTCCAAATCAATATTGCTATAGTCTGCTGTGAAATAAATAAGTTGGCTGGGACATATAAATAATTCCATCAATAAATGACACATTCTTTATATACTTGTTCTCAGTGTTAATGGTTCTACTCTCCTGATCTTGTACCATGTATAATTGCTGTTCCAAATTTTCTATCCTGTTCTTGCCCTGGCTTCCTTTTCCCCATATTCTAGTTTTCAAGCTGATATTGATTGCACATAATGAATGACATCTTTCTATCTTCCTGTGCACAGCTTGTATTTATTGTGCATGTTCTTTAAAATTTTACCAATTTTTCTACATTGGTATCCAGCCCAAAAGGTGTTTTCCCTTCCAATGAGTCATAGTTTGGGTGCACTCAAGCACACTTATTAAATTAGGCCCTTGGTATATGCAAAACATTGGACACGGTCCAACCAAAGTTAAGCACTTTTAAGCCTCATTGACTCTCAATGGGAGATTAAACAGTCTTTCAACAGGAGAGGTTTCTTCAAAGCAATGAGTTTTTTAAATATCTAACCTTGGCTGGATACTGGCCATTTTTGCACTAAAGCAAGCATGTGAATGCTTAAGATTTGACTAAGGCTGCAATCCTGTACACATTTACCTGGAAGCAAACCTTATGGAACACAAAACATCAAAGCAGTTTGCTTCTGAATAGACCTGGGACCTTATCCAGTCCATAGGTGTGCTCATATTCACATTCAAAGACTTCATAACTGACCCTTGATAAATTTTTAATTTTAATTTAAAGCCTTACAGAATTGGGTTCAATCTATTGATAACACTGCATTGTAGTCTGCCAAAGACTTTCCAGTCTATGACAGAAAGTGCAGGAAAAAAGAAGTCATCCACATCTCACTTGTTTTACCAACATAGAAAGGAACTACTGTCAGGTAAGGATTCCTGCATCCATCCATCTCAATGATCCAAAATGATGCCATGTGTACTGAGAGGTCCAAATAAATGCTATACTTCCACACACTATTCACCTCTAGAAAACATTGCTGATAAAAGAAGCTGCCTTGTAGTGGATGATTAGTTCATCTAGCTTAGAATTTTCAGTATTGACAAGTAGTTATTCTCCAGCATTTCAGACAAATATTTTTCCCAACCATACTGGGATATGCTGGAGATTATTTTCACTTTCCAAGCCTGGTACTGAGCTTTTGTTGTTGTTGTTCAGTCATTTAGTCGTGTCCGACTCTTCGTGACCTCATGGACCATAGCACGCCAGGCCTTCCTGTCCTCCACTGTCTCCCGGAGTTTACTCAAATTCATGTTCATTACATTGGTGATGCTATCTAACCATCTCATCCTCTGCCGTCCCCGTCTCCTTTTGCCTTCAGTGTTTCCCAGCATCAGGGTCTTTTCCAATGAGTCCTCTCTTCGCATTAGGTGGCCAAAGTATTTGAGCTTCATCTTCAGTATCTGTCCTTCCAATGAGCAGTCAGGGTTGATTTCCTTTAGGATTGACTGATTTGACCTCCTTGCAGTCCAAGGGACTCTCAAGAGTCTTCCCCAGCACCACAGCTCGAAAGCATCAATTCTTCGGCGCTCAGCCTTCCTTATGGTCCAACTCTCACAGCCATACATTACTACTGGGAAAACCATAGCTTTAATTATACGGACCCTTGTCGGCAAGGTGATGTCTCTGCTTTGTAATATGCTGTCTAGGTTTACCATAGCTTTCCTCCCAAGGAGCAAGCGTCTTTTAATTTCATGGCTGCAGTCACCGTCTGCGGTGATCTTGGAGCCCAAGAAAATAAAATCTGTCACTGCTTCCATTTCCTCCCCTTCTATTTGCCAGGAAGTGATGTGGCCAGATGCCATGATCTGAGTTTTTTTAATGTTGAGTTTCAAGCCAGCTTTTGCACTCTCCTCTTTCACCCTCATCAAGAGGCTCTTTAGTTCCTCTTCGCTTTCTGCCATTAGGGTGGTATCGTCTGCATATCTGAGGTTGTTGATATTTCTCCCGGCAATCTTAACTCCGGCTTGTGATTCATCCAGCCCAGCATTTCTCATGATGTACTCTGCATATAAGTTAAATAAGCAGGGTGCTAGTGTACAGCCTTGTACTCCTTTCCCAAATTTGAACCAATCGGTTGTTCCATGTCCAGTTCTAACTGTTGCTTCTTGACCCGCATACAGGTTTCTCAGGAGACAGGTAAGGTGGTCTGGTACTCCCATCTCTTTAAGAATTTGCCACAGTTTGTTGTGATCCACACAATCAAAGGCTTTAGCATAGTCAATGAAGCAGAAGTAGATGTTTTTTTGGAACTCTCTTGCTTTTTCCATGATCCAGCGAATGTTGGCAATCTGATCTCTAGTTCCTCTGCCTCTTCAAAACCCAGCTTGCACTTCTGGTAGTTCTCGGTTCACATACTGCTGAAGCCTAGATTGTAGGATTTTGAGCATAACCTTGCTAGCATGTGAAATGAGCGCAATTGTACAGTAGTGTGAACATTCTTTGGCATTGCCCTTCTTTGGAATTGGAACGTAAACTGACCTTTCCAATAACTGTGGCCACTGTTGAGTTTTCCAAATTTGTTGGCATATTGAGTGCAGCACTTTAACAGCATCATCTTTTAGGATTTTAAATAGCTCAGCTGGGATACTGTCTTCTCTGCTAGCTTTGTTGTTAGTAATGCTTCCTAAGGCCCACTTGACTTCACTCTCTAGGATGTCCGGCTCAAGGTCAGTGACCACACCATGGTATTTATCAGGGACATTAAGATCTTTCTTGTATAGTTCTTCTGTGTATTCTTGCCACCTCTTCTGCTTCTGTTAGGTCCCTGCCTTTTTTGTCCTTTATCATGCTCATCTTTGCAGAAAATGTTCCCTTGATATCTCCAATTTTCTTGAAGAGATCTCTAGTCTTCCCCATTCTATTGTTTTCCTTGATTTCTTTGCATTGTTCATTTAAGAAGGCCTCCTTATCTCTCCTTGCTATTCTCTGGAAATCTGCATTCAGTTGGTTATATCTTTCCCTTTCTCCCTTGCCTTTTGCTTTCCTTCTTTCCTCAGCTATTTGTAAAGCCTCATCAGACAGCCACTTTGCTTTCTTGCCTTTCTTTTTCTTTGGGATGGTTTTAGTTGCTGCCTCCTGTACAATGTTACGAACCTCCATCCATAGTTCTTCAGGCACTCTGTCTACCAGATCTAATCCTTTAAATCTATTCCTCACCTCCACTGTATATTCATAAGGGATATGATTTGGGTCATATCTGAGTGGTCTAGTGGTTTCCCTACATTCTTCAATTTAAGCCTAAATTTTGCGATAAGAAGCTCATGATCTGAGCCACAGTCAGCTCCAGGTCTTGTTTTTGCTGATTGTATAGAGCTTCTCCATCTTTGGTTGCAAAGTATATAATCAATCTGATTTTGGTATTGACCATCTGGTGATGTCCATGTGTAGAGTCGTCTCTTGTGTTGTTGGAAAAGAGTGTTTGCTATGACCAGTGTGTTCTCTTGACAAAACTCTATTAGCCTTTGCCCTGCTTCATTTTGTATTCCAAAGCCGAACTTGCCTGTTATTCCGGTTATTTCTTGATTTCCTACTTTAGCATTCCAGTCCCCTATGATTTTTTGGTATTAGTTCTAGAAGGTGTTGTAGGTCTTCATAGAACTGGTCGATTTCAGCTTCTTTAGCATCAGTGGTTGGGGCATAGACTTGGATTACTGTGACGTTGAATGGTTTTCCTTGGATTCGAACTGAAAGCATTCTGTCATTTTTGAGGTTGTACCCCATTACTGCCTTTCCCACTCTTTTATTGACTATGAGGGCTACTCCATTTCTTCTAAGGGATTCTTGCCCACAGTAGTATATATAATGGTCATCTGAATTAAATTCGCCCATTCCTGTCCATTTTAGTTCACTGATTCCCAAGATGTCGATGTTCAATCTTGTCATCTCATACCAACCTTCTAATTCTGAACCTAGACCTGAATGGCACTTCTTAGGTATGTTTTCCAACTCTTTTTCATGTTAAAAATGTTCCATGTTCCCACCCAATTTTCTACCCCAACCCAGGGCCTTCTAGACTACAACTCCCATTATCCTAAGCCAGCATTCTCAGTATATGTCTTTTATTAAGCCAGTGGAACAGAAACACCTATTTGTAGAATTATGGATGGAAGCAAAATTGTGGAGTTTTTGCTCCTCTCTGAGCTTTGTTGTTTTCTTGCAGACGTTTCATTGCCAGGCTAGGCAAATTATATGCCACTAATCACTGTTTCCAGAATGTAATATGTAGTCACTTTATACAGTACTTCTTCCAAAGCCAAAGACTATCTTTCCCCCTCCTTACACAACTTGCAATTGAACAGTCCTTTTTATTTTGGGACCATTTATGACATCTTCTCCCAGTGAAGCTACTATCTGGCTAATCATGATCAGTGGTACTGTCAGGACCACTTTGAGACTCCTGCCATTATTGCGAGTTGAGTTTTTGCAGATACGTGTCAGCCAGAGACAGCGCGCTGAAAAGGAAGGGGGAGGGCATTCCGTTCTCCGCGCCAGACTGTTTGTGCCGGACCGTTACAGCCTGTTGCTGTTGAGTCAGGGTCACACACCTGCACGGCCAGGAGGGGCATGCTGAGGAGTGGGAAAAGGAGATGGACAATGACTCGTGGTTGGAGTGGGCTGGCACTTGTGGAAAGAAGAAGTCAAATTTCAATTATTTGGCAGGAATGGTCATTCAGGTCTTAACCTATGTCTTGACTTACATGTAACCTTAATAAACTTTTACTATCGTGCAAGGCTTTGCATGGAGAAGTGTTCATTGGGACAGTGAAGTTAAGAACATTACAGGTACCAGTGATTACAAATGTGCTTCAAATAATAAAGGTGAGGAAGGTTTAGGTAAAAAATGTACAAATGTTCTTTTCCTGTCTCTCTTCTCTCCCTGCTTTTGTTGTTGTTTTTAATAAAAATATATTTCCAATCTTTGGGATTATACCAAAATCCTGAAAACTTGTACCAGCATGCAGAACATAGCCAGCCATTTTTAAAAAGGAAAGATTCCTTCAGGTTTGCAGGATCTAATACGTTTTTCACTAAATTCATGAGGTGTTCCAACATTTCCAAAAAAGAAAAATACATGCAGTTAAAATGAAATAAATCGGAACTCACAAAGTTTGAGTACTAGGTCTATCCTTAGCCAGCCCCGCTTTCCTCATTTTAGCAATATAATGCATATGTATGTATGTACGTTTGATGGGAGGTCATTTTACTGCTACTATCCATTCACATTTGCTAATTAGTGCAGATTGCCCAGAAATCCACCAATAGATCCACATCTATCTTTTGCCCTGTCTTGGCCTAAGACAATCCAAATGTTACCATTTATCAAAAGCCAGATTAATACTATCTGCATTTGCTTACTGTCATCCCTCCTTAACCCTTCCTTGTTCGTCACACTGAGTTAAAAGCAAACGAACACATTAAGTCTTAGCACAGTGTGTGATCCAAGTATAAACTTACCATTTTTGAAGCTTTTATATTGTGATGGTGGTGGAGGATCAGGAACCTAAGGCTTGATTGTCCTTAAATCCAGAGATAATCAATGCATGGAAGGGTGGGGGCAGACAAAAATAATGGCAATATCTATTCCCAGCCTACAAACAATGATCAGGCCTTTACTGTAATATAAATTATGTACAAAAGATTTGATTAATCCATGAAATGCACACACAAGTGCATTGATTTATGTTCAAATCCCATATTATCTATACTTGCTTTTATCTGTATCTGCTGCAGAAGAAATTGATTAGTTGGTTGAAAGTAGATTTTTCTCCAGCTCTCAGCCCTCTTCTACTAATAATTGTGTAAGTGGGAAAGTCATACCCATGAAAATACAACAGAGGACAGCAAAGAGCAGAAGATGGCTTTCACAGAGTTAATGCAACCCTAACTCTGAACTTCTGTGGGGTGTAATAACTTTAAAACAGAAAAATGAAAAGAGTTTGTACAAAGAATTGTTAGTGTGAACAGTTAGTATAAAATGCTAATATAACAAGAGTTAGTTCAACTGTTACTACAGAAAGCTGCATTTGTCCATCATACCGCTGCCCTTCCTCATATAATTTTAAATGCAGAAATGAAAACTGCTTTGAAAACTGCTTGTGGAGGTTTATGAGTGATGTGCAGCAGGAAATATATAACATACATACAAATAAATATAAGAGGATTTTTGGCATCTTGAGAGATATACCCACACACTGTATCCTAGTACTGGCCAAAGACTCCAGTCTACAGTACTTCTACTTCTGGACTGGATCTTGTAATCCATTCCAATTAATTCCTACTTCAGGAATGCATTCAAAGGTCAAACCAAGATAGCTACCTATACTGCATGGAGGGGGGAGGGCAAGCAATGGAAAAGAAGAGGTAGTAGCAAATTAGGTGATGTATGGTCAAATGAGAATGTTGAAAGATGAATCAGTCAACTTGATGTATATTTATTAACTTGTTCCCAAGAAAATAATGCTGCTGCATGGAATGTCTCAAGATGAGGGTCTGGGAGACAATGAAGTATGATTGACGGATGGACAGACAGACAGATAGTAAGCAAAAGCAAATACTAATTTCTCTCTACCAGCATCCCTCATGATCTTGCTACCTATTTGAAGGGCTGAATTTGGGGCAACCAATGGTGGTCTGATCACACAGGTCACTCTGATTTGAGGACACACTTGTCAATCACTGAATCCAGTATTTGTTTACCTTACCTGCATCTGACTAGGACAGGAGAAATCCATGCTCAAATCCCTGCTGAAGCTTACCAAGTAGCCTTGTACCAGTCATTCTGTGTGAGCAGTTCTATTCACAGTGTTGTAAGAATAAAACAGGAATGTAGATCTTTGTGTGCTGTTTTGATGTTGATTATGTGCTGCCAAGTCAGTGTCAACTCTAAGGGACCACATAAATAGATGTTCTCCATGACAATCTGTCCTTAACCTGGTCTTTCAGGTCTTGCAATGGTGTACCTATTGCCATTGTAACTCAGTCCATCCACCTTGCTGTTGATTGTCCTCATCTTCTCTGCCACCTCTTCCTGCATTAGAGCCTTCTCCAGACTTCTAGGTCTTTGCATCATGTGCCCGAAGTAGGATAATTTGAGCCCGGTCATTTATGCCTTGAGTGAGAACTCTGGATTGATTTGTTTTATGATAGATTTGTTTGTTTTCTTGGCTGTCCATGGTATTCTCTTGAGTCTTCTCCAACACCAAAATTCAAAGCATCAATACTCTTTCTATTCTGCTTCTTCAAAGTCCAAATTTCAATTCCATAGAGTGTCACAGAGAATACTATTACTTGCACTATTCTGATCTTTATAGGTATAGACACATCCCGGCATCTGAATATCTTTTCCAAAGCCTTCATGGCTGCTTTACAAGTGCTAGTCTGCGGCACATTTCTTGACTGCTTGTTCTTTTACTATTGATGGTTGATCCTAAAAGGCAGTAGCTATCTGCCACTTTGGTATCTTCATTGTCAATTGCAAGGCTAGTTGTACTTGTTGTCATTACTTTGGTCTTCTTTATATTCAATTTTATTCAATTTTTTTCACTGTGCTCCTTGACTTTACTACTTGCAGATTCTTTGCATTTTCTGCTATCAGAGTAATGTTGAGACTAATAACTAATAAATATAAAACTTGCATAATATAACATAACTCATAAATAATAAATATATAACTCATTGATGGCTAAACACATTTTGGGACCCATAGAGAATGTATGCATCTCTGTTTTGTATCCAGAGAGAGAATACTGCTATGAATATTATTTCTAGAAAAGAATAGCTGAAAATTAGCTCTTAGAAAACATGGGAAGGAATTAAGATGGAGGATCATGACCATTTGTGTGTGCCAAGAATCACAAGGCATATATCTTTTTTCTGTGCTGCCATGTGCTAAGCTGGTTCAAGTGAATTTCACTACTTAAGTTTATTCCTTCTATTAAGAAATAAGGTATAAAATTATTAGCAGACCTTCTTCAGTGATAGGAACAAAGAGGAGGCATTATATTTAATTTTATTTATTTATTTAATTTGTTTATAGTAAGGACATAAGAAAAGTCATGTTAGATTAGATTAGAACAAAAGCTAGTCTGGCATTCTGCCTCCAGATACTAGTTTGAAGCCCACAATTGGACATGAAGGTCATCACCCACCTCATCTGTTTCTCCCCAGGCAAATGGCAATTCAGAAAGATGTCCACACTTTTATGTAGCTTTAGAGCTACAAATAAGCTGTCTCTGTTGAGTTTTCCCAGTACCTTTTAGAAGTCGTAACTTAACACCTTTCATGCTGTGTGAATAAGGATTTTCTTTTGTCTTCTTTTATAATGTTATAAGGTTACATTTTTTTTAAGTTACTAAGTATATGGGAATCCTTGCAGCATTTGAGAAACAGGAAATAACTCAGAGGTCAAATTGTGCAAGTGACTACTGGGTTAGGCTGGCTTGTTAAAATTCCCATCGTACTAAGCTCTTTACCGGCAGCAGCAGCTCCTAAGTAAATTCTTTTTCATTTGAGGGATTGCAAAAATGACAGGGTGAGGGTGGAGGGCAGAAAAAAAGCCTAGTGTTGTGTATGCCAAAATAAATGATGGGAGAAGTCTTCTGAAAACCGTTGGACATGATCGAGTTACCCAGCCTGACCAAACATTATTCATGGTGCATGGAAAGACCTGACACACACACGAAGCAAATGGAAAAGAATTTGGTGGAAGAGATGGGAAGCAGTTCTAATATTTTTAGGGTATCATTTCAGAGAAGGGGAATATTGATGGTTTACTCAAACAAGAGTGATGTATATAATATAGATCTCTCTCACTTGCTCTCTTTCTATCCTCTATTCAGTGAAGAGAAGGTTGTTTGAGGACACCAAGGAGTGGGCAGTTATGTTGGCCAGGATCTGAACTATATCATGTTACCAGGCAGCACTTTTGATGATGGAACTTGTTGTAATACTGAGGGCTTTTCACTTTGATGGGTAAAAGATTCCAGATGCTGCTGCAATAGTACTTTCATTTCTGTTTCCCAGAGCTGGAATCTCTGCCAAAAGTTATGTGGGTTTACATTTGCAAGCAAGAAGTAGCAATAAGATTTTTGTTTTGTTTTGGTCTCCTGATCTTCCCTGTCCTCAAGATTTCCTTGAAGACATTTTATTATCTGAAGTCAAGGACAAGCTGGTGATTCCTCAGTCCTTCTGTATAGCCAACTAGACAGGCAATGCTGAAGACTGGTGGAGGGAGACGATCCTCCATCTAATTGGGGAGCAGGCAGCTACCTTGTACATCCCCAACAGGGGGAAAAACATACTCCGCCTAATGATCGAGCTGGCCATGGATGGTGAGTTATGGAATCTTAAACTAAGAATTAAATGGGAAGGAAGCAATAAAACATTTTTGTTTTCAAAGCTTTGGTTGTGCTTAATACATATCATGCATGCATACATACAGTTATATATATTTAACAGGAAATCCTCAAATAGTCTCCCACAATATGTTCTCCTGGTGTGCTAAATTAATTCTTTCATAATTCGCAGCATTGTGGCTCTTGGCCATATGGACTGAGAAATCTGGGAGTTTTAGTCCAATACAGGAAAGAAACTGCCCATTGGAGAAGACTACACTAGAACTTTGGCTGGAAAATTCCACATGGATACATGCTAGAGGATTTCTACAGCAAAAATTGTGTTGAGATAAGAAAGAAAGCAATAGTTTAAAAGTAGAATAGCTAATAATGACTTTAAGTTGCTTCAGCTGTGGGCTGGGGATAAGACACTGGCAACTTCATGAGAACATGGCCAGGAATGTCCATGGGAGGGGGTCAATGGTATCAAAATGGTGGGTGTGACCAGGTGATTGAAGACCCACCCCCTTTTATTTATTTATTTTATTTATTTATTGTGATATTTATACCCCGCCTATCCCCTCCCTAACAGAGGACTCTAGGCGGCTTACATACATATACATTTTCCAATTCCATTATACAATTCACCATATACAGTGCCCACGCGTAAGGGGAGGGGGAAAGGGAACCGACTCTTCTAAGGCTCCGGACTACATCTCCCAAGATGCCTTGAGCCGGCTGCTGACGTCCTGTAGATGTTACTTCCGGGTCCGTCGTCACCGCCGCCATTCAATCTTTCCTCCGATCTTTTCCTCCGGTGGAACCGACTCCCGACAGGACGCCAGCAAATTTTCCCACTTAAGGTGGTACCCATTTATCTACTTGCAAAGCTTTCGAACTGTTGGGTAGACAGGAGCTGGGACTAGCAACGAGAGCTCACCTCGTTGCGCGGGGTTCGAACTGCCGACCTGATCGGCAGTCTACAGCTCACCAGTTTAACCCGCTGAGCCACCGCGTCCCTTTTTAATATGTGTTATACGTATGTTGCGGACATCTATACAGTCGGTAAAAACAAGACCTGGAGCTGACTGTAGTTCAGATCACGAACTTCTTATTGCAAAATTTAGAATCAGACTAAAGAGAATAGGGAAGACCCACAGATCAGTTAGATATGAGCTCACTAATATTCCTAAGGAATATGCAGTGGAGGTGAAGAATAGATTTAAGGGACTAGATTTAGTAGATAGGGTCCCAGAAGAACTATGGACAGAAGTTCGCAACATTGTTCAGGAGGCGGCAACAAAAAACGTCCCAAAGAAAAAGAAAACCAAGAAGGCAAGATGGCTGTCTGCTGAAACACTGGAAGTAGCCCAAGAAAGAAGGAAAGCAAAAGGCAACAGTGATAGGGGGAGATATGCCCAATTAAATGCAAAATTCCAGAGGTTATCCAGAAGAGATAAGGAATTATTTTTAAACAAGCAATGTGCGGAAGTGGAAGAAGACAATAGAATAGGAAGGACAAGAGACCTCTTCCAGAAAATTAGAAACATTGGAGGTAAATTCCAGGCAAAAATGGGTATGATCAAAAACAAAGATGGTAAGGACCTAACAGAAGCCGAAGAGATCAAGAAAAGGTGGCAAGAATATACGGAAGATCTGTATAGGAAGGATAATAATATTGGAGATAGCTTTGACGGTGTGGTCAGTGAGTTAGAGCCAGACATCCTGAAGAGTGAGGTTGAATGGGCCTTAAGAAGCATTGCTAATAACAAGGCAGCAGGAGACGATGGTATCCCAGCTGAACTGTTTAAAATCTTGCAAGATGATGCTGTCAAGGTGATGCATGCCATATGCCAGCAAATTTGGAAAACACAAGAATGGCCATCAGATTGGAAAAAATCAACTTATATCCCCATACCAAAAAAGGGAAGCACTAAAGAATGTTCAAACTATCGAACAGTGGCACTTATTTCACATGCCAGTAAGGTAATGCTCAAGATCTTGCAAGGTAGACTCCAGCAATTCATGGAGCGAGAATTGCCAGATGTACAAGCTGGGTTTAGAAAAGGCAGAGGAACTAGAGACCAAATTGCCAATATCCGCTGGATAATGGAGAAAGCCAGGGAATTTCAGAAAAACATCTATTTCTGTTTTATTGACTATTCTAAAGCCTTTGACTGTGTGGATCATAACAAATTGTGGCAAGTTCTTGGTGGTATGGGGATACCAAGTCATCTTGTCTGCCTCCTGAGGAATCTGTATAACGACCAAGTAGCAATGGTAAGAACAGAGCACGGAACAAAGGACTGGTTTAAGATTGGGAAAGGAGTACGGCAGGGTTGTATACTCTCACCCTACCTATTCAACCTGTACGCAGAACACATCATGCGACATGCTGGGCTTGAGGAATCCAAGGCTGGAGTTAAAATTGCTGGAAGAAACATTAACAATCTCAGATATGCAGATGATACCACTTTGATGGCTGAAAGCGAGGAGGAGTTGAGGAGCCTTATGACGAAGGTGAAAGAAGAAAGTGCAAAAGCTGGGTTGCAGTTAAACCTCAAAAAAACCAAGATTATGGCAACGAGCTTGATTGATGACTGGCAAATAGAGGGAGAAAAAGTGGAGGCAGTGACAGACTTTGTATTTCTAGGCGCAAAGATTACTGCAGACGCTGACTGCAGCCAGGAAATCAGAAGACGTCTACTTCTTGGGAGGAGAGCAATGGCAAATCTTGATAAAATAGTTAAGAGCAGAGACATCACACTGACAACAAAGGTCCGCATAGTTAAAGCAATGGTATTCCCTGTAGTAACCTATGGCTGCGAGAGCTGGACCATAAGGAAGGCTGAGCGAAGGAAGATAGATGCTTTTGAACTGTGGTGTTGGAGGAAAATTCTGAGAGTGCCTTGGACTGCAAGAAGATCAAACCAGTCCATACTCCAGGAAATAAAGCCCGACTGCTCACTTGAGGGAATGATATTAAAGGCAAAACTGAAGTAGTTTGGCCACATAATGAGAAGACAGGATACCCTGGAGAAGAAGCTGATGCTAGGGAAAGTGGAAGGCAAAAGGAAGAGGGGCAGACCAAGGGCAAGATGGAAAGATGGATGGATGGTATTCTGGAGGTGACGGACTCAACCATTGGGGAGCTGGGGATGGTGACGGCCGACAGAAAGCTCTGGCGTGGACTGGTCCATGAAGTCACGAAGAGTCGGAAACGACTGAACGAATAAACAACATACGTATGTAAAAAGAGGTAAGGCTTTAATCACCTGGTTATGCCTGCCATTTTGATGCTGTTGATCCCCTCCGAGGATCCCCTTGGACATGGCTTAAAAAAACAGCTACATTGCTGAAACATGGTTATGCCATGGTTAAGGGACATGAGGATGAGCCCATAGAATGAGCCAGTCCTGATGTAACATTTAATCCTACTTTATTTAACATTATATGGTCTCAGCGCACTTCTATTCCTCATGGCTGTGCTGGAGCCAGATGTTCATGGAGGTTAATTTAAATATCGCTAAACTGTGGTTTATCATTATGTCCAAATGGGACCAACAAATTGTTGTCCTACTAGTAAATACAATCCGGCTAGTTTGTACAGCACTTACTTTTGTTACTCAAGCCATTTTCTGAGTTCCTTCAGAATGCTGAATCAAAATAACCAAACAGTCTGGGTTTGTACAACATGCTAAACTACAATGCGCATGTGCGCGCGCACAAACACACACATCAAGGTAATAAATAGAACCTTTAAGACTTTAACAAGACTAGGCAGAATTAGAATTCAAACTGGCATGTTTAAGGATCTTCCCTAATTTTATCTCTACAGTAACTACCTTATGAGGTAGCTTATGCTAGGAGAGAATGACTGGCACATAATCAGTAACTGGTGTTGGAGAAAGACCATGAAAATTGAGAGCGAGCTGGGTTACGTATATAGGAAGGTTTTGTCTCATTCTATCTTTACTTTGTAATAGCCTCCATCAGCCATTATGTTTTGCAAAAGGAATTTCTAGATGGGACAGCACATGCAGGAAGCAGTGTCATAGTGCAAGCCCCTCCCCTTTTGAGTGTTCATGTAGAAAAGGGGAGGGGCTTGTGTCACAACATTTTTGCCCCCTTCCAGCAGATGTCACTGTCTAGATTGCTATTTTGTGATTCCTGTAAAGATCACTTTGTCAGTTAGCAGTCTAAGCCCACTGATCACACTTGTTTCTTTTCATCCTCATGGCTCCTTCCCAGAGCTTTCCAGGATTGATAAGCCCCTGTGTCACCCTCCCCCAATCTTATGTTCCCTCAATGTGTAGATCTTCAGGTCCCGTAATCCCTATCCAGCATGACCAAAGTTCGGTGCATCTGGACAGCACCAGATGGGATAGTTATCAGATAATTTGTGCAGAGCCCTCTTGGTCAGTGCATGGAAACTAGTTCTCTGTGCTGAAGTAAAGCACCTCCGTCCTTCCTATTTGAAGCAGGAGTCTGCAATTGTACAGCAACCACAGCACAGCCTCCCCGACACCTTTGTAGCAGCTAATGCCTGTCAAAGATAACCATTCCCTGCTGGACCCCACTGTCTGCCACCAGATCTCCTTGAGTGGTAGCAGCTGAGTCAGCTGTATCACGTAAACACAACCAGCAGTACCTAACACTGGGACTCCCCTGGATAGTGTAGTTTCGTTGTGACCGTTTTATACCTTGCTTTGCAGGAAAATGATTTGCTTCTATGAAGAAAGCCGCTTACTTCATTGTAATTGTTAAAATGACACTGCCCTTGCTTTTATTACTGGTATGAAGGAAGTTACAACAAAGAGATGAATGTTCAAGCCTTTGTTGGCCACATCTGAGGCTCCTGATTACCCTTGTCAAAGGGACAACTTGCCCCCTTCACTCCAGCATCATGGAATAAGTGAGCTGCCAGCATTAATGAGTCAGCAAAATCATTAAGACTTTCCAGATGGAGCATCATTTTGTGAACATGTGGTGTTTTCGGATGTGTTTAGCTCTTCTGCTTTCCCCTACTTTGCGAACTTTTAAAATTAATTGCCAGAAAGTTACAGATGTTAGGCAATAGCAGAGTAGCTGCTGAAGAAATCTGATGGTTTTCCTGAACAAAACTGTCTGATATGAACATCACCAGGGAAAAATAGCCAAATTTCATAGGGGAATCCCTTATACTATAAAAACTGCATAAAGGTTGCAATTCCATGTTTCTTCTTGAATATGCAGCTTTATTCATACTCAAGTGAATATCAATGGAACAATCTTCAGGCCTCTCTGCTCAATGCAAAGAGATTTGGAGGGGGTTGCGCTTTTGGAGCTCTCATACATTCTGGGAGAAGACTTGACAAAGGCTAATACAAACCAAGTGGTTCAGTAATGCATAATGACCAGTACTGGAAACAGATATCAGTAGAAGGCCAGAGTGAATATCCATTGTTTGGCTAGCAAAATATAAAAATACAGATACCTTCAAGTCAAGCTGGTCTCCTGATGACTGTATAGACATGTCCAATGCAGTCTTCTTAGTAACAGTACAGGAATTGTTTGTCATTGCTTTCTTATGGGATACTTTGATTTTCCAACCCCGGGGGTTCTCTTTGTGCCCAGCAATCAATCAAGTTTTGTTACTTGAACATCCACAAACCAAAATGCTATGCAAAGAAATACTGAGGTAGGCTTTTAGAATCTAATCTTAATCTTACTAGAGCAGCTATCCTATATACTGTACCTTTAAAAAAAAAGCTGGAGTAAATTTGAAGCATGTATGGGTATGCTAAGGCAGTTCAGCCTTTATTCAGAAGTGGATGGCAGCATTTTAATATCATAAACTGGGAGTTCAGTTTCCTTATTTGCAATGGTTGTAGTTGATATGGTTTACCAGACACTATTATTCTGCTTTTTTTTAAAAAAAGACTTGTACATTTTTATTTACTACAACATGTTAAATTATCTCTGATTTAATTAAAGTGTCTGTGTACCTTGCAGTGGATTTTGATATTTCCACATATGTGGGATCAACAATATTTTGTTTGTTCTTCACAGCAACCTTTGAGAAAGTCCTTGATGCAACTAAGGGAATATACTCACAACCTTTGCACCTGATGGGACATAATTTGCATGTCTGCAAAATATTCCTGCAGACCAGTTAAGACCATGGCCTGTTAGACATAGTTTAACCCCCTCTTCTCCCCCCCTCCCCTATTTTCTTGCTTGATGGGTACTTGGAAATTTAAAAACTGGCACATCTTGTAAAGTTTTCATTGGCCCAATAAAATTAATGTGGATTTTGATTTATTTATTTGGTAGTTGAAACAGCTGGGTTTGTTTTGACCTGTACATGATGGCATTCCTTGTACCACAAGTGAAAGTCAGGGGAGTTAACAGTGACAGGCACTAATTTATCCCTAAGCCCACTTGATGCTATTTGGTTTATTATGTTCCATTATAAATGGCATGTTGTGGTGTAAATGGTACGCCCTTTTAGATTTTATAGTATTATACAGTTCTGTATAAATTGGGTGCAAGAGAGATCTAGATTATTTCACTGAATCTTAAAAGCAACACCCAGTATTAACAGCAACTGTACACCACCTTGCCTAGGAATACAATTCTTTTGATTTCCTGTGTTTGGGTATGACTGCAGTGACTTGAACAGCCAAAATGAAACCACCTAGAAAAAGAGAAAGTATTAGTAGATATGGGAACTCCTTAAGCTTTACAGAAATGCAGGTTCTGTTTTGTTTCATTGGAAACAAAAAACTAATTGATGCTTTCGAACTGTGGTGCTGGAGAAGACTCTTGAGAGTCCCTTGGACTGCAAGGAGGTCAAACCAGTCAATCCTAAAGGAAATCAACCCTGACTGCTCATTGGAAGGACAGATGCTGAAGCTGAAGCTCAAATACTTTGGCCACCTAATGCGAAGAGAGGACTCACTGGAAAAGACCCTGATGCTGGGAAAGACTGAAGGCAAAAGGAGAAGGGGACGGCAGAGGATGAGATGGTTAGATAGCATCACCGATGTAATGAACATGAACTTGAGCAAACTCCGGGAGACAGTGGAGGACAGGAAGGCCTGGCGTGCTATGGTCCATGGGGTCACGAAGAGTTGGACACGACTTCACGACTGAACAACAACAAGTGAGGCACAGTGATGGAGATGGAGGTGGCGTACTTCTGGAGCCTTGTGGCATGATTTGGAGAGTAGAGGAGACCACTCGGTGTCAAATATCCTGGGTACCCCATTGCAGTTCCCATGTATTAATCCCATTTCACACATTTGAGGTATTGAAGAAAAAACACTTTTAATGTGTTCCATTATATAACAGAGAGGAGGTCATTCCCTGATGCTGTTATTCTTTAATTTGGCATGTTTCTGCAAATGGTGTAGCTTGAACTGGGATGACCAAGAAGTTTGTGCTGACTTTAAGTGCCATGAGCATGCCCACCATGTTTCATCAACTAAAGTAGGCAGCCTTAATCTGGCATCCTTCAAATGGGATGGATTACAACTCTCAGAAACCTAGTTCACTGACTAGAAAGTCTCTAGGAGTTGTAGTCTAGTATTTTGAGAAGGCACCCAGGTATGGAATGATTAAATTAGCAACAAAGGGCAGAGGGTTGCAGGAATGCCCAAAGATTCTGTTTCCAATCAATAAAGAAGGAAAAGTATTGTGCAGGTTCAGCTGAGCTCTTAAATTATATATCCAGAAATCAGTATATTAATGGGTAAGGAAAACGATACCGGCGCAGGCTGAGAGCATGAGAAAGATAGAATATTTGTATTGCAAATTGCTTCTTTTTAACGTCTCCGCTTTTAGCTCTGTAAAGCATTAGCGATGTTGCTAATTATCATCTTTTGCAGGAGTGCTTAAAAACAAAAGTGGGCACTTCTGTAACCCTTTCAATAGCTCACGTTTCTCCCCCAGCGCGCTTTGCTTGAGGTTACGGCAACCGGCGCCATCCTTTTCCCTGCTAGGCTCCAGTCCGGAGATTATCGGCGGCCGACGCGCTCCGAATGAGAGTAGCCTCTGAGGGTTGGTTTCTGATGTCGCGCGAAGCATGATAAGAATGCCATTGACGTCAGCAGACGCATCAGCAGGGCGAGCGGCACCCCTGCGCTTCAAACCACACCAGGCAATTGCAGCGCTTTGAAAATTAAAAGCCGCTGCTCTCGGAAGGGAGGGGGGCGGGCGGAACGCGCCGGCTCCTTCTGAGCTCGCCAGTTGCTTCTGCTGCATTTCCTGTAAATAAAAGGAGGAAAAAAGCTGCAGTGTGTGGATGAAAGTAGTTAACATTCACTCCAAAGGGACACGGGCTAGATTTTTAAATTTTTTTTTAGCTTTTTCTATTTGTTTTCTTGGAAAACAAGCGATACCACCCATATGCGTTATTTGGCTAGGGCTGCGTTGGCGACCAGACAAACCCCGTTTTGAATGGCCTTGAAGGGTGACTGGTTGAGTGGGAAACGTTCCGAAGACAGACTTGGGTATTGGAAGCTATTGAATCAAAGGAGTATTATAACCCAGAATTTAATGGCTTGTCTTTTCCAAGAACTGCAAAATACGTATGATCTGGGGAAAGTAGAATATTATGTGAGCATTAGAAAAAGAACGTTATTTATGACATTTATTTCCAAGAAACAGAAAATTGGCCAGTCTCCTGACTTACTATTTTTCTTTTATCGTCATAACAGTCTTGTGAGGTGGGTTATGGTGAGCAGTAGTGATAAGTCTTAGACCACCTACTGCCACTGCAGGGAGTTTGATGGGCAGGCACTAGTTCTCAGCCAACTTATCTCACAGGGTTGTGGGGAAAAAAAGGCATGAGAGTTTACCGTGTATGTTGCCTAAAAATCCTACAGGAAAGACAGATTGCAATAAGGGTGTTCCACCACCTAGTCTGATAACTAACCTCTGTGATGTTAATGTGTCATAAGGAACCACAGCCTGTAGCTGTGAATTATGATAGTTGGTGCACCTTTAGAACAGCCAGGCCGGAAGAGAAAAACAGCAGAACAGCTGCTCTTTATCAATTCCAGGGTAGCTTTCCAGATGTTCAGCTATAACTTTCATCCCTAGCCAGCATGCCAACATCTGGAGGACAGAGGTCCTTCATAATTGACCTATGCCTGTTTATACATGCATGCTTGCAAGCACCAAAGATATGCAGTATTATGTTAGGAAATATTCTGGAAGATTTAGTATCTGAAGTAAACTAGAATTTTCAATCTAGTATTGGTTAGGGTGTGGAGAGGGACAATTATAGTTTATTACCATCACTTTCAAAGGGAAACAGAGTACAGGCCTAACCGTAATCCAGTGTGTTAACAGGCTGTTTTAACAACAGCTACACACTTCACAATAATATTTGTCATATCCTCCCTATTGATTCCAGTATTAGTTCCAGGCATACCCCTTTTATAGTTACTGGAAGGACAATCAGAGTTTGCAGTGCTTTTGTTTAAGATGCTTCATATACTAGCAGACACCTTTATTCCATTAAGTAAAAGCTGAACAAATTATATTAATAATGAAACTTCAAACAGGAAATGATGTACTGTTTCAATATTGTGTAGTAGATTTTGGTCCCAACACTGCTTAATATTGATACATATGTTTGAAGTGTTGATAGTAAAAGAACCCAAATAGCAAAAGACCATGCTGATTGGGAATTAAGGAACTGGTAGGTGAAAAGGAGAGCCAGTTTGGTGTAGTGGTTTAGGGATCAGGCTAGAAACCGGGAGATCATGAGTTCCAGTCCTGCCTTAGGCAGAAAGCCAGCTGGGTGACCTTGGGCCAGTCAGTCTCTCTCAGCCCTAGGAAGGAGGCAATGTTAAGCCATTTCTGAAAAGCCTTGCCAAGAAAACTGCAGGGACCTGTCCAGGCAGTCTCTGAGAATCAGACACGATTGAACGGATTAAGAAAAGAAAAGTGAAAACATCTGGGGAGGATGCCAGGCTGAGAAAGGCTAGTGCCCATAATATGTAAGCATGCTACAGAGGCTGGTAGCACAACAAAATTGTAAAAGGAGATCCTCTGAATGTGGTATCAGTGGACCATGGATTTTATGACTACTAAATCTGCACTGCAGAAATTTGGATGACCAGTACCTGGCAGCAGCAGGTTAGAGTTTACTGTTTGTAACCCAGATACAATAGCTTTTTCAGAATAGAGTATCATAAAACTGCCTTGTAACCACCCTCAACTGTTTGGATCAGAGCTTAATAATGATCTTAGATATGGTACAGAGGCATGCAGTCAAGAAAAACAAGCCTAAGTATCAAGGCCAAAGATACTTCAAGGTCAACACTGCTGAGATTAAACTAACTCCAGAGTGAAAACAGCGGAACAGAATCATGACTTTTAATATGGGAAGGAGGGGGGGGGGGGCGTGAACAAATAGTCCCTTTTATGCTTCTCTGGCTCTCCTGTTTGTGATTGAGGAAGGTGGTTAACATACCAATGGGCAATTAATACTTGGTTTTTCTATATGCTATAAATTCCAGATTCTAGTTTCCTAGTGTGAAAATCGATGTGGTATTATAGCTAAAGTGTCGGCTAACGACTGGAACAGCTAGATTCAAATGCCCATCCAACCATGAGATTCATGCATTACATTTGCACAACACTCTTAATCGGGCTATTAAATTCTCTGGGTTTGCATAATACATTGAATTGTAAACTAACAGTAGTGGGGGTATGCTTTGATGTCTAGAATAACTCTATATCTTAAAAGCAAATCTGACACAGAATTCAGTTCAAAGTGGAAAACATTCCTGGACTACAACCTAATACACAGATTTGTATCACGCCCCAAATTTGGCTTCCTGTGTTATGCAATCTATATTCGAATTTCACAGGAATCAAAAACAGAACAGATTTTAACTAATTTGGGTTGAATTTATTGTAACCTATAGTTTTACTTTGTGATTTATAATATCCTGGCCATATTTCTTGATACTTGTTCTTAGTTTAGAGTTTAATATTGATTTTTAGTTTATTAAAGTGAGATAATGCATTTAGTTTTTACAATTATGTTATACTGGGAAATTATAAACTCCACAACATTTCTAAATCCCTTGTTCATGTACTTGTATTTTACTTTTTATTCTCCCTTCTTGTCTTCATATAAAAAGAAGAAAGAAAAACAATATATACGTTTTTCTTGGTTTGCTTATATATTTTCTTTAATTTTCAATTTAAAAAAATGCCAATAAATAAATAAATAAACTAACCAAATGAGCTGGATTTGCAAAACCCACATCAAAACATTAATTCCCCCCAGATTAAAACTAGCCAAGCTTTGCAAATTGTGCTGATGCAGCCCCTAGATTTTTAACTGGCCTGATTAAATATGTTGGGAAACATAGCCCCTGGGTGATCTTAAATGCAGTGGCTATGTTTGCACAACATACTATCCCATGGTTAACTGAACCATGGATAGGAATTAACCCTGTAAGTTTGTCAGACACACTGAGCTAGAAACTTGTCACAAAGGCTGGGTTTTTAGAGCATTCTAGGCTAAAATCTGGTTGAATTTGTATATTGTAGAAACTTGGGTAGAATGTCAAAACTTTTATCTCATTTGCAAGGTTGCCATAAGTATCAAATGCAGGGGGATCCATGCAGACCACCTTGGCTTATTTTGAGAAAGGGTGGGATTGGGGCTTCTGCTGGGGAATGGCGGACTGAGCGGCTGTGCCCGAGGGCTTAGCGGGCAGGGCTGACATCGCAGCAACTTTTTTCGGGCTCAGGCAGTTTCTCCTGAAGCCCAGAAATGTTTTCCGGAAAAAGGAAAACACCTGGAATCACCCCATCTGTCTTCTGGATGGCTGCTTGTAGCCAGAAGATCGCAAACAGCGTTTCGTGTTCGACTGGTAAGAGCAGCCGGGAGGCGGGGACGTCATCATTTGTGTTTGTACTCTGTATAGGTTGTGTCAGCTTCTATTCTATTAGGGATTCAATGAAACATTCAAGTTGATCAGAGAGGCCTAAACCTTTGTATGCAACTGTATGATGGTAAACTAAGATAAGAAATGAGTTTGGATAATATGCTTATACCTCAAGTTAACCAGTAGAAACAAGCATTTCTTCTTGCCCTTGTTTGTTCCAAAAGAGGTAAGCCTTACTGTAATAATCTCAAAGTAAATATGGTTAGAATTAGAAATAAAAATCTAATGTGATTTTTAAAGGGAGGCAGACTTATTTTTGTAACATACAGAAAAAAAAGAAGAAGTTATTCAGTGAAAGAAATGACGGATTCCAATCAGTAATAGAAGTGATAAATTCCATAGAAGTAATGATGGTAGACCATTGAGCCAAAAGTATAAAGAAGACAACAGAGCTCTAAAAACAAACACATTTATTCTGCAATAAGTTTTAATCCCCCTCAGAGGCATTAGAGAGATCTTCAATTGGCAGATATGTACATGAACACCCACACACAGAGCTTTTAATCAGGTGAGTGTCTTTGGAAATTTAAAGTAGTGTCATCAGAATGATTATGACATTATGTCCCATCTCTCCTTATCACTGAACCCATGTGAGGCAATGCAAGAGCCCACCTGGCTGTGGTAATGGACTGGTTGAGGGCCATCAAACTGAAGCTCAATCCAGTTCAGATGTAGATTTGGTTAGTAGATGGTTTATACAGTATATCCATTGAATGGTATTCAATCTATTCTGGGTGAGGTTGCACTCCCCCAAAGGATCAAGTTAGTAGCCTGGAAGTTCTTCCAGATCCATCTTTGATGTTAGAGGCATAAGTGGCAAAAAGAACTTTTCATCAACTATGGCTCTAGTTGGATAGAAATAGCCTTGTTACAGGGCTTCCGGTGGGAACATAGCGGTCTGAACAGATGTGCTCGTGGGCTCCATGAACAGAACTGACAACATGGCAATTTTTGGGCCTCAGGCAGGTACTTCCTGAAGCCCAGGAGCATTTTTCCAGAGAAAGGAAAACACTTGGAATTACCCCATCTGTCCTTAGGAAGGCTGCTTGCAGCCAGAAAATCACAAAGAGCGTTCACGATTGACTAGTAAGAGCAGCTGGGAGGCTGGGGCGTCATCATTTCCAAGCCGCACTGTAGCCTTAAAGGGACACTAAGACCGGCCACCCCATTTCTAAATCACCAATTTATATTTTTTTAAGTATGCGTACCCCAAGAGGCTTTCTACAGCAAGGAGAAGCTGGCTGTCTTGGTGCTTATCGTTATTTTTTGGGATTACTTTTTTTTAAAAAATATTTTTTAAGTTTTGGATTTCATTTTCCTTCCAAATCTTAAGGAAGATTGAGAGTAAACAATTGTCTTCCTGTTATTATTTTTGTACTAAATTAGAAGATATTAGCATTTTCCTACACGTTGAATCGGCTGATTTGAACCTTCAGCTTTCTGTTTTCACTTTCCCCTGAGAACTGTCTGTTTCTCTCACTTTCGCTTGCGTAAATACATTTTGGAACTTTTCCATATCCTCGACTTTCGCTGGTTAAGATCCTAGGGGGTGCCATAATCTACTGCATGAGACATGGAAGATTTTAAAAAGATTTTTTCTGACTTCCACCAAGATTTTAAACAGATTTCTTCTGACTTCTACCAAGCTTTTATGCAAGATATTCAGGACATCATGGAAAATATGAGATTTAAAATGTGCCGTCAGGTTGGGGATGTGGTGGATGAAATTAAGGAATTCAACAGCGATAGAAACATTTTCTTTAAGAGTGAGATTGGGATTTTTATTGCGATGCTGGATGAAGATTGAATAGTGGAATTGGAGAAATTAGTAAACTCCGGGAGACAGTGGAGGACAGGAAGGGCTGGCGTGCTATGGTCCATGAGGTCACGAAGAGTCGGACACGACTAAACGACTGAACAACAACAAAAGGGAGAGATCTGCAAGCCACAAGTGAAATTGACTTTCTGGTGGAATGCCATGAAAGGAAGCTGGAATTTTTGAGGGGGGTTTTTGTAGGTTTTTTTGTAGTTTTTATTCTTCTCTTGAAACCTAATAAAATTTATTTTAAAAAGAGAGAGAAAGGGTGGGATTTATGTACAGTAAGTATAGATTAGATGTGTAACAGTGACACTGTTTGCATTATAATTTACATTATCAAGGCAGACATGCAGTGGCCTAAATCAAACATCACTCAACTAGTTACCAAACCATTGTTTAATTTTAGGGATTGTCTATTTTCTCCTCCCTTCTTTCCCTTTCCTCCCATTTGCATCACTTGAGTTGCCCATACAGTAGTTTTACATCTAAAGCCAGCAAACCATTTCAGATGCAAGTCTGTTTCCCAGTCCAAACTCACTAACCATTTTCCTAATTCAGAATTCTTAATACTAGGATTATGATACGATGGGTTGTTTTAGCCCTGGCCATGAAGCACACTTGGACAGTTGCTTTCCCATCCTTGTAGAAACCTACCTTACAGCATTTCTTGTGAGAATACAATAGGGAACGATATGTATACTGACCTGAGCAATAGGGAGGAAATATGAGATACAGTACAGGTGTAATATATTTATTTTCTGAAAATGTAGGTAAGGCTTTTATTCTGTGACAGAAATTTAATTTGCTACTCAGTTCAGGTTGTTTTTGGTCCAGATTTCCCTAGGCACTCCCATCTGGACTCATGCCTTCCTATGTCTGGGTCACTTCCTGTTTAGTTGGATTTTTCAGCCTTTTCATTCTGACCTCATACCTTCCTCACAATTCCTCTTGCCTGGCTGCCATCTGTCTCTTTCTCCCTTTCCGGACACTGAATATCGCACTATCTGCACTAAGCAGGATTCCTTCTGTCATGCAGTTTGCAACGAGTGTCATATTTTCTAAACTTGAACTCACTTTCACGTGGTATCTTATAAACATGCTTCTTTTGTGCCTTAACAAGGGAAGGGTTGTTGGTCGTTTTACATGACCTGTTGCTGGGAAGGAGGCAAAGCCAAACATTTTCCTTTCCAAGCTGTTCTCTTGTCAGGTTTGCACATGTTTGGTAGAGGAGGAAATGCTTACTTTGAGCTTCAGTTCTGCTTGCATTGCAGACATTTGCTGGAGGTGACGGGGTGGGGAGAGAGAGACAATTATTTTGAAAATCTCTCCCTATGCATTATACTTACTATGAAACAAAACCAATATAGAATGTAGAAGATCTGATGTACCGAAAAACTTCTAACAGTGTTAGAAGTTTTAAAACTTCCAAACCGCAAGCCCTCCACATTCAATGAGATTGTGCATTGGTTTTCAGTCTTATTTGTGATTATTCAGAAATAATTTCCTATGGAATCTGAAGGGGCTTATTCCCAAGCCATTGAGTAGAAGACTGCAGCCCAAAGTAGCCATTTTACATTCTTTTTACTTTCCCCTTTTTTTGGAATAAGGGTTATTCTGCATTTGATATGTACAAGTGTTTTGGTTCCATTACTACAAATACCTCGAATTTATGTATGTATGTATATAAAGCTGTGTTGTGATCAAAATCCATGTGCAAGTCGAAATAAGGCATCATTTCCTGAGTGAAGTTTAATTACAAATATAATTGTTTAGATTGTTCAGCATATAACTCATCAAATAAAGATGCTTGATGTTATATGATGTGTCTTAAACACAAGCATTTATACACTCTGATTGTCCTTCCAGACCAGTAACTGTAAATGTGACATGCCTGGAACTGGTGGTAGGAAGGATATGACAAATATTATTACGAGATGCATAACTGTTGTTAATATAGCCACTTAGCACACTAGATAATGATCAGAATGTGGGTTTAGTGTCTTGACAGGAATAAAATGTATTAATTTACTTACTTTATATTTAACAGTGGTGGCATTAAACATTTCTGATGTTTATATAGAAAAAGGTACATTCCTTTTATATAAAGACACATAAAAATCTTTAAAGGCATGTAAAACCTTTTGTATAAAGACATGTAAAATCAGTTACCTCTCAGTACATAAAATGTACTTATAATATAATCTTGTGTTCTGAATTTCAAAGGAAGCTATAACTACATCTTGGTGCCAGTTTGGTGCAACACATCTTTGGTGCAAGAAATCGGCTAAATAGAGGGTGACATGAAGAGACTGAAACGGTCTCTTTTCTTAATTCACCGAGTCTAGATTTACCTGCTCTGACAGGTAGCAGTTTATCAAGGGCTAATGCAAAGGTCTTACCATTATGTGCTGGATGAGCTTGTTAACTAGAGATGTCTGGGACTGAACTTGAGATGTTTGGCATACCAAGCAGGAGCTCTTCCATTACTATATAGTCCTTCCCTAAATAACTGAGCTCCTTACTGGGCAGTCCTACTCTAAGCAAGGAAATTGGCCATTTTAGTGATGAGAAGAGAAACTTTTTTTTTAGTTAGTGGCATGTTGAGTATATTTCAGTCAGTCTGCCAGATATTAGCATCAAGCCCATAATATAGTGGGATAAAGCTTATAGCTGAGTGGGTAAATGAATGCTGACTGAGATTCCCAAAACACAGTATCTACCTGCATTCTTTCTGGAAACTTTACTTCCAAGTGTATTAGGTTGGCGGTCTGCCCCTTGATTACTGGTAGGATATTGCTGGAGTAGATTGATTATTCTTGTAGATCAGGGTGGGCAACCTCTGAAGGGCTCTGGGGTCTTAACATTCTGAGATAGGGACATCTCAAGTGGTGAATGTTTTAAATCTGGTTTTGGAGATGGGTTTCAGAGTGGGAATGGGAGCTGGAGGCTTGTGTGAAGCAACTCTCTTCTGTTTAGTCGAAGGCTTTCACGGCCGGAGTTCAATGGCTGTTGTGGGTCTTCCGGGCTGTGTGGCCGTGTTCTGGAAGTTGTGGTTTGTGATTCCAAAACAGGCTTTGGAATCGGCACCCATTACACCAACAGTCTGGTTCCGGTTCGTGGATGACACCTTCGCAATTTGGAGTCATACTGAAGAAGAACTGGAGAAATTTCTGGACCACCTAAATGGCATCCACCCCAATGTACAATTCACCATGGAAAAAGAAACTGATGGCAAACTTCCATTTTTAGATACGCTGGTCATACGCAATCCGGACCTCAAACTAGGACACAAAGTATACAGAAAACC
This sequence comes from Charina bottae, assembly GCA_023362775.1. Lineage (NCBI taxonomy): Eukaryota > Metazoa > Chordata > Lepidosauria > Squamata > Charinaidae > Charina > Charina bottae. The sequence continues at coordinate 8,267,477 of JALMGJ010000012.1, forward strand.
CACCCATACGGACCGATATCTACACAAAAATTCCAATCACCACCCACGACAAAAGAGAGGCATGATCAAAACCTTGGTGGATCGTGCTAATCGAAACTGTGAAACCCAATTTCTCAACAATGAACTTAACCATCTGAATTGGGTCCTACAGGCAAATGGCTATTCCAAGAATGAAATAAAAAGAGCCATCAAACCAAGAAAACAACATCCAACTGAAGAAAAACAGCCCCCCACAAACAAAGTATTCCTGCCCTACATCAAAGGAGTCACTGACCGCATGGGAAAACTGATGGAAATACACAACTTTCAAACTTTCAAACAGTCTTCAGACCCACCAGAAAAATACAACAAATGCTAAAATCAGCAAAAGACAAAAGGGACCCCCGCACCGCTGCAGGAGTATACCGCATACCATGCAGCTGTGGACAAGTATACATCGGAACCACAAAACGAAGCATTCACACCAGGATAAAAGAACATGAAAGACACTGCAGACTACAGCAACCGGAAAAATCTTCAGTAGCTGAACATGCTCTCAAGCAAACGGGACACAAAATCCTATTTGAAAACACAGAAATACTGGACAACACCAAAAGCCACTACACCAGATTATACAGAGAAGCCATTGAAATTCACAAACACCAGCACAGTTACAATAAAAAAGAAGAAAGTTTAAAAATTAGCAAAACCTGGCTACCAGTCCTGAAAAACACAGCCTGCAAAAGGTCAACGAACTCAGTCCAACCACCAGGACATGGGAATACTTCTCACAATGAACATGCTAATCACGCTCATCAGCCACTCGTTAACATTTCAACACAACAAAAAAACCCACCTAATATCCTATAATTTAGCTCTATAAATAGAACATTGCCACTCTACCTGGGCACAGAGATTTTGCTTCTATCTGTGCTCCTGCCCTCTGAAGATGCTGGCCACAGATGCTGGCGAAACGTTAGGAACCACAACTTCCAGAACACGGCCACACAGCCCGGAAGACCCACAACAGCCATTCTCTTCTGTTTATTTCTGTGCTCCCTCCTGAAAAATGCTTCAAAACTGGGCTAGTGAAATTCAGCACTGTGGTTTAAGAGTTCGGGGTCTTTATGCAGGCCATCCCTGATGTAGAAGCTTCTGATATCACAAAAATGCTGATGACTCCATAGTACAATGGTATTTCTAACATGTACAGGTAGCCCTCACTTAACAACCATTTGTTTAGTGATGGTTCAGACTTAAGACAATGCTGAAAAAAACGACTTACGACCGGTCCTCACACAACCGTTGCAGCGTCCCCGTGGTCACATGATCACAATTTGGGCACTTGGCAACCGGTTCACATTTATGACCGTTGCAGCATTCCGTGGTCATGTGATCGCCATTTTCGACCTTCCTGGCCGGCTTCTGGCAAGCAAAATCAATGGGGAACTGCGTGATTCGCTTAACAACTACTTGGTTCACTTAATGCCCATGGTGATTCACTTAACGACTGCTGCAAAGAAGTTCGTAAAATCGGGTCGGATTCGCTTAATGACTGCTTCACTTAGCAACCAAGATTCCGGTCCCAATTGTGGTCGTTAAGCGAGGACTACCTGTAGGTCATAAAGTCATAAATATAGTCAGTCACTTTCCTTGTTTTCTTGGGTTTCTGGTAATACTTCTTCCACTAATGTTAGCAGAAAGGTTCAAGAGATGGCAGCTGCAGGGCATTAATATTAGAAGATGAATCCACTATATATTTATATTGGCACAGAGCCTTCCTAACTGGGAATCATATGCTATGGTACAAGGAAAGATCCTGCCCCATCTTTCTGATCTGAATTTGTGTCCCTTAGATGCAGATAAGAATACATATCTCTTGCTGTGCATATCACAGGAAATGCACTTCAGAAGAATTTCCAACCGCCCAGAGTCTACCATGGTAGAGATGGGCGGTGATAAATCCAAATAATAAATAAATAAATAAAAATTCTCTTCCTAAAAACACACGAATAACATTTTACTCGAAAATAGTAAATACTTTTTTAATCAACTGAAAGCAATAGTTAAGCACATTCAGAAGATGTTCAGAAGACTGAAAAAGTAAGATTCATAAAACCTGTTTACATGTATAGGCTGTATTTCATATCATGTTCTTTCTTCACATCAGTCTAAGTCTGTTGCTTATTAAAATCTATACTGAATGTTCTTCACCAATGATGGTCAGCAGCCTGGCTGTTGAAATAGCTCTTCAGTCGTCTTTCTTTCCTGTTTAGCGATAACACCTCCAAGCAGTTGAATGACAGCCTGTTTATTCTAAATGTTCAGTTTACCACAAGCCCTTTTTTCCCCCGCACATACTTGACTTTCATCTGTAAGGGATTTGTGGAATTTATGACTTGGTTCATTTGATGTGGCACAGTTCCACATGTGAGTGATGGTGAGCTGGAAAGCCTTCTGGGAGTTCTTGCCAAGAATAATTGGCTTCTGCATTGTGGAACAGCTCAAATATTATGAACATTGCAGTGTGTAATTTGGGTATGTGTGTTGCCCATAGTTCAAAGCATTTTAGTAGCCCACAGTGGCACACTGAGTTTCCTGTTGGTCGGCTTTGTGTATGTTTATGAATCGGGCTGAATCCCATGCCAGAGAGAGGCCAGTGTTCAGTTTTTGGAATAAGGGAAAGTTAGCATGAGTTCCATCCATTTCCATTAGCAAATTCTGTAATTGATATGCCCTCTGAGTTCTGATAAATCTTAAATAAGAACTATAAACCCTCTGGGATTATGCTGTTGTCCCTATCTTCCAAATGGAAGGCGAATCTGGGAACTATAGACTAGTCAGTCTAGCATTGATAGCTGGGAAGATTGTAGAGGAGATCATAAACTGGTTAGTGTATATGTCAAGAATGAGTGTTGCCAGACTATATTTCATTTTTTGATCAAAAAAACATTTTTGATCAGAAAACTTCCTGTGTAGCTTGTAGTCATAAAATATCTTTACAATTTTAGCAAACGTTATATCCTTAAACTTGTATTTAAAATTACTTTCACGAAAGATTGAAGGAAACTCACCTGATGCTGTAAAACTTGTCGATCCAAAGGTTCCTAATAGCTGAAAAGCAGTTAACAAGCAATTTCTGAAAGTGATTAGAAAAGAAAATATGAGAACACAGTGTCCTTAAAGGCGCCAACCGCCTTTGAGCAAGATGGCTATTCCCTCATCTCCCACAGCGCTAAACCCACTGGAGACCACTATCTTGTGGTCCCCTCGCGAGGAGCAATGGTATGGAGTACTTGTGGGTGATCTAAAGTCCTCTCCTTGTCCAGAGAGGAATTACAAAGAGCTGGTCTATTTGCCAGCTCTTCATTCTGCCGAGGTTGTTGGCTCCGCTTTTAGCAGAGCCATTTTCAGTTTGCCATTTCTTCCCCGGAAGTCTGCAAACCTTATATCCCATGGCATTGCATGCTTACTAGCAAGCTAATTTTGTATAGCATGAAAACTAAATGGTTACATAGCTGGCTCAAAAACTGTACTTCAAGAGTGTTTATCAGTGATTCCTTATCAAACTGAAGTATCAAGTTATGTGCCATGAGGCTCAGTCCTGGGCATGCTATACTGTACTTTTAAATTTTTACTAACAGTTTGGGTGAAAGGTGGAAAGAATGCTTATCAGATTTGCAGATGACACAAAATTGGTTAGATAGCTAATACCTTAGAAATAACCTTCAAAATGACCTGGAAAGGTTGGCAAAAATGGGCTGAAAATCATGGAATGAAATTTTAAAAAGACAAATGCAGTGCTCTTCCCACAGGGAAAAAAAAGTCAGAGGGACAGCTATAGTATGTGGAGTACATGCCTTGTTAATAGTATTTATGAAAAAGATATTGGACTATATTAAGTGAATATAATAAGCCAGTAGTATTTTGTGGCTGCAAATAAGGCAAATGCAGTATTAAGCTACATCATCAGAAGTATCAACTCCAAGTCACAGGAAATAATCATTCCATTGTATTTTGGTCAAAGCCCACCTTGATACTATGTCTACTTCTGGGCACCTCACTTTAGGAAGGATTCAGAAAATTTGAATACAGTATGTATTCAAAAAAAACAGTAGCTTGCAATGCCAGTATTGGTGGAGGTGTGGTTTTCTCCTTGGAGCTCCCTAATGAAGGAACCCTAATCAAGGGTTCAACCCTTGAATCCCTAATCAACCCAGATAAGCAGAGATTAACACTAGGCAAACGATCAAGCAGAAAACAATATCCTAATCAAGGAACTACCAAGGAGAAAACCACACCCCCACCAACACTGGCAGGGCAAACCCCACACTCACTAGCACTGATGATGCTACCCAGTCGGGTAATGAAATGTCTGCAAGCAAAGAACCAAGCTCAGAGAGTACCAAGGACTCCTCAGTTCAATCCTGAGCTACGTATATTCTCTTCTACAGAATAATAGATTTAGGTTATAGGAAGGCTCATTCTAACTGAATGCTAGAAAAAAACTTCCCAACAATAAGAGAGTTTAACAGAAAAACCATTTACCCATAATGATGGTGGAGCCATCTGTTGGGAATAGTTTAATTTTGATTCCTGCACAGAGTAGTAGGTTAGATGTAATGACCTGAATAAGCCGATTCTATGATTAATGAAGGGATTTAGAGTTTGTGCAATAATGCTTCTAAGAAACCATCATTTAAAGGAATTTCACTCCTGAAGTAAACAAATGATTTTTTTAGGTATACTACATACATTACCACCAAATGTTTTAGACTTGTGTGTCTTTCTTAGGAATTGTTGTGTTTGAACTTCCTATGTCACAGCTATACGTCATGACTGATAGCGCATAATTAATTTAAAAGTTGGAACAGACTTTCTGGAAATCACTGAACTGTTCTTTATAAGCAGGCACTGTTAATACTTCGAATAAACAGTGATAGTTCATCTTCTTTAGAATACAGGTTGTACTTTTTTCCTTCACTTGTTCAATTGCCTCCCTTAACCACCGATATCCTTCAAGAAGCAAACCAAAGCAGAAAACTTAGATCTGGGATCCACAAGATAGCTCCAGGAGGGGTCAATATGCCTGGGTATACTGACCTTGGTGCCTTTGAGGGCTGTGTGTAAACAGACTTACTTCATTTTTAAAAAGGAAACTGACATGTTGTAAAGCAAAACAGTGCCCTCAGAATGACTGTGCAGTGCATCAGATTTAGTTCTATAAGGCGCTTCAAGACTAAACAAGAGTAAAGCGGGCCTGGGGACCCCAGGTTGATACGGAGCCAATCAACTGGCTGATTTGAGTGTGTTTGTAGTCGCTGGGGGGTGATTTTTTTTTTTTTGTATTGTGGATTTTAATTTTGTAAGCCACCAGGACTGTGCCTCGTGGGCCACTCACACACGCTCCCCCGCCCAGCAGCAGCCAGCCCTGCCACACGACATGCCTTACCTGCCTGCCGGCCTGCTTGCAAGCCATTTGGGACTCGCTTAACAACCCACAATCCTCGCTTAACGACAACAATGGGGACTGCTGGGATTGCTGTCACTAAGCGATGCATCGTGCTTTACAACCACATCACTTAGTGATGGAAATTCCGGTCCCAATTACCATTGTTAACTGAGGACTACCTGTAATGAAGGGAGGGCAGAGAAATGCATAATGCAATGATGTCACATCAGTTATTGTTTGTGCTAGACTTTATAAGGAAAAGAGAATGGTTACAGTTTACTATCTCTTGTGATGTTTAATTTGGCTCTTAAAACAAACAAAAAAATGTTAACTGATGAAGATGTATGTGCCCCTATGGTGGAGGTGACAGTTCCACTGTTTCTGTCTAAAACTCAGAGACTTGCAGCACCTTTGAATAACCAAACATCAATTCAGCAAACATTTCTAGCAATTATGATAACTGTATTGTGAATCCTTTGTTACCTGGCGAAGTTCCTGGATCATCTTCTGTTCTCCCACATAAGCTGTCCCAAAGTTGGTTATCCCAATTATCAGCTACTCAGCATTCAGAGGAAAGAAAGCTTACAGTATATAGGAAGCATTGCCTTAAGACCTCCTTCTAAAACTAGTCTGACTTTGTGGGCTGTTATCAAAAGGTGAGGCTGAGAATTTGCAGCTCTGCTGGTCTTCTCTTACTGTGCTATGTGTAAGAAAGGTATGGATGCCAGAAAAAACAATCCCTCTCCCCCCTCCCACCATCACAATATATATTAAGGAAAACAGTGCAGGAAGGGAGATAGGTGGGTAATTGAATCGAATAGTATCCCATTTTTGTCTTAGTGCTGGAGGATAGCCATTTAAAATAAGAACTTGATTAATAATTGACTTCTGCAAATCTGTATCACCCTTCACTTAGATCTCACCTGCTGAGAATTTTAGAGACATGGCAGCAATGAGTTGTGAGACACTGAGACACTAATCACAAAATATATTAAGAAGGATATACATACATACATCATTGGCGATCACTCGTAGCCGAGTAAGATTGTCTTCCAAAGGTAAAATTTTAACAGTGGATCCGTAAGTGGCTATAAAGGCCAATTCTGGATCCGCACAACCTCCCACAATGAGGGCATAGGTTTCCGGGCGGGAGACGGTCATGATGAGGGTTTGCCTGACGTGCCTTCCTTTTAGCTCTTTTCTCCCTTTCGCCCTGTACTCGTGCTTCTTCAAAGTCCATAGCACCATTAATAAAGGCTGACCTCCAATTGAAACGCTCATGTGTTAGGGCTTCCCAGTTCTCAATGCTGATATTACATTTTTTTAAATTAGCTTTGAGAGTATCTTTGAATCTCTTTTGCTGTCCACCAATATTCCGTTTTCCATTCTTAAGTTGGGAGTAAAGGAGCTGCTTTGGAAGACGATGGTCAGGCATTCGAACAACATGGCCGGTCCAGCGAAGTTGATGTTGGATGATCATTGTTTCAATGCTGGTGGTTTTCGCTTCTTCTAATACGCTAACATTAGTCCGCCTATCTTCCCAAGTAATTTGCAGAATTTTTCGGAGGCAGCGTTGATGGAATCTTTCAAGAAGTTGGAGGTGGTGTTTGTAGAGGGTCCATGTTTCACAGGCGTACAGAAGGGTTGGTAGTACAATGGCTTTGTAAACAAGCATTTTGGTCTCCCTGCGAATGTCCCGATCCTCAAACACTCTACGCTTCATTCGGGAGAAAGCTAGTCGCAGAGCTCAGGCGATGCTGAATTTCAGCGTCGATGTCGGCTTTTGTAGATAGATGGCTGCCGAGATAAGAAAAGTGGTCGACATTTTCTAGTGACACACCTTTAAGCTGGATTGATGGTGCTGCAGAGGGGTTGGTTCGAACTTGCTGGTAAAGCACTTTGGTTTTTTTAATGTTAATCGAGAGGCCAGGCTTTTCATATGCTTCTGCAAAGATGTTTAGGATAGTTTGAAGATCTTCCTCTGAGTGTGCACAGACTACGTTATCATCAGCATATTGAAGTTCTATAACAGAAGTTGTAATTACCTTATTTTTTGCTTTCAGCCTACTAAGATTAAAAATCTTTCCATCTGTTCGATATATAATTTCTACACCAGGAGGAAGTTTCTCTTCAACAAGGTGTATAATCATAGCGATGAAGATAGCGAATAAGGTTGGAGCAATAACACATCCCTGTTTAACGCCGGATTCCACTTTAAATGGATCGCTTTGAGAGCCATTGTTATTCAGGATTGTTGCCATCATGTCGTCATGGAGTAACCGCAAGATGTTCACAAATTTATCAGGGCATCCGATTTTCAGAAGGATGGTCCAGAGAGCAGTACGATTTACAGTATCAAAAACTTTAGTCAGGTCAATAAATGCCATGTACAGAGGGCGGTTTTGCTCCTTGCATTTTTCTTGAAGCTGTCGTGCAGTGAAGATCATATCCACTGTTCCCCTGGAAGGGTGGAAGCCATTTTGCGTTTCAGGGAGGATGTCTTCTGATACAGATAGGAGACGGTTTGCGATGATCTTTGCCAGGATTTTGCCTGCTGTGGCTAGAAGGGAGATGCCTCGATAGTTTCCACAGTCTGTTCTATCACCCTTTTTGAAGAGAGTGATAATTATAGCATCTCTAAAGTCTGCTGGAATCTCCTCCCTCATCCAGATTTTTTTGATGAGCTTGTGAAGTTGTTGTGTAAGTTCAGGCCCGCCTTCTTTAAAGACTTCAGCAGGAATCCCATCAGGTCCACTAGCTTTGTTATTTTTCATTTGTTTAGTGGCTTTACTGACTTCCTCCAAACTAGGGGGTACTGCAAGCTCATCTCTTATTTGTTTTTGCGGGATTTGCAAGAAGACTTCATCGGCCACAGTAGAGTGACGATTAAGGAGATTGTAGTAATGCTCTTTCCAGCGCAGTGCAATAGACTCTTTGTCCTTTAGAAGTTTAGCACCATCTACTGAGCGTAAGGGATTTGTACCATGGTTTGTTGGTCCATAGATGGCCTTTATGGCATTAAAAAAGCCCCGTGCATCATGAGCATCTGCAAAATGTTGGGTTTCTTGGGCTTTTTTTATCCACCATATGTTCTTAAGTTCTCTAGTTCTTCTTTGGACTTCTGCCTTTGCACTGGCGTAGATTTTTTTCTTAACGGCACAGTTAATATCTTTTTGCCATATCTGGAAGGCTTTCCTTTTCTTGTCAATAATATGTTCAATCTCACTATCGTTCTCATCAAACCAGTCCTGATGTCTCTTAGTCTGGTATCCGATAGTTTGTTCACAGGCTGAAATAATAGAAGTCTTCAATTTAATCCAGTGTTCCACATACATACATACATACATACATACACACACATATACATATACATATACATATACATACACACAGACATCAAAGAGAATATCTGTAGCTCAGGGTTGAACTGTGCAGTCCTTGGTGCTCTCTGAGCTTGGTTGTTTGCTTGCAGATGTTTCATTGCCTGACTAGGCAACATCTTCAGTGTGAGAAGGGAATGCATAGTCGGACAATGAAATGTCTGCAAGAACACAGCCAAGCTTAGAGAGCACCAAGGACTCCACACACAGACATACACAAACACAGAGAAACTGCTGTGGTTTGTTGTTTATTCGTTCAGTCGCTTCCGACTCTTCGTGACTTCATGGACCAGCCAACGCCAGAGCTTCCTGTCGGCTGTCACCATCCCCAGCTCCCCCATGGTTGAGTCCTTCACCTCCAGAATATCATCCATCCATCTTGCCCTTGGTCGGCCCCTCTTCCTTTTGCCTTCCACTTTCCCTAGCATCAGCTTCTTCTCCAGGGTATCCTGTCTTCTCATTATGTGGTCAAAGTACTTCAGTTTTGCCTTTAATATCATTCCCTCAAGTGAGCGGTCTGGCTTTATTTCCTGGAGTATGGACTGGTTTGATCTTCTTGCAGTCCAAGGCACTCTCAGAATTTTCCTCCAACACCACAGTTCAAAAGCATCTATCTTCCTTCGTTCAGCCTTCCTTATGGTCCAGCTCTCGCAGCCATAGGTTACTACGGGGAATACCATTGCTTTAACTATGCGGATCTTTGTTGTCAGTGTGATGTCTCTGCTCTTAACTATTTTATCAAGATTTGTCATTGCTGTCCTCCCAAGAAGTAGACATCTTCTGATTTCCTGGCTGCAGTCAGCGTGTGCAGTAATCTTTGCACCTAGAAATACAAAGTCTGTCACTGCCTCCACTTTTTCTCCCTCTATTTGCCAGTTATCAATCAAGCTCGTTGCCATAATCTTGGTTTCTTTGAGGTTTAACTTCAACCCAGCTTTTGCACTTTCTTCTTTCACCTTTGTCATAAGGCTCCTCAACTCCTCCTCGCTTTCAGCCATCAATGATGGCCATTCTTGTGTTTTCCAAATTTGCTGGCATATGGCATGCATCACCTTGACAGCATCATCTTGCAAGATTTTAAACAGTTCAGCTGGGATACCGTCATCTCCTGCTGCCTTGTTATTAGCAATGCTTCTTAAGGCCCATTCAACCTCACTCTTCAGGATGTCTGGCTCTAACTCACTGACCACACTGTCAAAGCTATCTGCAATATTATTATCCTTCCTATACAGATCTTCCGTATATTCTTGCCACCTTTTCTTGATCTCTTCTGCTTCTGTTAGGTCCTTACCATCTTTGTTTTGATCATACCCATTTTTGCCTGGAATTTACCTCCGATGTTTCTAATTTTCTGGAAGAGGTCTCTTGTCCTTCCTATTCTATTGTCTTCTTCCATTTCCGCACATTGCTTGTTTAAAAATAATTCCTTATCTCTTCTGGCTAACCACTGGAATTTTGCATTTAATTGGGCATATCTCCCCCTATCACTGTTGCCTTTTGCTTTCCTTCTTTCTTGGGCTACTTCCAGTGTCTCAGCAGACAGCCATCTTGCCTTCTTGGTTTTCTTTTTCTTTGGGACGTTTTTTGTTGCCGCCTCCCGAACAATGTTGTGGACTTCTGTCCATAGTTCTTCCGGGACCCTATCTACTAAATCTAGTCCCTTAAATCTATTCTTCACCTCCACTGCATATTCCTTAGGAATATTAGTGAGCTCATATCTAACTGATCTGTGGGTCTTCCCTATTCTCTTTAGTCTGATTCTAAATTTTGCAATAAGAAGTTCGTGATCTGAACTACAGTCAGCTCCAGGTCTTGTTTTTACCGACTGTATAGATGTCCGCTGCCTTTGGCTGCAAAGGAGGTAGTCAATCTGATTTTGGTGTCGACCATCTGGTGAAGTCCATGTATAAAGTCGTCTTTTATGTTGTTGGAAGAGAGTGTTTGTTATGCACAGTGAGTTGTCTTGGCAAAATTCTATCAGCCTATGTCCTGCTTTATTTTGTTCTCCCAGACCATGCTTGCCTGTAATTCCAGTTGTCGTTTGACTTCCCACCTTAGCATTCCAGTCTCCTGTAATGAAAATAACTGAATAATTGAGATCATTCTATCGTTTTTTGGATTGTATCCAAGCACTGCTTTAGCCACTTTATTATTAATTATGAAGGCTACTCCATTTCTTCTGTGGTCCTCTTGTCCACAGTAGTAGATCTGGTGGTCATCTGATGTGAAGTGGCCCATCCCAGTCCATTTCAGTTCACTGACACCTAAAATGTCTATATTTAATCTTGACATCTCACCAATAACCACATCCAATTTGCCCTGGCTCATAGATCTTACATTCCAGGTTCCTATGGTGTGTTGATCTTTAGAACATCAGATTCGTCGTTCACCACCAGCACCGTCGGCCGCTAGCCGTCCTTTCGGCTTTGAGCTAGCTGCGTCATCACATCTGGGGCTAGTTGAACGTATCCTCTGTTCCTCCCCAGTAGCATTTTGACCATCTTCCGACCTGGGAGTCCCATCTTCCGATGGTATACCGACATATCTCTGGTTGTACTGATCCATTTAGTTTTCACGGCAAGAATACTGGGGTGGGTTGCCATTACCTTCCCCAGGGATCGTATTTAGTCTGACCTCTCTGCCACGACCTTCCCATCTTGGGTGTCCCTTCACGGTTTAGCTCATGGTTTCATTGAGGTGCTCAAGCTCCAGCACCACGACAAGGTAACGATCTCCTTTGCTGGAGCTGCTGTGGTAATGTAGCTCTATCAAAAATTGCTACCAAATTGTAATTTTTAGTGTAAAAAGGGTGGAATTAAAGACATAGAGTGTAATCATGCTGACTTTAATGCAAACTTTATCTTAAATAAAAATATTCATTTTTGTCTTAACCCCACTACTTTTTGAAATACAGTCCCTGAAACAATCTGTGGACCCTTGCTGTTAAATTAGATACAAGTGTTGATGCAAGAATGAAAGTGGCAAAGAACAACAACAACAACCCATATAATAACAATGGCCTTTGGTTTCCAGGTTCTGGTGTGATTGCCATTAGTGGACTGCTAGGACCACTGAATGGAGCAGAGCTTAGTGCAGCAGAGCAATAAGCGCACACAAAAAAGAGTTTTTATCTTAATAGCATTAATGAGCATGCTAGAGAAATATAGGTTATTGATCTTAACACACTTAGCCCACCCAAACATAAAGAATTACACGCTTAGACAAAGTAGTTTCAAAAGTAAGTACAAAAGGAATTATTACGTTTATTTGGTCCAGTTACAGTTACATCCATTCTGTTAGGAATGATTCTTCTTTGGTTCCCTAAACTGTTTGTAGACCCCTGGCCCTCTTTGCTGCCAGGGGCTGCGTGGAGAAAGCGGAAAACCACCTGATTCTAGGCCGCATGGCCTCAAGATGGAGAGAGCAGTAGCATGCTGCTTCCTCCTCTGGTGGTTGGAGGCAGAGAGAGAGAGAGAGAGAAGTGGGAGGAGCAACAAACAGCTCCCTCAGGAAGAAGCACATAGAGAGTTTGCCTCCTAGAGCAATCACCCATATTCTAATGAGGCATGCTGATTTGCTGGAACTACAATGTGGCTTGCTAGTTTGTAGCTTAGCATTCTGTGTGAACAAAGGCCAAAATGTCTTGTTTAGTACATCGTGGTGAGTATTTCCTGGTTTGTCCGATTCCAATCTTACAAGATGTGAACATCTGCCATCTGGCCTGGGCAACACTCTTAGCTCCCACCATTTGGTCATTATTGGTCAGATTCCTACTTAGGGCACATCCCTTCCTGCACAAAATTAAAGAATACCTTCAAGCATGAATGGGCAGCCTGTAACCCTAGGGGTACAAACAGTTCTTCACCTGAATTTCAAATGCACATTGCAAGTTTAGATCACTCTGAATAGGGAATAAGATGGAAAGAGAATTAAGGGGGTATCAAAGAGAGAAAGTTGCATTCATTCTGACTGTGCCTATCATGCAAATTATCCCAGAGGGAATGCAGCCTATAGCAAGTAAATGACTCCGTACCCCTGAAGGTCCTGAGAAAAAATACATATTGAGTTGATAATGTAAACTTTGAGCTACTCCTTTTCTCCAGCAATCATCTTTTTAAATTGTTGTTTTATGTTAGTGGAAAATGTTCAGAAAACATAAGCATGTTAATCTTATTACATAATATCCTATCATACAGAGTTTTCCATAATGCTGGGAGGAGGGAAGTGGTGATAAAATAAATGTTTTTCGGTTTCTGGCCAAGGTTACTGCCACATGGAAAAGCCAGATAGAACATAGTTTGCAATGATATCAGGCAAGATAATTCGCCAACACTGAATCATTCCTAATAAGCTGCCAGAAATAATGAGAAAACAGAGGATGTTGAATGAAACTACGGTGACCTACTAGGCTGTTAACTTGTGAAGACACTGTATCAATTTTACTTTGCCTGCTTGCTGTTTTGCATTTAGTAAATATTCCTGGGGACTGAAGTAATGCCGGTACAGCAACATTTATAGCCATGAGTTTAAGACTGCATTGTTAAAGTGCAATCAAAACAATGTGAGCTCAGAAATAAGTTCAATAGAATGTATTCCCCCGGAAGAGCATTTGGGACTGCAATTTTACAGTACATTCCAACCTGGGCATTCAGATGCAAGTGGAGTTCAGTAAGGCTGCAGTGCAAATAGGAACACAATCTCACAGAAGCTGTTTTGATAATAGTAGTATATTGAGACATGTGGCAGGCTATATAATGCCAATACAGCAAATGTATTAAATGTATTAAAATGGTGTGAAGCAAAAACCTAAAATGACACTATATTTTATTCTATACCTCCTAGGTATAGAATTGCAGCCCAGGTTGCAATGCAGCAGAACTTCCTGATGGCAAAGTGTCCACTTCCCCCATACAGGGGGCCTTGAAGCTATTTTCATAATTTGTAATTTTATCTTCAAAGAGAGAGAAATTAGCTAATGAGCAAGCTCCCTTCTTTTACTTTCTACACAAGATGAACACGAATTCATTACATACAATAATAGTGTTTTTATTTTATTTATTTATTTATTATTCAAATTTATCCCCACCCATCTCCCCGAATAGGGGACTCTGGGCGGTTTTGTTGTTTATTTGTTCAGTCGCTTCCGACTCTTCGTGACTTCATTGGCCAGCCCACGCCAGAGCTTCCTGTCGGCCGTCACCACCCCCAGCTTCCCCAAGGTCAAGTCCGTCACCTCCAGAATATCATCCATCCATCTTGCCCTTGGTCAGCCCCTCTTCCTTTTGCCTTCCACTTTCCCTAGCATCAGCTTCTTCTCCAGGGTATCCTGTCTTCTCATTATGTGGCCAAAGTACTTCAGTTTTGCCTTTAATATCATTCCCTCAAGTGAGCGGTCTGGCTTTATTTCCTGGAGTATGGACTGGTTTGATCTTCTTGCAGTTCAAGGCACTCTCAGAATTTTCCTCCAACACCACAGTTCAAAAGCATCTATCTTCCTTCACTCAGCCTTCCTTATGGTCCAGCTCTCGCAGCCATAGGTTACTACGGGGAATACCATTGCTTTAACTATGCGGATCTTTGTTGTCAGTGTGATGTCTCTGCTCTTAACTATTTTATCAAGATTTGTCATTGCTGTCCTCCCAAGAAGTAGACATCATCTGATTTCCTGGCTGCAGTCAGCGTGTGCAGTAATCTTTGCACCTAGAAATACAAAGTCTGTCACTGCCTCCACTTTTTCTCCCTCTATTTGCCAGTTATCAATCAAGCTCGTTGCCATAATCTTGGTTTCTTTGAGGTTTAACTTCAACCCAGCTTTTGCACTTTCTTCTTTCACCTTAGTCATAAGGCTCCTTAGCTCCTCCTCACTTTCAGCCATCAAAGTGGTATCATCTGCATATCTGAGATTGTTAATGTTTCTTCCAGCAATTTTAACTCCAGCCTTGGATTCATCACGTCGCATGATGTGTTCTGCGTACAGGTTGAATAGGTAGGGTGAGAGTATACAATCCTGCCATACTCCTTTCCCAATCTTAAACCAGTCCGTTGTTTCGTGCTCTGTTCTTACCGTTGCTACTTGGTTGTTATACAGATTCCTCAGGAGGCAGACAAGATGACTTGGTATCCCCATACCACCAAGAACTTGCCACAATTTGTTATGATCCACACAGTCAAAGGCTTTAGAATAGTCAATAAAACAGAAATAGATCTTTTTCTGAAACTCCCTGGCTTTCTCCATTATCCAGCGGATATTGGCAATTTGGTCTCTAGTTCCTCTGCCTTTTCTAAACCCAGCTTGTACATCTGGCAATTCTCGCTCCATGAATTGCTGGAGTCTACCTTGCAAGATCTTGAGCATTACCTTACTGGCATGTGAAATAAGTGCCACTGTTCGATAGTTTGAACATTCTGTAGTGTTTCCCTTTTTTGGTATGGGAATATAAGTTGATTTTTTCCAATCTGCATAATTTGTTAATTATATCAACAAAGTAATTTAATAGATCACTTTTATCTATACAAACTTCTTTTTTAGATAGAAATATGGACTATGAGAGTATAGAATTTTGTATCTCTTCTTAAGGCTACGTGTGTGTGTGTGTGTATTCCTAAACTATTCAGGGAGTAGATTGATGTTTTATTTCACTTTGCTTTGCATACTTTCTGCTTATTTATTTTCTTTGAGTTTTTTATTGTCAGTATTCTTTAAATGGACCAGCTCATTTCAGTGATATCCCTGCAGTTTTGGGGAGGGGGGGTTTCTTTTAAAGTGAAGCCATATCATCATAGCTCATTTTATATACAGTACCATACAGAATGGTGGAATCGAGGGGCGTGGTGGCTCAGCGGGTAAGATGCTAGGCTTGTCGATCGGAAGATCGCAAGTTTGGAGGTTCGAATCCCTAGTCCCACGTGACGGAGTGAGTTCCCGCACTCACCCCAGCTCTTGCCAACCTAGCAATTTGAAAGCATGCAAATGCAAGTAGATGAATAGGTACCACTTCGGTGGGATGGTAACAGCGTTCTGCGCGTGTCATGCAGCCACATGACCATGGAAGCGTCTTTGGAGAACGCTGGCTCTTCGGCTAACAAACGGAGATGAGCACCGGCCCCTAGAGTCGGACACGACTGCACAAATGTGTGGGGTGAACCTTTACCTTTTACCATACAGAATAAGCAGGACAAAACCAATTCTTGAGAAAAATAATAATGAAATATCGAAGTTTTTGTTCTGACTTGGATAAAACAATTAATGAGGCTTCCTTTTAATTATGTTTCAAATGTAATCATTCAGAATATCCACATGAACAGATTACTTCAGGCAGAATGTTAAATATACTGTAAGAAAGATAACATGAGGGAGAAGACAGAACCAGATGCCTGCTGTCTCTGGATAAAGATATACTGATGTGAGATTTAGCTGCCAGTCTATATGAAAACGTGAAGTGCCATTTTTGCCCTGGCCCACAAAATATCTTGAGCTGCACATGAATATAATTTGAAATCACTTTATGCTGGGATTGCCTCCACAAAGCAGTAATTATCTGGATGCCACCTCTAATCAGGTCCAGGATAGTTGTTCTCTAGAAGCTCAAATTGTTTGAGAATTGCCATGTGATATGCAGCCTCCAGGAGTTCTTAACAGAACTATGGCTGAAATCTAGAAAGCACAGCATAAATGGGGGTAGGAGTATGCACAGATCCAGATTTACTTTCAAAGACTTAAAATATTACCTAGTGAATCCATTAGCTCGTTTCCTATTTAAAATCAATTTATCTGTTCAGCCAATCAACATGGAGACTTGATTAGATGAATTATATGCAGCTACATTCTTGATATAAATGTATGGCGTGAAGTTTATAAGATGGTGGATGTAATAATCTCATAGCTTTATCCTATTACCTCATCATCTGTATAAAATAGCCTGCTTTTTGCTCTTACATATAATTTTTAACATTGTTATTTCATCTACTGCTGAAAAGGGAAAAAAAAACCCAAGACTTTAAACTCAGACTCTCTAACAATTGTATTTACCTTCTACAGTGGCAAAAACAGTGATTGTACAGGAAATAAATGGTCTACATTATTTCTTACATGGGTAATATAGAATACTTCCATGAATTCAGAGTACTTCAGTATGTAAGGAAAAGGATATATACAAAGTTTTAATTCTAAGCTGAATGGAAAAAATACCTCAACTGGAAAGAGGGTGTGATCCTGCATTTAACAATTGATCAAACAGAGCAATTTATTTAACTGCTGTCAAACAGAAGTCCATTTAAATCCCTTTTCAGTGACCTTGCTTTATTCCCTTGTGGGTTCACTAAGCAACATAGCCATTTAACTCTAAGAGGTATAAGATTTACCAGCCTGCAATGTTAATATCACTGTTTTCTAATTGTCATCTTTGCCCCTAAAAGAGATCCTGATAGCACTTCAGCAATAATCAGTGATAATAATCAGTGATGCTGCAGCTTGCAAACTTTAAAAGCAGCCCTGGAGACTACCAGGGTATCCCAGGGCTGTAGGCTCCTTTGGTTGGGAAGTTGAAAAATATCCTGGAAGAAGGATGCGGGAACTCACTTCTGCACTCCTGCCAAGAAGGACTTAGGATGAGGCACTTCTATAGGTGGAATGAAGTAGGAAACCAGATTAAAGCATAGAGGGGAGATAGGCGGAGGGTAAAAATAAGCAAAGCCAAGGTTGCTGCTTAGCCAGGCAAAGTGTCAACCTAGATGTACATACTGTATGGCCAGGTAAACTGATTCTCAATAATAAAACAGAAAACATCGAAAGACCACATCCGCAGGGAAGAAATAGACTGATAGTACAGAAGGAATATGTCTGTTTCTTCCCTGCTGGTCTTTTGATGTCTTTTGTTTTATTATTTTTTCCAGATACTTGAAATGGAAAAGGCTGTATAATTTCAGGATAATGTAAATCGTTTATCTGAGGCTATGTTGTGTCTTATTCATTTATTTAAAACGTTTGTATACCCTTTCCCATTTAAAAAATTCAAAGTGCTTTACAATAAAATGCATACTATTAAACTGTAATAAAAGCATGAATTAAAACATTATATAAAATATACGAAATAAAATAATAATAACAGAGTGAAAAAACAACACTAAAAAGGTAAAAAGAAAGAAAGATGACAGCAGCATTAAGACATTATTAAAAGGTGTGGGAGAATAACAATGTCCTTGTCTAGAGACAAAAAGACAAAAATGATGACAGCTCACTGGGGAGAGCATTCCAAAGTTGGGGCTGCCACTGAAAAGCTTGCTTTTAGGTAGCCATGCATCATTATCATTATTATTATTATTAATTAATTAATTAATTAATTAATTTAATTTATATAACCGCCCATCTCCCCCAACGGGGAAATCTGGGCGGTTTACAATAAAATAGTTAAAATAGAATATAAAATATAAAACATCAATTATACAATATATATAAAAATAATAAATAATTATAAATCCAGATGGATGATAGAATTAATAAGGAAGGACATTATAAGATTAAGGAATTAGCCACCCCCATGAGGAACTATCCTTTCCTCCTTCCCATGCCAGGCGGCAGAACCAGGTCTTCAGTTCTTTCCTAAAGGTCGGGAAGGAGGAGATCTATCTCAACTCTGGGGGCAAGATGTTCCACAGTGTGGGTGCCACCACAGAGAAGGCCCGTCTCCTAGACCCCATCAGGTGACACTCTTTAATTGATGGGGTTCGTAGCAGGCCCTCTCTGAATGACTGGGTGGGGCGGGTCAATAAAATGGGGATAAGATGGTTCCTTAGGTATTCTGGCCCCATGCCATGTAGGGCTTTAAAGGTGATAACCAACACCTTGAATTGTACCTAGAAGCAAACTGGCACCCAATGCAGCTCGCGGAGCAAAGGTGTTATATGTGCAGATCTTGGCGCACCCAAAATTGCTCGCGCGGCAGCATTCTGCACCAGCTGAAGCTTCCGGATAGTCTTCAAGGGTAGCCCCATGTAGAGCGCATTGCAATAATCTACATGGGAGATGACGAGAGCATGAGTGACTGTTCGGAGGGCGTTGCGATCCAGGAATGGGTGTAACTGGCGCACCAACCGAAGTTGTGCAAAAGCCCTCCTAGCCACGACTGCCACCTGCTCTTTGAGCAGGAGTCATGAGTCTAGAAGGACCCCCAAGTTCCGCACCAGTTCCAAATGGGGCAGTGCTACCCCATCGAGAACCAAAGATGATAATTTCCCAGAAGACGCTAAGCCATCAATCCACAGCCACTTGGTCTTGCTAGGGTTCAATTGAAGCCTGTTGTTCCCCATCCAGGCCCTCACAGCCCCCAGGCACTGGGACAGGGTGGTCACTGCATCACTTACTTCACCAGGGATGGAGATATACAATTGAGTATCATCAGCATACTGATGATACCTCATCCCATGGTGTCGGATGACCTCACCCAGTGGTTTCATGTAGATGTTAAATAGGAGAGGAGAGAGAACCGAACCCTGCGGCACCCCACACAAGAGGGGCCGGGGGTCAGATCTCTCTCCTATTACCACCAACTGGGAGCGGCCTCGGAGGAAGGAGGTGAACCAGCGTGAAACTACGCCGCCCACCCCCAACTCCATAAGCCGCCCCAAAAGGATACCATGGTCGATGGTATCGAAAGCCGCTGAGAGATCCAAGAGAGCAAGGATGGATGCACTACCTCCATCCCGCTCCCGCCAGAGATCATCCGTAAGCGTGACCAATGCAGTCTCTGTCCCATATCCCGGCCTGAAACCTGACTGGAAAGGGTCTAGATAATCCGCTTCATCCAGGGTCCTTTGAAGTTGCAACGCCATCATACTCTAACATAGGAGGACACTTGAAACAGAACCTCCGAAGATAATCTTAGTGTATGACAACAACATAAGGGATGAGATATTTCTTCAGATACTGTGGTCCCAAACAGTGAAGTGCTTTATAGATTAATAACAGTGCCTTGAATTGGAATCAGAAACTACACGGGAGTCAGTGAAAGTGATAAAGAACTGCTGTGATATGTTCATGTTGCCCACCTCCAGGCTTTATTCTTGTTTCAGTATTTTGTACTTGATTTCAAACCATCATGACAAACAGCCACACATATAACACATTGCAATAATCCAAATGAGAAATTACTAGGGTATAGATTACTGTAACAAGGCTATTTCTTTTTTTATATAAGAATTTTATTAGATTTAAGACAAAGATAAAAACTACAAAAAAGCAAAAAAACTACAAAAAGAAAAAAGAGAAAACTAAAGAAATGTGAAAACACAAGAGAAAATTTTCTTTTTTACAATTACAAGAAGGGGTGACTTCCGACTATTAACAGCAAGAATATACAACAAATTTTCCATAATCAATCCCTTACTCTATATTAAACCAAAATCACATTATTTCTATAAATAATTCCATTGGCACATTATAAAAATCTCTAAATACAGTTGCTCCATCCCTTTATATTAAAAGAAAAAGAAGGAAGGAAGGAAGGAAGGAAGGAAGGAAGGAAGGAAGGAAGGAAGGAAGGAAGGAAGGAAGGAAGGAAGGAAGGAAGGAATATATAAGCTGCTCAAAAAAATAAAGGGAACACTGAAATAAGACATCCTAGATCTGAATGAATGAAATATTCGTATTAATTACTTTGTTCATTACATAGTTGAATGTGCTGACAACAAAATCACACAAAAAGCAATGGAAATCAAATGTAAGCAACCCCTGGAGGTCTGGATGTGGAGTTACACTCAAAAATTAAAGTGGAAAAGAACACTACAGGCTGATCCAACATTGATGTAATGTCCTTAAAACAAGTCAAAATGAGGCTCAGTAGTGTGTGTGGCCTCCACGTGCCTGTATGACCTCCCTACAATGCCTGGGCATGCTCCTGATGAGGTGGCGGATGGTCTCCTGAGGGATCTCCTCCCACACCTGGACTAAAGCATCCCCCAACTCCTGGACAGTCTGTGGTGCAACGTGGCGTTGGTGGATGGAGCGAGACATGATGTCCCAGATGTGCTCAATTGGATTCAGGTCTGGGGAACGGGCGGGCCAGTCCATAGCATCAATGCCTTCGTCTTGCAGGAACTGCTGGCACACTCCAGCCACATGAGGTCTAGCATTGTCTTGCATTAGGAGGAACCCAGGGCCAACCGCACCAGCATATGGTCTCACAAGGGGTCTGAGGATCTCATCTCGGTACCTAATGGCAGTCAGGCTACCTCTGGCGAGCACATGGAGGGCTGTGCGGCCCCCTAAAGAAATGCCACCCCACACCATTACTGACCCACTGCCAAACCGGTCATGCTGGAGGATGTTGCAGGCAGCAGAACGTTCTCCATGGCGTCTCCAGACCCTGTCACGTCTGTCACATGTGCTCAGTGTGAACCTGCTTTCATCTGTGAAGAGCACAGGGCGCCAGTGGCGAAGTTGCCAATCTTGGTGTTCTCTGGCAAATGCCAAACGTCCTGCACGGTGTTGGGCTGTAAGCACAACCCCCACCTGTGGACGTCGGGCCCTCATACCACCCTCATGGAGTCTGTTTCTGACCGTTTGAGCAGCCACACGCACATTTGTGGCCCACTGGAGGTCATTTTGCAGGGCTCTGGCAGTGCTCCTCCTGTCCCTCCTTGCACAAAGGCGGAGGTAGCGGTCCTGCTGCTGGGTTGTTGCCCTCCTACGGCCTCCTCCACATCTCCTGATGTACTGACCTGTCTCCTGGTAGCGCCTCCATGCTCTTGACACTACGCTGACAGACACAGCAAACCTTCTTGCCACAGCTCGCATTGATGTGCCATCCTGGATGAGCTGCACTACCTGAGCCACTTGTGTGGGTTGTAGACTCCATCTCATGCTACCACTAGAGTGGAAGCACCGCCAGCATTCAAAAGTGACCAAACCATCAGCCAGAAAGCATAGGAACTGAGAAGTGGTCTGTGGTCACCACCTGCAGATCCACTCCTTTATTGGGGATGTCTTGCCAACTGCCTATGCTTTCCGCCTGTTGTCTATTCCATGTGCACAACAGCATGTGAAATTGATTGTCAATCAGTGTTGCTACCTAAGCGGACAGTTTGATTTCACAGAAGTGTGATTGACTTGGACTTACATTGTGTTGTTTCAGTGTTCCCTTTATTTTTTTGAGCAGTGTGTGTGTATACATACATACATACATACATACATACATACATATATACACACACACACACACACACACACACACCTATATATATAATTTTATATTTATATTTATATTTATATTTATATTTATATTTATATTTATATTTATATTTATATTTATATTTATATTTATATTGACCCATGCCCTTCCTGGCTAGTGAAAGCAGCCAGTGAAGTGACATGTGGCTGGGTCCATGCGATGGTTGCTACATCCTTGGGAGAGGGAGTGTTTCCGGCTGCTTTTAAAGAGGCGCTGGTGCACCCCCTCCTCAAGAAGCCATCACTGGACCCTACAGTGTTGGACAATTTTCGTCCCGTCTCCCACCTTCCCTTTTTAGGGAAGGTGGTTGAGAAAGTCGTGGCATTACAGCTCCAGAGGATTCTGGATGATACGGATTATCTGGACCCCTTCCAGTCAGGATTCAGGCCGGGATATGGGGTAGAGACTGCATTGGTCGCACTTACAGATGATCTCTGGCGAGAGCGGGATGGAGGCAGTGCATCCATCCTGGCTCTTCTTGACCTCTCAGCGGCTTTCGATACCATCGACCATGGTATCCTTTTGGGGCGGCTCGGAGAGTTGGGGTTGGGCGGCGTAGTCTTGCGCTGGTTCGCCTCCTTCCTCCGAGACCGGTCCCAATCGGTGGTGATAGGAGATGAGAGGTCCGACCCTCGGCCCCTACTTTGTGGGGTGCCGCAGGGCTCGGTTCTCTCCCCTCTCCTATTTAATATCTACATGAAACCGCTGGGTGAGATCATCCGCCAATACGGGATGAGGTATCATCAGTATGCTGATGATACTCAACTATATATCTCCATCCCGGGTGAGTTAAGTGATGCAGTTTCTGCCCTTTCTCAGTGCCTGGAGGCTGTGGGGGTCTGGATGGGGAACAACAGGCTTCAGCTGAACCCTGGCAAGACGGAGTGGCTGTGGATTGATGGCGCCTCGGGATCCAAGGAGTTGTCATCTTTAGATCTGGACGGGGTGGCACTACCCCGTTCAGACTCAGTGCGGAATCTGGGGGTCCTTCTGGACTCACGACTCCTGCTTGAAGAGCAGGTGGCAGTCGTGGCCAGAAGGGCTTTTGTGCAACTTCGAGTTGTACGCCAGCTTCGCCCTTTCCTGGACCGAGATGCCCTCCGTACAGTCACTCATGCCCTGGTCATCTCCCATATAGACTATTGCAATGCACTCTACATGGGGCTACCCTTGAAGAATATCCGGAAGCTTCAACTGGTCCAGAATGCGGCTGCGCGCGCAGTTATGTGTGCCCCAAGATCGGCACACGTGACACCTCTGCTGCGTGAACTGCACTGGTTACCAGTTTGCTTCCGGGTCCAATTCAAGGTGTTGGTTGTTACCTTTAAAGCCCTACATGGCATGGGACCAGGTTACCTTAGAGACCGCCTCAACCCCAGAGTATCAACCCGCCCCACCCGGTCATGCAGAGAGGGCATGCTACGGATCCCATCAGTAAAAGAATTTCATCTAGCGGGATCCAGGAGGCGTGCCTTCTCTGCCGTAGCACCCGCCCTTTGGAACATCTTGCCCCTTGAGGTGAGGCTAGCCCCCACACTCCTGACCTTCAGGAAACAACTGAAAACCTGGCTCTGCCACCTCGCTTGGGACGGGATGAGTAATAGCTCTTCCTGGAGATGGCTCGCACCATAAAGTTCAGTTCGGTTCGTAAACATCAGATACAGCCTCTTGGATTTTATATTTTTATATTTTAATATTTTTAATTGATTGTATAAAGTATTTTATATGTTTTTAATCGCTGACTTTATTGTAAACCGCCCAGAGTCCCCTTGTGGGGGGGAGATGGGCGGTGATATAAGTTAGAAATAATAAATAAATAAATAAATAAATAAATATATTTATATTTATATTTATATTTATATTTATATTTATATTTATATTTATATTTATATTTATATTTATATTTATACACACACACATACACCTCCTAATCAAATTCCCCCCCAAAGATAACATTTATTTAATTATTTCCTTCCTACTACTATTCTATACATTTCTTTCTACATAATAAAAATCAAACTAAAAAGTGCATAAATTGTCTGCCATTATAATTAATAATACAATTATAATAATCTTAATCATATTAAGCCTAAAACCAAGCATTTATTATTATAACTTATTAATCTTAATTCAAATCATTAAATATGTATGAAGTCAAACAAGCCCTAGAAGCAATCCAAACAAATATTCCTAAACCCTTACCCCACTTCAAAATAAACTAGAGTATTAACATATCCCCACAATACACAGAGCTTTTTTCATAAAAAAATCAAACAGCCCAACTGCCCCCCTTAAAAACTCCAACTTCTCAACAGAAAGCCTCTCATACATAATAACCCCTTCTTTTCCATAACATTCCATCAGAAAATAAATTTCACTTATGACTTGCAATTCGATCTGTCCCTTTAATTTCTTCAACTCGACTATCCAATCTTCATCTAGCATTTCAACAGAAGCCCCGATCTTGCTATTAGAAGAAACATTTCTGTCATTGTTAAGCTCTTCAATTTCTTCCATAACATCCCCAACCAGATGACATATTTTAGACCTCATGTTTTCCACAATGTCCTGAATGTCTTTCATAAAAACTTGACAGGAATCAAAAAGAATCTGTTTAAGGTCTCAATGAAAATCCAAGAGAGTCTGATTGAAATCCTCCATGTCTCATGCAGTAACTTATAGTGCCCCCTAGGTACTTAACCAGCGAAAGTGGGAGATAATAGAAAAATTCCGAAACGTGTTTACACAAGTGAAAGTATGATTACAGGCAGTTCCCCAGGGAAAGTAGCAACAGAAAGCTGAAAGTTCAAAACGGCAGATTCAACGTGTAGGAAAATGCTAAAATCTTCAAATAGTACAAAAATAATAACAGGGAGACAATTACATACTCTCAACCTTCCTTAATATTTGGATGGAAAGCAAAATCCAAAACTTAAAAAGATTTTTTTAAAAGAAATTAATCACAAAAATAACGATAAGCACCAAGAGAACGCATTTCTCCTTGCTGTAGAAAGCCTCTCTTAGGGTACACATACTTAAAAGAAAAATAAATTGGGTGATTTAGAAATGGGGTGGCCGGTCTTAATGTCCCTTTAAGGCAGGAGTGGGGATCGTTTTTTTCTGCCAAGGGCCATTTGGATATTTATAACATCATTCGTGGACCGGGGGGCGTGGTTTGCAGGCGGGAGCCAATCGCGCGGAAGGGGGCAGGGTTTGCAGGCGGGAGCCAATCACAAGTGCCAGGGGTGGGGTTTGCTAACCGCAGCTTGGAAATGATGACACCCCAGCCTCCCGGCTGCTCTTACTAGTCGA
Source organism: Charina bottae (assembly GCA_023362775.1). NCBI lineage: Eukaryota > Metazoa > Chordata > Lepidosauria > Squamata > Charinaidae > Charina > Charina bottae. Next base: position 8,292,823 of record JALMGJ010000012.1, read on the forward strand.
TCACGAACGCTGTTTGCGATTTTCTGGCTGCAAGCAGCCTTCCTAAGGACAGATGGGGTAATTCCAAGTGTTTTCCTTTCTCTGGAAAAATGCTCCTGGGCTTCAGGAAGAACCTGCCTGAGGCCCAAAAATTGCCATGTTGTCAGTTCTGTTCATGGAGCCCACGAGCACATCTGTTCAGACCGCTATGTTCCCACCGGAAGCCCTGTAACAAGGCTATTTCTATCCAACTAGAGCCATAGTTGATGAAAAGTTCTTTTTGCCACTTATGCCTCTAACATCAAAGATGGATCTGGAAGAACTTCCAGGCTACTAACTTGATCCTTTGGGGGAGTGCAACCTCACCCAGAATAGATTGAATACCATTCAATGGATATACTGTATAAACCATCTACTAACCAAATCTACATCTGAACTGGATTGAGCTTCAGTTTGATGGCCCTCAACCAGTCCATTACCACAGCCAGGTGGGCTCTTGCATTGCCTCACATGGGTTCAGTGATAAGGAGAGATGGGACATAATGTCATAATCATTCTGATGACACTACTTTAAATTTCCAAAGACACTCACCTGATTAAAAGCTCTGTGTGTGGGTGTTCATGTACATATCTGCCAATTGAAGATCTCTCTAATGCCTCTGAGGGGGATTAAAACTTATTGCAGAATAAATGTGTTTGTTTTTAGAGCTCTGTTGTCTTCTTTATACTTTTGGCTCAATGGTCTACCATCATTACTTCTATGGAATTTATCACTTCTATTACTGATTGGAATCCGTCATTTCTTTCACTGAATAACTTCTTCTTTTTTTTCTGTATGTTACAAAAATAAGTCTGCCTCCCTTTAAAAATCACATTAGATTTTTATTTCCAATTCTAACCATATTTACTTTGAGATTATTACAGTAAGGCTTACCTCTTTTGGAACAAACAAGGGCAAGAAGAAATGCTTGTTTCTACTGGTTAACTTGAGGTATAAGCATATTATCCAAACTCATTTCTTATCTTAGTTTACCATCATACAGTTGCATACAAAGGTTTAGGCCTCTCTGATCAACTTGAATGTTTCATTGAATCCCTAATAGAATAGAAGCTGACACAACCTATACAGAGTACAAACACATCTTAAATTTGAATGCATAATTCCTATTTAGTGCAATTCTTTACAGATTCAAAATAAGAAAACAGTGGAAGAGCAACAGTTTGGATACCCTTTTAGTCAGTGGTTTGTAACACCTCTTTTGATAGAAATAACATCTTCCAAACATCTCAGCTAAGAGTATTTCTATTCTTGCCTTTGGAATTTTTTCCCACTCTTTCTTGCAGAAGTCTTTTAGTTCACAAATATTTTCAGCTACAGGTTATTTTTTGGAGATGATATTAGGACCTGACAAGTGACTGAAGAAGTCCCTCAAAAAGATTTCATTATAAAAATATACTTCAGAATAAAGATTCTCTATAATATAAAGAGGTTTTTTTTCCCCCTGTTTTCTTATTCCCAGGAATTATTCTCATTTTTATCCTATGTTCTGTATAATTCCTAACTAGTTCTATTTTATATACTATTCTACATATCTGCTTATCCTATCCTACTATATGTATTCCCACTCACAAGTCCTGCTATGCTGCCTCATCATGATGGAGAGTGTTCCTGGGACAGATGAGAAAAGAATGCCAGTAGTATATATCAAGAGTATGTACTCCAAGCAGTATCACTCAAGGTTAGGTTATCTGAGCTGCCCAGCTAAAGCAAGCAGGCACCTATACTGGGCAATATCAATATAGGAAGATGTTGGAGGTAGATGATCACTTTAATGACAATGGCAAAAGCATCATTTCATACTGTGTAAAACAATAATAAACCATGCCTGTATTTTACCGATAAAACCACATGGATAGAAAATATAAAATGATTGATGATAAAGTGCCAGAGATTGGATGGCACTCAACATGATACTGAGGAAGTGCCGAGAATCTTTCACCGTACTGTTTTTAACCCAGCAAGATTAAAGACTTTGGGACACCTGGTTGCTGATGTTTACTAGTTTACTAGTTGGGACGCAGAAAACAAAGAAGGATGATACATACCAACGATACATCGTTTTATAAAAATTCTCCTTAAGATTATAACAATGTAAATTTCAGTCCTTTCAACCACATATTCTCCCATTGTTCCATTTATATATTGTAACCAAAGTTTTTGGCCTACTTTATCATACATTCTTTCACTTGTTCTTCTTCTGTTTCAAAATTCAATAAAAGTTTATACATTTTAGCAATGACATGTTCATCATTTGTACAGAGTTTTATTTCAAACTCAGTTTTACACTGTTGAAAACCAAAAATTCTTTGGTCTACTTTAAATCTTTCTAATAATTGTAAATAAGAGAACCATTGACAAGTATATCCTTCTGCCACCAGATCTTCTCTTGATTTTATTTTACATTCCCCTTGACAAAATTCTAATATCTCACAATAAGTTAGACATTTGTGTTTTCTTATCATTTCTCATCTAAAAAATGCTGCTTCTCCTGAGAACCACAAAGGTATTTTCGGGCACAACCTGGGTTTGTATCTGTTCTATATTCTCAACATGGCACGTCTAAAATAATGTTTTTTAAAATCTATATTAACCTTGGCTTTATCATACCATCAATATCCAGGCCACCCAAATCTCAATTCATCTCTTCCTAACTCCAAAAGCCTTCTATTTCTCAGCAACACCCACTCTTTCATCCAAACTAAGCAACAAACTGCAAAATATAATTTCAAATCTGACAGACCTAATCCTCCCCTTTCTTTTACATCTTGTAACACCTGATGTTTAACTCATGTTTTTTTCCCCTGCCACACAATTTAGATATATCCTTCTGCTCTTATCCATGTTTCTTCAAAGTGGGATAGATGAATGTAATCTATCTCTAATCTATGTAATCTCTGTTGGGGGAGTTGGCCGGTCATATGAATTTAAATAATAAATAAATAAATCCAAGTTTCTCTGTTCAAAAGTGGATCACGTGCGGAGCAGTGGAGCACGTGGTTTAGGAACTCCATCGAGCAGAGCTTTCCAAACTTTTCATGTTGGTGACACACCTTTTAGACGTGCATCATTTCACGACACAGTAATAACAGGCCCCCCCGGCCCACGCGATTGGCTTCTGGGTGGAAACCCCGCCCCCGGCCCATGCGATTGGCTCCTGGGTGGAAACCCCGCCCCCTGGCCCACGCAATTGGCTTCCACGTTGTCCTGCCCCACAGCTGCCCTGCCCTGCCTTGCCTCCGCCAAGAAAAGCTGCGGTCGCGAGGCGAAAAAGCCTCGGATCACCGCAACAAGTGATGGTGGGGGGGCGCCCCGGGGTGGAAAATATCCGCGCCGATCAGCTGTGCGGCGGGGAGGAGGCGCTTCCAGGTTGCTGTCACCGCCGCCCTTTTGGGTTTTTGTTACCAATCTGAATCTGTAGTTCAATGTTTTGGTTCTTGCTTCTAGTAGACTTCTTCAAAGGGGTACGGGGGTGGGGGCCAGTGAGTCCTTGAATAGACTTTCACAGAGCTAGGCCCTAAGCTGAAGTCACTGACTGACCCAGGCAGATTGAAAGGTTGAGCAAGGTCCACTGATTTGAGTCACATGGCCCTGTGAAAAATTATGACATGCTCGCTCTTTACTTTAAGAAGGCTGCTTGTGAAAACCAAAGATCTTCATAGCTGACACATGCTGATCTAAAATTTCCAGCTCTTTCTCAGAAACAACAAAGAAATCCTATGAGGCTGTTTTTCTTTTTCTTTTTTTGAGACAAGTAGTCAGACTGCTTGAGCCACTATTGTGAAACAGCCAACCTTTAGCTTTAAAGCAAATAGAGGGGATTTCTCAAGTGTTATTTCTGTCGCAGGGAGAAACAGGTTGATTTCTGTTGCTTTTTTTTTTTTTATGATGGGGATCAGAGGTTTACCTGTCATGCAGAATAAATCCTTCCCAGCTGGCCCTTTCTCAACACTTATCAGCAGATTGTTAAACTTGTATTGCTGTCTCAGCATTTATTAGCACCAAGGCTGGGATTTTTTTCCCCCTTTCAGGAAATAAGACAAGGAAATGCAGTAAAACTAACACATTGACTAAAAATTGCTACTTATTAGTATAGCTGGAATATCTAATTAACCAATGTATGGTTTCCTTAAAATACAGATTTTTTTATCTCCAACAGCAAATGGCAATCTTTGCCAATGCAAAGTAAAATTCTTTTATGGTATGTGACCATTAATTACATTAAGAAAGGAACCCAAAGTCCCTTAGATTATCTTGAAAAATTAGACATTCATTGTGCAAATATTATTTTTCATCTATCTGATAAGCAGAATTTTGCTTTCTAGAGTGCAAAATTCATTTTGGGATCAGAGCATATATAATCATACTATGATGTTAATCATGACAACAGGAAGGAAAATAGAAGCTCCCAGTGGCATTAGCCTCCTCCCTTTTTCTTGCCTTTCTTTTCTTTTTCAAGAAATCTCTATCTTAAAATCAGTCTTTGATTTCGGGCAACACTTGCTATCCACCAAATGCCAGGAGGGCCTATGAAATATGTAGCAAAATCTTGAATTCAAAATAATGAGTTGAGGAGGAATTCCAAGACTATTTGGAAAAGTATGGCATGAAAATCTAGTGGTTACCTGGTTTCCATTCTGGAAAAGTGGATGAGAGATTAATGCTTTTATTTCCAGGATGTCACCTTCCCGATCTTTTATATTGTATTATAACTCCTATTTGTGCAACCCAGTACTATATGGCAAGTGGTCAAGGATGAGAAGAACTGTAGTTCAAAACAGTTTGGAGAGCAAGAGGTTGTGGAAGTTCATTAATGAACAATAAAACATTTGAATCGGTGCATAAAACCATTGCTCTCTCCAATGGCTCACTGTTATAAACTAGAGATACATGATCTTTTTCAGGATAATGGTATACAGGACCTTCAATTGGCATGTATGAGTTTGGTTTTATTTTACTTTGAATAGAATTAAATTATATAAAAACAGTTACAATTACTACCTTCCATGTATTTAATAATTTTCCCTATATCATATTTAAAATTACCATTTGTGTCAACTTTTGAAAGGGTTACTACACAGGATACCACACTCCTGGCTTTGTGGGGAGATCACATGGAGCCCTGGAGCCATAAGTTGTGTATCTCCAGTCTAAGCAGTCATCATTCTGGTGTTCTCTCCATGCCACATGCAAGTGGTGCACACCTAGACATAATTGCAGTGGCATTTTCAAGCTTTCTACCTGTGTTATATCATGAATTATCATGAAACAACTGCACTGAATTTAAACCTTTACTCAGTTGCTTCATTGCAAGCTTTGTCATCATAGTCTAACTCTGAATCAATTATCTGAGAGCTATTCATTATTTGGCAAAATGGCAACAGCCATACCCAGCAGGGAGGTATCGGCAGCTTTGGTGTACTGTAATTCCAAGGCTATCACAAAAATGTAAGAGGAAAAAAACCCCTGAGGAAACAAGTAAGGAAGCAATCCCATGTCAATTGAATATGCTCAATGACCACTGATAGTTCAAAAGACAAAAACCTGAAAATATGTGTAGGAGTGAATGGAGCAGAATGACAGGGAAAAGAGATGAAGAAAGAGGCACGTGGATACAAAGGCACTCAGTTGTTAGATCACTCAGTTCTACAGGTGGGTTATAAGTAGAAGATCTAAATCTCTGTGAGTGGAGCAGGATGATTATATGATAAAAATCCCATCTGCAAACTCTTATTATTGGATAAAATTACTATTTACCTTATAACATGTCATTCATGGCTGTCAGTGAAACCTCCCCAAATTTATGTTTTGTCCTATGTACAGTATCTCTACATATAAAAATATGGCTTCATAAATTAATATACTTGGCAACTGGGCAAAACTTGAATAAAGAAGCAGTCTTCAGCCATCTGCTACTTCTGTTGCCCCGAGGCTATTTTGTTTTCTTTCAAACAGAAAGAAAGCTGCTTCAACATGCTCTTTTGAGGCCACTTACAAAAGCGAAGGTGGTGTGTGAAGGGAATTACAGATCATTACATGCTAAAGTCAAGGCTGCTGCTGGTTCACAAAGAATAGTCTGGACTGTGGTGGTCTTTAATGACATTGTGAAAATTCAAAGTAAATCCCAGGAAAGAAATCTTTTCCTGTTAAGGTGTTAATTTTTTTTTTAATCCATTCAATCAAGTCTGATTCTCGGAGACGGTCTGGACAAGTCCCTGCTGTTTTCTTGGCCAGGTTTTTCAGAAGTGGGTTGCCATTGCCTCCTTCCTAGGGCTGAGAGAAAGTGACTGGCCCAAGGTCACCCAGCTGGCTTTGTGCCTAAGGCGGGACTAGAACTCATGGTCTCCCAGTTTCTAGCCTGATTAACCACTACACCAAACTGGCTCTCTAAGATGTTAATACCAACATCTTAAAACATGCCAGCTGTTTACTGGACACAATATACGGAGTTTATATTAGCCTGCCTCTTTTTATGAATCTTGGAAAGCACTCCCTTAGGAGTTGTATTTGGCTCCACACTTGCCTCATTTAGAAAATCTGTAAAGATACCCCTCTTTCAGAATCATTAATTAATTTAGTATTCATTTGAATTGACATTTTCTATTTTTTAAACTCTTTAAACTCTTTTGTTTTGTTCATTATCTTTGTTAACTTCTGTAAGTACTTAGAAAAGTGAAACATAAATAAATGAATAAAATTTCAAGCAAAAAGCAACCTCCGAATCTTGTATTTCCCATTTGAACATTCAGGCTACTCAAAATAATCTCCTACAAGAGAAAAAAGGAGGCATACACTTTCTCCCCCTTGGTCTCACCTTCACTACTCTCATTTTATCCTTTCTTCTCTTTTTCACTGCCTTTTATTTAAAACCCTCTAGGTTCCTAAGGGGCATGGTGGCTCAGTGGGTAAGACGCCAGGCTTGTCGATCGCAAGTTCGGAGGTTCGAATCCCTAGCCCTGCATACGGAGTGAGCTCCCGCACTAGCTCCAGCTCTTGCCAACCTAGCAATTCGAAAGCATGCAAATGCAAGTAGATTAATAGGTACCACTTCGGTGGGTAGGTAACAGCGTTCCGCGCGTGTCATGCGGCCACATGACCGTGGAAGCGTCTTCGGACAATGCTGGCTCTTCGGCTAACAAACGGAGATGAGCACCGGCCCCTAGAGTCGGACACGACTGCACAACTGTGCGGGGGGAACCTTTACCTTTACCTATAGGTTCCTTTCTGTTATTGTTCACATTCTGTTATCTAGCCTAGCAGAGTAAGAGGGTGCTCTCTGCTGAATTCATACACAGTTGGGCCTTTTTGGTAAAGTGATTATCCCCTCCAGATTAATCTTACTACCTTTATCAGGGTAATTTTGCCAGTACTTTGAATTTAAATTTTGGTTAAAAATTATCCCTGTCTAGAAGAATGTATCCCTTTGAATATGGCTTGGGATATTCATTAGAGAATTTTCTGCATCCTGATTAAATTGCAGTTCTCATTGTTCTTTGCAGAAGATTGTAATTAAGGTTTTCCAAATTCAGTTAGTAGATACATCCTTTGAGTTACTGCTCAAAACCAATGAGCAAGAGGAGCATTTGAAGTTTTTTATAAATTATAACCATAATTTGGAGAGTGTTGGGTTTCAGGGTTAGTGACAGTGGTCTAGACAACAGATCTCCTGATGTTTTGCCAGCAACTGTGGTTGACATCTTCAGAGGCAAGTGAGCAAGGACTGACTGGGCTTCTTTCATTGTAGCCAGGTGTCCTGCCTTCTGATTGGTCTTTAATTATTATATCCATAATTTCCTCAGTACATTTGTTAAAATGAATAGAACCCTTTTCTCATTCAGTAGCCTATAATCAGTAGAAATAAGAATGAAAAGACATCCAACACATCTGGAGGGCATCAGATTGGGGAAATCTGTCATAGATTAGCATTGTCCCAAACACTGAATCATTAATGAGGTCATAGCTGGTTCCTAGTTTCCTGTAAACCCTTCATGATTATAACATGTCAACACATATAATAGAGTTATTGGCTATTGTTCCAGAGACTCTGTAGATCAAAGTTCAAGTACTAGATTCTTGCAGATTCCAAACATCTCCAAGTGTTCATATAAAGAGTTATGTTTGGAAAGATTGTTCTTTCAAAGAGAAATTTCTAGTAAATTCAGCGGCGTCCCGCTATACTCATCTGTTCTGCTCACCACCAAGAGTCCTTTGGGCTTGGAGTGGGATAGAAGTACTGCAAATAAATAAATAAACAAATAAACTGATTGCAATAATTACAACAATGTGTAAATCAGTATAATATTTCCATATACATACACATGCATATATAAATATAATAGATAGCAAGCCAGCATGGTGTAGTGGTTAAGGTGCTGCTGGACTAGAAGCAGAGAGACCCAGGTTCTAATCTTCCCATAGACATGGAAGCTGGCTGGGTGTCTTTGGGTCAACTCTTTCTCTCTCATCTCTAGATTGGGAAGTCAAAACAATATCTATCTACTCATTGGACCAGCATAGTAGGTTATTGTCCATAATCTTCAGTAAAGAGGCATTCATCTTGCAGTGGATTGATTTGAGCTGATAACAACAACTATTACTAGTACTACTATAGATGGATTAGGCTGAGAGAGAGACAGGACTGCCTATAGCCATTTAGTGAGTTCACGGTAGAGATGAGAGTTAACCAGGGATTTCCTTATTTATAACCCAACCTCCTAGTTATTATTCTATATCAGAACTTCAAGACAAAGAAAAAACATGACCAAATGTTAATAGGAAGAGTAATGATTATGACTGTGTATTTTTCTAAACTTGTGGATCAGTCAAGTCTTCTGATACCCTTTTAGTCTAAAAAAGGCTCTGCATATGAGTTTACAATTAGTATTTAGGAATTATTTTAGTATCAATGGTAAAGTAGGATGTGGATTTTTTAGATGCTCTGAACTAACTATAGTTAATACTTCGTAGGAGGTTTTATGTTGTTTTCTTTTTCCTCAGATTCTATTCTATCACAAGGAATTTCCTTTTTAACTTTTATTGCAATAAAGTAATTAGCAGGAAAAAATCACATTTAAACAATATTAACAAAATATTATGTCATTTAAAAAAAAAGTAAAGACAAAATGGCCAAGAAAATTATCTAAGTTTTACATTGCTCTAAATTTGACCATATTACTAGAAATTCTTTGGGCCATTTCTCATGCATGAAAAGTCCACAGTTCTTGATGTCTAGAGGGATTTCAGATATTTGGGATACAAACAAGCAGAACATAGACATCCGTACCTTGCAATAATAAACCTGAAGTTGGATTAACAATCCTGTGTATTTCAGGCCAAAATATAATAATAGGACAGATCATGTGCAATAATGTTCCAACACCTGAATTGCACCATAGGTAGCAAGATAACTGCAACTACCCCTTATTAAATGTTCTCTGATGTGATATATATATATATATATAGGAAATAGAATTTTGATCTCATTTTAAGTTCAGGAGAAATCATATTCATTAAGTACAGGACATTCAAGGTTCTTATTCCAAAGCTCACACACAAATACTATCAATTTCATCCAATACCTTTGTTTACTTACCTAAGTAACTTATTGCTTAGGAGCCTCAGTTGATTCCTCTTAAAGCTTTCACAACTGTGGAACTTCAGGGGGAGCAATAGCATCAAGATCAAATTATTTAAATAATAAGTATTTAAATTGAATAAACTGCCAAAAAGCACCTTGTTGTATATAAAGCTCAGATATTTTATACTAACATTATAAAAACAACTTTAAAAAATAGCTTACCAGCTGTTTTTAAATTATCTATTGCATAACGTAAGCTTTTCATGCATAAAAGAGCCAAATTACATCTACTACATCATATTTTGGATACATATCTTAAGGCATTAAATGCAAGTATTAAAAGAACAAAGATCATTTCCAGTATTTCCCAGAATTTCAATGTACTCAAATAATAATTTTGAAGCTGAGCCTAGTCCCACCTTGGGCATGAAAGCCGGCTGGGTGACCTTGGGCCAGTCACTCTCTCTCAGCCCAACTCACCTCACAGGGTTGTTGTTGTGGGAAAAATAGGAGGAGGAAGGAGTATTAGGTATGTTCACCACCTTGAGTTATTTATAAAAATAATAAAGGTGTGATAGTAAGTAAGAAAGTAAAGGAGCTGAATTCTGAAGTCCTTATTCCTATCACTGAAAAAGCTAAAATAAGTGCCTACTGATAACCCTGAAAGGATAGGAAATTAAATCCATCTTTCCTAACAGGGAATGATAACTTATGCACTGAAATACCAAGAGATGCATCTGCCAGAGAAAGTTATTTTATACCCTATAAAATTTGTTTGAAATAATGTGAAGAAAAAAAAAAGACCTCTCAAGATGTAAATAAACCTCAGAGTAAATCTTAATGAAACTTAGATATTCAAAGGAATTCTAGATCATTTGATTAGTTCTTTTACTTTTTTCATGTGTGTCAAAGTAGAAAAATTCAAATTTACCAGTTAGGTAAACTTCCTAGGCATTTTTAAATCAAGGTAAACAAAGGAATTAGAACAGAACCTAAAACCTATGTACTATATACGTATGTCAAACTGAAATTTTACTTTTGAGGAACTGTCTAAATTTCATACCATCTTAATTCAAGATGGTGTTGAAAGACAGAATGAAGTCCAACAAGAAGCCTTATAAACTGATTTCACTGAACTGATTTTATAACTGCTTCAACATCAAATTTATACACTGTTCCTTCTATCCTGATAGTGTTATCCTGACTAAAGTTATAATATGCTAAAATACTTTTGATTATTAGTAAATGTAAATCTGAGAGCCAGTTTGGTGTAGTGGTTAAGGCACCAGGCTAGAAACCGGGAGACTGTGAGTTCTAGTCCTGCTTTAGGTACAAGGCCAGCTGGGTGACCTTGGGCCAGTCACTTTCTCTCAGCCCTAGGAAGGAGGCAATGGCAAACCACTTCCAAAAAACCTTGCCAAGAAAACCGCAGGGACTTGTCCAGGCAGTCTCAGAGAATTGGACACGACTGAACAGATTAAAAGAAAAGTAAATCTTGCCTTAATCCATAATTTTGGTTACCTGTCCTCAGTTATGATTGTTACAACTTTTTAAATGCATAAACATTCAGCTTTTCAACTGCATTTCCCCCCAGAATTGTTCAAGTCCCTTTTTTTAAAAAGGGCCTGCCATATATTTGTAGGTAGTAAAGTGAGTTATGTCTCTTTGGATAGCAGTTTGAGATTTTTTAAAAATCTTTCCCATGTGAACATTTCCCTGCAAGTAAAAAGCTAGCATTTGTGAGAAAACAATAATAATATAGCTCTAATTTTTGACTTGCAGAGTTGCTTTTAACATAGGAAACAATACAGCACTGTTAATTCCCTTCTTGTAGTAGGGAATATGAATCACGGCACCACCTCAGTCGTTACCTTAGTCCTACTCATTCTCTTGCAGTCTCTGTTCCAAGGATAAGTAAATCCACATACCTCAGTCACGCTTTTTAAAATTGAGTTGTTCTTAATTACCAAATAAATCTTTTTTCTGAGTAAACAAGCTTACAGTTGTAGCCTTTTTTTATATTTTTAAGACTGAAGTTGGCAGTTACTGAATACTGGTAAATCTGAAAATATTATGGTTCTTTTTCAATTCATAAATTTAGGAAAGCACTAGCTCGAAATATCACATTACATGTGCACACTTTTTATTCTAATGGTAGAATTTTTTTAATGTTGTAATGAAAAGATTATGAGACATACTTAAAAGAATCAGTCTGAACTTGGCAACTCATGCTGGATCATTACTATATTTTTTTTTAAACACACTCACAGACACACAGACACAGTGCAACACTTAGCAATCTGTTTATAATATGGACAAGTAATTGTTTAGAAGGACTGAGGAATTCTCTTGATCATTATGTCTGGATTACGTGGTTGAAATATAACAGAAATCCAGTGAAGATGGTTTAATATGCGATGGTATCTAGATAGTGTTGAGCATTCTTTAAAAGTAGTCTGATTTGGGGACAATTGCATCAAATATCATCTGCAGATGGTGTTTTTAAGTTTGAAGACCTTTCACCTCATAACTTTATTTTTACACCATTCAGTCCAGTATAACAGTTGGGGTAAAGGAGAATTGAATCACTACAACTCTTTCAGATATTTCAAACTTCAGTTTTAAAATGGAGTCAAGTCCATCACTATCACTTAGATAGCTCCCATAATCTCAGTAGGTAGTCCTCATTTAGTGACCACAATTGGGACCAGAAACTTGGTCATTAAGTGAAGCAGTCCCTAAGTAAAACTGTGGCCATGCTTATGATCTTTTTTCAGCTTTCTTTTGCTTTACAGACCTGCGAAGGTCGTAAATGTGAGGACTGGTCACAAAGTTACTTTTTCTCACTGTTGTAACTGCAAACAGTTACTAAACGAGGCAGTCACTAAAGGACTACCTGTACTGTCAGTGATCATTCTGACATTACATAGGCATCTTTCAATCTCATTTTGTTGGCTTCTCACCTCTTTTTTTTTTTTTAACCCATTAAGAAATGTTCATCTTCCTTCTCTCAAATTAGTATTTCTTAATATTGTTGGGGCAGCAGAAGCCTATTGAGCTGCACTTTTCACTGATACAGGAATCCTATTCTGAACCCCAAATGACTGGGGGATGATTGTGGTTGAACAATGCTGACGGGAAGATAAAGTGTAGGTATTTTTCAAAAATCATTCTGTATTTTCCAGAGCTAAGCTCTGGCTCAGCAAAACAGATCTGGGCTTTGGAATTTTTTTATTATTATTTTTATTCCCTCTTTATATTGTATTTTAATCAATTCTTGTATTTTTTTCATACCTTGTACGCTGCCAAGTGTCGTGAGATTATAGCAGGATATAAATTCAATAAATAAATTTATTTATTAATAAGAATTAATAAGAAATTTTTTTAAAAAGATTTTCCCCATCTCACAAAACAAACTATGTGGGGAACACGTCATTCACAAGTCTTCCCTCAGTGATTTGGTTTAAAGTAAACATGCTGCAATATTTGAAAAGGTCTTTCCTGATGATTATTTGGCTAGACTGACACAATAGACTGAAATTATGCAAATACTCAGTGTAATGCTCAGCATGTATGATAAGCTAAGGAAAACATGGAGTAAATGTGTATGGGGGTGGGGAGGATTGTCCTGATTTGGTATGTTATGGTAGGCAGGAATGCAAACCAGAGAACTAAAAGACCCAAGTGCCCATCATTTTGCAGCTGGATGACCTTAGTTCAGTGTTTCTCAACCTTAGCAATTTTAAGATGTGTGGACTTCAACTCCCAGAATTCCCCAGCCAGCCATGGGAGTTGAAGTCCGCATACCTTAATGTTGCTAAGGTTGAGAAACACTGCCCTAGTTCGTTCTCCACAATGTGAGAATACAGCTGTCCATCAGAGCAGTGCTGAGGCGAGAAGAGATGATATGCACTGGACAGCACAAATCAGGAGGGGTAGGGAGAATGATGTCCTTAACCCTCTCCTCTACTGAAGTCAACAAGAACTTAAAAGCGCTGATCTTTGGAGTGTATCCACGGATGGTAAAAAGCTTTGCTTGTTTAATGCGCTAGACACGTCGTTAGTAAAGATAATAGCAGATGAAAAGCAGGGCACTGGAGGTTTAAAAAGCCAGCATATTGAGCTTGGTTCAGCTAAGGGCAGAAAGTGACCCGGAATGGGGAGAATAATAATGGAGGCAGTCGGTCACTGCTTTCGCGTTTGATCTCTTCATCCTGACTACTCTAGAACTGCAGGGCTGCTGCGCATAGGCAGTCCCTATAGACTAGAAATACTGCTTTGCCCCTGGACGTCGAACGGCAAGGCCAAAATCCCGTGGCCATGTGCTAGTCAGGGGCAGAGGCAGTGCCAGAAATGTAACGCTGAGTGAATGGGCTTATTGGGGCATCGCACCACACGGCCCCACAAGGTAGCCCACGTCCAGCCGCGCCTTTGCTGTTCTGTGGAGGACACTGTGTGTGTGTGTGTGTTTGTGTGTGAGTGAGAGAGAGAGAGAGAGAGAGATGGCGTCCCCAGTGCACTCCGAAAGTCCTGTAAACGGGACCTTAGTGGCCCATATGCGTCCATAGCGAAGTCGTCTTCCAAATGGTCCCTCTCCCACGAGCGCCTTGCAGACAGTGCTGCTACTACGAGCTCTCGGCCAAGGCCGTGGACGGGCTAGCCCTCAGAGAAAAAGAAAAGGGTCTGTATCTCAGACATTAAGCCATATGAAGAAGCGGCTCGACAAGCTTCAAAGCGCTGTTGAGCGCGGCCAAGATTCATATCGAGCGCTGAATCCGAAGGCCTTCGCCGTTAGCACGAGGCCCGGTGCTGAAGCAAAGCGCAACGGCCTGGGCCATACTTCTAGTTAGATGCTCGGGGTCCCAAGGCGGAGGGGCTTCCGGCGCTTCGTCACGGCCTCCCGGGGCTTTGGTTCAGCTCCGCGCAGGTGGTAGCCGTGGCTGGAGCATTCCGCGTGTCCTGCAGAGCAGCGCCAGTGTTAACGCCGCCCTGCGGGAGAAGAGAAGGCGAGGAGGCGGAGTGGAGCAAGTCCCCGACTCCTCGCCGAGTTTTCTCTTTCTCTCTCCCCCCTCCCCCTTTACAGCTGCAAACTCACAACCCTCTCCGCAAAAACTCTAGCGGCGACGCCTGTTCAAAGGCTGAAGCGCCACGGCGCTGTTCTCCTCCCCTCGCAGTAGAAAACACGAAACAGTAACGAGGAGTGGAGGGACGAAGCGCCGAGTTGTTGTTTTAATTCAGATTGTCAGGGCAGAAAAGAAGAGGCTTCTCTGCAGGGAAGGAAGGAAATCGGGAGGGTCGGAGGAGCAGGCACTTCCCCTGGAGCAGCAGCAGCCTCCGAGCTGAGTGTTTCAGCTGTGCCGCTGCCTCTGCTACGCACAGAGAAGTTGAGCAAACAGGAAACGCGGTGGCTGCACACACGGCAGCCGCTGCTCTGATTCATTGGGGCTTGAAGCTTTCCCGAAGGAGGACGGAGAGGAGGAGGTGTTGGCTGCTGGGCTGCCTCCAGCCCGAGGGAGGAAAGCGGTTGGCTGGCTGCGTGTCGCCTAAAGTCTCTCGTTTGCTAGAGAGAACAGTCCCAGCTTGCCAGAGCGACACGATTCTTGCCAGCCTCGCGCGCTCCAAGAGTTGAGGGACGGCGCTCCTCAAGAGGACTAGCCGCGCGGCTCCGTCCCCGCTCGACCCCCCTCTGAGCGGCGCCAGGGAGAGCGCCCGCCCGCCCGCCAAGTGCCGTTGTCTGGAGTTGATAAGGAAAGGCTGGAGCGGCTTTCGTGTTTTCGTGATTCCCGCCGGAGAGCAGAGCCCGCCTTTCTCCTCATTGCTCGGGCTTAACAATATGAAGGAGCAGCACTCATGTGTGGGCACTGGGCATCCCCCCATGGCTGGGTATGGCAGGATGGACCCGCTGGAGCTTGCTGTTAGCCCCGTGAAACGCTTGCGAACTGAGTACTCCTTTCCCTATCTCTTCGCAGAGGAGGCCTACCAAAAACTGGCCAGCGAGACCCTGGAGGAGCTGGACTGGTGCCTGGACCAGCTGGAAACCTTGCAGACCAGGCACTCCGTCAGTGAAATGGCCTCGAATAAGGTAGGACCCCCATGCTGCCCCCTATCATCCCCCCATCCCGCCTCCTCAGTTCTGTGCCTTGGTTTGTCTTCTTTCTCCGCCAAATCTGGCGACTTGGAAGGAAAATGTACATCCTCAGCTTTTGGGGATGCCGGCAGTTTTTGCACAATGACGTTTCCAGACCTAAATTGTGTATGCAACAGAATGGTGTTCCGGTATCTTGGTTTGTTATCTAAGATAGGTTCATCAGGTCTGGATAAAAAAGCTCCTTCAGTCTGCCATCCTGAAAGCAATTCTTGCCCGTTTCTGGAACTTCCCTGTAAAGGATGCATAAAATTGGGCTGAAGTTGAATTCGTACCTCCTGCTAATGTTTAGGGATATCATCCCATTCTTAGGCATATTTGCTTGGAAGCAGATTCCCCTGAAACTCCATAAAGAATTGATCCTAGGTAAGAACATATAAAATTGCAAAACTTTGCAACGATATCACAACGTAATTAAACATTAGGTTATGACACAAGCTGTGAATGAATTAGAGGGCAAACTTGAAAAGCAGTGCAGATTTTGAGACTGGTAAGTCATTTTGTCCTCTATAGTTCGTTCTGCAAAGTAAGAGAGGAGAAAGATCACCTTGGATGGGTGTTCAAAAGAAGGGATATTCAAATCTAAAGCTTCATATGCCATTTAAAGGTTGTGCATAAATTCTTTTCTATGCACTGCCATTTTAAAAACGAAAAAGGGACAAGTGGTGTTTGCAGTTTTGCAACCTTTATATATATACAGCCACAGGTTTGTGCTGTAAACGTCAGTGTAAGCAAGCAAGCTTAGGGGATGTGATCATGCCTTTTGTAAATCCCCTGTAACAGAGAAAGGCCATGTGTCCACTGGAGACACATTGGTATACATATAATGTGCATGTGTTTTAGATAGATAGATGACAGATGAAATAAGTTGTTTCTGTATCTTTTGCACTTGGAGGGACAACAGCATATGTGCTGATTTGGAAGGGAAGAAATTATGTTGATTTCCTTGTAGTTTATTTTAAATTGGGTTATTTGTAAACCATTGTTTCTAACTTGAGGTGTTAAACCAAAATCATCAATTTACAGCTTATCATGATGTTGAACCACCCCAGACACACACATTTCCTGCAAGTCCATTCAGTAATCACAGTGTTAGAAAATACCCTCTGCCACCTCTGTTTAGATTGTGACCTTGTTATATTAAAAGCATTTACGTTGCAAGAGATAGCTGATGTCTCCTGTTTTGCATTATTCTACTGGTTGCCTTTCAGTTTATCTCTGTGTGCCTGTTTGTCTGATCATCTCTAGTTAGAGGAGGGAGCAGTACTTCTTAAGACTAAGAACATAGTACAGTTATGATTCTTTCTCTCTTTATTTCTGGGCATTTAACTACTGGATTCTTTTTGGGCCCTTTGGCTGTAAAATAAATTAATAATAACTAATGGATTCTGTTAATTATAGTTGAACCCAGTTCTTGAATAACAAAACTTAAAGTCCTCTCTGATTCTGCACCTTCTTAGGTCAATTGTGTTATAACAAAGTTTAATTTTCCAGAGAATGTACATTCAGCAGAGAATTGCAGTGAGTCACATCACCCTAGTTAATGTTCCTGTACAACACATGTGTTTGCGAGAAGGCATTTTTTGCATTTACTACTGTACATTTTTAGGAAAATATTTAAAATATAGTTGTTTGCTTAAAAACAAAATTTGTGAAGTGGCCTTGAACATCATTAATGTTGACAACTGAAAAATGATTATTTGCAAGTAAATAATCGCAATATGAAACCTCATGTGCAAACAGTACAACATTTTGTGTATGCGCTCAATGCATGTACATGTGAACAACCTGTTTAGTTTTAGTTGCCTCTGCCCATTAGCCAGTAGTTGACTGTTTCTCATATTTGTGTTAATTCTCTAATAATGTAATAAGGTTAATTAAGTATTTAAGGGTACTGTGCAGTTTTATTGTCCTATGTGGCAAAGTTGTTTTCTAAGCTTTTTTCAAGTTAATCTTTTTTTAAAAGAAAAAGTATACTATAAGATGTTGTGTTAGCTGTTGATTTCTATGAAAACATTTTAGGAACAATAAAAACACCTAAAATATAAGCAAATTTATTATAGTAAACTTTTATGGACTGCAGACCACTTCAGCTGTATATTTTGCTTTTCCCTTAGTTAGTGGACACATTTTATCTACCATTATAGCGGCATTTGAATTTTGAATGTAATTAATATTTGAAGACTCTTCAATGGTGTTAGGAAAAGGAAACATTCCATAAAGGATCCACTTTTCTTGTCGCTTCATAAATAGCACCATACAGCCAAAGTTTTCCATAAGAATACAATGAGCCAAGTTGCCATAGCCACTCTGAAGGTCAGATTGAATGATGCCATCCTTTACATCAGCAGTGAAAATTTACACTGCAGACACACAATGATTAGTTTTATTTCGTCCATAAAATAGGAATGTTTCTGTTTTAATTTCTTTACTACTAATTAAATTCCATGTGCCATCCACACTAGCTATGTAGTCCTATGTATACTAATTTTCAGCTATGTTTTATTTTACTTTTAATGACTGTTTCAAGACTGTAGCCAAAAATTAGCTCAGGAAGCCCCTGTGCCAGCGCTGGTTACTGCAGGACTCCTTTGACATTTTATGATCCAAGTAGATGTTCTTGGGCAACAGCACTAATTTTTAAAAACGTTTGTCTGTGCAAAACTGATTTCTGCCATTTAAAAAAAAATATTGGCTCCCCTTACTCAGGACTTTTTTTCCCCTTTATATACAAGAGTGCTGGCCCAAAGTTTCTTTGCAAGATATATATGGTAGATGAAGATGCTTGTTCCAAATAATCCTAAGTAGGCTTTTTGTGTTCCCAAGAATAATGCTGTGTACCTTAGTACATTGTAATATATACATATGTATTCACATAGATGTAAATCAGAAACTTTCAGATATCTTTTAAGCATCAAAGTAACATAAGTACTTTTGAGTTGTAAAACAAAGCCATGTAAATACAATTAACATCTAAGTAGCTAACTAGGGTTATTTTGATCAATCCTCCCTTCTAAGGAAATTATCCTGTAGTCTTAATTCTCAGTATTGACTAGCATTTCACAGGTGGAGATTAGTTGAGTATTTGGCTCTGGGGCAGAAGAGGTTGCACAGGGGAGAGGATTGCTGTAATCTATTGACGTCAATTTATTAAGTATAAGCCTGGTTTCCTTCCAGCCTTCTACCATGGCTGCTTCCCCTTAGTTTTAACCCAGCTGAGTCTGCCTAGCTATGCCATAGTGTTGATGTAATTTATTGGGTAGAGGCCATAAATATTTAGCAATTTGCATGTGTAATTCCCAGAGCAATTTGAGGATCCCAGGAGATGTACTGGCAAAGTAATAACACGCATTATGGGAACAGCTGACATACACGTCCATACATTCCAGTCCTTTCTTTAACACACAAACACAATATACCTATAGAAGATATACCCATACCTAATTATGGAGGATTGTGCTATAGTTGCAAATAAGACATTTTATATTCTCCTAGAAACAATAAATATTGACACTACATTTTAAAAGCTTTTAAAGCTTAATTACTGTGTTCGGTATGTCTGATATAATAGAACAAGAGCAAGATTTAATTAGTGTAGTACACTGACTTTATAAGCAGTGCTTGGGTAACTTAACTATAAATGAGAAAAATCTTACAAATTAGTATATTTATAAGCACACTTTCACATTTGGCTTTTTCATAGGGTGTATAATCTAGCAGAACACACCTGTTACATCACTTTAGTATATTTAGTTTTAGCTGTCATTCTCAAGGCAGAAGTATTCATGGGGGAAGTTCGGGGGGGGGGGCAAATGTCAACTGCCTCAATCCTGCAGACCCTTCTGCCCCATAGTTATCTTTCACATCCAAATTTAAGTACTAACTATATATACTAGTAGAATCCTCCTCGCCACTGTATGCTGGCAATATGATGCTTAACAGGATTTTAACAGATTCAGATTGCTCATTTCAAGGAGCATTACTCTACATAAACATATAAACATTAATATTACAGGAGAGATGGGGAACTGGTAGACACCAAGTTGTGATAATGTCATAGTCAAACCCATGTTTTAAGCATATGAAAAGGAATTCTTTGTCCATATCAGCATCGACAGGAACCAGAGCAAGAGTCAATTTAAGAAACTATTTCGATAAGGGTTACAGATTTTAGCTACTGCTCTTTCATTGGAGTGGAAAAGAAGTTAAAGGGGTGGACACATGCTAGAGCCAGAAGAAGAAGGAATTCAACTTACTGTTCCCCCCACACACGCACGTGTGCACACACACACACACACTGAGAAAGGTGGTCAGGCTGCAAGAATGATTGCTATATGGCAACCCACAACTTGAGGTTTATTTAAGTGACTAAGTCTAACTTTTGAAGACATCTCAGATTGGATCAAGAATAATCAAGATATTGACTGAGAGAGATGCTGAGTTGCCCTAAAATCTTTAACTAGATCAGTAAAAGACATGATGACTGTATTTGTACAAGATAGCCTTGGTTAGGTTTTAACCTTGATTAGTTGTGTATGTATGTCTTGGCATATTGTGCAAAGCATTTGGTTATTTGTGATTGAATTGAATTGCACAGACTCAGAAACTGAGTTAATTCAGTAATCAAATTAATATGTTATGCCAGGGCTTTCCAAAGTTTTTCCCGCGGCGACACACCAACCGGCATTGGTGTGTCGCCGCGGGAAAACCCGGAAGTGTGGCAGCGCGCAATAACCCGGAAGCGCTGCTGCTGCTTTCGGGTTTTGCGCGTTGCAGTTGGTGTGTCGCCGCGGGAAAACCCGGAAGCGCTGATGATGATCAGCGGTTCCGGGTTGTGTGGCGACACACCAGACTGTGTGTGGCGACACACTTTTGTGTCGCGACACACAGTTTGGAAAGCCCTGCGTTACGCAGATCTATCCCCATGATGAAACTGAGCACCGCTAGATTTAAATTGCAAATATATATACAAAATGACATAGTGACCAATTTCCACTTACCGAGTAATGTTTGCAGGTCCCATGAATTCAAGCAACTTCCACACATCAATTATACTAGTCCTTCAACATGATGTATTTTTACCATTGTTATAATAGATAACTTGTTCCAGTTAGAGAAGAAAGATAATGTTACATGTGATTTAAAAGAATTTACTTAGCTAATTTCTTCTATTTCAACCATTGCATATAATAAAACCATGAAAAAATGTATTTATTGATTTAACAAATGTTGGCCCAGTGGCAAAGCAGACTGATGCTATCTGTTGACCATTTAAAATCAAAAAGCTAATAATGGATCCCATAACATCTGCAGCTGATTATATGACTGTGCTCTTATATAATGTCTGGCAATGCAGTCACTCTTGCCTTCATTGTTTGGTTACATATTGGTGGGTTTGTTTGGGGTTTTTTTGCCATTCTTGGGGGGAAAAACAACACTGATGAGATATATTTGCCAATTTTTAAAAAAGTGTTTCTGAGTAATATAAATTGGGTATTGCAGAGCCATATCATTGGTCCATTCAGGCCAGTGTTAGCAACTCAGATTGGTGTGGATTTTTCAGGAATTCAGTTTAGGAATGCATTTTTGTTCTATCTTTGATCTTAGGATATATTCTTCCCAATTGGTGGTCTTAAGAAGTGTTATGCCTTAGATTCCAAATTATAGGAATTGATGTCTGACAGAACTTGAGGAACCTCTATCTGACAGAACTAGTTATCTTGATTTTTTAAAATCCAGATGTTCAAATATCAATGTTAAAAATCAAACTGCTTTTGGGGAGTTTGGATAGCTTGCTTTTGCTTAACAATTTGGCTCTAGCTTAATCACAGGAAGTGTGACAGGAAACGTATTTCTTCCAATGAGGCTGGATTATAACTTTGGAACTGTTTTTGCCTCTTTTCATGGCATATGACTTGGATCATTGCTTTTGGCACACTGTGTTGGTACAGAGTTAATTGAATATGGGTGGAATTAACATGAATAAATGGAGCATGATTAGATCCTAGTATGGACATTGTCTTTAAGCTCTATAAAGTATCCATGGCTTGCAGGAAGGAATAAAGCACAGAAGTGTAGATAAATATTTCTTCATGTGAACACAAAACATATTTAACATGTTAATTAAATAATATATTTCTCCTCCTACACACCACCTCCCTTTTATGCTTTGGCATGAGATACAAGAATGTTGAGTCTTTGTTCTACTGTGGAGGAGAAGGAGTGTCTCATGTTTAACTCTACTTGCTTTAGGTAGTGCTGGAGTACACTACAGCCTTTTTCTTAGGTAACCATGGAGATAAGTGTGGGTGGGATGGCTAGGTATCATTCTCCCCTGTAGGAAGGATTTGTAGAAGCAACAATAGGGTGGGGAAAAATGTGCTACAAACTCTTCCTGTGCAAAAGCTTGTTTACTTTTTAGGTTCTTCCATACAACTTGACCATAGCCTTGTGAACAGTGATGCTGGCAAACAGAGAGACAGTTACTGATTTTGAGAATCCATTGCCACAGTAGTAGTTCATAGAGTTGATAGGGAGAAGCAAACTAACTGGTAGTGGTGGTAGCTTGGGTATCACAGCCCATTTGATTTGAGCTAGAACTGATCTGTAGGAGTAGGAGTGCAAGAAAATGGGAACCTTTGCCTCCCTGGAAGTAAAAATGTTCTTGCAATTCACTTGCAAGGATATTCCAATCATTCCTGTAAGTATCACAACATAGAGAGGAAGCTATACATAAGTCTATGATTCAGTCATACATATGGTAAACCATTTTTGGCATCCCTGTAAACAGTCATGAATTGATTTTATAAGATAAAGTCCCCAAGTCAAGCTCTTGGTGACTTCCATATAATTTCTTGTCCATATAATTTTCTTGGCAACAATACAAAAGTTATTTGCTATTGCTTTCTTTCAGATTTTTTTAAAACTTAGTTTAAACTATAGCTTAGTTTATTATTGACTTTTCTATATATATATAATCAAAAAAGCAAAAAAAGCCATACTTTATCCATATCTGCTTTTCTGCCATTATTCTGTTGAGTTCATGTCCCCTTATCTCATCACTGTTTCCATGTCCTCAATCAAAAAGCCACATTTCTTTTTCATTTTAGTCATATAGTTGACATAGTAGCAAGTATGCATTTCATAACTTTTGTTTGTATTGATAACTAAACTCAAACTGAAAAATTGTGCCTTTTCATCCCTGCTCAACTTTGCCTGACCAATTAAGTACATACATCTGATGAAGAAGATTCATGGAATATAATGCCCAAGTAAGGCTACAGTCTTAACCACATTTTTAAGAACTAAAGCCCAATTTATACAGTGGGACTAACTTCTAAGTAAAGAATTATTGCTGTTAGTCTTCATTGCAGTTGGAGCTAACAGGGTTAAACCTTTTTGAATTAACAGATTATTTTAATCATAACTATCATACTGAGGTGGAAAAACAATGCTCTGTTTTCAGTTGAAATAGCTTTTTACTACTTTGATTTACTCATAAATCAAAGTCATGGGACATCCATTGAAATGTGTGAAAGGTAGGCATTCTGTGTTTGTTGCAATGCATTTTTGAAGTACTATGGCACATTCTATAGAGAGAGGTAAGAATTTGGCTCTGGTGCATGTATCCAGCCTACAGGATTGGAATTGTCCATAAAAAAGTTAGCATGATGTAAGCATGAGGGGCAGGGGGGAAATCAAGGAAACAACTTTTCTGAGTATTCACTGTCCTTACTTATTTGCTGTTCTAATGTCACTCATCTATTCTGACCTTAATCAATCCTATTCAAGAGATAGTGTATATATTCCATTTTTCCATCCTCATTGTATTTACTGAAAATAGTATTTTTCCACAAAATAATTTTACCTTTAAAATGTAAGGTTCTTTCAGATTGCAAGAAGGTAGCCAATTGCAATGAAGAATATTAATGATTCAATTCTTTACTTAGAGGTAGTCCCACTGTCTAAGGATAGAAAGAGAATTGATACTTCGGAACTTTGGAGTTGGAGAAGATTCCTGAGAATACCATGGATAGCCAAGAAAACAAATGGATCATAGAACATATAAATGCAGAGTTCTCAGATGAGGCACAAATGACCAGGTTCAAATTATCATATTTTGGACACATTATGCAAAGGTTCATCTCTCTTGAGAATTCCATAATGCTGGGAAAGGTGGAAGGAAAAAGGATAACCAACAGCAAGCTGGATGGACTCAATTACAGCAACAATAGATGCACCATTAGGAGACCTGAAGGATGAGGTCTAGGGATCATCCCCTAGAACAGCGGTCCCCAACCTTTTTGGCACCAGGGACCGGTTTTGTGGAATTTTTCCATGGACCGGGAGGGGGATGGTTTTGGGATGGCATGGATGGAAGTGTGCAGCCCAGTTCCTAACAACCTTTTTGGCACCAGGGACCGGTTTCGTGGAAGACAATAGGGATGGCATGGATGGAAGTGTGCAGCCCGGTTCCTAACAGGCCACAGACTGGTATCGGTCCGCGGCCCGGGTGTTGGGGACCCCTGCTCTAGAAGGTCTGGTTGGTAAGAGCTAACACCAATCAGTTTTCCAGATTTGCTGAGGATATAGTAATACAGTCATACATTTTTTTCCTTCTAATCTATTTTGGAGAATAGGAATAATAATAAATTCAAGGTTATTTTTCTTTAGAGTAAATAGGGCAATCTATTTATTTACTAGAGAATGGATGAATTGGTAGGAAAGTGTAAGTTACAAGCAAAACAATGTCTTCCCTTCTTCCCCATCCCATGAAAAAGGCAGAGTTGTTGCATCATAAAACTTTCACTTTTTTTAAACCAAACTCCTCCATATTTTTGAAAATTATTAGAATATAAACCATAGCGTGCTCCTAACTTAATCTTAATGTACACTCTGTATCATGCCTTCTAGGAATAACTGGTGTAATTTATTCTGCACCTTTCTCAAATATTGTTGTCTTTGCCTAAGTGTACTTAAGCCTTGGTGGGTGTACTTAAGTACACTTAAGTGTACTTTATTTATTTATTTATTTATTCAAATTTATCCCCTCCCATCTCCCAATTAAGGGACTCTGGGCGGTTTACAGAACAATAATTAAAATCTATATATAAAATTACAAACAATATAAAATAAGTATAATCCAGATGGGTAAGATATTAGTTAAAAGGAAGGACATCAATTAAGGGATTAGCCATCTCCATGAGAGACTATCCCTTCCTCCTTCCCATGCCAAGCAGCAGAACCAGGTCTTCAGCTCTTTCCTAAAGGTCGGGACGGAGGAGATCTGTCTCAACTCTGGGGGCAAGCTGTTCCATAAAGTGGGGGCTGTCAAAGAGAAGGCCAGCCTCCTAGACCCCATCCGATGACATTCTCTAATTGATGGGGTACGTAGCAGGGCCTCTCTGGATGACCGGGTGGGGCGGGTCGATAACATGGGGATAAGTCGGTCCCTCAGGTATTCTGGTCCCATGCCATGCAGGGCTTTAAAGGTAATAACCAACACCTTGAATTGTACCCGGAAGCAAACTGGCACCCAATGCAGCTCACGGAGCAATGGTGTTACATGTGCAGATCTTGGAGCACCCAATACTGCCCGCGCGGCTGCATTCTGCACCAGCTGAAGCTTCCGAATAGTTTTCAAGGGTAGCTCCATGTAGAGCACATTGCAATAATCTACATGGGAGATGACGAGAGCATGAGTGACTGTACGGAGGGCATCGCGTTCCAGGAATGGGCGTAACTGGCGCACCAACCGAAGTTGCGCAAAAGCCCTCCTAGCCACGACTGCCACCTGCTCTTCGAGCAGGAGTCGTGAGTCTAGAAGAACCCCCAGATTCCGCACCGGTTCTGAACGGGGTAGTGCTACCCCATCGAGAACCAAAGATGATAATTTCCCAGAAGACGCTAAGCCATCAATCCACAGCCACTCGGTCTTACCAGGGTTCAACTGAAGCCTGTTGTTCCCCATCCAGGCCCTCACAGCCCCCAGGCACTGGGACAGGGTGGACACTGCATCACTTACTTCACCAGGGATGGAGATATACAATTGAGTATCATTTGCATACTGATGATACCTCATCCCATGGTGTCGGATGACCTCACCCAGCGGTTTCATGTAGATGTTGAACAGAAGAGGAGAGAGAACCGAACCCTGCGGTACCCCACACAGGAGCGAACGCGGGCTGGATCTCTCCTCCCCTATCACCACCGACTGGGAGCGGCCCCGGAGGAAGGAGGTGAACCAGCGCAAAACTACGCCGCCCACCCCCAACTCCCTAAGCCGCCCCAAAAGGATACCATGGTCGATGGTATCGAAAGCCGCTGAGAGATCCAAGAGAGCCAGGATGGATGCACTACCTCCATCCCGCCCCCGCCAGAGGTCATCCGTAAGCGTGACCAATGCAGTCTCCATCCCATATCCTGGCCTGAAACCTGACTGAAAAGGGTCAAGATAATCCGCTTCATCCAGGGCCCTTTGAAGTTGCAACGCCACCGCTTTCTCAACCACTTTTCCCAAGAAGGGAAGGTACTTAAGGGGCGTGGTGGCTCAGCAGGTAAGACGCCAGGCTTGTCGATCCGAAGATCGCAAGTTCAGAGGTTCGAATCCCTAGCCCCGCGTGACGGAGTGAGCTCCCGCACTCGCCCCACCTCTTGCCAACCTAGCAATTCGAAAGCATGCAAATGCAAGTAGATGAATAGGTACCACTTTGGTGGGTAGGTAACAGCGTTCCGTGTGCGTCATGCAGCCACATGACCGTGGAAGTGTCTTCAGACAATGCTGGCTCTTCGGCTAACAAACGGAGATGAGCACCGACCCCTAGAGTCGGACACGACTGCACAACTGTGCGGGGGGAACCTTTACCTTTTTACTTAAGCCTTGAGGCTTTGACTGCACATAGTTCTTTGCAGATTAATGAGTCTGCAAAGTATCCCTATCATGTATTGCCTACCACAGCTATATCAGACCAACTTTTAAAAAAGCGTTTGCTGGTAACTTTGAAGGCAGAGGCCTGTCAGTCTTTTATTTGCTACACACAACAAAGCTGAGTTCAGTGACAAGTTGCTTTTGGAGAAATAAAGAAAGCAGATCTTTTCTATAGAAGAGGAATATGCTGGTTGGGGGAAAGGAGGAGTATTCTGGCCCAGTCGCTGAAGATTTACCACTTGAATGGCTGTCACGTAGGTTTTGGTGCTACTCAGTGCCTGTGTATTGGTCCCTGGAATTGCATCTAATTGCATGTAGAATCTGAGATCAAAGTGCATATATATTCCATTGATTTTAATAGGGTCACAGTGCAATCCTATAGGCCTTTATGGAAGTAAGTCCAGTTGAGTTCAGTGATATTTAGGATGTGCCTAGATGGAATGGATGGCTTCCTAAGTGTTGATTAAATACATTCTGTAGCTGTTCCTTTTTCTTGTCCTTAATGGATTATTTTTATAAATCTGGTTGAAAAATACAGGAGATAGAAAGCAATGTCTGGGCGTCCTGTAAAATTCCATTCATGAATTAGGACAAGGACGTATTAAATGACTTGCCTAGAAGCAGTCTTATGGTCATGTGAATGAGAATAGGATTGCAAGTTTAAGCACACAATGTAAATTAGTTTTCTTAAAAAATAATAATAATAAAGCAAGATTATCAGGATTCAAGTGCCTTGTATGTGAAGCTAAAAACTTCTCCTTCCCTGAGTAATTAGGATAAAAGTGGCCGTCTGCTCCTCTGTGCCATCAACTTAAGTCTAGGAATGTTGTTTTATTTTGCTTTGAAGTGTTTCTGTTTACAGGATTCAAACTTTCCTTGGTAGTGGCCTCCAGCGTAGTGCAGAGTGATCTCCTTGTGCAAATCAAATTTATTTGTGAAAGGTGTGAACAGGTGTCAAAGAAAGCTGCTTTTCTGAATTGTGCTTTTCGGCTTACTCTTATCAGGGTGCTGACAGTTCTGTGGATGTCTGCAACCTCATCAATGTCAACATGGGCAATGATGTAATAGCCTCTGTTCCTCAAAGAATTTACATAGTTGGAGTTGTCTGGAAATTAGGAGAGCCATTATTAGTGTTATCTTTAAATTTACAGTGACAAGGCCCAAATAGTATGAGCTAAGTCTCATTTGAGCAAGTGAAGTCATCTGGCAAGGTGACTTGACTAAGTGGATGTTGCATTAGTTGGGTTGGCTGTGTTGGCCGATAAACACTCTATGACTTGACATAACTTCCTTCTGGGTTATGTCTTCCTTGTCCCTTGGGGTACTTCTCCAACAAGTCCACAGGTGAAGCAAAACAGACACTTGTGCTTCACCCAGAAGAAAAGCAATGTATTTCTAAAGTTTAAAAGCCAATAGCCACTAAAGAATGAGTAATAATACTGCACATTGGGCTGCCGTTCCGAGACTGGAATGATAGCAAGTGATGTTAAAATATCTAGAGATCAATCTGCTTTGCTACTCATAACTATCCTTCTACCAGCAGTATTTAAACTTTCCCTCACTACGAACAAAAGGCAACTCCTGGCAAAACCCAGAGCTCTACTGCTGCTCACAATTCTTAAAAGTGCCGTTCTATGCAGAGTTGTAAAGAGCATGCTCAAATTCCTCAGCATCTCTGTCCTCTGCTGCATGCTGATCGCCTCAGTGGCTGCTGCGGGCGCTCATTACTGGCAAATCGCATGCTGTGCTGATGCAGGCACCATAATAGGAAGCACCTAGGCCTGTCATAAACAAACAGGTCTGAGGGAAAAAAGTGCAGGTCTGACGTATGGCGTGGCCATAGCAACAAGAAGAGATGAGGTTGAGGTTTCCATTTTGGAATATATGCAGGCTAGTGTAGCTCTCTTTAAGGAGCCAGAAAGTACCTGACAAAAGCTGTGTCCATGCATATATCAGAAAAAATTTGCTTGACTGAGACTGCTTGCAAAACCAACATATTTGAATGCAACTTTTAGGGCTTTTAAGTGGTTCGTTTGAACTGATTTCTTTCCCCTTCAGTTACAACATAAAGTTTTGTTGGAGAATGATAGTACAATTACTCCTAAAAAATACTTTTTTGACTACTCAGAGCCTATGTCTTTGGATGCTTAGTCATTAAAACAGAGAGGATATACATTTTTGAATAAGATGACTCTGAGCTCCTTACAGTATGAAGTATGGCCAAAGTTTTTTGCACCTGAATTTTGGATCCAGGTAAGATTCCATTTAATGTTTAATAACTGATCATTGTTCCCTCCTCCTTTTTTTCCTTTTATAGTTAAATTAGTAAATATATTCTTTAGCTTGAGAAAAAAGAGTTGTTAAGGTATCTGGTTAAATAGCTGCTTATTGGAAGCACTTTAAACATATGATGATATGAAGATTCTGTTGGGGTGTATAGAATGATTCGCTTTCATGCATGTGGTAAGAATCTCAGGCTGAGTTTAATAAATCCTTGTTTTTCCATTATTTTATTTTGCACCATAAAAATACTGCATTAAAACATATTTCAAATACTGAGAAATGAAAATGTACAATGTACTGTTCTGTCCCAGAATTGAGTTATCCTGGAGCAGGATTTTTTTTAAGGAAGTAATATTTTCCTTTTCCCTCCTTTTCTTGTCTGTATAATTGTACCTGCTTATAGATCTTACAGAAACATTAGTTATAGGAACAATGGAATTATTATAAAACCAATCTTATAAGGTGGTTAAAAAATAACAGTAGAAAAATGCATGTTTTGACCTTAAGGTCAGATTTGAAATTTTGAATTTTTTTAAATAAGAAGAAAACTAATGGCTGCAACATGACGGTTAAATAAAATGTATTTCTTTTTTAATGCATCCACTCACATGTGAGAAAGAAATAATAAAATCTTTAATCATTCAATGGGCATGGAAAATTAAACTCTAATAAAAATGTGATGAAAGTAGGATCTTTATTCCAGAATGAACTGTTTTGGTGATCAAACCTTTGCTTTCTGCAGTTTCTGCTACTAATCTTAAACCCTGGACATAGGATTTAAAAAAAAAATCAATGTAGTATTAGGATTTGTCTTTTTGCCTGTAACACAGCTAGAAATACAAACATAAAAATGCTGGTAGGCAAAAACAAGCACACACTCTTTTCTTCTGCCTGCTAGCAGTTTATTCATTTGGATGCTTTATAGGAATATGTACCTGTGAAGAAACCCGCTGGTTACAGTTGTGGGTGTGTCTTTTGCTGGGCACTTAGTGGAATTGGCTCTATTCTTAGTTTCTGGTTGCTCGAATATATTTGAATAGCAATAATAGTGATAAGATTTTGTTTTTACTTCTTCGTGTAGACTCGGTGGATTGTTCTCCTGGAAATTGTGGAATTATTGTAACTCAGTTTTATTTACTCTGTACAGTATATGCAGTCAAAAGGAAGTTGCTTTCAGGAATGACAAGTTTTTGACTGCTTTTAATTTAAACTGGAATCATAAAGATCTCAAAACAGTGTTACCAACATGAAATGGCTTTTTTGCCTGCAGCAAAGCATGTGACTTGGGAAGGTGGCAAAGTTGGTAAGAGTGGAAATTCCCTTCCGAAAGAGAAACCAAGAAGCTGGGGTATTATTTCTCAGATTAGGGCTCTTGCCCTGGGCTCATTTTTAGATTAGGCAAGCCATTTCTTCCCAAAGGTGGGAGGAAAGAGAAACCATGATTGCAAGGGACATAGGGGAAGATTGAATTGGGGCCTTATAGCCTTGGGAAAGATACTTTCCTCTTTCATATCAATACTATTGAGAAGCTATTGTTTGGGTTGCGCTTCATTCCCAGCAAAGTGGAGCATTTTAAAAGTCTGAAACAATTTCACATTTCCAAGAATATGATTCTCTTCCATCTGGCTTTCGTTCTCTTATCCAAGAGTACTACTCTGAAAGGAATATTGCTTGTAATGCTGTCCTAAAGTCCCAGGCTTGCCTTCCCACAATTATGAGAATATACAGTGCATTCGGAAAGTATTCAGACCCCTTCACTTTTTTCAATTTTGTTATGTTGCAGCCTGATACTGCAATAGTTCTTTTTTTTTTCCATAAGTTTTATTAAATTTTAAAATACATATTAAGAAATAATACAAAAGAAAAGAAATAGAAATACAAAGTAAGAAAAAGGAAAAGAAAAAGTGAAGTCAAAAAATAACAAAGAAAATATAGAAAATAGATGTCCTCCAATTTATCCTTGAACTTTAAGTACAACAATTAACTTTAAATGTTAGTCCTTTATACAATACACAGAAACTTTTCTTTGTCATATACCCTTTGATTTCTATAATCCAATCTTCTGTTCTTCATATAGGTTTCGCCTTTCTTGATATCTTCCAACAATCCATCTCTGGTTTCTACTCCTTAGAATAGTAATCAAATGTTCATTGTTGCATCAATTAAATGTTTTCCATTTGCTCTTTCCACTTTTACATCTATATTTATATCTTCAATAAAGTCCAATTAGTATAACAAATAAAGGCCTTATCTACGTCTAATAAAATACAGTATATTCTGTTCATGTTATGACTATATATTCCATTAATACATAATCTAACATATTACATAACATAATACATAATATAGCAAAAATACAAAACCTAACATAACATATAACCTAATACATACAACATATTCTTGTAATAACCTACATTCTAATTCCATCTCATCATCTCATTGTCTTCTCATAAATGTGTCTCCAGAAAGAGTAATATATAATATCAACATATTTATTTATAATCTTGTATCTTACACTTAAAATATCATGTTTTTATGCATCTGTAAGTTTCTCATATCTGTGCTTACTCTGTATACAATACCAAATCCGCATTTTCATTCACCTTGCATTCCAAATCAATATCAATAAATCTCCTGTTTAGGTTATGCCAATATCACAATATGCAACTTGTTTATTTCTGTAACTCATGTGGGATATCAAAATGTTTATTTTGCCATATCTATCAATTTGCATATTAAAATCTTCCTGTCTCAGCTGCCACAATGTATTTATGCCCAAACATTTAATAGACCACTTCCTGTAAAATATCATAATCTTCTTCTGTACCAATACATTCAAAGTCCTCTTTCCCTGTTTCTCTACTGGTTCGAAAGGTCTTTCCTCTGTTTCTAAATCTGTCCCTTGTATCTTCTGTTCCTGAGCCATCAAAACTATTAATATACGTTCTATGGATTTCTTAATTTGCAAAAATTTTTTGCTGGTTTCTTCCTTAAAATCCTGAAGTGCTGTGAGAAATGCCATGTTCAAATCGTAATCAGCTGTCGTAGCCAAAACAAAAAATTTTCTCAGGGGAGCAGGGAACAGCTGTTCTATTATTTATCAATAATGTCTATTTCTTTAAGTAAGAAAAGCTTTTAAAGTAAGAGATGAAAAAATTCCACAGAGCAGTATTTCAAACAGTTTGTAAAAGGAAAGATGAAGATATATTCCAAATGAAAGATAGTCCTTTCTAAAAAAAAGTAGAAAAAAAAGAAGGTAGAGAGGCACACATTCTCTATACTTTATTCTTTATTCTTCTTTATTCTTCAGGCTGCAAGCTGCTTAACCCAAACAAACAATTTCTCAAAAGTCAGTTAGTTTGTCGAGTAAGAAATACCAACAAAGTCTCTTAAATCCCAATTTCTCTGATACAAAAGAAAGGCAGAAAAATACAAAACTTGTAAACTATGTTGCCAAAATAAAATCTATCAAACTTCCACCAAAATTAATTATAGCAAAGAAAACACAAAATTAGCCAACATTTTGAACGAAGTCCAAAGATAAATTTTAGATAATAAAAAATGTGCTAATCTAAAAAAGAAAACTAATATAAAGTGGTCTAAAAGCTGGCTGTCACTCTTGTGTCTCCCAAGAGACTTACGTTCTCTGCAGAGCTAGAATCCTCCTTCGGCCATTTCATTGCATTCACCCCGTTCTTCTCCGCGGTGGAAACAACAAAGAAAAACAGGAGTGGGCAATTACAATGGCTCTGTGAGCAATCTTCTGGTTCCCCCTTCTCCAGGGGAAAACTTCAGTGGTCTATAGACCCCTGCAAACAAGATAGAAAGTTAGCCAGGTCTCAGAGCTCAGAGCTCTGAGAAACTCTGACTTGTCGAGTTGCCAGCCAGGCTTGGAGTGATACTACAATAGTTCAAATTCATGTTTTGTCACATTAATCTACACTCAGTACCCCATAATGACAAAGTGAAAACAGAATTTCAGAAGTGTCTGTACATTTATCAAAAAGGAGAAACTGAAATACCGCATGTACGTAAGTATTCAGAACCTTTACTCAGTACTTTGTTGAAGCACCTTTGACAGCAATTACAACCTCGAGTCTTTTTCGGTATGACGCGACAAGCTTTGCACACCTGGATTGGGGAATTTTCTGCCATTCTTCTTTGCAAATCCTCTCAAGCTCAATCAGGTTGGATGGGGACCGTCGGTGGACCAGCCATTTTCTGGTCTCTCCAGAGATGTTCAATAGGGTTCAAGTCAGGGCTCTGGCTGGGCTACTCTAAGACATTCACAGAGTTGTCCCTAAGCCATTCCTGTGTTGTCCTGGCTGTGTGCTTAGGATTGTTGTCATGTTGGAAGGTGAACCTTCGGCCCAGTCTGAGGTCCTGAGCGCTGGGGGACAGGTTTTCATTGAGGATATCTCTGTACTTTGCTCCATTCAGCTTTCCCTCAACCCTGACCAGTCTCCCAGTCCCTGCTGCTGAAAAACACCCCCACAGCATGATGCTGCCACCACCATGCTTCACTGTTGGGATGGTATTGGGCAGGTGATGAGCGGTGCCTGGTTTCCTCCAGACGTAACGTTTAGAATTGAGGCCAAACAGTTCAATCTTGGTTTCATCAGACCAGAGAATCTTGTTCCTCACAGTCTGAGAGTCCTTCAGGTGCTTTTTTGCAAACTAAGTGGGCTTTCATGTGTTTTGCACTGAGGAGAGGCTTCCGTCTAGCCACTCTGCCATAAAGCCCAGATCGGTAGAGGGCTGCAGTGATGGCTGTCCTTCTGGAACTTTGTCCCATCTCCACACAGGCTCTCTGGAGCAGAGTCAGAGTGACCATCGGGTTCTTGGTCACCTCTCTTACTAAGGCTCTTCTCCCCCGATTGCTCAGTTTGGCCAGGCGACCAGCTCTTGGAAGGGTCCTGGTTGTGCCAAAATCCTTCCATTTGAGAATTATGGAGGCCACTGTGCTCTTGGGAACCTTCAGTGCAGCAGAAATTTTTTTGTAGCCCCAGATCTGTGCCTTACAATAATCCTGTCTCTGAGCTCTGCAGGCAGTTCCTTTGACCTCATGGCTTTTGCTCTGATACAGTATGCATTGTCTGCTGTGAGGCCTTCTATAGAGAGGTGTGTGCCTTTCCAAATCATGTCCAATCAATTTAATTTACCACAGGTGGACTCCAATCAAGGTGTAGGAACAGCTCAGCAACGATCAAGAGAAATGGGAGGCACCTGAGCTAACTTTCGAGTGTTGTTGCAAAGGGTCTGAATACTTACGTACATGTGGTATTTCAGTTTCTCCTTTTTGATAAATTTACAGACACTTCTGAAATTCTGTTTTCACTTTGTCATTATGGGGTACTGAGTGTAGATTAATATGACAAAACATGAATTTGAATTATTGTAGTATCAGGCTGCAACATAACAAAATTGAAAAAAGTGAAGGGGGTCTGAATACTTTCCAAATGCACTGAAGCAGAGCTTTCCAAACTGTGTGTCGCAACAAAACCCGGAAGTGGACGTGCACGGCGGTGGCGCATGGGTGGCAGTGGCGCGCCATCAGCGCTTCCGGGTTTTAGCGGAAAACATGAGGCCACCACCGTGCACACCGCTACCACCGCACGCGCCCCTGCACTGCCGCCGTGCACGCTGCCGCGCCGCCGTGCACACCCCTGCTGCTACCGTTGGTGTGTCGCCAACGGCGGCAGTTTGGAAAGCACTGCACTGTAGGATGGAGGAGAAGGAAGTCTTGGAAGCATTAGTTTGCCAAAAATGTTGATGATCTCTGATTGTCTGACTACAATTATGCAATCATATTTTGAAAAAGGAAAGGAAAAATATTAGGTTAAATATTTTAATGAATGAAAATATCCGCCCATTTTTGTAATTTATCTTCGAGTGGCATTTGCATTTGAAATAGCCACAATTCTATTATATTTCTAAGAGTTCTACAGATTCAGTCAGCTATTGGTAATTCAGTTGTGGTGTCTACTTCTAAAGTGCAAACTTTCTAATTAATATTTTTTTTACAGCAGACCAATGGGTTGCTAAGACATGAAGAAATTAATAGAGTTATTTTTACCTCTCTCTCTTGTTATATATATAAAAAAATAACTATGATCATTTGCAATATTATTTAATATAAGGTTTATCTGGATACAATCAAGACAAATTTGTTTTGGCCAAGGACAAGGTTATGTATTTCCTTCATAAAATATGTATTAATGGGAGGTGATAAATTTGATAAATAAATAAATAAAATAAACTTCCATTTTGCTATCCTGAATTATGAATTTCTTCCAATGAATGAAACCAGTTGAATTTCCTGGGTTTTGTTTGATTTACTCCAAGTCATTCTGATATGAGACATTGCTTGGATTCAGTAATGGTTCTTGCCAATAAGGAGAGCATTCTTGGTCATTAAAATGTATCTGACTTATTGGCAGGTCAGGTACTTTTGTGAGAACTAGTGATTTCATCTGTCATGACACCTCCTCCACCCAAAGCTATGTGTTGCTGCAGGAGAAAGCTCTGAGCTTTTTCACAGTATCTAGAGGTGGAAATGGAGACACAGAACCTCTTAAGCAGAGGACAAAGTTTAAGGATTCTGATTAGAAATATAGCATGTAAAAGAGTCACCCGCCCCAAAAAACACTTTATGACTTGTATTGGGAGCTAATGAAATGCTACATGGTCTGACAAATCATGTAGATTCTGTAGAAGGCTGCTGAAGAAGGCAATTTAGAATGCACATTGCTTCTCTTTAAATTCTGCATTCCAGGTTGCCAAACACATGCTTGCAGTTGTACCTACTCCATAGAAATCTACATTGGGGAAAGGCATTTTAGAATAGAGAAGAGGCAAAGGTAGCCCCTTTCCTGATTCAAAGCTGCTTTTTCTGTTCTTTCTTTTTTGAAAAAATGTTCATTTTATCTTCATCCATTTGCATTTAATGTTTAATAAGAAACTGCTATGGACATTTAACAAGTCTTCTCCTTTCTCATGACGCTGCAGTCCAGTGCACACTTAAATAGGAGTTAGTCTCAGTAGAATTTGTTTCTAAATATTGTGTCCTTTTACAATTCTTGTTCCATGTAACTCCCAATCTGAACTATGTTTTTTTAAAATATATATATTGTTGCTTGGTCATTCTATCGTTTTAAGTTAATCTTTCTGATTTTACATTTAAACTCTTCCTTGTCAGATAAAAATATGGCGTAACTTGCTTTTTAGTGTTCCAAATGAAATTTGCATATACCTCCATGGTCATTTAATAATAATTTTAGATCTTATGTAAGCCATACCATGTCATGTTTATTTACTGGAATTAAAGAATTATTTCCTTCCTTTGAAATTATATTTGCTTGATATAGGCAATAATAATAATAATAATAATAATAATAATAATAATAATAATAATAATAATAATAATAATATCATCTTCAGAATAAGCTTTTGTGGGCCAAAACTAATTTTGGCTGATATATAAAGTGCTATCCTTATTTCAAAGGTTGGAGGGAGAAGGGAAAAAAAAGTAAATAGTGGGACCAAAAGTAAACAGTGGGACCAAAAGTACATGAAATGCCAGAGGGTCCATAGGCATGTGATGCTTTTCTGCAAAGCTCAAATGCATTCCAGACAAGCACTGTGATAATTCTTGATGATAGCATAGTCTTCCCAGCTTTGCTATGCTAATGTTGACGGCTGTCCCGTTTCACTTAAGATGTAAATGAATAGAATTTACATTCTACTTCAGCAATTTGATACTGGAGTGTTCTTTGAAGTGTTTATTTATTTGATTTATATCTCCCCTTTATTTGTACAATTCAAGGTTGCATACATAATACTCCCACCTCCTGTTTTCCCCCTGTTTTCCCCGTAAAAACAATCCTATGAGGTGTGTTGGGCTGAGAGCAAGTATCTGGCCCAAAGTCACACTGCCATATTATGTGCATAAAGGAAGACTGGAACTCATTATTTCCTGGTCCAGCTCCTTAACCACTATTCCAAACTGACTGTCTCTTTTTAAAAAATGCTAGTGCTTTTATTGATGAAAAGTGATTTTCAGGTCAGCAGCAGAATACCCGGGTAATTAAAATATCATTGCACTGTTTTTGGAATTTGCTATTTTAAAAATGTATGTGTCATCCCATATTTTACAAAGACTATTTTTTTCCCTAAATAGTCTCTAAAAGGCTGTTGATAGCAAGGGAAGATATTTACTGTATTAGAAGCAGAATAGAAAAATCAGCCCATAGTCATTGTTTCCTGAAAGGAAATGGAGACTGAATTTGGTGTGGCATCACAGTGTGGTAGTCTACCATTGTTGATAAATAACTTTTTTGGTGAGGGAGAAAGGTAGTCTGCCCAGTGAAGTAATATGCTTGTGAATGAAAACACTTATGAATAAAGTATCATTGTCCAAGATAGATTATGATAATACTTAGTAAGCTTCCTAGTTTTTAGGTAACATTAAAGTATATTTTTCTTCTACTACCATACCATCATGAAAGGGACCCATTTGCCAGCTTATCTTCCTTTATGATACAGGACACCACTTTTCAACACTGCTTTTATTCTGCCTGCTTAGGATAACGGTGGAGCTGAGGCAAAAAAGTAATTGAACTTTTTTTTTTTTTAAAAAAAAGGCAGTGTTCAGAAACCACTGCAGGGACACTTGCAGTTCCCCAGGTCAGTTTTCTATTGTTTGACCTAAAATTACATTGTATAATACAATGCATATACATTACAATAACAAAACAACAAATCCTTAAAGACTTTTAGTGTAAAATCAGTAGACCAGTATGAAATCACCAGTGTTTAATTTATCTACAGAGAAATGGCTGTTTTCCATTTCTTAATGCTTGGGCAGTACCTGCTGAAAGTAAGCAGTCTCATAAATTTTCAGGTCCTGAAACCTGAAGGTTTTAAAGGTGACAACCAGCACCTTGAGTTCTCCTGGAAACACAGGGGTAGCCAGTGTAGCTCTCATGCCAAAGTGTGACATGGGCAGATTGACTAGTATCCATAACTGCTGGAGCATTCTGGACCAGCTGGAGTTTGCAGTTGGATTTGCTTTTCTACAGGAATGATGTCATTTTGACTACATCAGCAATTATCCTAACAGCCTAAACATCCTAAATACAAGAATACTTTGAATGTTCAACTTTTTTTTTCATATGCATATCCCAGTAATCCTTACAAAACTGAGTGGTTTTCAATTTGTGATGAAATCT
This sequence comes from Charina bottae, assembly GCA_023362775.1. NCBI lineage: Eukaryota > Metazoa > Chordata > Lepidosauria > Squamata > Charinaidae > Charina > Charina bottae. The sequence continues at coordinate 8,331,022 of JALMGJ010000012.1, forward strand.
GTTTTTTGTTTTGCTTTTTCCACTGTGGTCTTTTGGAAGTTGCTGAATGTCACAATTGGCAATGCTGGCAGAGGTTGCTGGCACCCCCGAGTTGTGTTCTGTTTCATAAATAATATTTCTCTTAGCTTCAGAGTCCATAGTTAAAAAGACAAACCTTTCATCTTAAAAGTGGATCAGTGGATAAAATTGTCTGGAATAAAACCAGTCCTTTTGTGGTCAGTAATTCTAATTGCTAATCTTTCTCAAGTGAAGTCACATGAAGCAGCCACCTTTATGAACTTGGTAAAGTCTGAAACTGGTCAGTTCGGAGAGTGGAGACCACCCAGGAACCCTGAGTTCCACAGTAGACAAAAGGCAGGATATAAAGGTAGTTAACTGATAAAGTGGTACACTAACTACCTTAGATGTCCTTGCCCTATTCAGTTGAAGAGCATTTCAGGTACTCAGACTGCTATTATTTTGGCTACTTTGGATCATCTAGCTAGCTCCAAGCAGCTGTGCTTCAGAATCAGCATGGTGTAATAGTAAGAATGTTGGACCGGGGTACTTGGTGGATAACTTCTGAGTAGTCACTATTTCTCAACCTGAATTATCTCACATGATTTTTGTAATGTAAAATGGAGTAGAAAGCACCATATATACAATCTCTTGAAGCTCTTGGAGAGGAGGGATATAAAGGAGGCCTGTGGTAATATACCCAACTCTATTCATGTACAAGCAGAAATTCAGTCCCTTACATCATCACCAACTTTTCAGCTCAAAATATAACTACCTGGTATGAAAGAATAAACAGTACAAAATACATGTCTGTATGTAACCAAAACTACATACGTTGGTTTAAAATTTAATGATGAATTTTTAAGGAAACTGCTTATTTCTGTACACACTTAACTGAATAGTAAGCTTCTTTCAGTCAGGCTTAATTCTGGCTATACTGCATAATAGTGTGCAGCCTAAATATCAGATTGAGGAAACTGAGCTGTTCACTAAATTTGTTTCCTGTTCTTTTCCTTAGCCATTTTGAGAGCTTTATTGCAAGACATCTACATTAGACATAAAAAATTATAAATTGTATTCAGCATACAGTATTATATTAATCCAGCACTAAATTGTTCTTTGCAGGAATAGTAATACCATCCATTTAACCTTTTTAGAAAGGAAGATGATTGTCACACTTCAATAATTCCTGAAGCTTGAATCAGCAAGTCAAAGGGAACCATCTTGCAATGTGCTTTTGAAATACTGATATCTAGTCAGAAATGATCTATAGCAGGCTGGTCCAACCCGCGGCCCACGGGCTGCATGCGGTCCTGAACAGCTAGTAATGCGGCCCCAAAAAATCGTAAACTTTTAACATTATTTTGCTATTTTTTTTCGTGACTCGATTGTGCAGTGCTCGAGCACGGACTGTGTAGGTAGAAACAACGGAACACTGTGTAGGGGAGGGGGCAGTGCAGTGCTAACGCTGCCACCACCCGCTACACACGTCAGCTTGTGGCGACTTGGTGTTATATTTCAACCTACCTACACGTGTTCTGTGATGACAGCTGTTTATTGTTGTTATTATTAAGTAGACATGTAAGTTTTCTTATTTGATTATTAAACTTTGCTTTGTTTATTTGCCTACCTAACAATTTATGATGGGCTTGTTGTGTTACTTCTTAAAAAAAAATTAATTCCTAAATAAATTTATTCCAACATAGCTGCAATGTCGTTTCAACAGACAACAGAACCCAAAAAAGAATGAAAAATCACAGATGAAGGAAGAGTATTCAATGAAAAATGGACAGATGAGTAGTTTTTTGTCGAGACAAATACTAAGGCACTATGCTTAATTTGTAGGGGAAATGTGTCAGTTTTCAAAGACTACAATTTGAAAAGGCATTATACGGAAAAACATGCTGCCAAATTCGAAGCGTATCAAGGAATTTGTCGTAAAGACAAAGTAGCGGAACTGAAAAAAAGTGTCATCTCAACAATTTTTTTTAAAGTCACAACTCTAAAGGACTCTGTTATAAAAGCTAGTTATTTGGTAGCAAATCTGATTGCAAAAAAATCAAAACCATTTACCGATGGTGAGTTTATTAAGCAATGTATGGAAAGTGTGGCAGATATAATTTGTCCTGATAAAAAAAGCGATTTTTCTAAAATAAGTTTGTCTCATCAGACTATAGCCAGGCGAACTGAAGAAATAGGAAAATCTATCGGAAGAGGTTTGAAGAGTAAAGCTGCTAATTTCAAATTTTATGCTCTGACAATGGATGAAAGTACTGATGCTACAGATACGGCTCAACTTGCCATTTTTATTAGAGGTATTGAAAACGAATATAATGTCACTGAAGAAATGGCTTCTTTGGTGCTATTAAAAGACACAACTAAATCTCTTGATTTGTATGAAGCAGTAAAAATGACATTAAAGCGATTTTTTTTAACCATTGTCAACATATCTGGTGTATCTGCGCTATGGACTTTGAAGAAGCACGAGTACAGGGCGAAAAGGAGAAAAGAGCTAAAAGGAAGGCACGTCAGGCAAACCCTCATCATGACCGTCTCCCACCCGGAAACCTATGCCCTCATTGCAGGAGGTTGTGTGGATCCAGAATTGGCCTTTATAGCCACTTACGGATTCACCGTTAAAATTTTACCTTTGGAAGACAATCTTACTCGGCTACGAGTGATCGCCAATGACATGATCTACTGATGGCGCCCCAGCGATGCTTGGTAAAAGTGAGGGACTTACAAAATTGATAGAAGACGATGCAAGTGCCGCCGGCAACTCACGTTTGATGAAGTATCACTGCATTCTACATCAAGAAAATTTATGCACAAAAGCTTTAAAAATGGATAATGTCATGCAGATTGTCATCAAAGCAGTGAATTTCATAAGGGCCAAGGGATTGAATCATCGCCAATTCCAGGAGTTCCTTAAAAGTATGTTTGCTGATGATGGGGACATCATTTACTTTTCTCAAGTCAGGTGGCTAAGTCGGGGTAAAATGCTGAAAAGATTTTATGATTTGCGAAATGAAATCAAGTCGTTTATGGAATCAAAAAGAAAATTTGTGCCAGAACTTGAAGATGAAAAATGGCTCACAGATTTAGCATTTTGGGTGGATTTGACTGCCCATGTTTAAATGAGTTAAACATGCATCTTCAAGGTGAAAACCAAGTTATCACTGCAATGTTTCAAATCATAACAGCATTTGAAATGAAACAAAGTATGGCAAGCTCAAGTTATGGAAAATAATTTTATACATTTTGATACGTTGGCTAAACACAGTCCTGTGAACAGCGAGAAATATGCAGCCTTGCTTTTCAGTTTGATACAGGAATTTGAGAACAGGTTTCAAGATTTCCAGAAAAATCAGTATTTTGGTATATTTTCGACTCTGTTTTCAGTCGACATAACTACATTACCTCCGAATTTTCAAATGGAATGCATAGAGTTGCAATCAGACATTCAACTCAAAGAAAAAGTTGATCATGTCTCTCTACTGGACTTTTATAAGACCTATCTTCCCAGAGAAAAATATCCCTCGCTTCACAATCACGCCTTATTCATGACATCGCTTTTTGGCAGCATATACATTTGTGAGCAACTATTTTCAAGGATGAAGCACACGAAGAGTAAAATTAGAATTAAAATTTCTGACGAGCACCTTGAGAACTCACTGAGAATTGCAACCACTTTCATCGAACCAGACATTGATGCATTAGTTTGACAAAAACAAAGTCAAGTATCCCACTAGTTTTATGTTGCCCTTTTTTTAAATTTTATAATAAAAAATACAAAAGAATAAATGAAGTTTTATTACTTATATACATTAACTATATTATATATTTTATGTGTGGTGCAAGACAAAATTCCTCTTCACCCAGGGAAGCCAAAAGGTTGGACACCCATGATCTATAGGCTTTTGCAATGGCATGCTTTACTGAGTTTGTTTTTTGTGTTGGTTCTGTTACCTAGCACTCTATGAAGCAGTGGCTAAAAACAAGTGACAATTTACAAATTAGAGGGGTAACAGGGTGGGTGGGAATACAGAACTTTGACAGCGCATTCAGTTTTAAATTGCCTCCCAGACAAAAATGTTTTTCATATTAAAATACATTTAGTTTTAGTTTTAGTTTTAGTTTTTTAGTTTTAGTTTTAGTTTTAGATCTATCTATCTATCTATCTATCATCTATCAAATTTTGCCACCACCCATCTCCCTCCAAAAGAGGGACTCTGGGCGCTTTACAATAAAACAAAAAACATTAAATACAATAAAACCACAATACACAAAATATAAATATAAATACAAACTATACATATAAAATAGAGTCTGGATGGGAATAAAAAGTTCTAAATCAGTTTACCAGCCAATTTAAGCAAAATGCTATTGATCCCAGGACAAACTAAGCAGGTCTAACTCTGGATTTGTATGGGGATAGGAGGCGATCAGTTGGAATTGTGTATAAAGGTAAAGGTACCCCCCGCACATTTGTGCAGTCGTGTCCGACTCTAGGGGCCGGTGCTCATCTCCGTTTGTTAGCCAAAGAGCCAGCGTTGTCCGAAGACGCTTCCACGGTCATGTGGCTGCATGACGCACGTGGTACGCTGTTACCTACCCACCGAAGTGGTACCTATTAATCTACTTGCATTTGCATGCTTTCGAATTGCTAGGTTGGCAAGAGCTGGAGCTAGTGCAGGAGCTCACTCTGCACGCAGGGCTAGGGATTCGAACCTCCGAACTTGCGATCTTCTGATCAACAAGCCTGGTGTCTTACCCGCTGAGCCACCACGCCCCCTTGGAATTGTGTATAGTGCTGTGATTTATTCCCCATAAGGTGTTTCAGAGTGTGTGGGAGCAGGAAAGTAGAATCCATTAGTGCTGTATTTGTGCTCCTGCATCTTTTGGAGATTGAATCTAAAGTCTGCCCTGTCCTACTACCTATGAACCCTATATAAGTAACTTTAATCCCATGGTGGAAGAAAGGTTGGATAGGAATGTAATTAATAACTAAAATAAGATCACAAATTACCATTTTAACTATAAGTACCACAATGCCGTAATAAGGGGGCGTGGTGGCTCAGCAGGTAAGATGCCAGGCTTGTCGATCGGAAGAGCGCAAGTTCGGAGGTTCGAATCCCTAGCCCCGCGTGATGGAGTGAGCTCCCACACTCGCCCCAGCTCTTGCCAACCTAGCAATTCGAAAGCATGCAAATGCAAGTAAATTATAGTACCACTTTGGTGGGTAGGTAACAGCGTTCTGCGTGTCATGCCGGCCACATGACCGCGGAAGCGTCTTCGGACAACGCTCGCTCTTTGGCTAACAAACAGAAATGAGCACCGGCCTCTAGAGTCTGACAAGACTGGACAAATGTGCGGGGGGAACCTTTACCTTTACCACAATGCCAAGTTAACATTTGCTTTTTTTGTGTGTATGTACATTGTTTGTTGTCCAGCTGATCATCAGAACAAAAGTTTAGTATTACCAAAATGTCTTCAACCTCACATACATGCAAACTTGCACTTATACCAAACAACTAATGTCATGAAACTAAGATCTTCGACAGAGTTATGGAATGCACATTGCACATGTTGTACTAGATAGTGACTCTGTTATTACATAACATAAATGTGAGGTGTTTTGTTTTTTTACCATAGTTTGTTGAACAAGCCAAAGTCAGACATGCAGACTAACAAAATATTTATGGCTTATTTGGCCAGTTCCTGATTTATTTTCCTTCCATTTCTTTGGTCACTGACAGGATGACCAATACATATGAAAATTAACTCAAGAACATAAATAATACACTAAGCTGCAAATATTTACAAAAAGGAAAGGTCACCTAACCAGCTGCTCATGGTAGTAGTATGGAAGACCAAGAAAATATAAGCGGTTTGACAAATAAGAATAAGGGTAATGGTGAGTAGTTGGAGGTCTAAACATACAAGAGAAAATTTAAATTTCATGGTTATACTTGTGGTTGTGCAAAGGGACCAATGAATAGGTTCAAAGGGTTATAAGGAAACACAGAGAGATCTAGTGTGACTGTATTGATGCATTTCAGAGGAATTTCAGTTGAAAAGACCATTTCCTTGTTCAGTTATTTGGAAATTCACAGAGGGCTGTCTTCTTCTAGTTCTTCAGGTTTGGGGGATAATTTAATTATTCCTAGAGTAGAGGAAAATCTAGGCTAGAGGTTCACTATGTTACCAATTAGGAACATGCTATAAAAGCAGTGATGGGAAACTAATAATAAAAATGGCAAATATGGAACTGGGGGGAAGAGCAATGAAACGGTCCCCCTCCTGAAATCTTAAATAACACAAAATAAAATAATGATCATGGAGAAATGGCAAGGGAGTAAGTCGACTAATCCAATAAAGTAGTGTGCAGTTCATTACTGAGCAAAGCTGTGTAGGTTCTTAGCTTAACCATCAGAGGGGCATACCACTGAGCCAAAAGCCAGCACTTGACAATGGTCTTCCTCTCAGTCCATCAATTTCTGCTAATATCAATACACAGAAAGATCCACAGCTGCAAGACCTCCAAAGCAATATCTAGGTCATAGCTTTCCAAACTGTGTCGCGACAAAACCCGGTGGCAGTGCGACATCAGCGCTTCCGGGTTTTAGCCCAAAACACGAGGCCGCCGCCACTGTGCGCGCCCTCGCACCACCACCACCGTCGGTGTGTCGCCAATGGCGGGAGTTTGGAAAGCACTGATCTAGGTAAATAAGATGGTATAGACAAAGAACAAAACTCGTGACTTTGCAACATGGGTTTGCTTCTGGGGCTCAGTACAGCTAGAAATATAAGTGGGCAGTAGGCCAGGTAGGCTCCATAATTATTTAACTGCTTAATTTTATTCCATTTTGCTGTATGTTAAACCTTCATAGGCTACCTTGAAAGCATTTTGACACAAATATAAATGCTTGAATTTTTTAAAAATAAAAAATGAGTGCTTAAATCTCTTAGAAATCATTGCTGACTCCCATGAGAAACAAAATTGTTGCAATACTTTGGAATACATTTTGTGAGTTCTGTTTATCCATTCCTCGCCAGTCCCTTTCCTCCTATTACCCTTCTTCTGATTTAATTATGTTATAAATTACATGTAGCATTAATTAAGTGCAGTACTGCATACCGAACACTTAGTTACTCCAGTCCAGACAATGATCTAGGCTAAGTAGCATATTCATTTTTAAGAAGTTCAGTACATATGTTATGGTGCACTTTGAAATACAAATCAAGGGTGCTTTTAAAATTATACATTAAAGATATATCCCAGCATTTCTGCTGTTCATTATTCAGCCACTCCATCAGTTAAAAAAAATACTGTGATAATTTTTTCTGAGGTATATATTTGATAGATGCGCTCATCAGATTTACAAGATTTACATGTTTAATCAAAAAGAAATCTTGCTAACTTTAATGGAATTTATTCCCATATATTTCATGGCTGCAGTCTGAAAGATAGATAGATAGATAGATAGATAGATAGATAGATAGATAGATAGATAGATATAGGATTAGGCCTTATTGAAAAAAATGGACTTTACTTCTGAGTAAGCATAAATAGTTTAGAGGAGTCCCCAAAAGACAAGCTAGTAGAATTAAAACTTAAACTTTTGCTGGATAAAAGGTAATATCTCCTTAATTATTTTTAAAAATACTAATGTTATATTAATAAATATATCCTTGAAAGCAGAAACAATATATGACATTCTGAATATTTGCCTAAAATGAGGGTTGCTTCAGAATGTTTAAAATGATACTTTCCCACATATAAGAGCATTTTTGGTGCTCGTGAATGCAGAGGAGTTAGTGCAAATGTTGCTGTTTGGAAAGAAATTCTATTTGACTATGATGCCCTTTGGCTTGGTGGGGGCAGCGGCAAAGGGACTTGGGCAGATAATGGTCTGTATATATCTCAGGCATTAAAAGAGTTAGGAAAATCATCCATTTAAAGGAGGAGACATCAAATTCTCTACTTAAATGTTTCCCATTGAAATCAATGGGACATTGGCACCTGGGTCTGAATGCAGTGAGACATTTGCATCTGAATTAAATAAGAACTTTGTACCAGATTTCTGGAGATAACCGTTTTAAGTTCTCTGCTGTTTCTGGTGCATCAGAGAGAAGCTTTCAGGTCATTCTTAAATACTTTTTATATGAGTTCCATTGCTCCTTAGAAGAATGAGCTATAAAGTAAGTTTAAAGCTCATTCTTGCCCTTTCCACAGTAGTGGCATTGTTGCTTATCTGTCTACATATTTTATAAATTGCATTTGAAGCTGTAAGCATTCTCCCTTCAAGGCCTAATGACACTCATTCCACATATATTACTTCATCATTTGTTTTTGTTCACATGCTTTATTGCTTAAGTACGAACTCTATCAGCAACTCTCAGTCTTGACCCTAAATGCCCTGGCCTTAGGAAGTTACTCTTCACATTTCTGGTTTCCTATGTTTTTAAACTTAACTAACCTCATCCTGTCTTTCCATTTATTTGTGTTAGTTTGACATCCTCTTGGTGAAGTATGCTTGCAGTGACTTGTATTGTAGTGTTAATTTCTATTTTGTGTAATGGAGTAATAGTTCATTAATAAAATTACTTCTATAGAATACCACAAATAGATCTGAAGGGGTTTTGGATAAAACTTTTATTTTAAAAAAAACTTATATAACAGACTTTTGCATATAGACAATGGGGCCAGGCTTCAACTTTAACCTCTATATCAACTGTATTCCAGAAGCCATCTGTTTATCTTCTTCTACAGCAGTGGAATACTATCGGACCTTATGGAGAAAGGAACGCTTGTGGAGGCAAAATTTATACATGCCCTTGATACTTATTAACTGAATTCAAAGGGCATTGAAGTCCTCATTCAAACATTGGCCAGACGTAGACCTGCTTAATTTGAACATGATTGCAATCTCACTGTGTTTAGGCTTTGTGTTGGGCCTCTTCATTTTTGCATATCTTAAAACATTTATTTGTTTATTCATTACATTTGTATACTGTGAGATCTGCAAAGAAGTCTTGATGGTTTACAATCAACGATTAAAACATCCATGATACAAAAAGTAGAATTAAAACATCTATAGGAGGTAAAACTTCAGTTAAATTTGAACATAATCCTTGATTCTGACAGAGCCATTTATAGTGGCAATGTGGAAGACCATTGTATTTCGAGGAGTTTAAGTGACATATTTTGATTTCTCCTTCATATTAAGAACATTATAGAAGTTTAGAGTTCATTCTGAGCTATGCTTAACCTTCTTATTCACTTTTACTTAGACGTGGGGGGGGGGGATAAGAGAAAACCCCAAGATAGTTTAGGTTAGCACTAGCTTATTCTCAGACTTGGATTATGTCATAAACAGGTGCCCCAAACCCTGGGAACTATCTAGTAAAGGTCAGATCCTGCAATTTTGGTACCATGGAAACAGGGTCACCAGGTTTTAGTGCCAGACTTTGATAAAAACCTTAGGATTGCCTCTTGAGTTTGGAGCTTGGCCACAGACCCTGGTACCGCTGTCATTTACTGGAGCTCCTGACAGCTGAAGTGAGATTTCTTATCATCTGGCTCATCTGGCTTGGTATGCCTTCTTGTGTTTCTGTTTAATTTGCCTGCCACAGTTAAACAATAAAGCTTCAAGTCTCCTTACTTACTGGTGTGATCATTGTTTCTGGATCTAAAAGGACCAGTTGTCTGGGCACCTGATCACTGCCTTGACACTTGGCAAAACACCATTCTATCCAATCCAAACAATAGCACATAGTAAGTAGTAGTAATATTCATCCATGACAAACTTAATTATTAAATGCCTCTGGAAGGGCTCCGTCTTTACCATCTTCTGGAAGGATATTAAATAAGAAGGCTACTCTGATTTCTAAGGCAAGATTGCTCCAGAGAGCCAGGGCCATAAACTTGGATGGATGGATGGATGGATGGATGGATGGATGGATGGATGGACGGACGGACGGACAGACAGCCCTGTTAAATCCCCAAATCATAACCAAGGTCCTATTTAGACAAAATCCTTCAGTTTTAATTTTCAATGTTTATATTATCCTGGGATGGTGGTGGTGGTGTGTGTGTGTGTGTGCTTTTCTATATTATTGATGAATGTATTTTATCATTGTATTGTTTTTAGCATTTTAATTTAAAGAACTTTGTTTGCAGGATGGATTAGAAAATATAAGAAATAAATAAAATAGCCAGTGAAGCTGGCTTGATGTTGTCTGTTCATTTGGAGACAAAAAAAAAAAAAAAGGTAAAGGTTCCCCCCGCACATTTGTGCAGTCGTGTCCGACTCTAGGGGCCGGTGCTCATCTTAGTTTGTTAGCCAAAGAGCCATCGTTGTCCAAAGACACTTCCGTGGTCATGTGGCCAGCATGACGCACACGGAACACTGTTACCTTCCCACCAAAGTGGTACCTATTAATCTACTTGCATTTGAATGCTTTCGAATTGCTAGGTTGGCAAGAGCTGGGGCGAGTGCGGGAGCTCACTCCGTCACGTGAGGCTAAGGATTCGAACCTCCGAACTTGTGATCTTCTGATTGTCAAGCTTGGCGTCTTACCCACTGAGCCACCACACCCCTCATTTGGAGACTGGCACATGCTAAATTACCTCATCCTTTCATTAAAGAGAGAGAAAAAATGCTGATTAAATTGTGGATTTTTTTACTCTAACCTAAACTTCCACAATTTATTGGCCTTCAAATGGGTTGGACTTAAATTTTTATAAATCCAGTTTTTGGTTTTGTTGACTGGATTGTGGAAGTTGAAATCCAACAGATCTGAGGAAAGTTACTCTGTACCTTCCTTCCCTCCCTCTCCCCGTTTCTGTGTGTAAGAACGCTTGGATCAATTGAGAGATTTTCTTGGTTTTTAATTCTGATTTGCCATTTAAACTGCAAATATGCACGGTTGCTCTGCAACCAAACTTTGCTTCTTCGAAGCGAACTTTATTGAAATGAACATTTGAAAATCAGCTTGAAATCCAGTGGGGGATTTATAATCAATTTAGATTGAAATATTACTCTTATAAAATGCGCACTATAATTGTGTGACAACTTCGTTGTGGTTGAAGAAAATCGCCAAAGAAATTCAACTCTAAAAGCAAATGATAGACAAATATAATATTATGAGGTATGGCCCTCTTGTGGCATCACTTGGATTGCTTTTTCCTTCTAGCAATGTTTTGAAATGGCATGATATGCATTTGAGCCAGGGCAACCGCATTAGCAATAATGGGCTGAATTCATTTCCTGCTCTTGTTTATGCAGTCCTTTTTATTCCTCCTCTATTTTTTAAAACTAACATTATTTAATTTTTTTTTGTGTTACAATCTATCTTTAGGACTTCTTTTAACAAATTCAATTTTGGATAGGTTTCTTAAATGCATTACATTTCCTTGATATATATGAACTCTTGGTTGTATGTGTGCATTATTTATTCCTTATGGTGAATGAATGCTCAGAGGGTGAATTTGGCCTGCAGGTTGCACACACTTTCATTTACTTTGTGGTATCAGTGAATGCCCTACTACCTTCTCTTGTGGTTTATGGTATTTTAATTTTTGCCCTGCCCTCATTTGGTTCTAAAACAGCTCTTGTAAAAGGAGGGTGAACTAAAGACACTTGGATACACATTCTGCAGGGCACAGACCCCACCTGTAAACTCAAGCCTGCTTTTGCATCCACATATTGGCAATGGTAAGCATTCCTCTGAAGGCTGCATAGAAAGGAATTACTCATTTCACATACCAACATAGGAGTTTATCCCACATACCCACACACAAGGAGGACCATGGTTTTGCTATCACATGACAATATCCCTTCATTGTTTACTTCTTCTGTGTTTTCTAGAGTAATCTTTCTAAGCAGACACAGATTGCTCTTGAGAAGAAAGTTAGAGAACTGTTTTTTTACCATATTCATAAGATCTGAGAAATGTATAAGGAGTATATAGTTCTTCCTGTTTAAGATCAAGTCCATGCTTCTGTATGCTCATCATTTGAAATACAATCTTAGCAAAATAGGTACAGGAGAGAAAAGTTTGTCAAGGCTATATGTAGCTTCATCCAGATTAGAGCTGGAGTGTGGGTCCTTTAACATGACTTTACTTAGCTTAGTTACTGGAGTTGAAGGGAAAGTTTGAAATCAAGACATCTTGTTTTCCTAACCACCTATTCTGATGCCAAATTAATCCAGAGGCTTCAATTTGCTAGTCCCCTCTTTTCCATGTCTGAATATAGTTTTAAGACTATGTAAGTAAACCCCTTGTTCTTACTCAGTCCAGCAAATTCAAGCTGCAGCCATAGTTCAAATGTAGATTTTGGTTTATGTGCTTTCACTTTCACTTTCACTTTTTCTTGCTTACAAGAAACCAACAAAATTGGCTAAGTGGATATCAGAAGCAACATTAGAAACTGCAGTAAAAAGAAGAAAGGCAAAAGCTGTTGGTGATAGGGAAGAAGTACGAAGATTAAATGCAAAGTTTCAGAGAGAAGCAAGGATAGGCAAAGAAGAATTTTGGGCTGAGCAATGCAGGAAACTGGAGGAAGCAGCCCAGAAAGGACGTATAAGAGAGTGTTTTGCTTATGTGAAGAAGGTCAGAGCTCCTTCTATGGCAAGAACGGTAACAGTCAGTTGACATGATGGACAGGAATTACATGACCAACAAGCAATCAGAGAAAGGTGGCGGGAATATACAGAGCAACTTTACACAAATGAAAATCAAAACCAAGCCACAGGAGAAGAAGAACTGCCAGAGCTGGAACCTGATATCTTGGAGGAGAAAGTAGAATGGGCACTCAATCAGATGTCAAACCACAAAGCCCCTGGAGTTGATGGAATACCAGCAGAGCTACTGAGACCACTGCCAACAGAAGCATTTTTTTTTCCAAATTTTATTAAGGTTTTAAAAATACATAGTTAAAAGTCAGAAATGAAACAGAAATACAAATACAAATTAAAGAAAGAAGAGAAAAAGTGTAGAAAAGTAAAGAAAAGAAAGAGAAAAAAGAGCATAGAAATTGGTTAACTTCCGATCTATCTCTGGTCATAAGAATAAAAAGTTACCTTACATGCTAGCTTTTTATATAACATTCATAAACATTTCCTGTCTAATATATTCTATTTATATATATTTTAATCTTCAAAACCCCATGTAAGCTTTGCCCCTCCTGCTTTTTGTAAATAGTCCATCAGTGGTTTCCACACTTTAAGATAGTAACAATTTGAGTTTTATTTTAATAAACATGTCAATTTGTCGTTCTCTGCCATATCCATCAGTTTTATCATACAGTCTTGTATTGTTGGTAAAATATGGTTTTTCCAATTTTGTGCATATAGAAGTCTTGTTGCTGTGATCATATACTGTATAATTCTAGTAAATTGTTTTCCTATCTGTTCTTCTAATATTCCCAATAAAAATAATTCCGGTTTAAATGGAACTCGAATTTGTAATATATTTAGCATCAGTGACTGTATTTGAGTCCAATATTTCTTTGCCACCTTGCCAACAAAAGTATTGACAGCATTATGTCAAAGTGTATGGAAGACTGGTCAATGGCCAAAAGAGTGGAAAAGGTCAGTATTTGTTCCAATACCGAAAAAAGGTGACACGAAAGTCTGTTCAAACTATCACACCATCGCCTTAATACCACATGTGAGTAAAATTCTCTGGAAGATCATCCAACAACACATGAACTCAACCATCAAAAGAGAGTTACCAGATGTACAAGCTGGATTCCGAAAAAAGAAGAAGAACGCGTGATCACATCGCCAACCTTCAATGGATGATGGAAAAGGCAAGGGAATTCCAAAAAGACCTCTACATGTGCTTCATTGATTATGCAAAAGCTTTCGATTGTGTTGATCATGACAAGCTCAGGAACTGCTTGAAAGAAATGGGAATATCATCACACCTCATCCAACTGATACGATCTCTACTTTGATCAAGAAGCAACTAAGGACAGCATATGGAGACACAGAATGGTTCAAAATTGGAAAAGGCACTCGTCAGGGTTGTATTCTATCACCTTCATTATTCAACATGTATGCAGAAGTGGTTATGAGAAAGGCACATCTGGAAGAATCTACTATTGGGGTAAAAATTGGTGGTAGGAACATCAACAACCTTCGTTATGCAGATGATACAACACTGCTGGCAGAAAGTAAAAAAGATCTAGAACGGCTAATCCTAATAGTCAAAGATGAAAGTGAAAAACTTGGATTGTGCCTTAACACCAAAACAAAAACAAAAAACAAAGATAATGACAATGGCAGAGAATGTGCAAGTCAGTGTTAAGATCAACAACGAGGTAATTGAAGCAGTGAAGGAGTTTAACTTCTTTGGCTCTAAAATTTATCAAAAGTGTGACTGCAACCCGGAGATGTATAGTGCTTAGAAGAACAGCAATGACCAGCATAAATAACATCTGGAAGAATAAAGATATCAGCCTCCCAACCAAATGCAGACTAGTTAATACAATAATATTTCCAATAGCTACGTATGGTTGTGAAACTTGGACTTTGAGGAAGGCAGATAGGAGAAAGATAGATGCATTTGAATTGTGCTGGAGACGACGACTATGCACCTCATGGACAGCAAAGATTACCAACAAGGAAGTCCTAGACAGAGTCAAACCAAAAATATCCCTGGAAGCCAAGATCACCAAACAAAAACTGTCATGCTTCGGTCATGTTATGCGAGCCGACTCACTCGAAAAGACAATTATGCTGGGACTGATCAGTGGTAAAAGAAGAAGGGTCCCTAGGACTCACTGGCTTGACACCACCAGAAGGGACACTGGAATGACTTTGAGGGAACTAAAGGAAGCTGTAAGAGATAGAAAGGCATGGAAAGCATTGATCCACATGGAAAGCATTGATCCACAAAGTGACCGAGTGTCGGACACGACTGAACGGATAGACAGAACAGAACAGAGCTTTCACTTTTTTCCTCCTTAGTGCATGCAGTAAAGAGTTTGGAGGGTCTCACTTTTGCTTTAGAAATAACAGTTACTTCTCTCAATGTATTCTGTTCTGGCTTTTGTTAGATGAAATAAACTGATCTGGTTATTAATTAACAACAGATGGAATCACACATCTTCCAAGTTCAGAGTTACTGGAGAACTATGCTTTCTTTAAAACATATTTAAAAAGAAGATAATATGACCTGTTGGATAAAAGTTCATTCCCTATCCTTCAGATCTCTTAACAGCATTAAAAACAACAAATAGGTTGGTGGCATATAAAGACTAAGCAGTTGATAATTACATACACTCTTGTGGATTATGGAATCTTTTAGCAAATGTTTGTTGTTTATTCGTTCAGTCGCATCCGACTCTTCGTGACTTCATGGACCAGCCCACGCCAGAGCTTCCTGTCGGCCGTCACCATCCCCAGCTCCCCCATGGTTGAGTCCGTCACCTCCAGAATATTTAGCAAATGTAGATTTATGTTATTTTTAGTGCAAAAGACAAATACTGTAACTCATTTGGAATTAAACATTTAGAATTTATTAAATCAAAATATTGAGTTCTTATAGTTTTAGAGTTTGTAATGTTACATTTCTATTGTGTGCACTGTTGAGTGAAGCGTACAAATGCCTTTTGTAGGAGTATTTTTAAGCAATACTTAACAATAAGTCTTAGAAAGAATAATCGAAACAAAGTATCTCTGCATTTCTTAAGTAATCTGAAATACCTGTTTTTGGAATCGGGAAGAAACCATTTCTTAAGTTAACTAAAACAATTCAATTTGCAAAAAGTAAATATTTCAGCATAATTCAAAAATTGAATCATATTAGGCTTTTTGGCTACATGGTTTACTAACAATGGCTGCATTTTGATTACAGTAACCAGGACCAGAGTTTTACTAAGTTTCAAACCTTTAAAAGTTACCCAAGCAGATAAATACGCCCATCTCCATGTAAAGGAGGAGATGGGCTTATTTATCTGCTTGGGTAACTTTTAAAAGCTTGTGCAAAAGCCTACTTCGAACATCCAATCTATTGTATTTATAAGGAATGGAAGAAATATATGTTTTAACAAAATGTTTTATTGTATCCATTAATATTCAGTGTAAAGTAAGGATTATTGATACTTTTAAACTTTTCAAGAAGCCCTATCCTCATTTTTTGCAAGATGTTGAAATGCGGAGCTCTGAAGAAATGAAGCATCTTAGTAAGCAATATGCAGTTTAACAATCTGCTTAGAATAGGCTACTATCACTAGAGGGCAGTAAGTGCAAAAGAATGAAATGGTATGGTACCGATAACTAAGATATTCCAGACACTGGTATCTCATTGAAGGTGTTGAGTTAAGGTTAAGCAGTATTAGTGAAGTAACATTATTCATACAATTAAGGATTTCCAGGGCAATATATATATCACAATTTGAATTTGATGAATCAGCTATTCTTTTCTTTTTATACCCAGGTTTATAATGTTGATTCATTGGTTTCAGATGTAGAGATTACATTTTTTAAAAAATAAAAATAAATCATCTAGAGGTTACTTAAGATATAGGTTGGAGACTACCAACTTACAACCGTGTTGGACAGTGTTGGAACAGAGACTTAAATTTGATCCTCTCTCAGTACTAGCTTCAAAATTACTCGTAAATCTTTCTTTTAGAGTTTGGCTTGGCACATTAACAGCATCTGAAATTGCTAAACTATTAGTATGATTGGGGAAAGTTTTGAATGTTCCCAAATCTACGGTTAATATTGATGTACATTTGAAAAATAAGCTACTACTAAGCTAGATACGGGAAATCTGTAAGTAACTTGGATCAAAGAGTTGAACTATTTTGTTTTACAAACAATGTGCTAGAGTTTTAGAGAATATTAAATTAATATCGGACAATCTTAAAATGCATTTATTGGATATTCCCGAGGACATCTGAAAAGAACGATTAAGCTATAATTTTATACAGAATTAGTTGGGAGTAAATCCCATTGAATGTATTTACTTCTGAATAAACATTTTTGTTGTTTATTCGTTCAGTCGTTTCCGACTCTTCGTGACCTCATGGACCAGCCCACGCCAGAGCCTCCTGTCGGCCATCACCATCCCCAGCTCCCCCATGGTTGAGTCCGTCACCTCCAGAATATCATCCATCCATCTTGCCCTTGGTCGGCCCCTCTTCCTTTTGCCTTCCACTTTCCCTAGCATCAGCTTCTTCTCCAGGGTATCCTGTCTTCTCATTATGTGGCCAAAGTACTTCAGTTTTGCCTTTAATATCATTCCCTCAAGTGAGCAGTCTGGCTTTATTTCCTGGAGTATGGACTGGTTTGATCTTCTTGCAGTCCAAGGCACTCTCAGAATTTTCCTCCAACACCACAGTTCAAAAGCATCTATCTTCCTTCGCTCAGCCTTCCTTATGGTCCAGCTCTCACAGCCATAGGTTACTACGGGGAATACCATTGCTTTAACTATGCGGACCTTTGTCAGTGTGATGTCTCTGCTCTTAACTATTTTATCAAGATTTGCCATTGCTCTCCTCCCAAGAAGTAGACGTCTTCTGATTTCCTGGCTGCAGTCAGCATCTGCAGTAATCTTCGCGCCTAGAAATACAAAGTCTGTCACTGCCTCCACTTTTTCTCCCTCTATTTGCCAGTGATCAATCAAGCTGGTTGCCATAATCTTGGTTTTTTTGAGGTTTAACTGCAACCCAGCTTTTGCACTTTCTTCTTTCACCTTCATCATAAGGCTCCTCAACTCCTCCTCGATTTCAGCCATCAAAGTGGCATCATCTGCATATCTGAGATTGTTAATGTTTCTTCCAGCGATTTTAACTCCAGCCTTGGATTCCTCAAGCCCAGCACGTCTCATGATGTGTTCTGCGTACAGGTTGAATAGGTAGGGTGAGAGTATACAACCCTGCCGTACTCCTTTCCCAATCTTAAACCAGTCCGTTGTTCCGTGCTCTGTTCTTACCGTTGCTACTTGGTCGTTATACAGATTCCTCAGGAGGCAGACAAGATGACTTGGTATCCCCATACCACCAAGAACTTGCCACAATTTGTTATGATCCACACAGTCAAAGGCTTTAGAATAGTTAATAAAACAAAAATAGATGTTTTTCTGAAACTCCCTGGCTTTCTCCATTATCCAGCGGATATTGGCAATTTGGTCTCTAGTTCCTCTGCCTTTTCTAAACCCAGCTTGTACATCTGGCAATTCTCGCTCCATGAATTGCTGGAGTCTACCTTGCAAGATCTTGAGCATTACCTTACTGGGATGTGAAATAAGTGCCACTGTTCGATAGTTTGAACATTCTTTAGTGCTTCCCTTTTTTGGTATGGGGATATAAGTTGATTTTTTTCCAATCTGATGGCCATTCTTGTGTTTTCCAAATTTGCTGGCATATGGCATGCATCACCTTGACAGCATCATCTTGCAAGATTTTAAACAGTTCAGCTGGGATACCGTCGTTTCCTGCTGCCTTGTTATTAGCAATGCTTCTTAAGGCCCATTCAACCTCACTCTTCAGGATGTCTGGCTCTAACTCACTGACCACACCGTCAAAGCTATCTCCAATATTATTATCCTTCCTATACAGATCTTCCGTATATTCTTGCCACCTTTTCTTGATCTCTTCTGCTTCTGTTAGGTCCTTACCATCTTTGTTTTTGATCATACCCATTTTTGCCTGGAATTTACCTCCGATGTTTCTAATTTTCTGGAAGAGGTCTCTTGTCCTTCCTATTCTATTGTCTTCTTCCACTTCCGCACATTGCTTGTTTAAAAATAATTCCTTATCTCTTCTGGCTAACCTCTGGAATTTTGCATTTAATTGGGCATATCTCCCCCTATCACTGTTGCCTTTTGCTTTCGTTCTTTCTTGGGCTACTTCCAGTGTCTCAGCAAACAGCCATCTTGCCTTCTTGGTTTTCTTTTTCTTTGGGACGTTTTTTGTTGTCGCCTCCTGAACAATGTTGCGAACTTCTGTCCATAGTTCTTCCGGGACCCTATCTACTAAATCTAGTCCCTTAAATCTATTCTTCACCTCCACTGCATATTCCTTAGGAATATTAGCGAGTTCATATCTAACTGATCTGTGGGTCTTCCCTATTCTCTTTAGTCTGATTCTAAATTTTGCAATAAGAAGTTCGTGATCTGAACTACAGTCAGCTCCAGGTCTTGTTTTTACCGACTGTATAGATGTCCGCCACCTTTGGCTGCAAAGGATGTAGTCAATCTGATTTCGGTGTCGACCATCTGGTGAAGTCCATGTATAAAGTCGTCTTTTAGGTTGTTGGAAGAGAGTGTTTGTTATGCACAGTGAGTTGTCTTGGCAAAATTCTATCAGCCTATGTCCTGCTTCATTTTGTTCTCCCAGACCATGTTTGCCTGTAATTCCAGGTGTCGTTTGACTTCCCACCTTAGCATTCCAGTCTCCTGTAATGAAAATAACATATCTTTTTGGTGTATTATCCAGTAGGTGCTGCAGATCCTCATAGAACTGATCTACTTCTGCTTCTTCAGCATCTGTGGTTGGGGCATATATTTGGATCACTGTGATGTTAAATGGCTTACCCTCAATTTGAATTGAGATCATTCTATCTTTTTTGGATTGTATCCAAGCACTGCTTTAGCCACTTTATTATTAATTATGAAGGCTACTCCATTTCTTCTGTGGTCCTCTTGTCCACAGTAGTAGATCTGGTGGTCATCTGATGTGAAGTGGCCCATTCCAGTCCATTTCAGTTCACTGACACCTAAAATGTCTATATTTAATCTTGACATCTCACCAATAACCACATCCAATTTGCCCTGGCTCATAGATCTTACATTCCAGGTTCCTATGGTGTGTTGATCTTCAGAACATCAGATTCGTCTTTCACCACCAGCACCGTCGGCCACTAGCCGTCCTTTCGGCTTTGAGCTAGCTGCGTCATCACATCTGGGGCTAGTTGAACTTATCCTCTGTTCCTCCCCAGTAGCATTTTGACCATCTTCCGACCTGGGAGTCCCATCTTCCGATGGTATACATATCTCTGGTTGTACTGATCCATTTAGTTTTCATGGCAAGAATACTGGGATGGGTTGCTGTTACCTTCCCCAGGGATGGTATTTAGTCTGACCTCTCTGCCACGACCTTCCCGTCTTGGGTGTCCCTTCACGGTTTAGCTCATGGTGTCATTGAGGTGCTCAAGCTCCAGCACCACGACAAGGTAATGATCTCTTTTGCTGGAGCTGAATAAACATAGTAGGGTTGTACTAAAGTAAATTTTAATTCACAATAGTATGAATTGAATTGCCTCATTCTACCTCAAGACTCCATTATATAACAAAGCAACATTAACATAAAGCTGTGTGGTTCTACTTTAAAAGACCATGTTTGTATCATATAGTTCAGATCTTTCCAAACTTTTCATGTTGGTGACACACTTTTTAGACATGCATCATTTTGCGACACACTCTTACAGCAGGGCACCATTTTGTGACACACTCTTACAGCAGGGCACAAGGCAGGCACTAGGACCTAGCAGGACCTGGAATCCTGGCAGGCCTCGGAGGCAGCAGGAGCCGCGACACACCCAGACACTGCAGCCGACACACTAATGTTTCGCGACACAGAGTTTGGAAAGCTATGATATAGTTCACTGAAAGAATTCTGTACCATGCAAAGAAAGTATGCAGGGTGCTAGCTAGGCTTAACAAACCTCATTTAAAAACAGACTAGGTATCCAAAGCAGCTAATAAGAAAAACAGCTACATAAGAAGAACAATCTTAATAACAACTAAGAAGAAATGAAAAAAACATTATAGAGCATGAACAACAGTGATGATCAAAAGTAGAAGTGACAGAACAAAAAAAAATTACTAAGCCAAAGAAAAAACAAACTCTTAGAACAAGTTTTCAGTTACTTCCATATGATGCTAAGAAGATGGAGCTAAATCTTACAGGCACAGGTATACTTAGGGCACCGATATGCTTGCAGATTCCTCCCTTTTACAGTCTTTTAATGAAAAAATTAAATGGAAAGCTGGAATTCTGCAAAGTACCAGCCTATAGTATGTTTACAAGAATGCATCTGGGCCCCATACGCTTCCCAGAACATCCCTCAAAAATAAAGAAGGTGGATGACTGCATGTGCTCTTTTTAGAAGTCTGCCTACCTATGCAGAAAACTGCAAAAGTGGGGAGGAGTGGAAGAGGACCTCTTAGGAGCTTAAGGATGTTGGGGAGCAAACTCACATGTTTCCCTTTTGGTAAATAATTTTGTTTAATTAGTTATACCCTCATGGATTAATACCAATCATTTTGTGAATAGACAACCCCACCACCACCAATCCATTCCTTGGCACCTATTTAGTGAGAGTACCTTTGACATGTCCTGAAAATTCAAAATGTGTCTACAAGCCAAAACATTTGCCTGTCCTTGACCTAAACAAGTCTGACGCAAAGCTATTTGCAACCTTAAAAGTAATGATCAGCATCTTCAGTTGCATCAAGCAGTTAGTGTTGATGATGCAGCATGTAAACAAATGGATACTCTCCTAAAATAGCCACGAAATGTGATGTTATAGAACAGGGGGAAATGTATGTTAGAAATTTTATTCTAGTGTATCAATCTAAAGTAAATTATTTTTAAAAAGCATGCAAAAATACGGAACCGCCATGTTTTCTCTAAAAAAAACTTGCACACTGAATAATCAGAAGTCTACTGCTATATTTACTGAACACTTGAGTAGACTGCAGTGTAGTAATATAGCGCTATACTGTATTACTGTATATAGCAATCCACCCACAATTATGTGTTAAATGCAATTGCTCATCTCATGCTTAAACACAAATTGCCAAGCACACTTTGGAGTGTGATAAATATTTCAGGTCTAATCAGGAGTAGAGTATCTAAACTCTCAACTTTTATCTGTACTGGGCCTCTCATTCCTTAGAAGTTACCTCAGTTCTTTCATTATATTCTTTCACAAGAAGATAATTATTTGTCAGTGCACAGTCTGCACCCAGACATAATCTGGCTGAGCCCTTGAATGTGTACAATCTGAAGGCTTTAGCTGTTGAAAGACCTATACTAATTTGCTCTGCAAAGGGTGTGTGTTATACCTTCCCTCTAGTATTAGAGAGGACAAGACATTAAAGAGCAAAAATAGAATGCTAAATATGTTACTCAGGTAATACTAAATAGGTAATGCTAGAGTAAAGGGTTTCCCATTTATTAATCTGAGAATATAAATTACCTAAGATTTCCCTGATCTACCTGAGACCTATACTGAACACCTGCTGAATCTGAATAGACTGCACGTTTAGAAATTGAGAGTCACTCTACTGTATAAAGACTTGTCAAGATAGAAGATACACACAGAGAGAGCAGGATTGTGCCCATTGGCCTCATCCACTGTGCTTATTTAGTGTATTTCTGACGAAGAAACCTTCGGATAGAAATATTTGTTGCGTGTAGGTTCCGTCTATGTGGTCATGAATCTGAACTTAAAACTTTGTGTGACTCAGAAAAGATAATAAACACCAAGCAGACGTCATCCATTTACTGAATGGTTATCTTTATTTACTTGACCTTGATTAAGGAAAAGCTTGTGCTAAAGACATTTTTCTAGTGGTTTCTAGCACTAAAATTAGTTAAGCAGTTGTAATGATTTCAGTAATTGCTGAACTGGGATAATTTTTTTTTAATGGGGTATATTTAGACTAGAGCCAGTCTGGTCTAGTGGTTAAGGCACCTGGGTAATGTTGTTCTAGTTTATTTTTCTTTTTTCGCCCTAACAGATTTCAGTTTGTTTTTCAATTGAATTGTACAGCTTATATGTTATATTAAAGGTGGACAAAATTCTGAAGTGATATATCTTGGTCTGATTTTTTTACATCTCAAAAATCTGGCATTTTAACAGGGGTGTGTATAGACGTTTTATATCCACTGTATGTTACTCTAAAAGTAGCTCTGCTTATTTCGTTGATGAATCAATCTCACATTTTTAAATGTTTGTCAAAGCACTTAACTATAAAACAAGAATGCTGTGATTTTAAGAGTTCTAACGTAAAATCATGTTGTGGACTTGGAGTAAGTCTGCAAAGTTTTACATACAGTGAAACTAAGATTTGAATAAACACATATACTGTAGTAGGTTCCTGGAACACAGTTATATAAAGAAGCTTCAAGATACGACTTCATACTATTTCACATCCTCAGAATATATGGTATTTTTTTAAAAAAGCATCTATATATATAGTTTTAATTTCAAAACCTACTGCTTTTAAAGCAATCATACTTTTAAATATAATTATGTTTATATATCATTACATTTGCAGACCAATACTCTGTTGGCTTGTGAATGTCTTAGTCTTTTCAGAAATACATTGCAACTACATTTTCAGTTAATGCAATGACGATTTCCCAGATTAGAAGCATACATGGCGAAGTGAAAACAGAAGACCCACTTCAGAATTGTGAATATTACATGTCAAGAAAAACTTACTTATTTCAGCAACCTGCTAAGTATATACTCAGTGGCAAATTTGGCTTTGATTCAGTATCATGGAATACCTCTTTGGAGAAGTGTGGAGGGACAACAGATCTCTGGTGGAAGCAATCCTTTGTTCACTGCTGCTTTTATCTTCTGATCCTAATCACTGATACAGATAAATGCTCCAAGGAGGAAGTGGTATCCACATGCAACCTTTGTTTAACAGATGCTGTAAGGAAGAACAGATTTTTCCTTCTCATCCATCTGGGTTTGACCCTCTGGTCACTGCTTTTCTGAAGGAGCCCCTCACCAACCTGTTGTTTGATCTTAGTTTCACAAGAGAAGAGTGGTACAACTGCTTTTGAAAGCCAGTGGGCTTGGTTGAGGCAAAGTTTATGTAAAATAACTCTATGAGCTTTGTTGTTGTTATGGTCCTTTGAGTCCTAGTCCCTACATGGACAGATCCACAGCTATATATACTTTTGAGTTCCCTACTGCTGCTTGACTTGAGATAGTATTAGCTCAGAGAACTTTGATTATTGTGTAGATTGGAACAGTAATAAATCATAGTAAATAAGTGGATAAAATAGTAACCACCAGCATTGAAACAATGATCATCCAACATCAACTTCGCTGGACCGGTCATGTTGTTCGAATGCCTGACCATCGTCTTCCAAAGCAGCTACTTTACTCCCAACTTAAGAATGGAAAACGGAATATTGGTGGATAGCAAAAGAGATCCAAAGACACTCTCAAAGCTAATTTAAAAAAAATGTAATATCAGCATTGAGAACTGGGAAGCCCTAACTCATGAGCGTTTCAATTGGAAATTTATTAAAGGCGCTATGGACTTTGAAGAAGCACGAGTACAGGGCGAAAGGGAGAAACGAGCTAAGAGGAAGGCACGTCAAGCAAACCCTCATCATGACCGTCTCCCACCCGGAAACCTATGCCCTCACTGTGGGAGGTTGTGCGGATCCAGAATTGGCCTTTATAGCCACTTACGGATTCACCGTTAAAATTTTACCTTTGGAAGACAATCTTACTCGGCTACGAGTGATCGCCAATGATGATGATGAAAATAGTAAGTAATAGATGGAACAGATTTTGACAAAAAGAGTAAGTCTTTAGAGCTATCATTTTCTCTATAACTATATTAGAATTTATAGTTCAATGTATCTGGAAGGCGCCATTTGAGGAAGGCTGGTATAGAGATTCAAGGAAAACAAGGGTCCCATTTATCAGGTTGAAACTGTTTAACACTTGGGGGGGGGGGTATTAGCTTCAAATTGTCATTATATTTAATGATTTATGATAAGTCATATTCTTATTTATTTATTTATTTTATTAAATTTTTATCACTGCCCATCTCCCCCCCTCCAAGGAGGGACTCTGGGTGGCAATCACTATCAGTGCTAAATATTTAGTCGTTTATCCTCTAAATCGGCGGTCCCCAACCTTTTTGGCACCAGGGACCAGTCATGGAGGACAATTTTTCCATGGACCGGGGGGGGGGGGCAGGGCTTGCAGGCGGGAGCCAATCGTGCACACCGGGGGGCGGGTTTTGCAGGTGGAAGCCAATTGCGCGCACCGGGGGGTGGGGTTTGCAGGCAGGAGCCCCACTGCCCACTTCCTAACAGGCGCGTCCCACAGGTTGGGGACCCCTGCTCTAAATAATGGCTATATACCTGGTCTTCTTTTGATTTTTCCTGCTTTATTTTTCTGAGGATTTATCTGTGGAATTCTGCATAATGTTCTTATATATATTCCTGTATTAAGCTGATGTAGCAGAATTCTGTGTAACAAAAGGATTGCAGTCACTGCTCACTTGTGAATGTTGTTAGTCAGTAGGAACGGTCCAATAAGTCCATAGCTGAGCACAGTCTGTCCACTTCAATGAATCTTGTGTGTGCACAGCCTCCCTTGAAATGAATAAAGAATGAATGTGCTGCAGCAGCATTCCCTGATTGACCTCATTAATTCAGAACAAATCAGCAAGTAGTATAATGAATAGTATGGCTTAGTTTTGTGGTTTCAAACGTTTTCCCTCTAAAAGAAAATGTTTGTGGCTTATTACAAATTCTCAGTTCAGCCAAAAATATCAATCCATGTACTGGAATTGTTTGTACAATTTTTAAAAGAAAATTTTCATTTTTTAAATTAAACTTCAAGAACATTACAATTAAAATTTCTGTAAAATGTTAATATGTGGAAATACACACACACACAATAGCAATATAACTATATTACTATAGTATTAAAAAAACTAGTTTGGAACAAGTCTTACTCTTAAATATATCCCTTGCATGTTCCCATTCATTGCTGCTTTCTTTTAGTTATAAACTCTATAATTCTGTTAGGTATTAGAACATAAGCTGAGAAACTCTGTTAAAAATGATCTGCAAATCTTGTTTGTCTGAACATAATGTAACATAATGGTTTGAATTAAAGAAGATGCTGACTCACAGTATGCCAGAGAAGTTGAGTGTCGCAAGTCTAAACTCATACATAATGCCAAATCATGGCTTAGCATAGCATAATGTGTGAATGAGCTTGCTGTCACTTTTTCCCCCCCACAAATTTTTATTAAATTTTAAAATACATATTAAAAGTTTGAAAAAGAAATAGAAATACAAAGTAAAAATAGCTGGTAATAGCTTGCTGTCACTTTTTGAATACCACTTCAGCCATCCTTCTTCAATATATTAGTTTTGTAACATATTGGACTACAACTTCCATTAGCCAAGATCTGGGTAGCACCAAGTTGAGGAATGCCATAAGAAGCAGGCTCACTGAAACAATTTTAAAAATGTGATGTAGCTTAAGGGTTAAAAAGGTAAAGGTTCCCCCCGCACATTTGTGCAGTCATGTCTGACTCTAGGGGCCGGTGCTCATCTCCGTTTCTTAGCCAAAGAGCCAGCGTTGTCCGAAGACGCTTCCACGGTCATGTGGCCGGCATGACACGCGCGGAACGCTGTTACCATCCCACCGAAGTGGTACCTATTCATCTACTTGCATTTGCATGCTTTCGAATTGCTAGGTTGGCAAGAGCTGGGGCTAGTGCAGGAGCTGACTCCGTCACGCGGGGCTAGGGTCTCGAACCTCCAAACTTGCGACCTTCCGATCGACAAGCCTGGCGTCTTAACCGCTGAGCCATCGCGCCCCTTAGCTTAAGGGTTATAGGCACACAAAATGATGTTCTTAACTCACTGAAATATTTAGGACATACTACTGATTAACTTCCTTGACTTCCTGTTTGTGATATGGAGGTGGCTAGCTTACTTTACAAAGTGCTGAAGTAACATTGAAATTATTTGACTATACTGTAAAGAATTTGCTGTGTGTATGATTTAATCTAGAACAGAAAATGTGTTTTACCCTGTCTTTTTATATTGGAAATTCATAATGGGAATCTAAAATCTTTTCACATGTCTTTACATTTGACAGAACTTAGATTAACACTCTCTCCCTCCAGTGAAGTGGAATCCATTTCATAGATTCAATTTAAGGTGTCAAAGAATATCTGCTTTGGAATATTAAAATGATTTCCCCCCAGTAACGTTGTTATGTTTGTTAGGACACATAAAGGTAGGAAAGTTAGTGATGTTACGTCTTTTTTTGTTGAATCCAGGAGTGCATATACCAAACAGTTGAACTAAGCATCGTTCTTTTCATCTGATTTCTGCCATAAATTAGCTTATATGATACTAGGTGAATCAAAAGCTTTTTGTATTTAGGTAATAATAAATGCTTTGTATTGATGTTATCAGAATGAGATGTAATTGAATTGCTGCATGTAGGGATTTAAAACTGCACATGCACATGCACACTTGCATGTGTGGTTGGGAAATATATATATATTTTAATGAGAGAAAGCTAAAGAATTCAACCCAAATGACATTTAGCCTGAGTAAAACAACCAGCTATGCTTATTTGACTGAGTTCATTGAGCCTCTCTCACTGAGCTAATAAATGTTACTGCCACACACAGAAAGTTAAGCTAATTAATCATGTCTGCTTTGAAATAATGCTGCAGGGAAACCATTATTAAATGGCATTTAGCACAAAAGAGAACTACCTTCTTCCCAAGAGATTCTGCCATGAAGACCAATCAGAAACTAGCACACACATGTCACGGCTTTCTGTGCTGCTTTTATGTATTTTTGGCTAGAACAGGATTGGCTGTTATCTGAGTTTTATGGGAGGGCTTACTTGACACTGGTTGTAGCTTCCCTGCAGATCCTTATTTGGACGGCTGTTGATAGAACAAGTCTTTTCCAGCAGCTGAGCATCTTGATATACATAATTCATCAAGTCGTTCTGTTCTGGAAATATGCAGATCTCTGTCTGCTCTTCAGATTTCTGTTCAGCTTGTGCAATATGTCTTTCAAGCCAGGTTCTTGAATTTTACAGCACTTTAGAATTTTGCAAATGGCTCCTAGATAATCGAAGATCTCCTAACTGGAACACCAGTTAAATGATCTTTTATATACCTAATTGCTGGAAATTTATAAATCAACAGAACTGAGAATCAAAATTCAGTCAAAAGGATTCAGCATACTTCTTTCCCTGTATCTCAGTATTAACAGAGGACTGAAAAATTCTGCTTTAAATTGGTAATATTAAAAGCATCAAAAATGCCCGAAGCAAACTATTTACTGTCAGTATCTTGGGGATACATAAAGGTAGGAATTTGTTTTAAGAACTTTCTAAATCATATGTTTGCATGCAGTGTTTGCTTGAACATTGATATTTTTTGTATTATAGATTGAGGCCTTACTGATATATTAATATAGCTTTATAATGTGTCATTGAAAACAATTAATGAATTCCCTCTAGCATTCACTTATGCTCAAAGGTACCTATAACAAAGTTGTTGTGCAGTCCTGTACATGTATACTCAATAGGGCAAATTCTCAGGTTAGCTATAGGATCACTGCTTTTAAGGGTGTGTTTTGGGGAAATTCAAGCTTTGACTATTGTGCTATTTTCCATTCCCCAAGGAGGAGGTCCTTTAAGAGCATATAAACAATAAGGGCTAAATGCATACTTTTATACTTCTTTCTGAATATGAAAAGTTTTCAATTATTAAGTTTCTATTTTATGCTTTCTGTGTATGACCCACATCTTAAAATTGATTAAAGCCTTTCTAAAATAGTGAGTGGCTGGAAATGGTCTTTTCCCCTCACTGATGATGTGAATCTTAACTTGCTGAGAATTAATTTATAAAGCTTCAACTAAAAAAATTAGATTGCCTTGTCCCTTTATATTGACCTGACCATCATATATATTGTGATATACAGTGTTAAATCTGAGGCAGAACCATGAACTTAACAGAAAACCTCCTGCTATTTATGTTCTGGATGCTCAAAATTTCAAGGAACTACATGCCCATTTTCCATAATACTTTTTTTCCTAAATAAGTTATCACTTATTTTAATATTAAAACCTTGACTAAACAAGGATGATATTGCATGTAAAAATAGGTTATCCAAATGTTGTTTTCCATTTTGTGTGTGGACCTTACCTGTAAAAAGGTGCTGTGTAAAGAAATCAATAAAGCAACTGGAATTCTGTACTTCTGTAACCAATAAATAGCAACAGAAGGTTATCAGATTTAGCCATGATAGTAGTACTTCTTTATATTAAGAGTCTCAGTAGGACAGAGTGATGAAGTTGGACTAGGATAGATTTTTCCAGCAGAGTGGCCTGGAGGTGAACCACACTCTCTATCATCCAAGTAATTATACAGGGTGAGCACGATGTTGGAGGAGGTTGGATTAGGGAAACTCTGGATCTTTGTTCTTCTTTTAAAGTCACTGGGTGGCCTCGGACAAGCCAGTGAAGTAGGTGAAGCCGCTACGTGCATGTGGTTGGACCCCTAGAATATATTGGCGTGAATAGCAACTGACCCCAAGCAATTGTCTTTCTGAAAAGAGGATCAGCACACCAACTATGACCTCATGGATAACAGCCCAATACGCTGGTTTAAAGCAGCACTTTAACTGTGTGATCATTTACTGGGAGGGATACTGGATTTTTAACACAACTCTTGAATAAATACTAGTGAGCAAAATAAGACCCCTAATAAGTGAGGCATTATAGTTTAGGCCTTTAGTAATATACAAATTTAGTACAATCTTTTTGTTGTTGCTAGCAATACATTTCACTAAACAAATAATAGTTTATACTGTTCTTGCTTTATTACTATTAATGTTATGAGTTTTGTGAGGCAGAATTCTTTCTCACTGCAGACTTATCCAGTAAAATGTTTTTCCAGGTGAACAATTAATGTTCTTATGACTAGTTTCATATAATATATATATATATATATATATATATATATATATATATATATATTTCAATTTAATTCTGCCCTGCAAAATTTTCAGCTGAGATTTTATATATATATATATATATATATATATATATATATATATATATATATATTTCTTTCTTTCTTTCTTTCTTTCTTTCTTAGACCCAAATAATTACACTGTAATCTTTCTTAGACCATTCCTATTGTCTTTCATTTTCACATATATCTTCCAATGGCCACCCAGGACAAACCTGAAGGTAGTTTGGATTTGGAGAATATATATCCTAAAGTGCTAATGGACTGAAAAATATATAAACAATGCATAGCTTCCACATGTTTTAAGACTCATTGAAGTTAAAATGAGGAATGAACCTAAACTCTGTGATCCTATGCATACTCACTGGGGAATAAATCTCATTGTATTTTGTGGGACTGACTCCTAGTTAAGTGTACAAGGGCTTTATCCCTAATGTTCTGTGTTACACTGTTCAGTGCTTTACAAGATTGAAGGAATTGGGTAGGAAGTATTGGATCTATGCTATATAGACTACATCTTTTTCTCATTGCATATATTTTGATTTATTTATGATTCCCTATCCTTGTATTTTGGGATTAAGTCAAGCCAATCATAGGGTGCAGTCTTCTTTCTTTGGTTTACTGCTTGTTGTGGATTAAGTCAAGTGAGACTAGGAACTTAAAGAAATCAGGAAGGGTTGAATGATTAACAGCAAAGTAATCTTGCAAACAGAAGCATGTTTCCCCTTTTATTCTTGCTGAGTTAATCATCTTGACTCAAGCAGGACTTGGTAAAATGATGACTGACGTGAAATCATAGAGGTGCTTCTCTTCTGCCTGTGGAACACCTCATAGATTTTTATCATAGCAACAGTTTCCTGGCACCCAGCTGAGCCCCCAGTGTGACTAGCAACATTGTATTCCACCTTCTAAGGTGGGGACCAGCATAAGGATTTTGTGTTGCAGCAGAAGGATAAGTCACACTCTAAAGCATAGCTTTCCAAACTGTGTCACGACATTTTAGTGTGTCGCAACACAACCCGGAAGCGGCGGTGGGGGTGTGCATCCGTGCCGCCACTGCCGCCATTGGTGTGCCGCCAACGGCGGCACTTTGGAAAGCACTGCTCTAAAGTATCAGAGGGCAACGATACCTATGTTGTCTCTGAGAATATCAAGGCTGGATTTGTGGGCGAGGTTTTACATTATGTCACCACATTCTTTTCCAATTGGACAATAGTGAAGGTTTATTTATTTATTTTTATTTATATATCAAATTTATTCACCGCCCATCTCACTCAGAGAGCGACTCTGGGCGGCTGTAAGGTTAATATAATATTTACACAGGACCAGTCTCTTTGGCCTAACCTTCCCTCTCTCCTTTAATTTTTTTTTTGCTTCTGGCCAACTTTCTAAACAGACTCAAACAACTGTATCTAGCCACAATTTAAATTTAACTTAATTCCCTTGACAAATCTTCAGTCTATGGTATTTGGACAAAACTAAGGAGTAGCTCTATGTATTTGCCCAATGCACACTAGAAGAAACTTTGCCCTCAACCTGAAGCTCTGTCTAGGGAGCTCTTCCTCCTGTGACCTTTTTCAAAATGAATAAAGTTAGCTGCCCTGAAATCTTGAGATAACCAGGTATGGCACCCCATCAGGACAAAGCAGGCATTTTAATTAGGTTCCAGTTTTCTTCCCTGTTACCCGATGATGGCTGCTTCAGAGAAGAAGTAAATAAATAATGAGAGCCATCTTCAAAGAGAAGGCTATATATCTTTGCATATTGGCTAAAAAATAAGTTGTGAATGGGCATGAGCAAAGTAACCTTATTCCTTATCTAAATATTTGATCACTGCATTTTCCTAAATACCCTTATCTCACAGCAGCATTCTCCAAATTATCACCCTCCAGATGTGTTGGGGCATGGCCAGTTCTGGCCAATTGCTGCTGCAACATGTTTAGAGAGCACCAGGTTGGGTTGGAGAATGCTGCCCTGAAGCAACATACTAAGGGTTAAAATAACATCTTGTGTCTCTCCTCACACCAAAACAGCCCTTGTGGAAGATTACCATACATAGCTTGTTTCTACTGCCAGATAATATCCAGTGATGGGAAGTGTCTCATTATCCTGCTTTATTTCACCCAGAGAGCCTGTTTTAGAAATATATATACTGTATACAAGTTATTGTTGTAAAGTGAGTAGATAGCCAGTTGGATGTAGCGGTTAAGGTACCAGGCTAGAAACCAGGAGACAGTGAGTTCTAGTCCTGTCTTAGGCATGAAGACAATTGGGTGACCTTGGGCCAGTCACACACACACAGCTCTAGGAAGAACGCAATGGCAAACCACTTCCATAATCTTGCCAATAAAACTGCAGGGATTAGGCTGGGCTGTCACCAGGAGTCAACACTGACTTGAAGACACAAAAATTAAAAATTATAAAGTTTGAAAAGCTCAAGAGCACACAACCTCTCTCTAAAATATTATCTTTATAAAATATTATAAACTGTTAATACTCCCTAAATATTTTGGACTGTATCTCCCATATTTTTGGCTATTAGCCTAGGTCTGATGAAAGCTGTAATATATACTTGGCTGTATATACAATACCAATATATATGGCCTATATATTGTATATTCTTGGCCTGTGTATGGCTGAGCAAGCAAATCAGTGTCCTCTTCATCCAGAGATTTACAATCTAAAATAGGAATGGAACATGTGAGAAGCAGTATGTAGAAAACTAAAAAAAGCAAATGAGTGGGTGGGCTAAAGGAAAAGTATAAATAGATTTTAAACATGCATCCTAGTCCGCCCTCACCCCAGGGTTTTCAACGTTTTCGTTTAATGTATAGATTATAAGTGATAATATAAAAAGAAACAGATAACAGACTGATGTATGCATGAGTAGAACAGCAAAACATATTCTGCACCGCACAGCACCTTGCAGATTACCCTACACTGGATTATTTTCAGACATTACTTTGCTTGTGTAATGTATATTGTCCATACACTAAGAGCAAATATGGAGAAGAAACATGTACATGTGGAAGTACTTTCTTGACAGAGCAGGCTGATGGGAGATCAAACCCTGATGGGAGCAAAAAATGGTGTAGCTTTAAATCAAATCAGGGAATATTCCCAGACAGTAAAGTAGAAACAAAATAGTATAAGCAATACATTTCTAAAGAATGCAGTATCTAGCTTTTCTGAGTATGGAAGACTTAAGTAAATTTTAAAATTTACATTTCCTTACCATATGAAAAGACTACAGTCTGAGTTGTTTCCCCCCCCCCCCCCCCCCAGACTTCCTAATCCTGTATTCTTCTAGCCTTTTCTAATCAGGTTCCTTCCATGTGTAATGGATGAAAACTCATAATTCCCAGCCCTCGTGATAATTGTCTGGAAATAATGATAGTTTTAGTTCAGCACTATGGGAGACTTGAACATAGGACACCCTGGGGGCTCTAGGTCTTTGCTGGGCTGACAGAAATAAGCCTTGGAAATCAGCCTTATCACCCTTTCATCTGACTCATCAGAATAGCCATTCAAGTCACAAGAGACTACTGAAAGGTGCTTTCCTGTAGCATGAAACACATGATGGCAGCCCTTGAACCTCTCTGCTTCTTGCTATATTTTTGTAGTCCTTGAATTCTTAAAGCAAGAACAACATTGCAGTAGAAGGATATTGCAGAAAACCTTGCAATACTTTTATTGTTGAAACACAAGCTGCTTAATAAAACTCAGTCACAAACAGTTCTGTCTTCAAAAGCTTATGAACTCATACTTGCAAAATTGTTAACCAAGGCAGAGGTCTGATTGTCTGCCACTAAACTGAGTGTAGTTGGGATAATATAATCACAAAAATAGAAAACTCAGGAAACTATTGGAGGGCATGCTTTTTGATAATTGGAATAGCTTGCTACAACCTTCACAAGCGCCTCCAAAAATGTTCATCATCAACTCATACGAACCCAGCGCTTCCGGGTTGTGTGGCGACACACCAGACTGTGTGTGGCGACACACTTTTGTGTTGTGACACACAGTTTGGAAAGCTCTGCTGTACACATTCTGCTTTATAAAACAGCTATATCCACAACAAAATTAGAATGCCTAGCTCCCAAAGCACAGTCTTCACTCAGTGTGTTGAAGACTGGAAGTTAAAGTGCAATCTATCTGGAGGTCACCAAATTGGGAAAGCTGGTTTCTCTATTCTTTTACATGATCCTTACTTTACTAAACTGAGTTTTTTTTTAACCTGCAGACCAGGGCTTTCCAAAGTTTTCCCGCGGCGACACACCAGCCGCCGTTGGTGTGTCGCCGTGGGAAAACCCGGAAGTGCCGCCGTTGCGGCAGCGCGCAAAAACCCAGAAGTGCTGCTGCCACTTTTGGGTTTTTGCGCGTCGCCACGGGAAAACCCGGAAGCGCTGATGATGATCAACGCTTCCAGGTTGTGTGGCGACACAGTAGACTGTGTTTGGTGACACACTTTTCTGTCGTGACACAGAGTTTGGAAAGCTCTGCTGTACACATTCTGCTTTATAAAACAGCTATATCCACAACAAAATTAGAATGCCTAGTTCCCAAAGCAGTTGGATCATTATTTATTTATTGTTTATAAAATTAAGTGTGTAAACTTAGATATACAGATGTTTAGTAAATAGACAACTGATGACTTTTTTTTATTCCTGCCTACAGAAATGCCTAATGTTGCTAAGTGATTTGAATTATTTCCACTGGAAAGGATGGCTTGTTGACATCACTTAAAAAATAGGAACTTAAGAATATTGTTTTCGTCTTTCTTGAGAACATAGGTGGGATGTGTGTATATATTATAAACCTTTAATATACATTTTGTAAATAGGATGAGAGCAATGAAATTGATCTCTACTCATATCCACAATCAATTTTTCAGTATCTCTTTATGATGATGCGTGGAATAATGCATTTGGTGATGTCTGCTTTGACATTTTCCCTGAGAATCTGATTCTACTTTTCATTATGCCATTGAGCTAAGGTGGTTTACTGAATTTAAAATGTGAATATATCTGTTAAAAAGGTTAAAAAGGTTCTTAAACCATTCTCATACCAAATATCCATTTACTGGCCATTGACATATGCTGTTTTGCTTTTCTTTGCAGTTTAAAAGAATGCTCAATCGAGAGCTAACCCACTTATCTGAAATGAGCCGATCAGGCAATCAGGTCTCTGAATATATATCCAACACATTTCTAGGTAAGCATATGATTATGAAAACAGGTATTCCTTGTGTTTTTTTTACATTTTTCCACTACCTACCATGGGATATCTTTTTCTGTTATGTGTATTTATATGCATATTATAAAGCAAGCATTGGTTAATTAAATACAGTGTTAGCTTTTATTTTACAACATGAGTATTCCTTTATATTGAAAGAGACTTTACTGTGTTCACAAAATACTATTGGATGATCTCTCAGATGCAACTTTCACTAAAGTGTCTATGTGTGTTGTGTGTGTGCTCCTGTATTAATCAGAGATATTCTAAGATCTTCAGCTTAACCACTCCCTCAGAAATACAGGGAAGACTAATCAAATTAAAAGGGCCGCCCCTGTTATCCCCAGATTGGACCTGACTGTTTTAAGCAGCTGAAGGAAACCTTTAATTTTCTGGGCAATGAGATACTTGATGAATAGAAGAAACTAGAGCAGGCCTGTCGTCCATTAATTGAACTGAGTCCCTGTGAATGATTCATCTCCTTATAGGGTGTGCTGTTACAGTGTGGAGTTGCCTTTAAAGAACCTACCTTCAACTATCATTGCTCCTGGGCAAAGAGTTATGCTAAGAGTTGTGGCAAAGAGTTGACCAGATGATATTTTGGTAGATGCCTTATATTTCATTATCCATAGGCCTGCATTATCCATAGGCCATTTTTCAAACCCTCCAAACTATTCCCAAAGGACTGTGAGTAAAAGCCAATACATTTAAAATACATCAGACTCTTTGGAGGAAGATACGTTCAGTAAACCCAAATGAAAGCTACATATGAAAGGTATTTTTCCACACATGTAGAAAGCCTACCTGCTGTTTTGCACATACAGACACATAGTGCGTCCAACACATTGCCCAGTTTTTCCAAGGGCTTTCCCACCGCTGCTGCCGATCAGCCTGGCCATTCCCCTGATTATCCCAGGGCCTTCTTGCATCTGATGCAGATCATTGTGTCAGCCTGCCTATCTCCCCAGTCATCCCAGAGCTTTCCTGCCTCAGCCACCAGTCATCCCATCAGTCCAGCCATTCTCCCAGTTGTCCCAGGATCTTCCTGCAGACATCAGACTTCACAGAGCCTTCTCCCACTGACTCCAGTTGTCTTGCTGCCCTCCCATTGATTTATTACACTTTGTTATTTCAGGGGGGAGTGGTCATTAATGCTGAATATCATTGAGTGGGGGAGAATCATCTACACCCAAGAGAGTCCAGAAGTCTAGACTCCAGTGTTCCTTTTGTTCAGTGGACTTCTGGAACAACTCCCAGAACTTCTAGAGTATGCAAGCCCAAATGGTTTTGATAGGCTTACCTGACAGCTTATAGTTTCATTGTATCTACCAGTTTCAACAAGCTGTGTTGACACCCCAGTGGCTAGTCAGGAGCAAATAGGTTTTTTAGGGACTTGAAGGCAATAGACTCAAGTCAGGATGAAATACCAAAGAGGATTTTATTGAGGAAATATTAATAGAATTAACAGTGAAAGATATACCAATCCACATCCCTTCAGCATACCAGGATCCCCAAGAATGGCAGTAAATGGGCTCTGAAGCTGGCGGTTAAACAGCATGCTCCCAGAACTTTGGATCTGCACCAAGGTTCAGACTGTCGGGGGGGAGGGGGTTAATATTTTTCTTGAGAGAGGAATTATAAACAATAATACCTGGAGATGGCTTGATAGCACATCTTATCAAGCAGTTGATTGTAATTTCAGACAGTGGAATCTCTGCCACACAGCACCTGGGGATGGTGTGATAATATATCTGGTCAATACCTTGGGAAGTGACCCTTTGTTTATGAGAACATTGGTCTTAGGCAGCTATTGGTCTCCCTCCCCTTGGCAGGTGTAATATTAGGAAGGTGGTGGTGTCCAGTTTATCTTAATGGTTACAGGTAGGAATATTGATAAGAGGCAAGTAAGAGTTATTAACAATAACGATGCAATCAAAAAAGCTGACTAAGTAACTTCTAAGCACATGTATGGAGGAATACACAAATTGCCTCAAACAATTAAATAATCCTTTCTGCGCAGGTATTTATTGCATGTGCAGAAGGAAAAAGAAGGCACTAACACCTTGCCAGTCTTCTGTGATGCCAGCACACAAGGGCACAAGGAAGTCACATTTGAGATGAAGACAGTCTTCCATATGATTAGGGATTACATACAGTTTTGAGCCAAAATGCATGGATGCTTGGGTCTGACAGTCTCCCTGGGACATGCTCTGGAGCAGGGCTTTCCAAAGTTTTTTCCGCGGCGACGCACCAACCGGCATTGGTGTGTCGCCGCGGGAAAACCCGGAAGTGCGGCAGCGCGCAAAAACCCGGAAGCACTGCTGCCGCTTCCGGATTTTTCGCGCTGCAATTGGTGTGTCGCCCACACAGTTTGGAAAGCTCTGCTCTGGAGTTTCTCAAATGGCCCAAGGACAAATATACTGTTTCTTCCTGATCAAAAATGTGCTCCTAGTTCCATGAAGTGCTGAGAATGATAATCTTCTATGGCAAAAGAGTTGTTTAGTTGAGCAAAAGTCCTGTTGCTCTATTCTGTTCTTAGTTCCAAAAATGATTAGGAAAGAAACATTTTGTATCATGAGTGTGTGTCAGTACACTGCATAGACTTTCTACTTGGTGAGATGTGGCCAAAAGTATGTTGCCTTGCAAGGCAGGTCTATAGATTGGAGCTCTGAACTTTCTTTTTTTTATATAATAAGAACTTTATTATATAATATTTTCAAATTATAATTAAAATACAAAACAAAGAATACAGTAAAGATAGAGGATAGAGCTAAAAGAAAAAAGACAAAAACTATAAAAGTGAAAATAGAAAGAAAATAGAAACAAGATGGCTTCCGACTACCTCAAATACAGATTAAAAAAATAATCTCTTACCACTAATTAATCCATATTAACATCATTTCTATCAAAACAAACCATCTAATCATTAAAACCCTCAATCAAAACTTCATTTTTTTTCCAACACAAGCAAGTAATCTAAAAGAGGTTGCCATAAAGAGACAAATCTAGAAACTGTGTTATCTCTTATTAAAGCTGTTAGCTTCGCCATTTGAGCCAAATCCATTAATTTAATAATCCATTCTTCCACTGTAGGTATTTGTGGATCCTTCCATCGTTGTACATGAGCTTTCATAGAATAGTATGAGCATGCTTGGGGTAAAACGGGGCTTTAATTTTGCTTGTGGGAGACTGGCCATAATGTCTGGCCCACTATCAGGAGATATTGGGTATAGCACGGGGTACAGCTAAGGCTGAAAACTTATCTATACCTTTTCTATCTTACAAAAAGGTCATATGGCCAAGGCGGGCCCTTCTGGTGATGTTCATGGCATATGAAAGATTGTGGGAGAAGTGAATGGTAAACAGCATGAATTAAACGAAATGAATGAAGGTGGCCTAATATATAGTGGAATGGAATTGATAAATACATTCAGGGAAGTGAAGGTATAGGTTTTATTATGAACAGAAGTATAAATTGGTGTCAATTAGGTTGTGGGTGCATATGAAAGTAGTATATTGGTAGTATATTATGCCACAGTGAATGATGATAATTGAATAATTAGATATGATTTTGGGGAAATTAAGCAACATTCTGAATAAATGCAATCTGGGGGGAAAATGTTATTCTGTTACATGACATGAATGGGTGGATAGGAAGAAGAGAGTATAGAAAAAATGGTCCATTTGAAGACTGTAAAGTAAACAAGAATGGTGATGGTTTGATGGGTATCTGCACTGAAAAAGTCTGTTCATTTCAAATATGTGGTTTAAGCATAAGCTTATTCATGCAAACACATGGCAATGAATATGAATAAAAAATCATGATTTGATTAAGTGCGATGAAATTTTTTTAAAACTAGTTAAAGGATAGAAGGGTGTTCAGAAGTACTGAATGAGGGATAGTTCATTATTTGATAGTGTCAA